>CAWUFW010010839.1:0-662104 GCA_963921515.1 Calotriton arnoldi
AAAACTACAGCTAGGCACTTTGCCAAAAAGGGTCATTTTTCACTGCGAAATTGAGGTGGGACCGCGTTGCGTTTTGCGCCGTTTCCTGTCGCAGGCACTAGGCCGACCCACACAAGTGAGGTACCATTTTTCTCGTAAGACTTTGTGAAACGCCGGGTGGGTGGAAATTTGTGGATCCACGCAGATTCCAGAACTTTCCACCACAGAAATGTGGGGAAAATGTGTTTTTTTGACAATTTTTATGTTTGCAAGGGATTCTGGGTAACAGAACCTGGTGGGAGGCAGTCAAGTCACCCCATCCTGGATTCCCTGGGTGTCTAGTTTTCAAAAATGTATAGGTTTGCTAGGTTTCCCTAGGTGCCGGCAGAGCTAGGGTTCAAAAACTACAGCTAGGCACTTTGCCAAAAAAGGGTCATTTTTCACTGCAAAATTGAGGTGTGACCACGTTGCGTTTTGCGCCGTTTCCTGTCGCAGGCACTAGGCCGACCCACACAAGTGAGGTACCATTTTTCTCGTAAGACTTTGGGGAACGCGGGGTGGGTGGAAATTTGTGGATCCACGCAGATTCCAGAACTTTCCACCACAGAAATGTGGGGAAAATGTGGTTTTTTGACAATTTTTTCTGTTTGCAAGGGATTCTGGGTAACAGAACTTGGTGGGAGGCAGTCAAGTCACCCCATCCTGGATTCCCCTGGGTGTCTAGTTTTCAAAAATGTATAGGTTTGCTAGGTTTCCCTAGGTGCCGGCAGAGCTAGGGTTCAAAAACTACAGCTAGGCACTTTGCCAAAAAAGGGTCATTTTTCACTGCAAAATTGAGGTGTGACCACGTTGCGTTTTGCGCCGTTTCCTGTCGCAGGCACTAGGCCGACCCACACAAGTGAGGTACCATTTTTCTCGTTAGACTTTGGGGAACGCGGGGTGGGTGGAAATTTGTGGATCCACGCAGATTCCAGAACTTTCCACCACAGAAATGTGGGGAAAATGTGTTTTTTTTGACAATTTTTTATGTTTGCAAGGGATTCTGGGTAACAGAACCTGGTGGGAGGCAGTCAAGTCACCCCATCCTGGATTCCCCTGGGTGTCTAGTTTTCAAAAATGTATAGGTTTGCTAGGTTTCCCTAGGTGCCGGCAGAGGTAGGGTTCAAAAACTACAGCTAGGCACTTTGCCAAAAAGGGTCATTTTTCACTGCGAAATTGAGGTGTGACCACGTTGCGCTTTGCGCCGTTTCCTGTCGCAGGCACTAGGCCGACCCACACAAGTGAGGTACCATTTTTCTCGTAAGACTTTGGGGGACGCGGGGTGGGTGGAAATTTGTGGATCCACGCAGATTCCAGAACTTTCCACCACAGAAATGTGGGGAAATGTGTTTTTTGGACAATTTTTTATGTTTGCAAGGGATTCTGGGTAACAGAACCTGGTGGGAGGCAGTCAAGTCATCCCATCCTGGATTCCCCTGGGTGTCTAGTTTTCAAAAATGTATAGGCTTGCTAGGTTTCCCTAGGTGCCGGCAGAGGTAGGGTTCAAAAACTACAGCTAGGCACTTTGCCAAAAAAGGGTCATTTTTCACTGCGAAATTGAGGTGGGACCGCGTTGCGTTTTGCGCCGTTTCCTGTCGCAGGCACTAGGCCGACCCACACAAGTGAGGTACCATTTTTCTCGTAAGACTTTGTGAAACGCCGGGTGGGTGGAAATTTGTGGATCCACGCAGATTCCAGAACTTTCCACCACAGAAATGTGGGGAAAATGTGTTTTTTTGACAATTTTTTATGTTTGCAAGGGATTCTGGGTAACAGAACCTGGTGGGAGGCAGTCAAGTCACCCCATCCTGGATTCCCCTGGGTGTCTAGTTTTCAAAAATGTATAGGTTTGCTAGGTTTCCTAGGTGCCGGCAGAGCTAGGGTTCAAAAACTACAGCTAGGCACTTTGCCAAAAAAGGGTCATTTTTCACTGCGAAATTGAGGTGTGACCACGTTGCGCTTTGCGCCGTTTCCTGTCGCAGGCACTAGGCCGACCCACACAAGTGAGGTACCATTTTTCTCGTAAGACTTTGGGGAACGCGGGGTGGGTGGAAATTTGTGGATCCACGCAGATTCCAGAACTTTCCACCACAGAAATGTGGGGGAAATGTGTTTTTTGGGACAATTTTTTATGTTTGCAAGGGATTCTGGGTAACAGAACCTGGTGGGAGGCAGTCAAGTCACCCCATCCTGGATTCCCCTGGGTGTCTAGTTTTCAAAAATGTATAGGCTTGCTAGGTTTCCCTAGGTGCCGGCAGAGGTAGGGTTCAAAAACTACAGCTAGGCACTTTGCCAAAAAAGGGTCATTTTTCACTGCGAAATTGAGGTGGGACCGCGTTGCGTTTTGCGCCGTTTCCTGTCGCAGGCACTAGGCCGACCCACACAAGTGAGGTACCATTTTTCTCGTAAGACTTTGTGAAACGCCGGGTGGGTGGAAATTTGTGGATCCACGCAGATTCCAGAACTTTCCACCACAGAAATGTGGGGAAAATGTGTTTTTTTTGACAATTTTTTATGTTTGCAAGGGATTCTGGGTAACAGAACCTGGTGGGAGGCAGTCAAGTCACCCCATCCTGGATTCCCCTGGGTGTCTAGTTTTCAAAAATGTATAGGTTTGCTAGGTTTCCCTAGGTGCCGGCAGAGCTAGGGTTCAAAAACTACAGCTAGGCACTTTGCCAAAAAAGGGTCATTTTTCACTGCAAAATTGAGGTGTGACCACGTTGCGTTTTGCGCCGTTTCCTGTCGCAGGCACTAGGCCGACCCACACAAGTGAGGTACCATTTTTCTCGTAAGACTTTGGGGAACGCGGGGTGGGTGGAAATTTGTGGATCCACGCAGATTCCAGAACTTTCCACCACAGAAATGTGGGGAAAATGTGGTTTTTTTGACAATTTTTTCTGTTTGCAAGGGATTCTGGGTAACAGAACTTGGTGGGAGGCAGTCAAGTCACCCCATCCTGGATTCCCCTGGGTGTCTAGTTTTCAAAAATGTATAGGTTTGCTAGGTTTCCCTAGGTGCCGGCAGAGGTAGGGTTCAAAAACTACAGCTAGGCACTTTGCAAAAAAAAGGTCATTTTTCACTGCGAAATTGAGGTGTGACCGCGTTGCGTTTTGCGCCGTTTCCTGTCGCAGGCACTAGGCCGACCCACACAAGTGAGGTACCATTTTTCTCGTAAGACTTTGGGGAACGCGGGGTGGGTGGAAATTTGTGGATCCACGCAGATTCCAGAACTTTCCACCACAGAAATGTGGGGAAAATGTGGTTTTTATGACAATTTTTTATGTTTGCAAGGGATTCTGGGTAACAGAACCTGGTGGGAGGCAGTCAAGTCACCCCATCCTGGATTCCCCTGGGTGTCTAGTTTTCAAAAATGTATAGGTTTGCTAGGTTTCCCTAGGTGCCGGCAGAGGTAGGGTTCAAAAACTACAGCTAGGCACTTTGCAAAAAAAGGTCATTTTTCACTGCGAAATTGAGGTGTGACCGCGTTGCGTTTGCGCCGTTTCCTGTCGCAGGCACTAGGCCGACCCACACAAGTGAGGTACCATTTTTCTCGTAAGACTTTGGGGAACGCGGGGTGGGTGGAAATTTGTGGATCCACGCAGATTCCAGAACTTTCCACCACAGAAATGTGGGGAAAATGTGTTTTTTTGACAATTTTTATGTTTGCAAGGGATTCTGGGTAACAGAACCTGGTGGGAGGCAGTCAAGTCACCCCATCCTGGATTCCCCTGGGTGTCTAGTTTTCAAAAATGTATAGGTTTGCTAGGTTTCCCTAGGTGCCGGCAGAGGTAGGGTTCAAAAACTACAGCTAGGCACTTTGCCAAAAAAGGGTCATTTTTCACTGCGAAATTGAGGTGTGACCACGTTGCGTTTTGCGCCGTTTCCTGTCGCAGGCACTAGGCCGACCCACACAAGTGAGG
The DNA here is from genome assembly GCA_963921515.1 of Calotriton arnoldi. NCBI lineage: Eukaryota > Metazoa > Chordata > Amphibia > Caudata > Salamandridae > Calotriton > Calotriton arnoldi. Next base: position 3,939 of record CAWUFW010010839.1, read on the forward strand.
TACCATTTTTCTCGTAAGACTTTGGGGGACGCGGGGTGGGTGGAAATTTGTGGATCCACGCAGATTCCAGAACTTTCCACCACAGAAATGTGGGGGAAATGTGTTTTTTGGACAATTTTTTATGTTTGCAAGGGATTCTGGGTAACAGAACCTGGTGGGAGGCAGTCAAGTCATCCCATCCTGGATTCCCCTGGGTGTCTAGTTTTCAAAAATGTATAGGCTTGCTAGGTTTCCCTAGGTGCCGGCAGAGGTAGGGTTCAAAAACTACAGCTAGGCACTTTGCCAAAAAGGGTCATTTTTCACTGCGAAATTGAGGTGGGACCGCGTATGCGTTTTGCGCCGTTTCCTGTCGCAGGCACTAGGCCGACCCACACAAGTGAGGTACCATTTTTCTCGTAAGACTTTGTGAAACGCCGGGTGGGTGGAAATTTGTGGATCCACGCAGATTCCAGAACTTTCCACCACAGAAATGTGGGGAAAATGTGTTTTTTTTGACAATTTTTTATGTTTGCAAGGGATTCTGGGTAACAGAACCTGGTGGGAGGCAGTCAAGTCACCCCATCCTGGATTCCCCTGGGTGTCTAGTTTTCAAAAATGTATAGGTGCCGGCAGAGCTAGGGTTCAAAAACTACAGCTAGGCACTTTGCCAAAAAAGGGTCATTTTTCACTGCGAAATTGAGGTGTGACCACGTTGCGTTTTGCGCCGTTTCCTGTCGCAGGCACTAGGCCGACCCACACAAGTGAGGTACCATTTTTCTCGTAAGACTTTGGGGAACGCGGGTGGGTGGAAATTTGTGGATCCACGCAGATTCCAGAACTTTCCACCACAGAAATGTGGGGAAAATGTGTTTTTTTGACAATTTTTTATGTTTGCAAGGGATTCTGGGTAACAGAACCTGGTGGGAGGCAGTCAAGTCACCCCATCCTGGATTCCCCTGGGTGTCTAGTTTTCAAAAATGTATAGGTTTGCTAGGTTTCCCTAGGTGCCGGCAGAGGTAGGGTTCAAAAACTACAGCTAGGCACTTTGCCAAAAAGGGTCATTTTTCACTGCGAAATTGAGGTGTGACCACGTTGCGTTTTGCGCCGTTTCCTGTCGCATGCACTAGGCCGACCCACACAAGTGAGGTACCATTTTTCTCGTAAGACTTTGGGGGACGCGGGGTGGGTGGAAATTTGTGGATCCACGCAGATTCCAGAACTTTCCACCACAGAAATGTGGGGGAAATGTGTTTTTTTTGACAATTTTTTATGTTTGCAAGGGATTCTGGGTAACAGAACCTGGTGGGAGGCAGTCAAGTCACCCCATCCTGGATTCCCCTGGGTGTCTAGTTTTCAAAAACGTATAGGCTTGCTAGGTTTCCCTAGGTGCCGGCAGAGGTAGGGTTCAAAAACTACAGCTAGGCACTTTGCCAAAAAAGGGTCATTTTTCACTGCGAAATTGAGGTGGGACCGCGTTGCGTTTTGCGCCGTTTCCTGTCGCAGGCACTAGGCCGACCCACACAAGTGAGGTACCATTTTTCTCGTAAGACTTTGTGAAACGCCGGGTGGGTGGAAATTTGTGGATCCACGCAGATTCCAGAACTTTCCACCACAGAAATGTGGGGAAAATGTGTTTTTTTTGACAATTTTTATGTTTGCAAGGGATTCTGGGTAACAGAACCTGGTGGGAGGCAGTCAAGTCACCCCATCCTGGATTCCCCTGGGTGTCTAGTTTTCAAAAATGTATAGGTTTGCTAGGTTTCCCTAGGTGCCGGCAGAGCTAGGGTTCAAAAACTACAGCTAGGCACTTTGCCAAAAAAGGGTCATTTTTCACTGCAAAATTGAGGTGTGACCACGTTGCGCTTTGCGCCGTTTCCTGTCGCAGGCACTAGGCCGACCCACACAAGTGAGGTACCATTTTTCTCGTAAGACTTTGGGGAACGCGGGGTGGGTGGAAATTTGTGGATCCACGCAGATTCCAGAACTTTCCACCACAGAAATGTGGGGAAAATGTGGTTTTTTTGACAATTTTTTCTGTTTGCAAGGGATTCTGGGTAACAGAACTTGGTGGGAGGCAGTCAAGTCACCCCATCCTGGATTCCCCTGGGTGTCTAGTTTTCAAAAATGTATAGGTTTGCTAGGTTTCCCTAGGTGCCGGCAGAGCTAGGGTTCAAAAACTACAGCTAGGCACTTTGCCAAAAAGGGTCATTTTTCACTGCAAAATTGAGGTGTGACCACGTTGCGTTTTGCGCCGTTTCCTGTCGCAGGCACTAGGCCGACCCACACAAGTGAGGTACCATTTTTCTCGTTAGACTTTGGGGAACGCGGGGTGGGTGGAAATTTGTGGATCCACGCAGATTCCAGAACTTTCCACCACAGAAATGTGGGGAAAATGTGTTTTTTTTGACAATTTTTTATGTTTGCAAGGGATTCTGGGTAACAGAACCTGGTGGGAGGCAGTCAAGTCACCCCATCCTGGATTCCCCTGGGTGTCTAGTTTTCAAAAATGTATAGGTTTGCTAGGTTTCCCTAGGTGCCGGCAGAGGTAGGGTTCAAAAACTACAGCTAGGCACTTTGCCAAAAAGGGTCATTTTTCACTGCGAAATTGAGGTGTGACCACGTTGCGTTTTGCGCCGTTTCCTGTCGCAGGCACTAGGCCGACCCACACAAGTGAGGTACCATTTTTCTCGTAAGACTTTGGGGGACGCGGGGTGGGTGGAAATTTGTGGATCCACGCAGATTCCAGAACTTTCCACCACAGAAATGTGGGGGAAATGTGTTTTTTGGACAATTTTTTATGTTTGCAAGGGATTCTGGGTAACAGAACCTGGTGGGAGGCAGTCAAGTCATCCCATCCTGGATTCCCCTGGGTGTCTAGTTTTCAAAAATGTATAGGCTTGCTAGGTTTCCCTAGGTGCCGGCAGAGGTAGGGTTCAAAAACTACAGCTAGGCACTTTGCCAAAAAAGGGTCATTTTTCACTGCGAAATTGAGGTGGGACCGCGTTGCGTTTTGCGCCGTTTCCTGTCGCAGGCACTAGGCCGACCCACACAAGTGAGGTACCATTTTTCTCGTAAGACTTTGTGAAACGCCGGGTGGGTGGAAATTTGTGGATCCACGCAGATTCCAGAACTTTCCACCACAGAAATGTGGGGAAAATGTGTTTTTTTGACAATTTTTTATGTTTGCAAGGGATTCTGGGTAACAGAACCTGGTGGGAGGCAGTCAAGTCACCCCATCCTGGATTCCCCTGGGTGTCTAGTTTTCAAAAATGTATAGGTTTGCTAGGTTTCCCTAGGTGCCGGCAGAGCTAGGGTTCAAAAACTACAGCTAGGCACTTTGCCAAAAAAGGGTCATTTTTCACTGCGAAATTGAGGTGTGACCACGTTGCGTTTTGCGCCGTTTCCTGTCGCAGGCACTAGGCCGACCCACACAAGTGAGGTACCATTTTTCTCGTAAGACTTTGGGGGACGCGGGGTGGGTGGAAATTTGTGGATCCACGCAGATTCCAGAACTTTCCACCACAGAAATGTGGGGGAAATGTGTTTTTTTGACAATTTTTTATGTTTGCAAGGGATTCTGGGTAACAGAACCTGGTGGGAGGCAGTCAAGTCACCCCATCCTGGATTCCCTGGGTGTCTAGTTTTCAAAAATGTATAGGCTTGCTAGGTTTCCCTAGGTGCCGGCAGAGGTAGGGTTCAAAAACTACAGCTAGGCACTTTGCCAAAAAAGGGTCATTTTTCACTGCGAAATTGAGGTGGGACCGCGTTGCGTTTTGCGCCGTTTCCTGTCGCAGGCACTAGGCCGACCCACACAAGTGAGGTACCATTTTTCTCGTAAGACTTTGTGAAACGCCGGGTGGGTGTAAATTTGTGGATCCACGCAGATTCCAGAACTTTCCACCACAGAAATGTGGGGAAAATGTGTTTTTTTTGACAATTTTTTATGTTTGCAAGGGATTCTGGGTAACAGAACCTGGTGGGAGGCAGTCAAGTCACCCCATCCTGGATTCCCCTGGGTGTCTAGTTTTCAAAAATGTATAGGTTTGCTAGGTTTCCCTAGGTGCCGGCAGAGCTAGGGTTCAAAAACTACAGCTAGGCACTTTGCCAAAAAAGGGTCATTTTTCACTGCAAAATTGAGGTGTGACCACGTTGCGTTTTGCGCCGTTTCCTGTCGCAGGCACTAGGCCGACCCACACAAGTGAGGTACCATTTTTCTCGTAAGACTTTGGGGAACGCGGGGTGGGTGGAAATTTGTGGATCCACGCAGATTCCAGAACTTTCCACCACAGAAATGTGGGGAAAATGTGGTTTTTTTGACAATTTTTTCTGTTTGCAAGGGATTCTGGGTAACAGAACTTGGTGGGAGGCAGTCAAGTCACCCCATCCTGGATTCCCCTGGGTGTCTAGTTTTCAAAAATGTATAGGTTTGCTAGGTTTCCCTAGGTGCCGGCAGAGCTAGGGTTCAAAAACTACAGCTAGGCACTTTGCCAAAAAGGGTCATTTTTCACTGCAAAATTGAGGTGTGACCACGTTGCGTTTTGCGCCGTTTCCTGTCGCAGGCACTAGGCCGACCCACACAAGTGAGGTACCATTTTTCTCGTTAGACTTTGGGGAACGCGGGGTGGGTGGAAATTTGTGGATCCACGCAGATTCCAGAACTTTCCACCACAGAAATGTGGGGAAAATGTGATTTTTTTGACAATTTTTTATGTTTGCAAGGGATTCTGGGTAACAGAACCTGATGGGAGGCAGTCAAGTCACCCCATCCTGGATTCCCTGGGTGTCTAGTTTTCAAAAATGTATAGGTTTGCTAGGTTTCCCTAGGTGCCGGCAGAGCTAGGGTTCAAAAACTACACCTAGGCACTTTGCAAAAAAAGGGTAATTTTTCATTGTGAAAATGTGGTACGTCCACGTTGCATTTTGAGCCATTTCCTGTTGTGGGCACAAGGGCTACCCACACAAGTGAGGTACCATTTTTATCGGGAGACTTAGGGTAACACAGAATTGTAGAGCAACTGTTATTACCTATTGACTTTCGATGCATTTCTGCCTTCCAAATGAAAGACAATGTGTAAAAATAAGTCATTTTGAAAAATGACCTATAATTCTCATGCTAGTATGGGTACTCCCAATTTCGGAAATGTGCAAATATCTACTGTTTCTAAAATCTACATTTTGTTCCCATTTCAGAAATACATAGGTGTCTTTCATAACAATTTTTCCATGTATACATTTTCCCAAAATAATTGCTATATACCCGGTACTTAAAAAAAAATCATTGCAAGATGTTGCTCAATTATTGGCTCTGGGTTCGTCGGGTTCTTGGTGAACCTACAAGTCCTATATATCCCCACAACCAGAAAGGTCCAGCGGATATAACGGTATATTGCCTTCAAATAGCTGTCATAATTAGAAGAAGTTACAGGTGAAAACGTTGACACAAATGGCTGTTTTTTTCAACTAATTTTCAATTTTTCCTTTATTTAACTGTTAGTTTCTATAAGGAAAACTTTAAGGATCTACACAAATGACCCCTTGCTGAATTCAGAATTTTGTCTACTTTTCATAAATGTATGGCTTTCCAGGATCCATTATTGGTTTCATACCCATTTCTACCATTAACTGGAAGGAGGTTGAAAGCACAAAAATAGCAAAATAGGCTATGTCCCAGAAAAATGCCAAAACTGTGTAAAATTTTTTGGTTTTCTGACAAAAGTCTGTCATTCCCTAAAATCTGGGAAAATGGAGATTTCAGCCCCACAAACCTTTTTTGATACCATTTGCAGGGAAAAACCCAGACGCTTTTATATGCGGGACTTTTTTCCCATTTTTCCTCAAAAAACCAAAATATAGCTGTATTTTGGCTAAAATCTGGGACCCCTCCAGGGGAATCCACAAACCCTGGGTACCTTTAGAATCCCCATGATGTTGGAAGAAAAGGACGCAAATTTGGCGTGGATACCTTATGTGGTCCAAAAGTTACAGAGGCCTAATCGCGAACTACTACAAATAGCCAAAAAAGGGCTCAGCACTGGGGGGGAAAAGGCCCAGCAGTTAAGGGGTTAAACCTTATGTGTGTTTACAGTGCATCACTGCAATAAAACGTTTCTTGTTACATAAAGCAACCGCATTTGAGTTGTGTGTCCTTAGGTACTGTACAGATGGTACTCTTTAGGGTATGCTTTATGTTTTTTTAAATACATTTGCAGTAGTTGCATCCCTTCTTCCTTAGCTCGCTTAGCTGGCAGAATGTTGTTGCAGCGGTGGCTAGGAGTTGATTATAGTTGAGCTTTTTTCTTTCAGTTAAACAATGAAGTGACATTCATACGGCCTAGATTCAGGATGCTCCCTGCCAACATTTTAGGCGTCCCTTTTTTTTTTTTTTTAAAGTCGGAAACATTCTGTTAAAACAGCTGTTTAGGATGTAAGGTATTACTTCTCACGAAAAAGACTGAATTGTGATATTCATGTGCTGAATGCAGCCAAGGAGCTTCTGAATCAATGTAAACAATTGCAGTGTATAGTTCCTAATGTTCTATATGCTATTTGCCTTCAACTAGTAATTACCATTGGATCACTGTGTGCTGTCTCACTCTAATGCCTGTTTAAAAAGAATGCTCTTTGTGCTGGACCCAAATATGTTGCTATTTAATATAATGTTAGACTTTTATTAACTCGCAGAAGAAGTGAAAGTTTTGCAGATGGACATTGAAAAACAGCATCTGCCTTTAATATAATTAGTCAGTTTACATTGTGAGGCAAATACCTTTTTTTAGTGTCCGGTATAGGTTACTAATTAAAATTCATTTCAATTTAATTTCTTATGGGCTAGCATTAAAGTTTGGTTAAGGTGACTTAATTTGATTTAATTTAATAAAGGTCAGCTTTTGTGTTAACTATATATTGAGATTTGTAGAACATGAATTATTAGAGGAACATTCCATAACCGTACATTATCGGGGGTGCTTATGTCAGTTTAATCTTGGAGTTGCACACTTAATTTACATTGCACTGATGTGCATTTCGAAGTGATTTGCCCACAATTGCACGATATTCAGGCAAGTGCCAATATAAGCGCTTCAACACCAGGGTTTAAATCCCAAAGTCACCAGCTTAACCACTAAAACGTATCTCATTTAATCGTAGTGTTTCTCGAGGTAGTAACAAACAACTAACACAGTAGGTAGTGATATTTCAAGTAACTCACATTTTGGTAAAGTAGGGGCTGAACTTGTGTATCCATGTTTTCGCAGCTGAACAGATTCACCATATCACCACTATGAAGGCGTCTTACATCTCAAACTCCTTATTGGCTTAACAATAATAAAGTGCCAACTGAGTTACTTCACCCTCACTGTCCTGCTTTCAACCCATTAAAGAACCTTGGGTCTCAACTAAAATGTTGACCTGTACACGAGGTCATCTCTTGATACTTGCTCAGACAAGCGTCTGAGTTTATAGTCTCTTCTAATTGCTTCACATCTTACACCGATTTTAAATCAATCTTTTGCGATTGGCATAGTTTCCAAAAAGTGGGAACAGGCCTTAATCAACCCACTTCTATAATACAACAAGCATTTGCAATGCAACAGGTCTCGTATTTATGCGAGTTTAAGCTATTGGCATTGTAAATAACAATGCGTTTTATTTATGTTTCAAAAACAAAAACATAAATAAAAGGCATTGCCATTTACAATGCCAATAGCTAAAATTTGTGTAAATGCGAGACCTGTTGCATTGCAAATGCTTGTTCACTGTTTTACTATCTACTGCTTCTATCTCCGTATCCTTTCTGCTTTTATCTCTCTTGCCTGGGGTGGAGGTGCACACCACCGGCAACCACCTGAACAAATTAAGCACTGGTAATTTCAAGATCAGTCTAGAGTGAGTGGATTTTGCCACCCTAAGGCACAGCCATCCGAACAGGTTGCTATCATGATCAAAAGTCATGTCAATAGCCTGGAAATGTCAACATTAACATTGGGCTAAAAAAGTCTTAAATCTACATAAGAAAGTATTGCCAATGTTACATTGGCCTCTTAGTGCTTTCTGGCCCAACAAGAAAATGGAATCTGCCGGACACAATAGGACTGTGTGGGCTAGCGTGCTGCCTCCCTGTCCCTGTAACGGTAGGGTGGAACAACCCCTGTTACATTTTATGTTTTTCTGTGGCTTTTATCATAAGCTTTTTCAGCTTTGTCTTAAACCCACACTGAAAAAGTTAGCCTTTCAGAAATGCAGGGTGGTTTTAACCTTCCTTCAAATGTTAAATAACCCTGATATTTGCTATAGCGTATGTTGTTTCCTTAGGATGGCTATTCATAGTAGAAAATCAATGGAGGGGAAACTAGTAGGGTAGCTGAGGCACCTAGAGGACAGTCTTATACTCTTTTATTAATTTAATGCATTGTTTGCGATGGAATGATATGATTTTAATGTTTTTCGCTATTTTGAATGAACTGAGAATGATATTTATGATGCTGCATGAATTTTATATATTTTATTGTATTTTTTTATTTTGTGCTTTTATGATCTTTTTAAGATCGAATAAAGTTTTATTGATTGATTGACTGTATCTCACCTTGTGGGATTACAACTGATTACAATTCCATGTGCGCGTCCCCTTAAGGAATAGACAACGAGCCTAATTCAACATCACAGAATACCTGGCCTCATACTTGACCTCATCCATATACACTCATTAACAGCCTGCAGAGTTTAATAACAGGTCTCCCTACAGCGCCTAGAAACGGTGTGGAAAAGCAGTTTGAAAAGCTTTGCCTCCAGTCAGATTAAACTACTGAGTATAATTTTTCTGTATTGTTTACTAGGTGTTCTGAAGCAGGGGTACAGGATTTGTTGTAGAAGATGAGTACCCACTATAAACCCACCAGAAAGCGATGGGTGAGAATGTAGTAGAGGCAATCCAACAAGCAAGCTCGATCAGGAAATGCAAGGGGTAAGAGGGAGAGCGGGTCCCACAGTGGAACATGCATAATCTTCAATCCTCAGGAATACAGCCAATCCACTGTCTCTTCAGACTGCTGTATCTTACCACTGGACACAGTCACTTCATAAAGTATCTTTAAGGGGCCTACTTTATATCATGGTTGGACTCTGTTGTACTCAGCTCTTGGCCCCAATTCTGTGATTCCTTACTTTATTAACACACGATACCACCCTATCAGCACTTTCTCTCCTACCATGGATCCGAAGACAGTGCTACCTGGGACAATTGTTGATGCTCCCTTCTACAATGTAGAGTGCACAGTACCCTCTCCTAACAAGAAAATAAACTTGTCTTTACTCATATAGATGCAGTAACCCAACATTTATTTGGAAGTTTGTAAGAAAGTACTCTGAGGCAGCTACACCGTAACTTGTTTCGTAGTGGGTGCGTATATATAGCAATGGACATAAATTTGTAAAGAATTGATGTCTCTCTCACTGAATGGACATATACAGGTGTTAGGAGGCTTTGAGAAACAACTCCTTATCTTCACTTTGTTGGATGTCATGACTCAGGTCCTAACATTTAAAAAAGAGGACTCTATTGGGTTTCGACACTTCTTCTGCCCCAAGTTCGTGATCCTTTTTGAGGGTCTGCGAATCCTGTGACAAAATGTAGGTTTTGTTTTGCATTTTATGAGCTAAGCAGGGGTTCCTTTGGGCACCAGCCATGAAGTCAGGGGATCCTCCCTATGTTATGGCCCCTTCACTTTATTTTTCCAGACTCGGAGACAGTGGGCATATGTAAAAGAAAAGTGACGGAGCGCGGCATTAGCCTTCTTGACTTAACCCCGCACTCCGCCACTTTTGAAATGCAGGGCTGCACCATATTTACAACAATACGGTCCAGCTCTACATTTCCCCCTTCGCTGGTGCTCATTTCAGCTGCCGAGTGCCAACGCAGGCACCCTTGCACCATAGTGCAAGGGTGCCTGCATTGTGAGAATGATTGTTTATGTGCAGGAAGGGACACCTTCCTCCTAGAAACAGCAAAAACAAGGTGAAATAAAGCATTTCTCCTTGTTTTGCCATGTTAAGACCAGGTTTTTTTTTGGTCTTAATTTTGACGCTGCCCATATTTACGCCACCCTTGTAAATATGGGGCAGCGTAAAAAAAATCAATGGGTGTTGCAGCAGAATGCCCACCACAACACCCATTGCCCACCCCTTTAATGCTAAGTATAGCGTGAAAGGGCGCCTTATTTCCAAGGCAACGTTAAGCTATGTTAAGTGGCTTAACACTGCCTTGTAAATAAGGTGAAGCCCGTATTGCCACAGGAACGTCGAAAAAAAGTGATGTTCCTGTGGGCATGGGGGCTTGTAAATATGCCCCTAAGTTCCTGAGTCCTGTAATGGTGGCCACATCAGATTTTTCTCTTTTACAAGCAACCAACCAGAGAGCTTCAGGTCCACGGACTAAGCGTTGGGCCTGTAGATCTGACATTGATACCGAAAGTTCAAATTTGTTCTTTTTGTGTATAGCTTTTTAACCCTTTTAAATCCATCAAAACATTTTTAAAGACATTTTTTTGATAACCAATGAAAATATTTATACCAATGCACACAAAGTCACTTCCTTGACTAAAGTTCAACAATTAATTCTATTCAGTGTTTTTTCTGTAGCAGAGAACAAAGATTCCTAACAGAATTAATGATGAATTAAAAATGTATGACAGTGCCTTAGAAGAGATAAATTATAGTGATATATTGCCAGTTGAACAGGTCTTTTTTATTTTCATGGTTTTTAGCCCTGTTTGACAAATGTGCTTGAAATGTGGCACTGGCTTAACATGTTTTACATTCTCTTAGCATTTTAAAATTTGTACAGATCTGCCAATGGCGGCACGCTTAAAGGAAGAGGGGGTGGAGTTTCTAAAAGTACTCATTTGTTAATAACTGTGGCATCCTTTGACAAATCCACAGGAAATTTACAGATGTTCCCCCTATTTGTGACTTCTGTGGATCTGGCAAGTGCTGTACAGATCAGTCAAGGACAGGGGTGGCACTGCAGCCTTGTGATTTAGCTATGGGGAGCCAATCACAACGCTGCATTGCAGGGTTGTGATTGGCTTAGGGGAGCCTGTGTGCTTCCGGATTCTTCAGCAAAAACGGAGGAGAGACGGAGGCGGCCGTGGTGCAAGGAGGTAAGTGTTTTGTTTTTGTTAAACATATTTTGTTCCGAGGCATGGCCAAGAGGGCCAACATGGCGGACGCACATTAGCCTGGCTCCCGTATCCCTACAATATCCTACATAATCCTGCTGATTTGCGATACTGACTCACCCAGCTGATTAGCACTTGAGCTGCCGTGACCCCCGGGGTTGCATTACGAGGATTGATTGGGTGCAATTGACGGCGGAGTTCACGGCTTGCCGAACCGAGGCAGAAGGGGCCTGCGGCACACGAGTGGGCCGCGGCATGGCCCCGCCCTGCCTCCAGAGGATCACTCGGCGTTAATCCTGGGACCGCGGCGCCCTGTTGGAATTCTGTTGGAACCGTGCCTGGTGGATCTGGGCTGGATCGTGGCCCGTCTGGCGAGGCTCTGAATTTGCTGTGTGGACTCCGTCGGCGCGGGCTCTGTGATTGGAGCTTCGGGCGGCCTGAGGCGCTAGTTTGTGGCCCAGCGGAGGTACGTTTATCCGGCGGGCCTCCAAGTGATCGGCGTTGGGGGGAGATTGTGGCCCCCTCTCCCCGGGGAGATCTCTGCCTGCGGCATCGGCTGGTGTGGAGCCGCGGACTACTTTGAGCCACGAGGTGAGGAGGGGTGCCTGCTCTCATCAATCCCAGCCTGGGACGCGACCTGGGCCCGGGGTTCAGCTGCGGCCTCCGCTGCCTTGGGAACGGACCCGGGAGTCCCCAATGCATAATCTAGGCTGGATGTGCCCTGCGTTGTTGCCCTACTTACACCCGGGTGCTGTTTATGCATGACGTTGGCCGGGGCGTGGATGACGTCGGGCCTTTCACTGACCTAGCCTCGGGGGGGCCCTGGGTCTGCGGGTGTCCCCGTGGCTGGCAGACTGACCTGAATTTGCTAGCTGCACTGCCGGGCGATTGGACCTGGAGAGGCCTGGGAGGCTGGGGCCGACCCACTACGGGGAGTGGCCTGTGCTGGTTTTGGATTCCCGTCACAGATCTAGATGATTATTGAAGACATTACAGCTTGGTCGGTCACTCTACCTACCCTACAAACACTGTGTGATTGACCAGTGGCCCTAGACCTTGGAGGTGCGGTGCTCCACATGAACTGCTGCCAAAGTGTCACTTCATTGCTGCGCCTTCTGTCACCGTTTACCTGCTTACCATCTGGCACGGCCGGTCGCGTGGGGTTGACGGGGGATGCGCCCTTTAGAGGTTGGGGGATTGCCGCGTTGACGGAAGCAGCTGGGCTAGGTCCTGGTGCGGCTTGTTGCTGTGTGTGATCCTCCGTGGCACTTGAACCCTTCATTGCCGGGAATCCAGCTACTTACCCGTCCTGCAGGGCTCTGAGCACCCGTACGCCATCCAGTACTGGAACACTTACAGGTACATGCATCAATGTAGGCTTTTGCGATTCCTTAATTGCGATTATTAAGGAATCGCAATTAAGGAATTGCAAAAGCCTATGCATGTAGGAATCGCTATAAAATTAGCGATTCCCAAACATTCCTTAATTGTGACTCGCAAATTGCGAGACGCAATTAAGGAATGCCTTCCCATTCATTCCTATAGGCCTACAGGCCCATAGGAATGAATGGGAGATTGCATGCGCAATTTGCGAGTACCAATAGGTACTCGCAAATTGCGCATGCAATTTCAAGGGTGCAAGGGTGTCAAAAGGACACCCTGTTGCACCCCTGTAATTGATCTGTGCACACATGTTGCACACACACATGCCCCAAGGGCATGTGTGTGTGTAACCTACAACTTTGAAAAATGCACTTTAGTGCATTTTTCAGAGTTTTTGCAAATTACCATCAAGTACAAATTGATGGTAATTTGCGCCCCCTATTAGCAAAATCGCAATTTGCGATTCCATCATGCATTGCATTTAAGGAATCGCAATTTACAATTCCTTAAATGCAATCGCAATTTAAGAAATCTCAATAATTTGCGATTTCTTAAATTGCGAGAGGCTGACAGGTTGATGCATCGCAGAAGCCCTTTTTGCGGGCGCAAACGGGCAATTTTTGCAAATCGCACCGTTTGCGCTCGCAAAAATGGTTGATGCATGTGCCTGATAGTTACTTCCCGGTGCCTCGATCTACAGCCCTCTCAACTGCGCTATGTCCAAGGGACACTCCGCCGCCGCACTCACGAAACAAAGCACCCTGGACAAATTCACATGCAGCTGCGCTGCCCCCACTGCTTCGGATGACGAGGCCGTGGCTGCCACGGACACCACCACGATCCTAGCTGCGATAGCCCTATCACACAATATGCTGGATGCTAAAATCGGGGCAGTAGGGGCAGACGCAATGTTGTTGCACCAAGATCTGCGTAACGCTGTCGAACGGATCACACAGGCTGAGACCAGAGTTTCGGAGGTGGAGGACGACATCACTATCCTAAAAGGAAAGGTTGCCACCCTTGAATCGCTCTCCAAGGACCTGGCCACTCGTGTGGAGGACACCGAAGAGAGAGCTAGACGTAATAATCTACGCTTCATCGGATTCCCGGAGGGTTGCAAGGGCTCAGACATGTGCGCCTTCCTCACACAATGGCTCAGATCCTGGATCCCGGAGGGATGTTTGTCACCCTGCTTCATACTGGAGCGTGCCCATCGCACGCTGGCGGTGAGGCCTGCTCCGGGGGCTCATCCCAGACCTGTGATCGCACGGATTTTGAATTACCCCGACCTAGACGCCATCTTGAGACAGGCTAGAGCCCAGAAATCCCTCACATACGAATCCCAACAAATAATGATATTTCTCGATTACACTAGAATGTTGCAGCAGCAGAGGCAATCCTTCACGGCCGCGAAGACTCGTCTCAGGGAGTTACAGATTTCATACATGTTGCTCTTCCCGGCTCGCCTTTGTGTCAGCTATAAAAACAACACCCTTTTCTCCGACACCCCCGAAGACGCCTTTAAATGGATCGAGGAACGGCTTCCAGTTAAGCCACATACGCCACCACCACGAGATTCAGACTCTTCAACCAGTGACTTGCGCCAAACCAAAAACTATATCCCTATGGAAAAAAGATGTCATTGCTCTAGGTCCTCGTGGCGCTCTGGAACGCGAAGCGGCAAACAGGTCAATAATAAGCGATAAATAATGCTGCGCTTTAAGCAACGGAATCCTCTGGTCTGCAGGGACTACTTGTAGGTGGGCTGAAGAGCCACCTCAACAGCATAATCCCGCACAGTATTGGACTACTCTACCGGACCAGATATCATAGCTCCCAGTGACATTCCATAGGGATGGGATCTATAGGGATTCATTGGACTGTTCCAGCCTGTAACCCCCGTTGGGGTGAAGACTGTTCACATTCTGCAACAGATACTTCTGTGTTCCTGGAGGTATTTGGGTGGGTGGGGGGTGTGCGGGTATTGTGGGTGTTGTGGGTGTTAACGTTAATGGTTCTAGTTGTCCTAAGGTCCCCTCAATGCAACATTGCAGTTCGTCTTCTCTATGCACATAGTGTAAACCATGTCTCAGCACAACACGGCTACACACTCCCCTAAAACCGTCACGGCCGGGGATATATCAGTGGTCACTTGGAATGTCAGAGGTCTACTTGGTAGGTCAAACGGGGAGCAGTCCTCAGACACGCAAAACACTGGGGACTGATGTTCTGTTCCTTCAAGAAACCCATTTGCTGGGGACTAAAACCCCATGCCTGGCTCGCTTTGGATTCATTCACATATTCCATTCGGGCTTTACGAGTGGTTCTAGAGGGGTAGCCATCCTGATCCACCGTAGAGTACAATTCACGCATATCCGTACTTGGGCTGATACACTGGGTAGATATCTTATTGTCTCCGGTACAATTAGAGGGGAGGCTGTAGTACTGGTAGTGTATATGCCCCTCCCCTGCTTAGTAGTACATTTACCGAACGCATAATTGATATCTGGGGATCCTTTCCTGACGGGTTAGCACTCATCGGGGGGATTGGAACGATGTTATACAACCCGGACTTGATAGATGCCGCCCTACCACTACACCGCTTGCACATAGAGAGTCCCGTCTGGGGTCATTGGTCGAGGTGCTGGGATGGTCCGACACTTGGAGGAGGCTCCACCCTACTGAAGCGGGATACACATACTTTTCCACAGTACATGTTTTTTTTTCGAGACTTGATTATATCTTCATCACCAGGGAACATGCATCGTGTCTGATCAAGGCAGACATTCTACCCGGGGGTCTTTCGGACCATTCTCCAGTCCAGCTGCGGTTGACACTGGGCCCCCAGTGGACGCAGTTTCATTGGCGAATGTCATCTTGGCATTTACGTAATGCGACCTACCACTCTCATATACACAAATCCCTATCAGATTACTTCATCATGAATGAAGGCACGGTGGACTCTGCCACCACCCTATGGGAGGCTATGAAACCCACTATCCGTGGCTTTGACATCAGTTATTGTTCTACAGCTAAACGGGGAAAAAACAAGAATTGATTCAATTAGAGGTACCAATAATACAAACGGAGTTGCGTGCGCTCGAGGGGAATGGGCATGTGGCTGGTCGTCAGCTAGCCACACTGCAGAAGCGATATCAAAGCACTCAACTTAACGAAGCCAAACACATTTGGCGGGCAATGCAAGGCAGGATCTACCAATGGGGAGACAAATCAGGGAAACTGTTACATCGACTTTGCCAGTACTCTCTTAAACCAATACATCTTCCGACCCTTAAGTCGCATACTGGGGAATTGATTACTACCCTGGAGCAGGTTGCACGAGCCTTTGCCGACTACTATTAAACCCTCTATACCAAGCGCGAATCCATATCTGGGGCGCAGATTGATGACTTCTTCCGTGATCTGCCACCCAAGACCCTCACTACCACTGCACGCAACTAACTCAAGACTCTGGTCTCGCTTGAGGAGCATCTGTCCGCTGTCTCAGATATAGCACCTGGCAAATCGCCCGGCCCCAATGGGTTCCCTGGTGAATTCTTTAAACTAGATGACAACACTGGGACCCCAGTATCTTGCGACCCTCAATGAAGCCCTCAAGAATAGGTGCTTACCTCCCGATTGGCGACACGCAGAGATTGTGGCCTTTCCCAAACCTGAGAGCCCACCGGAATTATGCGCATTGTACCAGACAATATCTCTCCTTAACATTGAAGCTAGGATTCTCGCCAAGATACTGGCGAACAGATTGCTCCCTCATCTTTAAGCCCTGATTCACCCTGACCAGGCAGGCTTTATGCCCCACTGTGCGACCCAAGATAATATACGCAGAGTGCATAACGCCATTACGTCTGTAGATAGACTGGACAGATCTGCAGCCCTTCTACTCATTGATATGGACAAGGCGTTTGATTCAGTCAGCTGGACTTATATGTTTATCTTACTTAGACACCTGAACTTGGGCCCCAGATTTATTGTTATGATCCGACTATTGTACACCGCCCTAACTGCCTCAGTCCGGTTGCCGGGGCCACATCTCCACACTTTCCCATACAACTGGATACTCTTGCCATAGAGACCCTTGCTGCATGGGTACGTATCGACGCTCTATACCGAGGGTTCGAGTGGACCCCCGAAATCTCTGATCGTATTGCTTTCTATGCAGACAATCTGTTATTCTTTTTAATCGACCCTCATAGATCGAGCCCCAGAATACTACAGATCATGTGCATCTTTGGCGAGACCTCCGGCCTATACTTGAACCCCTCTAAGTCGCTACTTTGGTCGCTGTGGGGGTCATTGGAGAATGGTCGCAGGGCCGAGGGACTTACCTTGGTTTCTCAGGGGTTCACATATCTGGTAGTGTATATATCGGGCATTCAAAGCCTGTCTTGGAAACGCAACTTAGAAGAAACTACAGAAAAGGTTAAAACGGAAACTAAAAATTGGTCTTCACTCCCCTTATCCCTGTATGGGCGCTCGGCTATATTTAAGATGGTCTCCCTGCCAAAATTACTGTACCACTTACAATCCCACCCATATCCCATCCATAGGGCATCGTTTCGCCAAATTAATGCACTATTAGGACATTTCCTCTGGGAGGGTGGTCTTGCGAGAGTAGCCCTGCGCACATGTACACAGCCAACTTACTGTGGGGGCATTGCCACAGCTGACATACAGGCGTATCATGCCGCAGCACATTTGCAGGTCCTAAATGACTGATGGTGCGGCTCTAGTGACGACCCTGCATATCGTCTGACGCAGTGGATGATGGGAGACCCTAGCGCCCTTTCACTCCTATACAACAAGACTGACCCCAAATATTTCCGCCTGCGACACGCGTCGTAATCCTAATGTGGTGACAAAGCCTGCGTAGTCTCGGATGGTGGGGACGTCTCACACAAGCGACCCCTCTCTGGCGGAATCGCCTACTTCCGCAGGTTGCTGATTTACAGGGCTTCGGTGGCTGGGACTGCATAGGCCTCTCAACATTAGGGGATGTGATGAAAGGCACGGTCCGTAAAGCATTTGGAGACCTCCAAAAAGAATTTCATATGCCCCAGCCCAGTTCTATCAGTACCTGCAATTGAGTCACACTCTCCATCCATACATTAAAAACTTGACTACTCTCCCTGAATTTAGCCCTCTCGAAGGCAAGCTCCTCATGGGGGATCTCGAGGAACATAAGATATCCAAGATATATCAAACCCTAGTCACAAAAAGCCCAACTACCTTAGATGCTCTTAGGGTTGCCTGGGACCCCTAGATGAAGACCATTGGGCCGACGCCCTACGCTCACCACGGGAGGCCGTGATATCCTCCCGACTTCGCCTCATTCAATTTAAACACCTCCATAGAGCGTACTACACCCGACACAGACTGATTGCCTCCCCAATATGCCTCTGATGTCAGTCAGATGAAGGCACATTTCTACACACAACCTGGTCCTGCCTGGCCCTAGATTGGTTCTGGAAGGGGGATCTCGCTTGCCTGGCGGAAGTACTGGCCTGGGATATACCGAAGTCTCCAAAATTAACACTCTTACATAGTACAGAAGGAATTGGGGGCAACCAATACAAAAGGCATCTACTGTTTCCAGGTCTTACAGTCGCTAAACGAGATTTAGCTAGACTGTGGAGGGCTGAAAACCTCCCCGGGTTTCACAATGGAAGACAGGATTAGACTTCATTATGGAGTTGGAGCTCCCAGTTTTTATTGCCTGTGGTTGTTATGTTATGTTATGTTACTGTACATTTATAAAGCGCATATCTACCAGATGGTCTCTTGGCGCTAGGTAGCCAGTCAACTTCAACCTCCCTTAGTAATAAGCCTGTCTAAAGAGCAGTGTTTTCAGGAGTTTCATAAATGTAGGAAGATCCAAGGAGGACCTTAGGTCCAAAGGCAGGCTATTCCATACACGAGGGGCGATAACGGCAAACCTACGCCCTCCGATCCTTTGTTTTTTCCAGGGCGGAGTTGTCAAGAGGTGCTAGTTGCTAGATCTTAAAGCTCTGGTTGGACAGTATTTAGTGATCCTAGACTTTACGAAAGCAGGATAATTCAGGTGTAGGGACTTAAAAATTATGCAGCATGCTTTAAACATTGATCTCTGTACAACTGGCAGCCAACGAAGGTCCATCATTGCCTGGGAGATATGGCAATGTTTGGGCAAGGTGTATATCAGCCGAGCAGCCTGGTTTTAAATCAGCTGGAGCCTGCGCTAGAGGATTTTAGGAAGGCCCAAGTAAATTGAGTTCGCGTAATCTAATCTAGACATAACTAGAGCTATGATTACTTGGATCAAAGCCTCCTTAGTAAGGAATTTCTTTATCTTTTTTATGCGACGTAGCTGGCTGAAGCAAGCAGAAGTCACAGATCCTACCTGCTGCTTAAAAGAGAGTTCTGCATCTATTATGACACCCAAGCTTTTTACAGATTTTTTGGGTGTGGGGGGAGATCCCATCTCGCTAGGCCAGAACGATAGGCACCAATAGGTCACCTTGCTTTTCGTGAGAATTATCTCTGTTTTATCGGGGTTCAACTTCAGATGATTGCTGTTCATCCAATCTCGGATGAACGGCATAGTATCCTGAAACAAATGGCGAGATGAAGGGCTGTCATTAATTGTAAATAATATTTGCATGTCCTCTGCATAATTGAAGATGTTGATTTCTTTATTTGTCCACAGAAACATACTAAGATATGGGCTAGGTGGGCCACGTATAGGAACATTCCCTTGCAAACACATGGAGGTGCCGTGAGTCTATTAGATGCTGAGATCAAAACATTTAAGTAGTAATGGGTACTATGTAAGTTCAGCTATGGATATAACTGCGTTGCATGTAATCACTCCTTATGCTCAATTGTAATGGGACAATGTTAGTATTGGACATTGATAATGTTTTCTTTGTTATTGGCCCTGCGAAGGGGTGTGTTTTGAAGCTAAATGACCTATTTATGTACCTTGACAAATCTTCGATATGCTGTATCGCTTCATGTCACATCCGCCTCTTGTAAGGTCTTAAAATAAAATTTGCTATTAAAAAACAAACATATTTTGTTCCCCCAGCCTTCCGCCCACCCCAGTTCACTGCCATAGTTAAAAGGAGGACCAACAATTTTTCATGTGCTAATACATTTGGTGATATTTAATGATTCTGCATAACATTTTGCAAGTTGTAAGCAAGCTTAAAGGATGGGATGGTCAAAATCTTTTATTTCCTAATAACGTTCCATTTCATGGATCTGTATTGAACTTGAAGGTCACTTGGCATGATTACGTAATTTTGTTATTAAGACTATCATGC
This sequence comes from Calotriton arnoldi, assembly GCA_963921515.1. Lineage (NCBI taxonomy): Eukaryota > Metazoa > Chordata > Amphibia > Caudata > Salamandridae > Calotriton > Calotriton arnoldi. The sequence continues at coordinate 23,797 of CAWUFW010010839.1, forward strand.
AGATCCATCAAGGGGGCATGGTTGCGTGTTTAAGTGGGGGTGGGGGCAAAAGTGTTAATTTTCTTTTAACTTTGGCATCCTTTTACTAATCCCACAAAGTTAATCAGGCAATTACGGGCCAGATATATGTACAATGCATTTGTTAAAAGTGGACGCAATTTGAGCACTGACTTTTACTGAATCCATTGGTATTTTTTGAATCGCTTATGTAGTAATAGGTAGGTTCACAAAATACTGGATCATAGTAGGTCGCAATTCGACCTAGCTCATTATTATTCATTATAAATAATTTTAATATCATTATAGCTCATCAGAGAAGTTAAACTCTGTCAAGACACAAGGGAGCATCCAGTATAAGTCAAACCAATACCCTTTCAGGGTTAGAGGGCTGCATAAATAATGCAAAAAGCAAAAAAGAAGCAGAATACTCTGGGTAGTTCCCAAGTTTAGGTGGACAGCAGCTCCTGTATAGAGCACCTTTCAACACCAGCAACACTCTGAATCTGCTCACCTCAAATGTTTGTATATATATATATATATATATATATATATATATATATATATATATATATATATATACACACACTTCTTCAAAAAGAAAAAGAAGCCTGCACTTGTAGGTTCAGTTAAATCCAAAACATTTAGTTTCACCAAGCAGCACAAGAAAAATCCATTCCACGATATACCAAGTGGCACAAATATCACTTAGTTTATGGAGACGCGTTTCGACTGTGAACCAGCATTTCTCAATCCAACTCAGTGCTCTCTCGATTACATCATATATAATGGACAAACAATGGATATGGAAAAAATACGTCCAAATTCGACATATATATCCTTTCATTCAAAATGTATACCATAATCCTTAAATAGGTCATGTTGCTAATATTCATAATTGTAAATTAGTGTCCGCATTCAACACTGGAGAAGAGCAATCATTTAAATAAGACAGTCAGTGCTATTTTGAGTCCCCGTCATCCGCTTAAAAACAGCCACAGTTCGACATATACAGCAAATGCTAAATTGATAGTTCATGTTTTGCTCTGCAGAGTGGGTAACATGTTGATAGTCATTACAGCATTTGACACCGTCTCCCACCGCACACTCGCCGCCAGACTACACGCCACGGGCATACAAGGAACCGCCCTCGACTGGATCCGCTCGTTCATCATCGGCAGGAGCCAGAGGATCAGACTGCCCCCTTCCTCTCCGAACCCACGGTAATCAACTGGGGAGTACCCCAGGGATCATCGCTCAGCTCTACCCTTTTCAACATTTACATGGCCCCCCTCGCCGCCATCGTCGGACAACACGGCCTCAACATAGTGTCCTACGCCGACGACACCCAACTCATCCTCTCCCTCACCAAGTACCCCACCACCACCAGACGCAGTTTCCAGGACGGAATGCAGGACGTCGCATCCTGGATGAGCAACAGCTGCCTGAATCTCAACTCGGAGAAGACAGAAGTCCTCGTCCTCGGACACACCCCGTCAGCATCGAACAACACCTGGTGGCCCACCGCCCTTGGCACCCCATCCACCCCCACGGACCACACCAGAAACCTCTGCATCGTACTCGACTCCTCCCTCTCCATGAGCCGACAGGTCAACGCCGTCACCTCCAGCTGCTTCAACACCCTCCGCAAGACTTTCAAATGGATCTCCACCCGGGTCAAGGAAGACAGTCACCCACACCCTCATAACCAGCAGGCTCGACTACGGGAACGCTCTTTACGCCGGCATCAACAAGTTTCTACTCCGAAAGCTCCAGACGATACAGAACACCGCCGCCAGACTCGTCCTCGGCCTCCCCCGACACGAACACATCAGCCAACATCTACGGAACCTTCACTGGCTCCCCGTCGAGAAGAGAATCACCTTTAAAATACTCACCCACGCCTACAAATCCCTCCACAACACCGGACTCCAAAACCTCAACGAGAGAATCACCTTCCACGCACCCAAGAAAAACCTCTGATCCGCAAACCGCGCCCTCGCTGAAACCCCACGGATACGCAGAGCCAGAACAGGGGTAAGAGCTTTCTCCTACATCGCGGCCAAAACCTGGAATGAGCTCCCGATCGACATCAGACGCGCCCCCTCCCTGAACACTTTCAGGAAGGCCCTCAAGACCTGGCTCTGCGACTGAACAGAACTGCAGACCCCGGCCCCCCAGCGCCTTAAGACCTTCGCGGGTGAGTAGCGCGCTTACAATTCCCTGATTGATTGATTGATTACCGAGAACTCTGTGCTGCTCGGTTTCCTGAAACATTATAGACTCCAAACCCCCACTGCTCGCCAGATAACGATGCAATGCACTGCTCCTGGCATCGGTAAAATCAGGGTGAAGACGATCATGCAGATCCATCAAGGGAACATGGTTGCATGTTTAAGTGGGGGTGGAGGCAAAAAGTGTTAATTTTCTTTTAACTTTGGCATCCTTTTACAAATCCCACAAAGTTAATCAGGCAATTACGGGCCAGATGTATGTACAATGCGTTTGCTAAAAGTGGACGCAATTTGAGCACAGACTTTTACTGAATCCATTGGTATTTTGTGAACAGGCCTTTGTAGTAATAGGTAGGTTCACAAAATACCGGATCATAGTGGGTCGCAATTTGACCTAGCTCATTATTATTCATTATAAATAATTTTAATATCATTATAGCTCATCAGAGAAGTTAAGCTCTGTCCATACACAAGGGAGCATCCAGTATAAGTCATACCAATACCCTTTCAGGGTTAGAGGGCTGCATAAATAATGCAAAAAGCAAAAAAGAAGCAGAGAACTCTAGGTAGTTCCCAAGTTTAGGTGGACAGCAGCTCCTGTATAGAGCACCTTTCAACACCAGCAACACTGAATCTGCTCACCTCAAATGTTTGTGTATATATATATATATATATATATATATATATATATATATATTCACTGAAAAAACAATAGGTTTCAGGCACGTTATAGTTAGAAATTAGCATTTAAAAAACCTTAGAAATTCACTGAAAAAACCATAAGGTTTTACAGACAGTTATAGTTAGTTGGACATTGCACTCGTACAAAACCCGTGAAATTCCCCCGTTATAGTTAGTTCAGGTAACTATAACTCGCGCCCCGCAATGCACTGCTGATGACGTCACATATTACATCACTCATGACATGGTCAGTGACATCACTGATGACATCTCAAATGACATCACTGATGACATCATCCAGTGACTGTGTGTTTCTGTAAAGTTTAAATATGTTTAATATATATAGGGAAAGGCGTATTGAAGAATGAGTTGGTGTAGAAGCGCCTGAATGGATGATTTAGTAGGTGCGTGACTGAGTCTATAAGTGAGTGATTAAACGTATCTTACTGGATGCATGGGTGAGTGACTAAACTGTGTGAATGTCTGTATCCGTCTGTCTGTTGTTGTGTAAGCAGCTGCATGGGTTTCTGACTAGCTAAATGAGTGTCTATATGGGTTATGGATTGGTTCTCTGAGTATCTGTATGGGTGCCTCAGTGTTTGTGTGGGTGGGGTGTGTGTGACTCTGTGCATAGATGTGTGAGTGGGTGATTCACTGGGTGCATGGTTTCAAGAGTGCATCTGTGATGGACTGTATGGGTGGGTGAGTGTGTGTATGGGTGTGTTAGTGATTGAATGTATATCTCAGTGGTACATGTGTGAGTAACTACATATGTGAAAGGCAGTATATATGTGTGTTGGAGTATATAAATGGCTATAAGTGAGAGTGTGTGATTGTGAGAGTGGCTATATGGATGAGTGTGTGCTTGCATCAGTGATTGCATAGGAGCGTAAGAATGTGCTAGTATTTTTATGAGTAAGTGAGCTGGTGTGTATAACTGTATAGGTGAGTAAATTGGAGTGTGATTAATTATTTGCATGACTGACTAGGTGTGTGAGTACCTCTATGGATGAGTTCCGTTGTGTGAGTGTTTATATAGGTGTATGAGTGCATATGATAGTCCTGTACTGAGTGACTGTAAGTATGAGTGACTGTACGGGTGAGTGAGTAGATGTGTGTGTAGACCTAAGAATCAGTGAGTGGGTATGTACTTATTGGTATTGGAGTGTGTATGGTTTTGAGAATGGCAGTCTGTAATTTAGAGTGGGTGTATCAAAACTTATATTAGGGTGTGAGAAGATGCATTAAATTCTCACATGGATGATGTCATCAGTGATGTCATCAGTGATGTCATTTGAGATGTCATCAGTGATGTCATCAGTGATGTCACTGACCATGTCATGAGTGATGTAATATGTGACGTCATCAGCAGTGCATTGCGGGGCGCGAGTTATAGTTACCTGAACTAACTATAACGGGGGAATTTCACGGGTTTTGTACGAGTGCAATGTCCAACTAACTATAACTGTCCCTAAAACCTTATGGTTTTTTCAGTGAATTTCTAAGGTTTTTTAAATGCTAATTTCTAACTATAACGTGCCTGAAACCTATGGTTTTTTCAGTGAATTTCAAAGGTTTTTTAAATGCTAATTCCTAACTATAACGTGTCTGAAACCTATGGTTTTTTCAGTGAATTTTAAACCTATGGTTTTTTCAGTGAATTTCAAAGGTTTTGTAAATGACAATTTTTAAATGTATTAATTGTTATATATTTTTTTTTATACTGATTTACAACATTTTTTTAAATGATTTATTTTTAGATATTTTATTTTTTAAATTACATTGTAATTACATTATACATTACATTACAAAATATACTTTCTCAGAATGAATTACTTTAGTTTAAATACTTTGCAAATAGGCAATAGACTTTTAAGTACAGTAGTTACAGTTGTTGCAATGGGCAACACAATTTCAAAAACAATGCAACATTGAGCTCAATGTGAATTTCTAGTTAAATGCAATTAGTTACTTTATGGATTACTTTTTCTAACCACAGGACTGGATCCTAGATTCAGTCCTGGGACATCTCCTGTAAACAGTTGAGTAAAAGCGTTTTGGTTACAGTAGTGATTTTTAAGGAATATTATTGTATTTTAAAAGTTGACACTTAGAAACTTTTTCATATAGAATCACCAATGTTATCCTATGGGAGGAAATTCACTTAGCAGGTAAGTAGTGTTATCGTTACTTTTTCTTACTCAGAGGTGGATCCTGGAACCACCACTGGTGCATCTCCTGTAAACAGTTGAAAGAATGCGTTTAAGTCACACAGGCGATTTTTAAGGAATATTTGTAGTTTGTGAAAATCGACACTGAAACTTTTCTGCTGAAAACCAGACAATGGATTCCTATGGAAGGAAATTCAAGTTACTGGTAAGTACGGTTAGAATTACTTTTCAGGGTCAGTGCTGGGCTAAAAGATGCAGCACTGTGTTCTCTCCTGATAACAGGTGAGTAAATCGGAATTCATAGTTTGGCTGATTTTAGAGAAATATTATAAAGTTCCAAAACTCCATACTTAGAAGAATTTCCAAGTGAAACCAGTCAATGTTAGCCTATGGAAGGAAATTCAAGTTACTGTTAAGTACGGTTAGAATTACTTTTCAGGGTCAGTGCTGGGCTAAAAGATGCAGCACTGGGTTCTCTCCTGATAACAGGTGAGTAAATCAAAATTCGTATTTCGTCTGATTTTAGAGGAATATTTGTATGTTTCAAAAATCGACAGAAACTTTTTCAGCAAAAAGCAGGCAATGATATCCTATGGAAGGAAATTCAAGTTACTGGTAAGTACGGTTAAAATTACTTTTCAGGATCAGTACTGGGCTGAAAGATGCAGCACTGAGGTCTCTCCTGATAACAGGTGAGTAAATCGGAATTCGTATTTCGGCTGATTTTAGAGGAATATTATAAAGTTCCAAAACTCCACACTTAGAAGAATTTCCAAGTGAAACCAGTCAATGTTAGCCTATGGAAGGAAATTCAAGTTACTGGTAAGTACGGTTAAAATTACTTTTCAGGACCAGTACTGGGCTGAAAGATGCAGCACTCAGGTCTCTCCTGATAACAGGTGAGTAAATCGAAATTCGTATTTCGGCTGATTTTAGAGGAATATTTGTATGTTTCAAAAATCGACACTTAGAAACTTTTTCAGCAAAAAGCAGGCAATGATATCCTATGGAAGGAAATTCAAGTTACTGGTAAGTACGGTTAGAATTAATTTTCAGGATCAGTACTGGGCTCAAAGATGCAGCACTGAGGTCTCTCCTGATAACAGGTGAGTAAATCGGAATTCGTAGTTCGGCTGATTTTAGAGGAATATTTGCACAATGGTGAAGGAAGGGGGTGGGGCCTGAGGTGACATGTCTGCAAACACGCCCTGTGGCGCGTTTTAAGTTGGACAATTAATTCCTCCTCAATCCCGAGGGTCCTTAGGGGCCAACTAGCCCACCAGGTACCTCCAGTATGCGCCAGGGGGCTGCGTTGTAGAGAGGTGTTCAGAGGCCACGCCCCTTTTTACAACACTCTGCAACGCAGCTCCGTGGCGCTTACTGGAGGTACCTGGTGGGCTAGTTGGCCCCTAGGGACCCTCAGGATTGAAAAGGAATTTATTCCCCATCTTAAAACGCGCCACGGGGCCTGTTTGCACACATGTCACCTGAAGCCCCGCCCCTCCCTTCACCACTGTGCAAACGCGCCCGTGGCGCGTTTTAAGTTGGGGGATTAAGTCCCCTTGAATCCTGAGGGTCCCTGGAGTCCAACTAGCCCACCATATACCTCCAAAAGCGCCACAGAGCTGCGTTGCAGAGAGGTGTAAAAAGGGGCGTGGCCTCTGTACACGTCTCTGCAACGCAGCCCCTGGCGCATACTGGAGGTTCCTGGTGGGCTAGTTGGCCCCCAGGGACCCCCAGTATTCAAGGGGAATTCGTTCCTCTCTGCAAACGCGCCAGGGGCGCGTTTGCAGAGTGCTGACAAAGAGGGGGCGTGGCCTCCCGCGCGATGCCGGATTTTAATTTTTTTTTTTTTTTTAAAGGGGGCTGTGTGGCTCCTTTTTTGTAATTTTTTTGAGCCCTGGGGACCCCATCCCCCAGGGCCTGACCCCCTTTTAAAAAAAAAAAAAAAAAGGACCGGGAAGGGGACCGTGTGGGCCCCCCTCCCGTGGCCAATTTTGACCTGGGGACCCCATCCCCCGGGCCATTGCCACCTTTTAAAAAAAAAAAACAATTGATGGAGGGGGGCTGCGTGGCCCCCTCCTAAGGTCTCCTTAGGCCCCGGGACCCCATCCCCGGGGCCGGCCTTTTTTTTTTTTTAAATGATTTTTGGGGAGGGGGACCGCGTGGCCCCCTCCCGGGCCACTACTTGCCCCGGGACCCCATCCCCGGGGCTGGCCCTATCCTTTGGGGTCCGTGGGGGACCCCAACTCCCCACGGACCCTGCCGGCTCCCCGCCTCCTGCGGGAGCCGGCATTCCTTCCACATGGGGAGCTGCTAATATGCAGCTCCCCATGTGGAAAAGCAATTTGCTTTGTATATTGGAAGCGAGAGCAGGTTTCCACACAGGTTAAAAAAAATTAAAAACAGAAGCCCCGGGGAGGTGGCGGTCCCCGGGGCAGCGGGAGGGCAAAGAGCCCTCCCGCACCATTTTTTGTTAAAGCCAGGGGGGGTGGCGGTCCCCGGGGCATGGGGGGCCCTTAGAGGCCCCCCATACATAAATTTAAACCCCCCCAACCATGCCCCCGGGACTTGGCCCACCCGGGGGCAAATTAACATCAAAGCGCGGGAGACCGCGCTCGATTTTTTATTTTTCGGCGGGATTCGCGCACCCTGAGCGCATCCCGCCGATTTATTTTTTTAAAATGCTTTTTCTGCCCAGGGGTCCTTGTGAGACCCCCTGAGCAGACCTAGGGGTCAGGGTGTTTCTACCCTGCCCCCTTTGTGCGTTTTATGCACTTGTTTCTTTTTTTTTTCTCGGCGGGATCCGCGCACCCTGAGCGCATCCTGCCGATTTAAAAAAAAAAAATGCTTTTTCTGCCCAGGGGTCCTTGTGGGACCCCTGAGCAGGCCTACGGGGTCAGGGTGTTTCTACCCTGCCCCCTTTGTGCGTTTTGCGCACTTGTTTTTGTGCCTCGGTTCTACCGAGGACAAAATGGCTGCCAACACTTCCTGGTTTGGGGTGTTGACAGCCAGCTGACAGCCAATTAGCATGCAGCTCGTGATCGGGACGGTGCGCGCAGGGTGCGCTGAGGGTACGCGGACCCTACTCGGCCATAGATATATATGTGACTTTACTTTTGATTTTCTCAGGAACTACTGAACGGATTTACACCATTTAAGCAAAAGGCACCAGTCTGAACCAAGGGCTACCTCTTTGCCAAATTTGGTGTAATTCTGTTCAGCAGTTCGGGCTGTAGCTGCGACTAAAGGTTCCTATGGAAAAATGAATGGGGAAACGCGTTTTGGGACCCCCTTTTTCTCGGCCCCGCTTGACGAATCAACCCGAGACTTTCAGGGTAGGAGCGGAGCGGAGCGCCCCAACAAGTTGGAAACTTTCGCGAAGATTCGTCAACCGGCGCCAACGTTATTTCAAATAGAATGTCGCGGATTTCCTATGGATAATAGGTCCTAACTATAACTATCTACTGGCGACCGCCAGTAGATAATATATATATATATATATATAAGTATATATATATATATATCCACCAAACGGCCTCCTGCACTTCCTTTCGGCGAGAAAGAGAGCACGAACTCCAATGGGTATAGTGCAAATTTTTCTTTTATTTTCTCACAAGTTCCTTATCATGACGCGTTTCGGTCAACAAGTGACCTTGATCACATACGGAAATGCTGTACGGTTAACCTTATATCACACACCCCCATGTGTCACATGAGCAACACCATAAAGGAAATACTTAATCATTTCCTTTACTCCCCAGTGCGTCTGTCTTCTAAAGCACTCGTAATCTTTCCATTTTTTTATTTTTTAAGGCAACATTACTAATTTAACATAACTTCATATAGCATGTTAAAGGAAATAAATAAATATATATAAATATATAAATATTTAAATAAATACATGGTTTACTACGTACAATAAATAAAACCTATACACTAGTAATTGATACATGTTATAATATTATTGATAATGAAAAACCATGTAAAAACACCCTACTTGACGCATCATATCCGATACATCCTTATATTTCTGCATAAATGCTGAAAGGGTAAAAAATGATACACAACCTTAAAACAGCTATTAAAATCAACAACTCCCTGATGTAATGCGCCTTGTTATATACTAATATTTTTATTGCTATTGTAATGTTTTTATTTCTTTATTGTTTTTATTATTTTAATTATTTAATATGTTTAAAAATGTTCATGTGCTTATTAGCTCCATATTAAGTGCTATAGTGCAAAAAAGTGCTTTGTGCCTGATAGTGCAAATTACTTAAAGTGCTGCTTGTGTACTAAAACTACCTATATACATATATATATGTATAACTCTGGGAGTGTATATATATATATACAAACATATACACAGATATTCCTCTTTCTATGTGTGATGCAGAACGCAGCAGATATGGAAAGAGGTAGTAACAAGGAGAAATAAACCTATTTATCCTAGTTAGTCCTCTGTTGGGCAGGGGCACCATTATGGGGCAAACCCAGGTTTATAAGTCTTCCTAAATCTGGATTTGCATCAAAATACATGGGTGGATGAATGGCATCACCAATCCTCCACACATGTAACACCAAACCGATGCATAGCCTATGCTTTGCGCTGTGTTGTGTTACTTTGCATTTACTAAACCATGCAAAGTGTCTTTGCATGGCTTAGTAAATGCCAAAGAGGATTTTGCAATGAGGGTGCCCCACAAAAGTGACACTACCCTGACACAAAATCATTGTAAATTAGAGCCTTGGTGCAGGGCCATTAGACCTTTGCTGTGACAAATGCAGAGGATGGTGCCCAGAATGTAATATGTCTCATAACCTTCAGATTCAAAACTGCTTCTTTCCCTCATACCAGCATTTCATCTGACTGGTGAGCTTATCATAAGTTATGCAAAGGTGTATATGTGAGTTCAACATCTAGAAAGTCCCAGTCCCCATTAGACCTTGACCCCTTCAACTACTACCAGGGAGGCACTGCAACATGGCTCCTATTAAGAAAGAATGTTTTTAACTTATGGCGGTGTGTGAGGCACGCTTAAGAGGGTGTTTAAGATGGTGGGACTGAGGCAGATAAGAGTTATGGGGATGCCAAAGGCCTTCATCAACCTGCCTTAGCACTCACTTTGTACATTTATCCAGTCAAAAAGCTTTACTAATCCTCCATTAATTTGTCACACTCATGTAGTCGCCCTAAGTGAACAATGACAAGAAATAAAAGAGGCATTTACTAATGTTCTGCATGGACGCTCACATGGTGAATAGAAATGCAAAGCATTGCATTGATTTACTTACCATGAAAATGGCCAGCTGCTACAACAAAAGTTTGTGCAGTGCTGGGCCAACCCTTAGTAAATCTGGGCCAATGTGTCAAGCTGTGGTATGCTTGTTAAGGGTGTTTGTGGCACAGTGCCTTGTGCAGAATTTTCACAGGGTTCCATAGTCAGGTGTCTGGTTGAAAATGATTGAGTGTTGTCTCACCTCTTTTTTTAAATCTGTACAATGAGTAGAAGGACATCTAAGGCTGGAAAAATGCACATCACTTGCAGGTAGGGAAAAACTCACAACCTGATGCTGATCTGATGTTGAAAAGAATGCTATTGCAGATCCGGGGAGCCTTCTGTGTTTCTTGCAATGTTTCATATACGGTGTAATGATTTCCTGGCTTCTAATCCCACAGATGAAGTTATTTTGTTTCCCAAATAAGCTAGGGTCTTATTGTTGAGACTTTGTAAGTGAAGATAATCCTGGCTGGAAAGGACGAGACAGTGCAGATCTTTTAATGTGAGGTTTATGCTAGGAGACTGCCGAGTTTGATGTTGTCTCCATCCAGATGGGAGAGGACTAAGGCTTGTACAGTTGTTCTCAACTCATCCATCATCCAGGGGAAAATGCTTCAGTTTCTTCAGGTGGGAGAGTTGGAACCAAGTAAGCCTGGGTGGCGCTCGTGAAGTTTCACCCTAGGGAATTCCGCGGAGTTACCAAAAAACTCTGTCAAATTCAATGGCATTCCGCGAGTGGGCGGAGTTACCGGCTCCTCCGGGAGCATGTACTGCATAAAGGCAGTAAGGATACCAGCAGCAGGATAGCAATAGTGTGAGGATAGAGGAAAACAGGGTACACAATATAACAGGGTGCACAAACAAGAGGGCACTGTCTGGCAGGAGATGCAAGCGAGTGGCCAGACCTCAAGACGGTAAAGCACAGTAGACACTGGTAGAAAGTGAGCGAGGCACATAGCGTGCACAAAAACAAACAACTTACTGTACGAGAAGAATGAAACAAGCACTTACTAGCAGTGACAAATCCTCACATTCAAACCCTAAACATTAAAAACATGGTTAAACGAGGTGCAAAGTGTACAATCTGTCATGCTGACACGGGGGGTCGTTACACATGGCCTCGGGGTCAAAGACGAAGGGGACAGTGACCCCTCGAGATGCCTTGGACCCGGTCCACTAAACCTCGCTGCACAGCACCCTGTACAGCAGCTCCACGCTCGCCCTCCACGCAGACTGTTCCAGGGTTTTTATGCTCTCCTCCGGTCCGGCTGTTTCATTCCTTCTGTCTTGTCACTTCTTCACTTGAGGATGAGAAGTGCTGCTGTCTCTCGTTATGCCCCGCTTCCTTCCCTACCTCTCAGTGGCTCGCAGCATGGTCTTCCCTTCTCTCTCAAGCACCAATCGGCAGCAACAGGGATTGTTCATGGTACGCTGTAGTTTGCATATGGAAAAATGCATTGCACAACGAACACAAGCTACTTCTGGCCAGGCTCAATCGTGCTCTAGATGAAGCGCTTCTCGACGTTGCCAAGAAAACCGGGCGCCGGCCGGAGGACAACCACTTCCGGTCCCATGTCATGTAACCTCCGGTGCAAGAGCTGCCGCTGGAAACGGGAGGGTGAAGCAGAGCGTAGAGATAAAAATGTGAGTGCTGCAGGGCTGTGGAGGACGGTATTACAAAGGAGGTGTGCGGCATGAGAGAGGAGTAACACACGAGGGAGAGTAATCAGGTGGGGAGCAATACATGGCTAGAGGTGGGTGGTAATAAATTCCACTACGCAGTGGAGTCAGAGTTTTTGCCAAACTCCGCCCCCCAAATGGAGCGTGGGGTGGCAAAACTCCACAAACTCCACCCTCAGAGCAGAGTTTACCAACCTCCCCTAGAACCAAGCCATCTCATTCTTTCTTTGCAATGGATTGCTTGAATGAGAGGTCTGTGTTAAGGGTCAATTCTGTAGATTTGGTGTGGTTTGTCAGATTGTGAATGATGCCTTTTAGGTTTAAGTTGGAAAGTTAGATTTGAATCTGGAGTCATTTGGCCCTTTTGGTAAGCAGGTGGAATTCAATTGATGTGGGGTTTAGCGTCAGGAAATTAGTTGACATCCAAGATTGGATGCGTTTGAGGCAGGATTTGAGTCTCTATATGTTATTGGGTGAGGATATTTCTAGGTAGAGTTCGGTATCACCTGCAAGAGAGGCCACTCTGTGATATATATCCAAACAAAGTTGTAGCACAACCAGTTTGCTTCAATAGTTTTGGTTTAAACTTGGAATCATGCGTTCCTTTCATGTTCCTTTGATGCTTCTAGAGCTCTCTGGGTGAGTCTGTCATTACCTTCAGTTGACCTCTTAGTTCATTATCTAGAGGAGTGATGACTGTGAGTTATTATACCTTAAGATAAAGTTCCTCTTGTTTCTCTGAAGAACTTTATTCTTTGACTCAGGTGGATCATCTTCCAGAGTACAAGATAAAGCTGTAAGTGATGCCTGTAAAGGAGGTGCTTCTCAAAGAGTCTCTTTGGTACATTTCTCTTAGGTTAGGTTGGTGAATCTATAGCAAAAGCCAGAGAACACACCTTGGTTTTCTTTTCTTCCATGAAGCACCAGCTCAATACTTTAAATGTCAGGTTCAGCTGTTAAAAAACCCATTCTTTCTGTGAGCCAGTTGTAAGATTTCTTTTCAGTTTGTCATGTATAAAGAGAGCTTCATAGGAATGGCGTCTGATTTTGATGTCTGCAGAGTTCAGAGTTGTGATTGCTTTCACAACTTTGCCCTGATGACACAAGTTGTTCCAGGTGTGAAAGGGATGATGTGCGGGTTGTCAAGAATTCCAAGATGGCCACCACAGATTCCACGAAGGGCATTGAGAGTGCAGTTCTAGTCTCTCTTCAACACTCTCATTCACGAACACAGAAAACACCGCCCCTTTCGCCGCAAAGGTGAAGACCGATGGCAAGGCTACGCACACCTGGCGACATAAGGGGAGAGGATGCTGTGGTCTGGACCGCTACAGCTCACGAAATGAGCTGTAGCACTGGGCAGGTGTTTTTTGTGTGCTATAATTGAGTGGCAGCAATAGCACAATGTCGGGACATGTGGTGGGACAGTCATGGGCTTGGTGAGCGCCCAGGAGACAAGCCTTGAGGTTCACTAGGGGTATTGTAAAAAGGCACGAAGAGCACCTGCAAGCTAGTGTTTGTATAGAAACCTCACTATTGGTCAATAATGGGATGAGTATAAATGAAATATAATTGAATCTCAGGACCTGTTTGCTTTGTTTCTTCCCGAGGGTCTGCCATTATCCTGACGGGGAATACCAAAAAGGGGAAAATGCCTGTAAGGAAATTCCAAGGCAATGACCACAAGAGAGCAGTGATGCAACTCCTGGACTGTCCAAATGGGATAACTTCTGTTTATCAACTCCCTTATTAATTTTCACTCTTAATCTTCGCCAAATACCCAGGGGCAGATTTACAAGCCCCTTGCGCCACTTTTGCGTCACTTTTCCCATGTTAAAAATGACGCAAAAGTGGCGCAAGGGGCTTGTAAATCTGCCCCCCAGTGTCTAATAAACAAATTAGACACCTTCACTACTTGTGTTGTGTTCTTTTTCGCAAGCCTATTACAAGTAGTGTCAGAAGTGGGATCTCAGGTTGAGATCACAGGCTATGAACATGACTCAATCAGTCACGATTGAACAGATGGTACAACAATTGGCAGAGGGACAGAGACACTTATAGCTGGCAAGCACAGGCAGCACAACAGGACAGAGCAAATCTGAACACCATCTTAAAGTCCCAAACTGCACTGGTTACAGAAAAACAGCAGACCCACGATGACACACTACCAAACTGCCAACCCCTCGGGTACTACACCGTAAGAAGGCATTAAGAAAATGATACTAGAAAAACTGGGATACCATAGCTAACACTAAACAATCAAGTTCAGAAAAAAAAGTGGCCACTTAATGATAATTCCTGGGCGTTGTATTACCCCATCCAGGACTTGGGGAATCAGTGGTTAAAACCAAGCTCATCCACCATTGAGGAGGCCATTGAAAAGGTGTATTTAGAACAATACCTAGATGCCCTACCAGGATCTACAAGGCGTGGATTAAACACCCCAATGTCACTGTTACTGTAGCCATCGAGCTAGCTTGCACTTACCATAGGTCCCCTGATTTTAGACCCAGTTCAAGCAGTAGTCAGCCTGCCCTAAATAGCCCTTGAAGATCTCAGGTCAGGCCCAGTCAACACTATGAAAGTACCTGGGAGGGAGGTGGGAATTGGTCCTCAGTGTTTCCATTGCTCTGAATGGAAACATATACATAGGAACTGTCCTCGAAAAGCACCCACTCCTGAACCTATGGAAGTAGATTTTGTAAGAGGCCAGGTAATATATATGGGAGGACAGCCTGAATCATATAGACAAAACATGTTGCTAAATGGACATAGGGTTACTGCTTTGATAGATTCAGGGTGTCATCACTCTGTAGTCCACAGAAAATGGGTTTTCCCTAACACCAGAGTAAGCACCAAGAAATTAGCTATTACCTGTGCTCATGGCAACTGGAAAGTTTTTCCCTGCCGTGCCTATAGAAGTGAAATGGAAAAACAAGGTGGAGATAATAGAAGCAGGGATCATACTTATGGCTTGGGCTCAAGCTACTACGGAGGGCCAGGAACAGGTAGGCTCCTATTTCATTGCTGAGAAAAGTCTATTGCACCGAGCAGAAAATAAAGTGTAGCTGTTGATCCCCTTAACCTTTCAAGAACAGGTTCTATCTCTAGCACATTGTCAGGTTGGGAGAGCACAGCAGATGAAAAAAAGACTGAGGAATACCTACTGAGAAGGTTCTATTGGCCAGGGGTATACTCAGATATGCTATAGGTTGGCGTAGGTGCATGTATAATAACAGTGATGTGAATAGTTAAAACAAATTTTCTCAGCATAGTGACAGATATACATAAATAGGTATAAGATCAATGATAAGATTGTGCCAGTGTAGTTCTTTATCCATATATTTATTCCATCGTTCATACTGTACCCCTGGTTAGAGTATCCAAGTTGATGTAACTCTATGAAAGGCTCATTCATAAGGTAAGTATATGAACCATAGCTGTCTAGGTAGATAATACCGTGAAAGTGGGCCCCACCATTGATGGCAAACCTCGGGACACTGTTGTATTGATTTCTGCAGAATACATCATATTTCTCACCCCTTAATATTAGAATCAGGACCTCATGAGATCAGTGAGGGCACTCGGGAATCATAGATTTAGGTAGGTAGGTTGTTAGACCACGGGCGCCATCTTTGAGTGGTGTAGTTGGCAGGTCGATTGTTTGACCATGGGCGCCATCTTTGAGTGGTATCGCAATGTATTATATGTCACTATAAGCTGTGAATGGCTAAGACCCATTTCTAATGTTTAGGATTTTATTCGCCGGGGGTGTCTCTGATGGCAACATAAGGGTGTTTGTGTTCGTGTGTCTCTATGGTTTACACATCATTGTGGAAATTTTGTCTGAAAAGTTGCAAGGAGAAGGGGTTGATGGTCATTAGCCTACACTACCTCAATCCATGGTATTTCGTCGTTCAGACCATGGGTATTTGTCTGTAGGCGGTAGACCCATCTTTGTTCTTTTTGAAATAATGTCCTATTGGACCATGAAGGATTGGATTCTATGACAGTCCAGGTCATTTGATCTGGTGTATGTCCTGTTTCAATATAATATCTGCTCATTTTAGTGGTGTTTTTCTTGCACCGTATATTACTTCTGTGTTCGTTTACTCTCGTCCTCACTGCTCTGGTTGTCATTCCTATATATAGGAGGTTGCAAGGACATCTCACCATATACACACAGTTTTTAGTATTGCAGTTGGTATGTTTTTTCTGTGTCCACTTCTGGTTGTTTAGTTGCAGAGTTGTGGTATGTGTTGTTAGAGGGCAAATGTTACAGGTTCCGCATGGGTAATGCCCTTTGACTTTTGGGAGGTCCCACAGTGTCCTTTGATTGTCGACTTGTTAACACTGTGGTCTTGTGTGCACAACCATGTCTTTGATATTCTGTGTACGTCTGAAGGCAAATCTTGGGCTCTCCAGTTGCATTCCTCCTGCATGCAGGATGTTCCAGTGTTTCAGTAGGATTTTCTTTACTTGATTTGATTGTGGTGTGTAGGTTGTCACACATGTAATTGTCTCATTTTTTGGTTTTTCAAGAGTTTCTAGTAATGCTTCCCGGTGATTATTGCGTGCGCGTTTCTGCGCATTCTTTATGATTCTCCGTGGGTAGTTCCTCTGTTCCAGGTTGTTGCCTAGTTCCGTAGCTTGTGTTTCGTAATCCGTGGTGTTGCTGCAGTTTCTTCTGAGCCTCAGAAATTGTCCAAATGGAAGATTCTGTCTTAAGGCTTTTGTGTGATGACTATCGTAGGTTAGTAAACTGTTTCGGTCTGTAGGTTTTTATATGTTTTGGTGAAAAGTTTTCCATCTTGTAGGGTGATTAATAGGTCCAGAAAGGGGATCTCTTCACTTGAGACGGTCAGTGTAAATTTCAAGAAAGGATCCTGTTCGTTAATCCAGGTGTGGAATTCCGTGCAGCGTTCTTTTGTGCCTGTCCATAACATGAGTATGTCGTCTATATACCGTTTCCACTCTTTTATTTCTGGTTTAAAGGGGTTGGAAGCTGGTAAAATGTATTCGGCCTCAAAATGGTCCATGTATAGGCATGCTAAGCTCGGCGCAAAAGTGCTGCCCATACAAGTTCCGTGGATTTGTTGGTAGTGTTGATCTTGGAACTTGAAGAAGTTATTCTTCAGGGCCAGTTCTGCGCATTCCAGGATGAAATTTACTGGTTGTGGTGTAGCCGAGTCGAGGTTCCTTAAACTTTCTTCAACTTCTTTCAGTGTAGCTTCTTGTGGGATGTTGGTATATAACGCTTCCACGTCAAGGGTCAATAGTAGGGTGATTTCCTCCGGTCCTATTATGTGCTCAATTAAGTTGATGGTTTCTTTTGTGTCTTTGAGGTAAGATGGTGTTGCTTGTACTAATGGTCGTAGGAAATGGTCACAGTATTGGCTGAGTGGTTCAAGGATAGAGTTGATCCCAGACACTATTGGTCTTCCAGTTGGAGGCATGATTTTTTTGTGGATTTTTGGCAAGATATAGAAGTATGGGGTCGTAGGTTTTGAGTTCACTAGGAATTCCTAGATCAACTCTATCCTTGAACCACTCAGCCAATACTGTGACCATTTCCTACGACCATTAGTACAAGCAACACCGTCTTACCTCAAAGACACAAAAGAAACCATCAACTTAATTGAGCACATTTCTACAGATTTGGCGGCACTGGTTAGTTTAGGCCGCCGCTTGATACTAAAATTGAACTTCCTTTGGTCCTGAAGAAGCGCTCTGGATCGCCTTCTGAGGCCACATACAGCGCGAAACATGTTGACCGTTATATATGTCCATTAGGGACATATACCCAGCTACAGAGGGACATAATATCCCCTAGAGCAGCACCACACACTTTGTTTTAACAATGACAGAGGGATCACTCTAATAAATAGTACCCACCCTCCCTCCAGTCATTTTTTAAATACACCACTTTAAACTTCACTGCCACTTACACCCACACACCCAAACGGCTTTTCATAAAAAGATCTCCGATAAAGTGACCCTTTGGGGGACCTGTTGGGCATTGCAGCGCCGGCCCGACGAGGAGCAAAGCCCAAATGATAAAGCATGACATCCTTTGGGGTGTGTGAGGGCATTATGATGAGGACACACTGTCCCCCACAGATAGAGTAGGACACGACAAAAGTTTCTTCCTTTTCTTCCTCTACAAGGAACAGTGACTCCCTTTGTGTACTAATAGACAAATTAGACACCTTCACTACTTGAGTTTTGTTGTGTTCTGTTCCGTAAGCCTGTTACACCAGGCTTGTTTCTATTACTGCAATGGCTCACTCCATCTACATTTGTCGTGCATAATCAATCAGAATCGGAACAATTGTCTTTCGGGACTTTCTGAATACCAAAATAGATGGGCAGCTGTGCATGCTAGGCCCCCATCCCTGGCTCTGTATTTTTGTCAGGTTGGTAATTGCTTGTTTGACGGGGTGATTTCAGCCCTGTAGTAAGATGTCCAAGAGACATGCCAAGCCATACCCTTTGCCAACTGGCAAGAATTGTAGTTTGGAACCTGATATTGTTTATTGTGATGGCAGCAGCTGGCACATGGGTGCCCACTGCAGGTTCCAAAAGGGATTCTGATCATCTCTTCAACAAGAGGTCAGCAGCTTGTTGTGATCTTCACCTTTCTCAGTGGAAAAAAAATCATTTTGCAACATTCCTATCATAAATATTCCAGAGGTGGTGCATGATGTGCACTTAGGGCTATTGCATCTTCTATGTTGAAATTCACCTCAGGGTGTCTTCACTTCTCATGTATGTTCTCCTCTGCAGCAGTGCACGCAGCCAAGAGTTGTTGGTGCATCATGTCTCACGCGCAGAGTTCTCCTGAACCCAGCGTTGTAATGTGATGCTAAGCAGATGTTACACATGTTGGGAGCTGTCTGGGTGAGTTTTAGGCATAACAAGATTATCCTGCTTGCTACCCTCTCTGGAGGTGCTTAGCCTGAGCCTGGCTTTCAGAGGCTGTTTTGTGTAACGTGCCCCCAGAAGTACATGTACAGGGCTTATCGCATAGGTGTATGGGTGTACCGGTGCACAGGTGTGCCTCACCTGTGTATCCAGAGGTTGCAGCATGAGCAGGCAAGCAGCTCTGACTTTTACCAGTGCAAGACATCCTCATGATATGGAGGATTCAAGAGAAGTGGGCTTGACATTGAGTATAGCGCACACTGGACATGCCGTGATTTTTGTCCTCTTTCCCACGGGGTGCCCATTCTGCTTTCGGGATCTCCCTTCTCTACTGTCTAAGGCTCGAGAAACGTGACTGCCGATCTATGGGGGATATTTACAAGCCCCTATCACCACAGGAACGTCACTTTTAACGACGTTCCTGTGGCCATATGGGCTTTGCCTTATTTACAAGGCGGCGTTAAGCCACTTAACGTGGCTTAACGCCGCCTTGTAAATAAGGCCCCCTTTTACACTACACTTAGCGTGAAAGTGGTGGGCAATGGGGGTTGCAGTGGGCATTCCGCCGCAACACCCTTTGATTTTAACGCTGCCCCCTATTAGCATGGGTGGTGTAAATAGGAGGCAGCGCCAAAATTAAGACCAGGGAAAACCTGGTCTTAACATGGTGAAACGAGGAGAAATGCTTAATTTCTCCTCGTTTTTGCTGTGTTTTACGTGTGCTGTATTGTGCAGCACACATAAAAACAGCAACATGCAATTAACGATTGTTTATGTACAGGGAGGTATCCTTCCTGCACATAAACAATCATTAAAAAAATGACGATTTGCTACATCTATGTGTGCTGCATTCTGCAGCACACATAGAAGTAACGAATCGCCATTCTGGATTGTTTCTGTGCAGGAAAGGACACCTTCCTGCACATTAGCAATCATTCCCTCAACGAAGGCACACTTGCCATATGGTGCAAGGTGCTTGCATTGGCGCTAGGCAGCTTAATTTAGCGCCAGCATTAGGGAAAACACAGGGATGTGCTGTATCTTTGGAAATATGGGGCATCCCTGCATTTTTGGAATGGCGGAACATGGTGTTAGCATTTTGTACTTAACGCCACGCTCCGCCATTCCCTTGTAAATATGCCCCATACATTTGCATGTATTTCTTGGCGCAAAAGGTTTGTATATGTTGATTAAACCAACAAATTATGAGTTTGTAGGTTCTCACTGTATTTCACACACCACAATTATACCATAATTCCCTTATTTACCCACCAACGTAGTGCTGCTCACAGTCCATAATGTTAACTGCCGTCTATGTGTATTTAAACGTCTGTGTATCCGATCAGGGCAGTTAAATTTTTCTACACATGTGATCAACTTAGTTACAAAAAAAAATTGTAAATCATGCCCCCTGAAACGGGCCAGTGGAATTATGTGGCAGGGGAGCGCCAAATTATGCGGCAGGCTTGAGTAAATTATGCGTCAAGAAAAGGCAAATTATGTGGCATAATTCGGCACATTTTATAATAGCATTACTTCATTATTTTGTCATTTTTACACTTGTAAACACTGTCTGGGCCTTGATCGCACCTCATTAGTACCAGTTTGGCACCCAAAACAGCAATAAGCAACAGAAAGGTGACCAGTTACCCTTTGCAAAGGACATTCTGCACAGCAAGACGTGTTGCTGCCTTTTCAGTAAGCAACATTTGTTTTGTTAAAACCTGCAGATTATGCAGCAGATGATGGATTATGTGGCAAATGCGGTAAACCTATAATTCTGCGGAAAACGCTGCAGCTGCACAACCGCATAATTCCAGGGGTCCTGCTTATGAATACATATTCACAATTGCTTTCACGAGTAGGGTTTTGCCTACGTTTGTAAGAGTTCTAAGACTCACACAAGTCAATGAGAATCGAGATACTTTGTTCGTGCTGTCATGGGACACCGCTCAGGTCCATGGAGAGTGCCACAAACAGATTTGATCTGAATATGTAGGGCGTCCCCATGCAGAGATACCTTCGAGATGAGCTCATTCCCTAAAAAAGGGTGGAGTCGAAGGGAGAGCTCCAGCCATCAATCATCCCACTCTAAATCCATTCGTGATCCACCCTACCCAATAAAGATGTCAGGTATGAATAGAGAAGGCTGTAGGAAAGAGAGGTTTTCCATATCATTGTCTGAGGGGTAATCCCCGCTCCACAGTGGCTTCAGGTGAGCGCCGTATAGGCTGCTGATTAATAACACGCAATGCTATTGTGGTAGCTAGTCCCGGGTCACTCATCACTTCAGCAGTTGGACGGCTTCGCGTGAAGGGCGGGGCGCCTTCAGTCAGCAACAGCAGGTCTTCGATTGAGCGCGCGGATTACGCTAATGCTTGCTGCGGTGTGGCCTACACACAACTGGCAGCGTCCTCGTTTGTTTTTCCGTCCCTTTGGGCTGAAACTGAATGCTACTCAAACTCGAAGAATGCTATTTATAACCGTGGCTTTCACCTGGGCAGGTATCTCGTGCTGGGGCGTCATGTCATCGCCCATACTATAAATGCCCAGCAGCTGTCTATTTCTAGCTCCAATTAGTCAAGTGCGTGAAATTGATTAAGCTGTTTTTTTTTTAGCGTTGATAGAAGTTGTTTTTTCCAGTGTTTCCAAATTTGTAGAGGATGTCAATGGAACATACACGACCAGTGAAACTTCCTAATCCTACACTCTCCATTTAATATATTTTGATATACTCATTTGCCTCTGCATAAAAAATGGCTTCTATTACAAGTCAGAAGGGGCTAGGAAACCGAACCTAAAAAGAGAACGATAAATGATATAAAACCCAAAATATATATTCACCATGAAAAATAGCACATTATCCTTTCTGATACAGAATAATTTGCCATAAAACAATGGTCTAGCAGACAGTCCACCTACAATTTCCTTAATTAACTTATGACACGCCAAAGAGTAGAATTTCATGCCTTTTTAGACTAATGTCAAACGGAGAGGTTAGTCACCAGTTTATACTGGGATAAGCAAAGACCTGTAGACCCCCTATTTAGAAAATATACAATCAATTTGCTAACCATTCCAAAAGCCTGTGGACGAACACTAAGGGGCATATTTACAATGAAGTGGCAGAGCGTAGCTTTAGCCTCCTTGGCTTAACGCCACGCTCCGCCACTTCAGAAACGCAGGGCTGCACCATATTTACAATAATATGGTGCAGCCCAGCGTTTCCCCCTGCGCTGGCGCTAAATTTAGCAGTCTAGCGCCAACGCAGGCACCCTTGCACCATAGTGCAAGGGTGTTTGCGTTGAAGGGAAGATTGTTTATGTGCAGGAAGGTGACAGCACACATAGAAGTTACAAAATATCATTTTTTAAAAAGATTTTTTACGTGCAGGAAGGGTCACCTTCCTGCACATAAACAATCAATGGCCTTTTGCTGTTTCTATGTGTGCTGCACAATGCAGCACACATGGAAACAGCAAAAACGAGGAGAAATGCTTGGAGAAATAAAGCATTTCTCCTCGTTTCGCCTGTTTAAGACCAGGGTGCATATTTACAAGCCCCTATCACCACCACAACGTCACTTTTAGTGACATTGTGTTGGCGATAGGAGTTTTGCCTTATTTACTTTGCCTTATTTACTTAACGTGGCTTAACGCTGCCTTGTAAATAAGGATCCCTTACAGGCTACACTTAGGGGTCGATTGAGATGCTGTCCGGAAAGGCTCCGAACGGGATTCAGATTTGGCGAATCCGATTCGGAACCTATGTTTCCGACTGAATCGGACACCTAAACGGACGACCGATTACAATGCAAGGAAACCGTTTGGACTGTCCTAATCGGTTCCGAACGGCATTCGGACAGCCCGAGTCTTTCGGAGAAGATTCGTACAGCTCTATGGACACGGTTTCCAAGCGAGCGATTACGATGACTGATTCGGACAGCTGTTCCGATTCGGTCTGCCCGACACGAAACAGCTGTAGGAATCTGACTTTGGGGGCCTGTAGCAGGCCCCCCTTCACCCTGAAGTCTCTGGTTGGGACCCGTGGGGGTACCCAAGGGACCCCCCTGTTAAACTATGCACAGTGTGGCAAGCACCATGGGGTGCCCACCACAGGGTGCAAGGTTTTCCCCAAACACCACTTTTTTCAATGGGAGCCTGTGTTCCCGTTCGGAACACAGGCTCCCATTGAAGTCAATGCGAGTCCGACCGAACGATGTTGGGAAGCATAGTAATAGGTCGGTCGGACTTGCAGAATCGGAGTCGGTCAGAAACAATTCTGGAACCGATTCGGTCAGAAGAGTTTCTGAAACATCGTAATCGGTCCCTTAGTGAGAAAGGGGCGGACAACGGGTGTTGTGGTGGGCTTTCCACCATAACACCCATTCATTTTGATGCTGCCCCCTATTTACAGGGGCAGCGTAAATATGAGGCAGCGCCAAAATTAAGACCAGGGAAAACCTGGTCTTAAACAGGTGAAACAAGGAGAAATGCTTTATTTCTCCTCGTTTTTGCTGTTTCCATGTGTGCTGCCTTGGGCAGCAAACATAGAAACAGCAAAATGCCAATGATTGTTTATGTGTCGGAAGGTCCCCCTTTCTGCACATAAACAATCATTTAAAAAAAATCAGTTTAGCAACTTCTATGTGTGCTGCATTAAGCAGCAAACATTGAAGTTACAAAACTGCATTTAAAGATTGTGTATGTGCAGGTAAGGGAGACCTTTCTGCACATAAACAATCTTCCCCCTCAACACAGGCACCCTTGCAAGGCAGCTTAATTTAGCGCCAGCGTAGGGGGAAATGCAGGGCTGCACCATTTTCTAGTGAATATGGTGCAGCCCTGTGTTTGTAAAGTGATGAAGCATGTCATTAGCCTTTTTGGCTTAACGGCACGCTTCGCCACTTTCTTGTAAATATGCCGCCAGGTTTTCCCTGGTCTTAATTTTGGTGCTGCCTCCTATTTACGCTGCCCTTTTAAATAGGGGGCAGCGTCAAAATCAATGGGTGTTGTAGTGGAACGCCCACCGCAACACCCAGTGCCATCCCCTTTCACGCTAAGTACAGCATGAAAGGGGGCCTTATTTACAAGTTCAGTGGCTTAAAGCTGCCTTGTAAATAAGGTGAAGCACAAATTGCCACAGGAACGTCACTGTGTGTGACATTCCTGTGGCAATAGGGGCTTGTAAATATGCCCCTAAATGCTTTGAATTGGGCGAGTACCTGCTTGACCTGTAGTAAGTAGGGGCCTGATGAGAAAAGGTAAGCAAATCATGCACTTATTAGATGCTCAAATCAATACCTCGATCCCAGTGTACAGGGTCATTAAATCCATTGTAAACGTGGTTGCAATAAAACAAAATGGCCTCCTGAAGGCAACATCCCATCACCTCAAGACTCAGAAGCCTTGGAGGAGGAGGAAGAGCTACTGTCAGCCCTGATCCTGATATTACACACAGGTTTCATTGAAGCAAATACAACGTGGAGTAAACAAAGGGACTGTTGACTGTGTTGGGTTTCTGTACTCCATCTACTTTCAATTTCTTGGAACACCTTAATCAGGCTATTGATGCTCTTCCAAGCTGCAAAGCCTCGAGCCTTCTTGCGTATTTGTTCACCTGCAAAGGCAAATGAGGTCCTGAAAACAATGTGGATAAGCGCGTCACCGTTCTGTTATGAGAGCTCCAGGTCCAGACGGAGTCCCTATAGATTTATTCCTAGATAACCAAGATCTATGGGCTCCACTTTTAACAAATGTTTTTAATAAAGTTGCTCAAACAAATGCACCGCCATCATGGAAAACAACTGTAATCGTCCCAATATATAAAAAGGGGATAGGTCGATTCCGAAAAACTATAGACCTATCTCCTTAATTGACTCTACTGCAAAGCTAATGGGGAGATTGATTTTAAACAGACTAGAGGATTGGGCACTAGAGAAGAAGATTATTATCCCATGCCAGTTTGGCTTTAGAAAAGGGAAAGGCACTGTAGATCAGTGTCTGAACCTGAGTCTAATCATAGCTAAATACACGGCTGCAAAAAAGGTCATCTCCATTTAGCCTTCATGGATCTGTCCGCAGCCTTCGACTGCGTGGCACAGCCTAGGCTGTGGCAGATCATGGAGGCAATGGGTATTGACCTGAAGATTATTAATATCATTCGTGATCTATATACAGATGCCTCAGCCTGCGTTCGCTATGGGAGGAATGGTGAGTGCACCAGGTCTTTTAAAATTGTAAGAGGTGTGAGGCAGGGGTGCGTTCTTGCCCCCTTCCTGTTCGCACTCTACACGAATGGTGTGGAATCTGCACTGTTCGGCTCTACACCAGATGTCCCGTATATTAATTCAGTGCAGGTCCCAATTTTATTATATGCGGACGACGCTGTTCTTTAGCTCGTACCAGTAATGCACTGCGTCGCCTAGTCCAGGATTATACTCAATTTATGTGCAATCTAGGCATGAAAGCTAATTATTCAAAGTCATTCATTTTAGTAGCAGGTTCAAAACATCGAAATTATCCGCAAATCGCTACTGAGGGGGGAAATTGGGGGTTGTTGATTCTTTTAACTATTTAGGGATTATGTTTGACTCTCAATCAAAGTGGCAAACAATGATTGTTAACAGAGGAATTCAGATGGAAAAGAACATTGGGGCCTTAAGTAAGTTTATAAAAAAAACTGGTTTAAAACCTATAGACTTAATAAAAACAGTGTATCAACCCAAGACTGTATCTGCCGCCACTTATGGGGCAGGTGTCTGGGGCATGAAAGACTGTAAAAATTGCAGATTATTGAAGATAATTTCTTGAAAAGGGTCCTTTCGCTACCAAAGTCATGTGCCAACTATAAGTGTCACATGGAACTGAGGACTCCTTATATTACTGATATAATTGCAATGGCCCCGATTTTATTGTGGCACTCAATATGGCGAAAGGAGACCCTTGCTCTGACAAGAGACATTATCAAAGATGTTTTGAAATTAGATGGAGCGGGTAACATCATTTGGCTAACTTATGTTGAATCAACATTAAAGGCGGCTGGGTTACATTACCTTTTTTGGATCCTACCACTTGTAGTTCTATATCAAAAACTGACTTAAAAACCCGACTACTTTCTAATCGACAGATAAGAAGGGAGACTAAAAACATTACTCTGTCAACAGTTAAATCCTACTTGAATGGCCCTAGTATAAACCTAATGAACCCAAATTTAACATATTTATCCTTTGTTACTAATCTGCGACATAGGTACATTCTAGTGAGGTTTCGATTAAATTACATCCCGCTAATGTTGGGTTCTCCCCGTAATGTTTATGCTGTTTCTGAACTCCCATTCTGTACCTGTGATAATCGATCTGCACAGGATGATATACATTTTCTGTTTTTCTGTAAATTTTATCATGATGAGAGGAAGCGTTTTATTAACCCTATTATGCGTAAAATGAATTTTAACCAGTGTCGTGTAGCCCTTTATTACCTCCAGCTACTACCTGATCCTTTTATTTGTTTTTCTCTACGTCTTTTTATTATTGGCACTAAAAAGAGATCTATAACTCGGCTAAAATTCTATACCTACAAATGAAATGAATCTATTATTGTGTAAGTAAATATGAATTTGTCTTTTAAATGTAATAGCTTTTTAATATTGTCAATATTTTAACTGTGTTGTAATGTTGTGAAATGTTTTCCTTTCTTTTATATGTAGTATACTTTTTATGCCTACATTGTGTTGGCGAAATAAAGTTATTCTGACTGACTGACTGAGAGCTTATCTTCATAATGAAGTCGAGTGAGGGCATGAGGTGCTCTCTCATTTGAGTGAATAATTGTCTGTTCTCCTATGGACTGATTCATAAAGGCCTTGTTCCTTACTCTAGCTTCATGGCCTTTGAAGCCAAGGGTAGCAGAGCCAGGGGTTCCAGGGGCAAGACAGGTTTAGCAGCAGACTGCCCTTATTCACGTTCAGTAAACAGTAATAAAGAATTGTCCTTTTCAGCTATACCTACTGGATTTCTTAAAAATCCTCTCAGAAGTCTGCTCAGGGAGTTGGCCCAAGATGTTCAAGTTGTATGAAACAGGCAAAAGTCAACATCGCCCATATAGTAATGTTCTTTTATTTTAACTAAAGTTCCCGAAACTTTTCTAATTTCACCAAGTTTGAGCTGATTAAAAAAGTAGATAAAAAATACCACAAAAAATAAGTTTTGAGGGAAGAATATGCAAAACCAGATATGTTGCCCACGAGCGAAGTGGTCTAAAGCATCACAACTTGCAAACTTTGCCAAGATCACAAAACTTTGCAGACATGATTATTATCTACACATCTCTAGAAAATACTCAAATGGACTGATATCAAAGCCACAAAGTACAATTACATCAATTGAATCCACAGTAACTTCCTTGAGGTCCTGGTAAATGTGTGCCACACCTTCAAATACCAATAATAGTGATGGTCATAGTTTTATTATCCCCAAACACAAAAAGGTATGGTGGCTATGCAGTGCATTTTACATCAGTGTTATAGGTGCAAATGGCTCAGACCATCATCTTACTGCCAACATGTTTTTGCCCTATTCTAAGATCCCTAGAAACCTAGACTAACAACTAGCCTATAGTAAAAAGATAAAATCATGCACTGGAAGGACCTGAGTGAATACTACCTGGTCTCAGTGCTAGTAAACCCTCACTAAGTGGATAAGCGCCATCCACTCTGGGGAGGTACACAGTGCAGAAATACCTATCATCCGTCTGAGGCTGGGTGAGGTATCACTGCTAGATGTACCTCTTGATGACTGTGTGACTACAGAGAACATCGTCTCTCTCCAGATTGGATGGTGGGTATCTCCTTAGCGAGGTTTCTGGGAATCTACAGCCCCGACGAAAACCCTTGACTGGTAAAGGTGACTTAGAATAGGGCAGAATTATGCTGGCGATAAGACAATTGTCCGAGCCATTGTGCTCTCATTTAATCGTGTAGTTGGTTTTAGGTTACCTCTAGTAAAAGTGAAAACCCGGTTCCCTCTAGGCACTTTCAACTTTATCTGGATCCCCCTGTTTTGTCGAGGAAATTCTCTTATCTATCCATCTGGTCCACTAGGAGGTTGAGTCTGCCCTGGTGGTATTGTCCTACCAGGGTGGGGAGGGGTTGCCTATGATGAAGCATGTCAAATTATATGAGTGGGGCTTCCTCTTCCAAAAAGATTGGTCTTTATTCTTCTCCTATGTTTACCCCTATCCTTGCCAGAATCTTGGTAATTTAGGTTTCAGTGATTTGCACCTATGACACTGTTGTAAAAAGCACTGCATAGCCACCATACCTTTTTATGTTTTGGGTCTTTACTTTGGGAGGACGTGTGGTGGCATATACTTCCCCTTTCCGTCCTTGTGTTTTGCTAAATTTGTATTATGCCTGTATACTTAGCCTTTAGTGACTTCTTCTGATTGCTGGGGTGAAGTAAAAGCCTGCCACATCCAATAGGGAATTGCTGTTGTCTGTTGGATAGGACACTTGTAGTAAGTCATTGAGGGACCACTTCTGCAGTCTCCAGGTGAGAAGTGTCTGGGAGGTTCTAAAGAGTCCGTACAGGTGAGCTGGTGTAAACGTTGTGGCTAGGGACAGTGTCACCAGGGGAGCCAGGTGCAGCACAGGGCAGCCATAATGTCTTATGAAAGTAGACAGTGGCACCAGGGACCAGGTACTTTTTCCATGAAGGGTGTGCTGATTAGTAGTTGGAGACATCTGCCAAGTGGCACCAGACCCCTTTTACCCTGGCCAGCATATCACAGCAGCAGGAACTTTCGTCCGGCACGTCAGGTAGGGTGAAGAGGGGTCCAAAACTTGCTAGAATAGAACAGCTGGGGTTTTCCACCATTTGTTTCAGTACATTTAGCAAATTTGGCACATGCCCCAGTTTTCAGTGAGGGTCAACTGAACACAGAGGGAGGCAAATTCTCATGAGTCCATTGCAGGCATTTCATTATTTACTTTCTCTTAGGGCCTCACTGTCTGTGTTTCCAATGTTGCTGAGAACTGCCAAATCATGCTGTGTTCTTTTAATGATTACATTAAAGTCCTTCTTTTATGTTTGTTGAATATCCGTGTTTTCAAAATCTGTTCACCCTTAGCATTGGGTCATTGAAGCTGAGCCTTCAGTGCTGGTGTGATGGTATGCTGACATCTGAAGCTATGTCTTTAGTATTGGCGTGTGTTAGAAATGGGGTCTCTAGTTGGCAGCGGTTTGCACCCTGTCCAAGTAGGGACCCTAACTCTAGTTAGGGTAAGGGAGCCACACAGCTAAGGTAACCCCTGCTCACCCCTTTGGTACCTTGGCACAAGCAGTAAGGCTTATCTCAGAGGCAATGTGTAAAGTATTTGAACACACACACACACACACACACACACACACAGCAACTCAGTGAAAACACTACATAGGAGTCCACACCAGTTAAAAAAATACCCACTATTTATCTGAATAAAGCAAGACCAAAATGACAAAAATCCAACATATACAAATCAAGAATTCACTTTTAAAAATTAAGCAAGTTTAGTCCATAGAAGTCAGACAGTGCAAGGCGCAGGGGAGGTGAGGCGCCGAAAAAGCAAAGCAAGGTGTCGGTTCCTTACTACACAGGCGAGGTTATGCTTTGGATCCTTACTGGCAGGGGAGGTGATGCATCTGTTCCTTACTGGCAGTGGAGGTGATGCATCGGTTTCCGGACACGCGGCCTCGGTACCTTACTGCGGTGAAGGCATCGATGAAGAATATACGTTGAGGAATGATGCGTCTAAAATCCAGATGCGCTGCCTCGATGCAACAGTGGCGATGCAGTCGCTGCATCGCTTTCACACCCGTGACGCAGGTGCTGCATCGGAGTCGGAGCGGGTGCAAATCAGTCTTGACCCGTGCTCTCCATGCCACTGGAGTCAAGACAGCCTGGCTGATGAGTGGTGATACCATGAAACCGGTCCCAGGATGCTTGCTTCCGGTCCAGGGAGGACTTGGCCTGGCAGTTCGGGCTGGACAGTTCCCATGGGGAGCAGGGTCAAGACTGATTTGCATATGGCTGGGTTTAAACTGCAATGGCATGGTGAGCAAAGAAAACAATGGATTTAGGCCCAGATCTCTATACTAGGGTGGATGTTTGACATTGTTCAGCATTCTGTACATCAATTGTTCTGTTTGCAGTTTCTAAAAGTGGCATTTTCAAACATGCAATTTAAAAACCAACTTCACCAAAAGATGTATTTTAAATTGTGAGTTCAGAGACACCAAACTCCAAATCTCCTACTGCTCCCAATGGGAAAATACACTCAAAAGATGTTTCAAGGCAATCCCCATGTTACCCAATGGGAGAGATAGTTCTTGCAATAGTGAAAAATGAAATTTGCAGTATTTCACTAATAGGACATGCAAAAAACACCTGTACATGTCCTACCTTTTAATTACATTGCACCCTGCCCATGGCCGTGGGCCTCCCTTAGGGGTGATTTACCTGTAGTGAAAGGCAAGGCTTGAGCCTGGCAAGTGGGTGCACTTGCCAAGACGAAATGGTAGTTTAAAACGGCAAACACAGACACTGCAGTGGCAGGTCTGAGACATGTTCGCAGGGCTACTCATGTGGGTGGCACAATCAGTGCTGCAGGCCCACTAGTAGCATTTGATTTAAAGGCCCAAGCACACCTGGTGCACTTTACTAGGGACTTACTAGTAAATCAGATATGCCAATCATGGATAAATCAATCACCAGTACATTTTAGATAGGGAGCACTTGCACCTTAGCACTGGTCAGCAGTGGTAAAGTGCCCAGAATCTTAAAACCAGCAAAAACAGGTCAGAAAGAGGGGGGGGGGGAGGTGTGGCCTGACAAGATGGCAGAGTGGACGTATTAACGTGGAGCTCCTGCCCCTAGATGAAATATCCTAAAGAAATCCTGGCGGAATAGATAAAAGAAGCCTACACAGAGCTGCCGGAGGACCTCCTGGTTCCCCAGGGCTGGAATCAGTAGAAATTAGCCGTGTAACGAAGAGAAGCAAAGCGCTGGCTGAACCGAGACGAGGGATGGCGTGCCAGACCTAGGAGTGGTGTCGCCTGGCTGAAACTTCGAGGAGCGCTGACGTGCAGGAAGGGAACCGGAGATTGAAACACTCTCTCCCCTACAGCCACCGACGCGGCTGAAAGAGAAGTGCTGACTCGGCTCTTGAAGGGGGACTGCACGGCGGATGCAATCGGAGCCCATGCAGAGGCCCACATAAAAGGAGGCAGGGCAGGTCCCTAGGCACAGGGAGGCAGAGAGCGCAAGGCCCGTAAAGTGGATGCGCCAGTGGGCTGGGGCGCAGAGATTTGCCCTCCCCTAGAACGGGAGGGGACAAAAGTGCTGGAAGACGACGATTGCAGTAGAGCGCCATGCGGAATCAAGAACCGGGACCCAGGCAGAGATGCACAGAGAGGCCCAGAAATAAGAAGTGGCTGGCTGCGCTGGGCCCCCGTTGCGAAGTGAGCCTGAGGAAATACTGAGCCCAGAGGTGAGCGGCCCGGGCCACCAAAGCGAGGACACAGAAAGAGCAATTGAGGTTTAAAAGGCGGGGGCCCCTCAGGGAACTACAACAGCTGGGATCCCTGGGAGAAATACTAAAGTGAAAACAGGAGGTGAACAACAACAGGAGAAGCAGGGTACTCCGCGGCAAACGTCTGTGCACATACCCCCAGAACCGGACATAAGAGGGAACACAGGGGAATAACAGGATCACCAATACCCCACCAAGGAACACAGCTAATGGCAGACGACAACTGGCCTCACATTAGCCTCCAATAGGAGTGCAACAGAGTATGGGTCAGAGACAAATGCCATCTGATAGTCCTAATTGACAGGAAGTTGGGGGAAAGCAGGAGGCCCCGCCCCCCCCCCCCATAACAATATAAAGCTTAGGCACACGGGGATACAGAGCGAGCAGTACTGCGGAGAAGGAAACAAAGGCGGCGAAGACTACAAGAAACTGCCAAAAGATGGTCAAAGATAAGCCACAGAGAGACGCCCAGGCAAACAAGATCGTCCAATACACAGACCCTGGCCCCGGACCATTCAAACAATTGCAAAGAGACACGATGGACCCAGACCTGCACAGGAGCGAGACAAGACGGATATACTGGAGGCCATAAGAGACTCTCGAGCGGCACTAGAAAACAAGATGGACAGCATGGCAATGAATATCTATCACTTACACCTTGACCTCCGCATAGTTGAGGAAAGAGTTACGAACACGGAAGAAGAGGTCGTGACGCTGCGCGAAGAGGTGCAGAGGCTTCACAATACCGTGGCTACTCTCCAGGTCCAGTCAATCCACATGGAAGATAGAGTGGAAGATGCAGAAGGGCGGTCCAGAAGAAACAACCTCCAATTTTTAGGTTTTCCGGAAAAGGCAGAGGGTCCTCCAGCTGAACTATTTCTGGAGGACTGGATAACAACTGCCATCACAAATGTCCAAGTTTCTAAATTTTTCTCAATAGAAAGAACGCACTGGTCGCTGGGCCCACCACCGTGCCCGGGAACACCACCCAGAGCCCTGATAGCATGCCTGTTTAACTACAGGGATAGAGATATACTCCTGCAGCACATACGGACCCATGGGCCTCCAAAATATGAAGACCGCTCAATACAAATCTAACCAGGATACACACTAGAAAAGTGCAAGACCTCCGAAACGAATTTCTCAGAGTCAAACGACGACTTTGAGAACAAAACATCAAGTACAGCCTAGAATTCCCGGCGAGGCTATGGGTACAATATGATGGCAGGGTCCAATTTCATGAAACCCCACAGCAAGCAATAGATTGGACGGACTCATTGGGCCTGGGTGATCGAGAGCAGAGCCAGGAATGGTGCAAACAACGGAGGAGGAATAGAAGACAACACAGCCAACTCAGAAGCACCACAAGAAACACAGATTTCGGGACGTATCTTGGTGGGAGCAGACGGAACATTACAGGCCGAGACAGCAACGATCCCACTGGAAAATCAGTACTCACCGCTTTGCCTGGTACAAGAGACCCAGACTGATAGAACCCCAGAAGCTTAATAGAAGGGGGTCTAACAGAGCCGTATAAGACAAACCTAGATACTAAAAGAGATTGCAAGAAAAACTGTGAGTAGCCACACACGGCAAGAGAGGGGGAGGGGGTGAGGAGATGAAGGCAGCCAACAATAAACCAAATAGGACAGCCCGGCCGTCACACTAGAGTGTATTTGCTGAGCCCACGACTCGGTCTTGCCAGGTAGCGCTGAGTCTGGCAGACTTGTCATACAACAGGAAGTATTTAGTTGGGACATTGTTGTATTGCTGAAGGAATAGGGGGTGCACTAGGGAGGGGGAGTAGTAGCATTGGGGCGGAGTCACCTGTCCTAAGGCCAATTGTTGAGCTACTGGGATGGGCGACTACTGCCTGACGGTGGGGGGAGGGAAAGCACAAGAATGCTTCAGTTGCAGTAAAGCATTACAAACTATGAACAAAGAAGGGGGTACAATATGGGGTGGAGGGAGGCTGAAGAGGTTGACGCCAGTTTCATTCAAAGAATGGAGCCTTACCTGGACACTAGAGGGCAACCATACGATAGTTCTGTGACATGAAGGAAACCAAACAAGAGTACAAATCTGTAACGTGGAATGTCCGCATGTTGAATAATTTTGTTAAACGCAACCGTGTAGTGGCATACCTGCGAAGATATGGGGTCTCCATAGCATTTCTCCAAGAAACACATCTGTGGGGGGACAGTCTAAAATATGTGCAAAAGAGGTGGAGGGACTAGATATTTGCAACAGACTATTCAGGCTATGCCAGAGGTACATTAATATGGGTTGCACCGGGAATCCCATTTAAACCTGCGAGGACAGGCTGTGATCCGAATGGCTGATATGTGATGGTGGAAGGTATACTGGACAGCCATGGTATATGCCTATTGAATATATATGCCCCAAACAATGATGTCGGGGACTTCCTGGGGACTGTTCTTAGGAATGCCCATCCTATGTCGGAAATGGAACTTATAACGGCTGGGGATTATAATTGTGCATTGGATAAAGCAATGGATAGACACCTCCCTAGAACAGACACTAAACCTAAAACCCTAAAACTAGGGAGGCCCTGCAGCAGATACAGACTAGTCTAGACTTAATACCGTGGTACTCATAGTACGGCCCGCGGGCCGCCAGCAGCCCGGCAGGCCTTCATTGGCGGCCCACGGACCTTGCCTTGCAGTTTCCACGGCCGGCAGTAAACACAGAAGATGACCGCAGGAGCATACGTAGTGAATACGTATTAAATAGGTATTCACTATGTATGCTCCTGCGGCCATCTTCTGTGTTTACTGCCGGCCTCTGTGACGTCAGGGCACCTTCTGAAAGCTTCCCAAAAGGCCCTTTAAAAGTTAGCTGTAAGCGCTTTCACAGCTGACTTTTTAAAGGGCCTTTTGGGAAGCTTCCTAGTTTGGACAAAGACAGATAGAGGCACAGAGACAGATAGAGACAGAGAGACAGATAGAGACAGAGACAGGGACAGACAGAGACAGGGACAGACAGACAGAGATAGAGACAGGGACAGACAGAGACAGGGACAGAGATAGAAACAGGGACAGAGATAGAGACAGGGACAGAGAGAGACAGGGACAGAGACCGGGACAGACCGGGACAGGGACGGACAGGGACAGACAGATAGAGACAGAGACAGGGACAGACAGACAGATACAAACAGAGACAGGGACAAACAGAGACAGGGACAGACAGATAGAGACAGAGACAGGGACAAACAGAGACAGGGACAGACAGATAGAGACAGAGACAGGGACAGACAGAGACAGGGACAGAGACAGACAGATAGAGACAGGGACAGACAGATAGGGACAGACAGATAGAGACAGGGACAGACAGATAGAGACAGAGACAGGGACACACAGGGACAGACAGAGACAGGGACAGACAGAGACAGGGATAGACAGATAGAGACAGGGACAGGCAGAGACAGGGACAGCCAGAGACAGGGACACACACAGACAGAGACAGGGACAGACAGAGACAGGGACAGACAGAGAGAGACGGAGACAGATAGAGAGAGACAGATAGAGACATAGATAGAGACATAGAAGATAGACAGATAGAAGATAGACAGATAGAAGATAGAGAGACATAGAAGATAGAGACATAAAGATAGAGACATAGAGATAGAGACATAGAGATAGAGAGAGATAGAGAGAGATAGATAGAGAGAGATAGAGATAGCTAGAGAGAGATAGAGAGATAGATAGAGAGAGAGATAGAGAGAGAGATAGAGAGATAGAGAGAGAGATAGAGAGAGAGATAGAGAGAGAGATAGAGAGAGATAGAGAGAGAGATAGAGAGAGATAGAGATAGAGCAAGATAGAGAAAGATAGAGAGGGATAGAGATAGAGAGAGATAGATAGAGAGAGAGAGAGAGAGAGAGAGAGAGAGAGAGAGAGAGAGAGAGAGAAAGATAGATAGATATATAGATAGATAGATAGATAGATAGATAGATAGATAGATAGATAGATAGATAGATGTGTGTATGCCGGGTCTGGTGGCTCAGTGGACGAATGCGTCTGCTGCAGAGGCCTGTGTTCAACCTCATGGTCACAGTTTTTTTTTCTTGCTCTAGCCCCGCCCCCTCCACTAACCCCACCCCCACCGGTGCAGCACTCGGCCACAAACCACACTGTAAATTTGGCCCCCGAGAGAAAGTTTGTGAGTACCCATGACTTAATAGATATCTGGAGACATTGTTATCCACACAAGTGTACCTACTTGTGTCACACCCCGGCAACAGACACATACAGCCGATTAGATTACTTTTTCATACAAGCGACGGCCACCCATGGAGCCATAGATGCTCAATCCCTGGCCCAGTACCTTTCGAACCACTCCCCACTATTGATTACGTATGCCTTGCATAGGCCAATGCCTAAGATACCACTATGGCGGATAAACGCAGATGCACTCACTGACAGGTCTATAGAGCCACGGTGGTGACACAGCTGGCGCGGTACTTCGAAACGAATTGGCAGACAGCAGGCACCAGAGCTGCAGAGTGGGATGCCTTGAAGGTGGTCTTTCGGGGGGTATGCATGTCATTAGAGGTGGGGGTAAAAAGAGCCATTGAACAGGACTTGAGCAGGCAAGAGCGTGAATTGTCCAAACTGGAGGCGACGCTCCCTACAGGTGGCGAGGGACCCCAGCGCTGGACGGCACAAAGGCAGAAGGTGGGGGAGCTGTGGAATAGACTGGGAAAATATGACAGGAACAAGAGCAGGAGGCAGTGGTATTTGGAGGGAGACAAATCTGACTGCCTATTGGCACGCCTGTTTAGAACCTAAACACAACTGAGACCAGTACTGGAGATATGTGATAGAGAGGGTAAAACAGTACGCACACAACATGAAGTTAATGCAGTATTTGCAACACATTTGGAAAATTTATACACAGAACAGCTGAATACCATGTGCACCTCGGGCATAGTGACTTATCTAGATGAGATAGTACTGCCCAGACTGGATCCAGAGGCCCAGGAAGCCCTAGGTGCACCAATAACAAAAACTGAACTAAAGGCAGCAATAAAGGCAAAGTCGCCAGGCACGGGTGGACTAACAGCAGAATTCTATAGGCAATACCCTAATTTGGTCACGGATAGGCTATTTGAGGTTATTACAGAGGCCTGGGAGAGGAACGAGTTACCACAGACAATGCGGGAGGCACTTATAGTGGTAGTACCCAAGCCTGGGAGGGACCTGACATCACTGGGTTCCTACAGGCCCCTCTCTATGCTAAATGTAGACCTCAAGCTCATTAGTCATGTGTTGGCAAACAGGGTACTACCGCATCTCCCCCAGCTTATACATGAAGACCAGTCAGAGTTTATACCACGCAGAAATACCCTCAGAAATATCCGCAGGCTGGCGCATGTCATGCAGACCCTAGGACCAGAGCAGGAAGATCATGCCCTGGCCTTCTTAGATATTGAACATGCCTTCGATTCCATGAGATGGAAATACATGTAGCAGGTGCTCCGAGTCATGGGGATGGGTTCCCGATTTATTAAGTGGGTTAAACTACTCTATACAAACCCAACGGCTAGGGTGCGCACGGGAAGATGTGTGTCGGCGAGCATGAACTTACAAAGGGGAACACATCAGGGTTGTCCGCTATCCCCGTTGTTATTCGCTATAGCAATAGAGCCATTGGTGTGCTACTTAAGACAAGTGCTGGAAGGGTGGGGCATAACTATAGGGGAGACGGAACATGTGATCTCTTTATATGCAGATGATGCCCTAGTATACCTAAGTCGACCGAGGATCTCTACCCCGCTGCTAATGAGGGCGCTGGAGAAGTTTGGGATGATTTCGGGACTCCAAATAAATAAATCTGAATCCCAGCTATTCCCATTGAGTGGGCTAGGCAGACGGACACTACAGGTAGAGCTCCTGTGGACAACAGACAATATTCGATACTTGGGTTTGCATATAACGCAAGAGTAAAACAGCTTTTATGACCTGAATATGGGAAGGATTGAGTGCAGGAGTCCATCCAGTTCTGGAACACACTGAACCTGTCCCTGATGGGCAAAGTAGCTCTGAGCAAGATGGTAGTTTTGCCAAGGTGTTTATACATTATGCAGGGGTTGTTTTATGAAATACCGCACAGGATATTTAAAGAACTAGAAGCCCTTTTAGTAAAGTTACTCTATAATGGGAAAAGCTGCAGGGAAATGAAACAGACGTGGGATAAAGGGGGTCTGGAGATACCTGACCTGGAGCTATACTATTTGTCATCGCAGCTCCAACATGCTATACATTGGTTACACACAGACCCTATTTGGGAGAGAACCCTGTTGGCGGGAACCTACGGAGAGCAGTAACTGGGGACCATGCTCATGAAAGGCAGGGCACTGCGAGAGCCGCTTCCTCCCCTAATACAGCTAATGGCCAGGATCTGGGATCGCACAGTACAGACCGTAGTTAAAAAGCACCCTATGCCTCAGAATTAGATATATGGATGGTACCCCAGTTTACCCAGATAGCACAAACAATGTCAGTGGGGAAATGGAAAGAAGGGGGCTGTTTAATGATGTCCCACCTGTACCCAGAGGGTAGGTTTATCACGCTTCAAGACACAATAGAAACATTTGCGCTAGGGGAAGGCCAATTCCTGCAGTATGCCAAACTGGCAGCTATGGCGAGACAACTATGGCCAACATTCACAGAGGCCCCAGACCTTACGCACACACTAGCCACAATGATTACAATGGCAGGAGGACGTAGGTTCGTAACACTATGGGCAGATAGGCAGGGTAAAGCGCTTAGGGTGGAGGAGAAATGGCAGATGGCTATTTAGGAACCACTGACACCTGCAGACTGGCCCGCATACACGGAGAAGTCTGTAAAGTATCTGTCTGTGCCCGATTTAAGCAGATACAATATAACTTCATACACATGACATACCTATCCCCTAGATGACTACATATCATTAATGCAGCACAAGACCCGCAGTGCCCCAGATGTCAATATCTAGAGGCAGACTTTGTGCATATGATTTGGCATTGTACCATTCTAACGGAATACTGGACATATGTGACAGAGCAACTCAATAGAATAACGGGATGGAAGGTACCGCTAGAGATGAGGAGCTGTCTCCTGGGACTGCTGCCCAGAGACCCAAAGCGTAAAACCAGCAGACGTGTTTAGGTATTGGAACTAACAGTGGCAAAAAGATGGATAGCAATACACTGGTTAGCTACAAGAGCCCCTACCAAAGACAAATGGGTGGCTGACCTTAAAGAATGGGCAACAGCAGAAGAGGAACATATAAGGAAAATAAGGAGAGATGAGAAACTGCCGGAGGTGCTTTTAGCATGGGGAACGATGATACAGGAATTAATTGGTTTGAACCAAGATACACAGCAAGATCCCGATAGGCAAGAGGGGCGGGAAGTGGAGGATACCCAGAGGACAAATGAACATACTAGTAACACACAGAATGGTAATGAATGAGAGAAACGCAATTCAAATTGGAATAAAACAGGGCCACCTAGAAATGATACCCCAGGGAAGGCAAGGGAGAGCTGCAATTTGAAGCTAGTTAAGGAGGGGGAGGAGGGAATTAAGAGTTACAGTTCACTTTATTTGGTGTATAATAAAATATAAAAATATACTACACGAAACGATGAAGGAAAAGTACGTCGTGGTGGATGAGTAATTGTTAAACTGTTATCAGTAACTTGATTGTATACCCCAGAATGTAAAAGAATACTGGCTGTAAAATGAAAACCAATAAAGAAATGTTTAAAAAAAAAACAGGTCAGAAAAAATAGGAGGAAGAAGGCAAAGACTGGGGATAACCCTGCAAAAAGGGGCAGGTTCAACAGTGTGTTCTTGTCCAGGCAGCTGAAGGCAAGTCTTCAGTGCTGGTGCAATGTTAGTCTGACATCTGAAGCTCTGTCTTTAGTACTGGTGTGATGGTATATTTATAACTGAAGAAGATTCCTCAGTACTGGTGAGGTTTTGTCCAGCCATCAGAAGCTAAGTCTTCTTTACTGGTGTGATGGTATCGACGGTATCTTGGAATCGAAAGCTGAATCTCCAGTAAAGTTGTGATATTGTCCAGGCATCAGAAGGCGGGTCTTGGAGTGAAGGTATCCTTACAACTAAAGAAGAGTCTTCAGTACCGGTGTGGTTTTGTCCAGGAATGTAAAGTCAAGTCTTCAGTTCTGGTGCAATGTCATCCCGAAGCTAAGTCTTCTGTTCCTGTGTGATAGTACTTGATAGTATCCTGGTATCTGAAGAAGAGCCTTCTCTTTCTGTGTGTCAGAATCCTGGAATCTGAAGCCCAGTCATGGGTCTGAAGGTGAATATGATTCACTTGACTTGGATTAGGACTTTTTGTAATACAACAGTGACTTTCTTCAGTGGTTTGCCAAAGTGGTCCTGTTTCTACAAAAGAGACAATTTAGGCAGAGGGTTGTTTGATCATCATCTGGACTGAGAGGTGCAGGTAAAGTACAGTGTGTGTGATGCTTGCTGTCACCAGTAATGCTCCCTGGGCCATGGTGTTGAAGATCTGACCACTTGTCAAGCTACGGGTGAGGATGTCATCATCAACAAACTTTATTCTAAGTCTGGGAGGTGAACTCCGCTCCGCTCGCGGAGTATGTGGACTTTTCCGCACTCCGCGTTACGCGGAGCTCGCAGAGTTTTTTTTCTTGCTCGCGTTCGTCAATGTCAAGTTGGCAAGCACGGAAAATCCACCTCCCGGTGAGATTGTTCCTCATTCGCGATCGTCAAAATCAAGTTGGCAAGCGCGAGCGTGGAAAATCAACCTCTCCGGTGAGATTTCTCAACGCGGGCGGTCAGATTTCTCATTGCGAGTGGTCGGGTATGCTCCCGACCGCTCGCGTTGAGAAACCGTCCGTTCGCGTTGAGAAAGCTGCAGCTCAAGTAAAAATCTACTTGAGCGGCAGAAAGGAAGCAGCGCCCGCTTGCGCTGTGCATGGTGCCGTTCGCGATGATTGCACAGTGCGGACAAGCACCTGGCACTGAAAATCACGCGAACGGCTTTTATCTAGCGCACTCCACTGCTCGCGGAGCTCCACGTAGTGCAGCGGAGGTTTTTTTGCACTTCGCGGAGTTCTGCTATGCGGAACTCCACGAACTCCGCACAGGCTTAATTTATTCGTATCTGTTAGACCTGGCACCATTGGCGTGGGTCTCCCTTCCCTCTTTCGCTTTTTGTTTCCTCTGTGTTTGCTGGTGTTAGATGCTCTGGGCGCTGTGCCACTGCCATTCAGTGCTACAGCGCGAATGCTCCCTATTGTAAATTGACTGGATGAATTGGTATTCCCATAATTGGCTCATTTGATTTACCTGTTAGTCCCTAGTATAGTGCACGTGCGTGCCAAGGGCTGGTAGACCGAATGCTGCTGGTGGGCCTGCAGCGCTGATTGCGCCACCCACGTAAGCAGCGCGTAAAGTGTGTCTCAGACCTGCCATCGCAGAGTCTGTGCGCAGTCCAGAACTGGCATTCTTTGACTGTGAAGTGAACCCAGTCCCTCAACCTTCCCTTGGCATCATGTAAGTCATCCCTATGGCAGGGTGCGTTGTATGTGAAAGGTAGGACCTGCCTTCATCTGTGTGGCATGTCCTAATAGTGAATTACACTCCATTTCGTATTTCACTATTGCAAGGCTATGTGTTCCCTTAGGCCAGAATGGGCAGCTTTGATTATTACCTCCTATAATCCTAGCTGACCCAAGGAACATGTTTGGAAAGTCGAAAGTCGAATTTAGTATGCCTGAGCTCAGAATATTAAAACACACCTTTTCGTGAGGATTATTTTTATATTCTGTGTTTGAAAATACCACTTCTAGGAAGAAGGTATTTTTATGCCCAAGTCGTCCAGTGTGCTCTGCTGTTATGTGTATTGGATGTCTGGTCTTGAAGGGTCAGGGCAGGCTGAGCCCGACCTGGGTCGAGTAGCGAGATCTGCAGCTGGAGTATGGGGAGGGGTGACCCTTTGATCTGAGCAGGGCTGGGCCTGGCAAGGTTAATTATGGCTCCAGCCCCCACTGTGCGTCTGATGGCAGACACCCTCTTCCTCATAGGCAGGATGCAGCCTCGTAAATAAAGTGCCCCAGGACCACTCCGAACTGGTTCTGGCTAGGTTCAGTGACTTGTGACTTTTGAGAACAAAGACCTGTGGGGTATAAAGAGCTGCGCCGAAACCCCTACAGGGTGTGTTACTTCTGGATGTCAAGACGAACCTCTGCCCGTGTAACGAGAGGGAAAGGACTTTGAAACTTTCATCCATCTTTCTGAAGCAACTACCCAAGGGCCTGATTCGAGCTTGCCTCCTGCTGAAGTCTCAGGGACATTAGACTTCACCCATCAGCCTTCTGAATTCCTATTGAGAGGGGTTCTACCCGCAGGTGAGGCCTCTGTCGAGAATTCCAGAGCCTCTGTCTACTGTCCAGAGTCTACTGCGGGGAACGCGGGCTGAGAATCATCGCTATCGCTATCGCTATTGTGGGCCGCTGCAGCTGAGGAGCTGTTGCCGCTGAGAGCCCGCATTTGTCTGTGCTACGAGAAGCATCGCTATCGCTATTGTGGGCCACTGCAGCTGAGGAGCTGTTGCCGCTGAGAGCCCGCATTTGTCTGGGCTACGAGAATCATCGCTATCGCTATCGTGGGCTGCTGCAGCTGAGGAGCTGTTGCCGCTGAGAGCCCGCATTTGTCTGTGCTACGAGAATCATCTCTATCGCTATCATGGGCCGCTGCAGCTGAGGAGCTGTTGCCGCTGAGAGCCCGCATTTGTCTGTGCTACGAGAATCATCGCTATCGCTATTGTGGGCCGCTGCAGCTGAGGAGCTGTTGCCGCTGAGAGCCCGCATTTGTCTGTGCTACGAGGATCATCGCTATCGCTATCGTGGGCCACTGCGGCTGAGGAGCTGTTGCCGCTGAGAGCCCGCATTTGTCTGTGTTACAAGAATCATCGCTGTCGCTATTGTGGGCAGCTGCAGCTGAGGAGCTGTTGCAGCTGAGAGCCCGCATTTGTCTGTGTTACGAGAATCATCGCTGTCGCTATTGTGGGCCGCGGCAGCTGAGGAGCTGTTGCCGCTGCGAGCCCGCCTTAATCACCATCTCAGGATCAGCGTGAGTGCACGCCGTGGACCGCTGCAGCTGGGAGCTGTGGCCGCTGCGAGTCCGCCTGTCATCATCGCAGCTTCCTCCCGAAGCTGCGTGCCGTGCTCCCTTTAAACCTCAGGTACATTGTGCATCACCGGGTCGCGTAGACCCCGGTCTCGAACTAAGTTCGTTTCACCCGCTTTTGAGTGTTTCTATTGCTTTTTAGTGAAACTACATTTACGTGCATTGTAGCTTTTTGATCGTATTTGAGCCTTGTGTTAAGCTTATATAAAGATACTTATTTTTCTATAACTACTTGTGTGGTGTCCGTTTGTGGTGTCTTCACTGCGTTACTGGGTATGGTCATAAGTGCTTCACACACTACCTCTGAGATAGGCCTGTCTGCTCGTGCTGCGTTACCACAGGGTTGAGCAGGGGTTATCAAAGGGTGTAGCCCCCTTACTCTGACTTAGGAAGAAGGGTCCCTTCTTGGACATAGGCGCCAGCCATTGCCAACCAGGGATCCCCATTTCTAACATTGGTGGTCAGCGGTGAGGATCAGGACTTGCACTTGTGATCCACATACAATAACTGGTGTACACTACTAGTGAGTGCAGACCTGAACGCAGCCACATACGTTGTTGATCTTGTTCTATTTTTTGATCGTAATTGCCAGTTATGTCTACAATGGGTAAGCCAGCATCCAATGCTTCGGAGGATCTCACCTTTGAGGAAGAGAGGTTAGAAACCTACACTGCCAAACAGCTAAAGTCTTTTTGCAAGCAATTCACCGTCCCTATTGCAGGTCTCTCTTGGAAGGAGGAGTATCAGAAGGCGCTCAAGGCCTGGTGGGAGGCGAGGGAGTCCCCCGGGCATGGGATTTAGTGGGAGGTAAAGCACTTTCCAGTCCCGGTACTAGCGTGTCCTCAAAGGGCCTGTCTCCAGAAGAGATGGAGGACAGGGAGAGAGATAGGAGGCATAGTTTGTAGATGGCCAAATTAGAAGGTCAGAAGGACCTAGAGAGTAAAAAGTTGGATATTGAGAATAACCGGTTAGCATTTGAACTTGAGAAAATGAAACTGGAACTTGAGAGAGTATTGAGGGAGCTGGAAATCAAGGCTAAGAGTTTAGAGATCGCCCCCTCTGGTGGC
Organism: Calotriton arnoldi; assembly: GCA_963921515.1. NCBI lineage: Eukaryota > Metazoa > Chordata > Amphibia > Caudata > Salamandridae > Calotriton > Calotriton arnoldi. Next base: position 67,594 of record CAWUFW010010839.1, read on the forward strand.
AGCATACCTTTAGTACCTACCGAGAGTAGAGTTTATATACCCAAGGATGTCATCAAGGATTTCCATAAGAGTGAGGATATTGGGCAATGGTTTGCCGCCTACGAGATAGCCATGGTGTCCCACCGGGTCCCTGAGAAGAATTGGGGAGCGGGGTTGTGGGGACGCTTTGTGAGTGATGGGAGGGATACCCTGTTGGATCTGCCTGAAGAGAGCAGGATGGTGTATGCCCATATGAAAGAGGCCTTGATGACGCAATATGGTTTGAGCCCAGAGATGTACAGGCAGAGATTTAGAACCTGTAAGAAGTTAGAGGGTACCACTTGGGTTGAATATGTGTCTTTTTTTGCAGAGCAATGGATCGCTGGGTAAAAGGTAGCAAAGTGGAAACTTTTGAACAACTGTATGATTTGTTTGCGTGGGAGCATTTAGCTAGTAACTGTTTTCCAGAGCTACGCCAGCACCTTGTTGATAGCAAGCTAACTAACCCTAGGAAGCTTGCTGAGGAGGCCGACCGCTGAGTGAGCACCCGGGTTCGCAAGGGTCATGTGGGAGACTTCGCCAAAGGTGGGCAGGGTCCCCAGCAGAGAAGTGGGGGGACAAGGGTAAATAGAGGGAGTTCCAGAGAGGGCCCCAAAGTAATTCCCAAGGGAACCCAGGAGTGGTGTCCCAGTCTCCCCCTGAGAAGAAGCCAGTGCCCCCGACAGGTAGGCCTGTTCACAGGGGGCCCCTTACTTGTTTTAAATGTGGTCAAGTGGGCCACCGGTATTATGATCCCCAGTGTCCCCAGAGGGATCTCAATGCGCCACCCCGTGCACCAACCCGCCAGCTTGCTAGTGTAGCCCTGGGAGGGGAGGAGATGGGTGCCCCAGGGGGGTGGGATCCCGTAGAATTGACCCTGGTCTCGCTAGGAGACTTTGATAAGGTCCCTAACCCCACGCTGCCTGATAACACTAAGTACAGGCAGTGGGTGACCATCAATGGCCATAGGGTGGAGGCTCTGAGGGACACCGGAGCAAGTGTGACTGCTGTCAGCTCCCGGTTGGTGTCCCCAGAGCAGGTTGTCCCCCATGCATTCTGCCCATTAGTGTCATCAGACAACTCTGAGAGCCAGTGTGAGGTGGCTCAAGTTCCCTTTGAGTGGGGGGGGGTCTCAGGAACTCTTCAAGTAGCTGTGAGGCCAGCCATGCCGGCAGACTGTCTGTTGGGCAACGATTTAGAGAACTCCCCGTGGGCTACGGTGGAGAGGAAGTCTCACTTGAAAATGTTGGGTCTGCCTGAGTGGGCGTGCGCGACCACTCGGTCCATGGCAGCCAGTAAGGACGTTCAGAAGGGCCTGGAGCCTGAAAGTATGGCCCAGGCCCCTGCCTTAAAGAGAAGGGGTAGGGGGCGCGGGAAACCGGCCCCCATAGTTCCCATGGCCCAGGAGGGAGCAGACCTTGAGGGGGAGGCCCTGGAGCCTACCGATGAACAAGTAGCCAAACTGGGGGACCTGCCTGGGCTGACCCATTGGCAGCAGGAAGGAGGGCCCACCAGGGATGAATTTTGTGAACAGCAGAGAACGTGCCCTTCTCTTGAGGGGCCGCGGCGACAGGCTGCGGCCCAGGCAGCAGGTGATCAGTCAGGGTCACATCTGATCTATTGGGAGAATGACCTCCTTTACAGCGAGCCTAAGGTTGCTGAGCCTGGGTCAGCCTGTGTGCTGGTGGTACCCCAGTGCTTCAGAGCCTTCCTACTGGGGTTGGCTCATGATGTGCCATTGGCAGGACATCTGGGCAGACCAAGACCTTCGAGAGGCTGGTCACCCACTTTTATTGGCCCCAGATGCGCAGGAGCTCAGATGCTCACTGCAGGACATGTGAAACTTGCCAGGCAAGTGGGAAGAGTGGGGGGAGATCAAAGCCCCACTCCAGCCCTTTCCAGTTGTCAGTACCCCATTCGAGCGAGTGGGCATTGACATTGTGGGGCCTCTGGACCCCAAGACAGCCATGGGCAACAGGTTCATCCTGGTCTTGGTGGACCATGCCACCCGGTACCCTGAAGCCATCCCACTCCAGACAGTGACGGCCCCCGTGGTGGGATGTGCACTGATGGGTATTTTCTCCCTTGTGGGGTTCCCCAGAGAGGTGGTGTCCGATAGGGGTGCTAACTTCATTTCCAAATATATGAAGTCTCTGTGGGAGGAGTGTGGGGTAACTTATAAGTTTACCACCCCTTACCACCCCCAAGGTATTGGGCTGGTTGAGAGATTCAACCGGACCCACAAAGGCATGATTATGGGCCTAGAAGAGTCCATGAGGCATAAGTGGGACGTCCTCTTGCCATGCCTGTTGTTTGCTTACCGTGAGGTGCCACAGAAGTCCCTAGGGTTCAGCCCCTTTGAACTACTCTATGGTCACCCGGTAAGAGGGCCTCTGGGTCTGGTCAAGGAAGGCTGGGAGCAGTCTCCCAGGAAACCTCCCCAGGATGTGTTTAGCTACATGCTGGCCTTCAGGAACCAGACTCGGCATTTCAGAAAGCTTGCTGAGGCAAATCTGGAAGCCAGCCAGGAAGAGATGAAACATTGGCACGATCAGAATGCCACTCTGATTGAGTTTCAGCCTGGTCAAAAGGTTTGGGTCATGGCCCCAGTGGAGCCCTGTGCGCTCCAAGATAAGTGGACCGGACCATTTGAGGGGGTGGAGCGCAAGAGTCCTGTTACCTACTTGGTGGACTTGCGGTCTCCCCGGAACCCCTTGCGGGTCCTGCATGTCAACGGCCTGAAGCCCCACTTTGAGAGGTCCAAAGTGGGCATGCTCCTGGCCACAGATGCTGGGATGGAGGAGGAGAGTGAGCCTCTTCCTGACCTCCTGTGTGCAAAGGAGCAAGATGGGTCAGTGGAGGGTGCGGTCCTCTCCGCCACACTGACCCCTGAGCAACAGAGTGATTGTCGCCAACTGTTGGGACAATTCAGTGATCTGTTCTCCCTGGTGCCTAGTGTCACTGATTGGTGTGTCCATGAAGTGGACACTGGGGACAGTCCTCCTGTTAAGCACAAGGCTTACCGAGTGACTGACCGGGTTAGGGCATCCATTAAGGAAGAGGTTTCCAAAATGTTTGCTTTAGGGGTGATTGAGTCCTCTAGCAGCCCTTGGTCCAGCCCAGTGGTCTTGGTACCAAAAGCTGCAGCGCCTGGTGCCACCCGCGAAATTCGGTTCGGCGTGGACTACCTAGGTCTCAATTCAGTCACAAAGACTGACGCGCACCCCATCCCCAGAGCTGATGAGCTCATAGATTGGCTAGGGGCTGCACGGTACCTCAGCACGTTTGATTTGACGTCTGGGTATTGGCAGATCGTCTTGACTGATGGGGCAAAGGAGAGGTCAGCATTCTCCACACCGGAAGGGCACTACCAGTTCCGGGTGATGCCCTTTGGGATGAAGAATCCCCCTGCCACCTTTCAGAGGTTGGTCAACAGGGTGTTGGTTGGGCTGGAGGATTTCAGTGCCGCCTACCTGGATGACATTGCAGTGTTAAGTTCCTCATGGGACGACCACCTGCGCCACCTCTGGGAAGTGTTGATGGCACTGCGAAGGGCAGGCCTCACAATCAAGGCAAGTAAGTGCCATATTGGGCAGGGTTCTGTGGTGTACTTGGGACACCAGGTTGGGAGCGGCCAGGTGGCGCCCCTACAGCCCAAAATTGAAACCATCCTGGCTTGGGAGCCCCCAAAGACCCATACACAGGTGAGAGCCTTTTTAGGACTCACGGGTTATTACAGGAGGTTTGTCAAGGGGTATGGCAACATTGTTGCACCCTTGACTGAGCTGACTTCTAAGAAGCAGCCAAAGATTGTGAACTGGACTGACACCTGTCAGAAAGCTTTTGACGCCCTGAAGACTGCCATGTGCACAGCGCCTGTACTTCAGGCGCCCAACTTTTCAAAAGAATTTGTTGTCCAGACAGATGCCTCAGAGCATGGTGTGGGGGCTGTTCTGTCACAGATCAATGAAGAGGGTCTAGACCAACCGGTAGCCTTCATTAGTAGGAGGTTACTTCCACGGGAACAGAGGTGGAGTGCAATTGAGCGTGAGGCATTTGCTGTTGTCTGGGCACTGAAGAAGCTGAGGCCATACCTGTTTGGGACTCACTTCCGGGTTCAGACGGACCACAGGCCCCTCAGATGGTTGATGCAGATGAGGGGTGAGAATCCAAAGTTGTTGAGGTGGTCTATTTCCCTACAGGGGATGGACTTCACGGTGGAACACCGCCCGGGTACAGAACACGCCAATGCTGATGGTCTGTCCAGATTTTTCCGCCTTAGTGATGAGAACCCCCAAGTGGGTGGGTAGTTCTCCCCACATTTCAGCTGGAGGGGACATGTGTTAGACCTGGCACCATTGGCGTGGGTCTCCCTTCCCTCTTTCACTTTTTGTCTCCTCTGTGTTTGCTGGTGTTAGATGCTCTGGGCGCTGTGCCACTGCCATTCAGTGCTACAGCGTGAATGCTCCCTATTGTAAATTGACTGGATGAATTGGTATTCCCATAATTGGCTCATTTGATTTACCTGTTAGTCCCTAGTATAGTGCACCGTGCGTGCCAGGGGCTGGTAGACCGAATGCTGCTGGTGGGCCTGCAGCGCTGATTGCGCCACCCACGTAAGCAGCGCGTAAAGTGTGTCTCAGACCTGCCATCACAGAGTCTGTGCGCGGTCCAGAACTGCCATTCTTTGACTGTGAAGTGAACCCACTTCCCAGTCCCTCAACCTTCCCTTGGCATCATGTAAGTCATCCCTATGGCAGGGTGCGTTGTATGTGAAAGGTAGGACCTGCCTTGGTCTATGTGGCATGTCCTAATAGTGAATTACACTCCATTTCGTTTTTCACTATTGCAAGGCTATGTGTTCCCTTAGGCCAGAATGGGCAGCTTTGATTATTACCTCCTATAATCCTAGCTGACCCAAGGAACATGTTTGGAAAGTCGAATTTAGTATGCCTGAGCTCAGAATATTAAAACACACCTTTTCGTGAGGATTATTTTTATATTCTGTGTTTGAAAATACCACTTCTAGGAAGAAGGTATTTTCATGCCCAAGTCGTCCAGTGTGCTCTGCTGTTATGTGTATTGGATGTCTGGACTTGGAGGGTCAGAGCCGGCTGAGCCCGACCTGGGTCGAGTAGCGAGATCTGCAGCTGGAGTATGGGGAGGGGTGACCCTTTGATCTGAGCAGGGCTGGGCCTGGCAAGGTGAATGATGGCTCCAGCCCCCACTGTGCGTCTGATGGCAGACCCCCTCTTCCTCAAAGGCAGGATGCAGCCTCGTAAATAAAGTGCTCCAGGACCACTCCAAACTGGTTCTGGCTAGGTTCAGTGACTTGTGACTTTTGAGAACAAAGACCTGTGGGGTATAAAGATCTGCGCCGAAACCCCTACAGGGTGTGTTACTTCTGGATGTCAAGACGAACCTCTGCCCGTGTAACGAGAGGGAAAGGACTTTGAAACTTTCATCCATCTTGCTGAAGCAACTACCCAAGGGCCTGATTCGAGCTTGCCTCCTGCTGAAGTCTCAGGGACATTAGACTTCACCCATCAGCCTTCTGAATTCCTATTGAGAGGGGTTCTACTCGCAGGTGAGGCCTCCGTCGAGAATTCCAGAGCCTCTGGGTCTACTGCGGGGAACGCGGCTGAGAATCATCGCTATCGCTATTGTGGGCCGCTGCAGCTGAGGAGCTGTGCCGTTGAGAGCCCGCATTTGTCTGTGCTACGAGAAGCATCGCTATCGCTATTGTGGGCCGCTGCAGCTGAGGAGCTGTTGCCGCTGAGAGCCCGCATTTGTCTGGGCTACGAGAATCATCGCTATCGCTATCGTGGGCCGCTGCAGCTGAGGAGCTGTTGCCGCTGAGAGCCCGCATTTGTCTGTGCTACGAGAATCATCGCTATCGCTATCGTGGGCCGCTGCAGCTGAGGAGCTGTTGCCGCTGAGAGCCCGCATTTGTCTGTGTTACGAGAATCATCGCTGTCGCTATTGTGGGCCGCGGCAGCTGAGGAGTGTTGCCGCTGTGAGCCCGCCTTAATCACCATCTCAGGATCAGCGTGAGTGCACGCCGCGGACCGCTGCAGCCGGGAGCTGTAGCCGCTGCAAGTCCGCCTGTCATCATCGCAGTTTCCTCCCGAAGCTGCGTGCCGTGCCCCCTTTAAACCTCAGGTACATTGTGCATCACCGGGTCGCGTAGACCCCGATCTCGAACTAAGTTCGTTTCACCCGCTTTTGAGTGTTTCTATTGCTTTTTAGTGAAACTACATTTACGTGGATTGTGGCTTTTTGATCGTATTTGAGCCTTGTGTTAAGCTTATATAAAGATACTTATTTTTCTATAACTACTTGTGTGGTGTCCCTTTGTGGTGTCTTCACTGCGTTACTGTGTATGGTCATAAGTGCTTCACACACTGCCTCTGAGATAGGCCTGTCTGCCCGTGCTACGTTACCACAGGGTTGAGCAGGGGTTATCAAAGGGTGTAGCCCCCTTACTCTGACTTAGGAAGAAGGGTCCCTTCTTGGACGTAGGCACCAGCCATTGCCAACCAGGGATCCCCATTTCTAACAGTATCATTTGCAATGTATAAACATACATAACATTAAAACATACGGATAAGACAATTACATAAAAGATTCCCATTAAAAACGTTTAAAATACAAATTCCTGCTTAATGTGCAAAATGTTATGTAAACAATTTATCCCATAATTTGGTTTTCTTTTGTTTCCCTATAGTAAGGCGTCGTATAGGTCGGCCCCTTAAAACAATCACATATATTCAAAGAAACAAGGTCGACTAGTAGTATTTAACATTCCAAATCCATGATTGCAATGGAAACTCATGCCTAGTCGATTAGTTCCATAATTTAAACCCCATTTGATTCCCTACTTAAACTAAGGGTGATGATGTCATTAATGTGAGGTTTCACATCTGTAAGTTGTTTCATGGCAGAGGGGGGTCGAGGATTTAACCTTAAAAACAACCCGTGTCAGTTGCGATAGCGTTGTCTGTTGTTTTCCGAGTCCATCCATGTGACCTGACCTCAGATCCATTACTTCTATGTATTTAAAAAAAACTTTAAAAAACCACATGGAGCTATTCCAAGTATAATGTTTCTTCCAAGGGGAAGGAAACCGCTTATTCCGCGCTTTGTTTTTTGTCCCCATTGGTGAATGCATACTATTTGAGCATATACACGCAATCATTTGCAAAACAAAACAAAGCCAGGACCCAAAAATATAGACAAGAAGTTCTGAACAATTTCATCTGTGCACTAGTGTCAGTTGTGCACCTGCTTGTTGCTCACAGTCCCGAAAATATTTGTCTGTACTGTACTCAGGTAGCCAGCGTGTCATGGGCCCTAGTGCAAGGAAGGCTATGGGCCCTCTAGTCGCTGTTTGCACAGTGAGTTACAGCAATATTCAGGGTTCAGTGAGCCTCTCAGGCCTCCGGGTCCCGGTGCCACTGCACCTACTGCACCAATAGAAGTTACGCCTCTGTCTTTAATATATGTCAGAGTTTCCGCGCACCTGCGTTTCTGCAAACATTTACAGTTTGCTATTTTTTCTGAATAGTAAGTGAAACTTTCCCAATACATTTGAATTATCTCTTAAAACAACTTTTCGGTTCAATCACTGAAATAGAAATCACTGTTTTAAAAATGATCCTTTTCAACAAGTGGAAACCCCACAATAACTGAATTAAGTTGTCTAAATTATCTTGCTGCTCTGAGTCATGGTGTGTCTGTCTTACCCCTCCTTTGTGAGGAAAAAGGGAGACCTGGCAGCTAGAGACAATATAAGGGTTTGCTGGAAAGACCCTGTGGGCGAACCGTTTGCAGGAAGATTAGCTGCACTGTTTGTCCACCCAGAAACATTTCTTTTGGGCCCGTATAGCTCACTCGGTGGCTCCATTCTTCCGGAGGAAGCAGGCAGATTAGGAAAATGTATAAATAAATGTATTTATATATATAGTAACAACGGTAAAGAGGACTTCACCACCAGGAGTGGCATCATGGGGATTCGAATATGTTCAGAGGAGCAATAACCCGGCCTGTCCTGTCAATGCATGAGCATTTTCAAATGCATCAAGAGAGCCCTGAATTCCTTATGTTGCTAATTAAATTGAGATGTTGACTGCAGCAATATAAGGCATATTTTTTTTTTAATATTGTTACATCTTAAGATGGTGCTTTTCTTTAGCGTAGAACTTCCACTTGGACCAGAGAAGACAGATCTGGTTCGGTTTGCGCCTGATTTCGGGTGTTGTCTGTTACACAGATTTGTGTACACAAAAAGAGATTATACCTTGTGGACATGGAGACACTTCGTAGATGGCTCAATATGTATGCAATGATCAGGTATACCTGAAGATCTGTGCATAAACAGTCCAAGGCGGGTGAAGACTGAGTAACATCATTTTCAGTGAGCACCCAAAGAAAATGTAGGGAAGGCACAAGGATGATCTTCAAACCTCTTCATGATGAGTGCTTAGATACAACTAATACAATGCAGAAGAGATTTTTAGAGAACCAGGATGGAACAGTCAAGTAACCTCTACGGTCAGGGCCAGACTGCGACAGAAACGTGGCCCGAGCACCAAAATAAAAGTGACCCCGGTTATCGAATTGTGTTGCCAAAAAAGTGACCCACATTCTGGAAATCTAAGGAGTTTTGTACTCATAAAGACACGCTGCATAGGTGTTTTGCAAGGTATGGGAGACTTCATGCATCTGTGCTTTCTGTAGGTAATATTTGTTTTAATATCAGGGCATTAACAGAAAAAACGGCCCACCAGAACATAAAACAGGCTCACATACAGCCAAACAATTGTCCCACACACTGACCTGACTGACCTGCCCTTCAGACATTGCCTGATAGCCCTATAGGCAGTGCTTAGTTTGTAAAAAAAATAAGTGCCAGGGCTCTCGTCCGAAGGTTTACTGCAGCTTGCACCACACATTGCCTTTGCCAGCGCTGCCAATGACTGTAACAACACAACTACTAACCATCACACTCCTTCAAGTGCGCCAATTCGGACTGCTTCAGGCCCCCAAAGCTATAAGAATGGCTTGGGCAGCAGGTAACAGTCATTTTTAATGTATGTGGTCAAACGGCTAGGGCGGTCGACCTCAAATCTGGGGAACTGGGTTCGAGTCTCGGCAATGACGCTTAACATCCTGTGATTCTGGGCAAATCACTGAGGGGCAGATTTACAAGGACTGGCGCATCTCTGCAAATCAGCGGGGATGGCCAGAATAGATGTGACACGCAGTTCTCCCCTTGGGCCACCACGGATGCGTCGCATTTACAATGCGGCGCACCGTGGCGCAAGGATAGGCAGATGCGTGTCGCATCTTGTGGCGTAAGGGCGGCACATTGCTGGAGTCGTGTCTCTAGCGCGACGCAACTCCAGCAATGCTCAGGTGCCGCCCATACTTAACGTGGTGCGTCACTCCTTACGCGTGCTTCAAGCAGGCGTAAGGGTTTAGCGCAGCGTCGTCGTAAAACTGACTCAGTGAAATCTTGTAGATTTCACTGCGTCACTTTTATGAGGCTTTCCTGCGACGGAACGCCCACCCTGCGACGGAACTCCCACCTTAAACCTGACACAGGTTTCATGTGGCGCAGTGCTTTACAACGTGATGCAACTCCCTAGATGCGTCACGTTGTAAATAAGTAGCAATGTGGTGCATGGTTTACGCCGCCGCTGCGTCACAGAAGTGACGCAACGGTGGCGCAAATGTGTCTCAAGGGGCTTGTAAATCTGCACCTTAATCTCCCCATGCCTAAAAAAATGAATGTGTCCTTGTATAGCAACTGGTGCTCATGTAAAGCGCTCTGATACCTGATTCCTTCAGGTCATGTTCGCGCTATATAAAACTCTGGGGAAAAAAACCCGAAAAAAAACCTGTTGTTGTGATCTTCTCTAAATTCGCCAGACAACGCCACCTAGTGGCAGACTCTCACAAGCACTGGAACTTGTTTTATCTCAATCACTGTATCATTTTGCAGCAGCCTAGCTTAGAGTATGTAAATACTGTTTTAAAATAATGACTTACATATTCACGGTGCTTTCTGCCACAGGCTGGGACCTCATAGCACTATAAACAGGGCCGAATTATGCGGCAGGAGAAGGCCAAATTATGCAGGAGGGTTGACTAAATTCTGCAGCAAGCAAAGGCAAATTATGCTGCATAATGCTGCTTATTTTGTGATAGCATTACTGCATTATTTTGCAATTTTTACACTTGTTAACACTGTCCTGGCTTTTATTGCCCCTCATAAGTACCACAATAACACCCACATATAGCAATAAGCAACAGAAAGGTGACCAGTCAACCTTTAGAAAGGGCCTTCCACTGCGAGGTAACATGTGTTGCTGCATTTTTAGTAACTTTTGAACCGTTTGAGCTAGAAACAAGTTTTTTTTTAAAAATTTGCAAATTATGCAGCAGATAATGGATTATGTGGCAAATGCAGGAAATCCATAACTATGCGCTGTGAGTGCAGGGTGAGCGTGAAAGTAAAGGGTGAGAATGAGGAGTGAGTTGTCTGAATGCAGGGTGCATTCCCAGACACTTGAAGTAAATCAGCATGTTATTGACGGCGGCGTAGGGTTACAGATATAAGTTAAACTATTGCTACTATGGTATTAATCAGGGATCGAGGGTGGAGGAAATAAATAATGTGCTGATCCTGCAACAAACTTTCAGTCTTATGATTAGGGTTGCCAGCTCATTGTTTTGATGTCCCAGACGGTACACAAATAAACAGTCACCTAAAGCCTATTTTCCCAAATATAAATAGAAAGCACTTATAATTGTGTTCTAGGGCAGCCTGAATGATTCATGACTGATAATTAAAGGGAACAAAGACAGAAAAGTCACATTACAAATGAATACATACTTTTTTATTTATAGCCCTATTTAGTGTCAAGACGAGGTATTTGCAGGCTGTTTAAACAACATTTGGCTGGCATTTTTCTTTTGGCAACTCTACTTTATATTCCTTTTCATGAAATGCATTCTCACACTAGTAAATGTAAAATACAAATGTAAGGAATAGGCAGAGTGGGGGCCAAGGGGGTACTGTAACCAGAAAAACAACCATTTGCAATGCAATCGGTCTGACCTTTGGGACCTTTTATGTTTTTGGCTATGCAGCATAATATCCTGGGTGCTAAGAAACGTAAGAAAGACACATTTCTTTTTGAGCCAATGATAAAACTGTTAAAAGGCCAAACTACAAGGCCCACAATGCAGCGAGCACATGCTTGAATCCCCCAATCTTTTGCGGGGGTGTCAGTGTATTTCAAGGGCAGTTTAAGGCAGTCTCCTTAGCATTTGATCCGCAGAGGGCTCTCCTCCCATGCTGCCCTGCACTGTCAAAATCCCTGTGCAGTTTAGTCCTGAAATAAATCCAGGATGTCCAATTTAGATGTATAGAGTCTAACCAATCAGGGAATGTTTACATCAGTCCTTACTTAGTTGACTTCTGGCATGAAATGATGATACGGTTCTTTACTTACTCAACATGGAACGAAAGTACATGTGTTACAAAGGCATAAGGAATTAACATGTCTAAATCGTATGCCCCTTTTTATTGCGAAGTTGATGAGGCAATTCTTAGTGAAAAAGGAACTAAATCAGCAGGCAGCTTGAATTGGGGTTAGTGGGTCCCACTGTTGCCAGTGCCAATGTTCATTGGAGACCAGTTCATCAGCACTGTCCCCCTTATACAGTACTGTTAGAAATGGGGATCTCCAGTTGGCCGCGGCTGGCGCCGAGGTCCAAATAGGGATCCTTCTTCCTAAGTCAGAGTAAGGGGGCTACACCCTTTGATAACCCCTGCTCAACCCTGTGGTAATGTAGCACCAGCAGACAGGCCTATCTCAGAGGCAGTGTGTGAAGCATTTATGACCATACACAATAACACAGGAGAGACGCTACAAACGGACACCACAAGTAGTTATAGAAAAATAGTTATCTTTATATAGACTGAACACGAGGCTAAAAGCACTCAAGGAGCCACAATGCACACAATTACAGATTCACTTCAAAAGCAATAAAGGCACTCGAAACGGGGGTGGAACGGAATTAGTTCGGGGCCGGGGTCCACGAGACCCGGTGATGCACAATGTACCTGTGATGTAAAGCGTCACGGCACGCAGCCTCACAAGGAAGCCGCGGTGATGACAGGCGGACTCGCAACGGCCACAGCTCCCGGCTGTAGCGGTCCGCGGCATGCACTCATGATAATCCTGGGACGGGGCTTAAAGGCGGGCACCCAGCGGTACCCGCAGGTGGTAACAAGATCCTGGAAGTGGTGACTAGTGCGGGCACTCAGCGGCACAGCTCCTCAGCTGCAGCGGCCCACAATAGCGATAGCGATGATTCTCGTAGGACGGCAAATGCGGGCACTCAGCGGCACAGCTCCTCAGCTGCAGCAGCCCACAATAGCGATAGCGATGATTTCCGTAGGATGGCAAATGCGGGCACTCAGCGGCACAGCTCCTCAGCTGCAGCGGCCCACAATAGCGATAGCGATGATTTTCGTAGGATGGCAAATGCGGGCACTCAGCGGCACAGCTCCTCAGCTGCAGCGGCCCACAATAGCGATGATTTCCGTAGGATGGCAAATGCGGGCACTCCGCGGCACAGCTCCTCAGCTGTAGCAGCCCACAACAGCGATAGTGATGATTTCCGTAGGATGGCAAATGCGGGCACTCAGCGGCACAGCTCCTCAGCTGCAGCGGCCCACAATAGCGATAGCGATGATTTCCGTAGGATGGCAAAAACGGGCACTCAGCGGCACAGCTCCTCAGCTGCAGCGGCCCACAATAGCGATAGCGATGATTTCCGTAGGATGGCAAATGCGGGCACTCAGCGGCACAGCTCCTCAGCTGCAGCGGCCCACAATAGCGATGCGACTTTCAGCCCGCGTTCCCCGCAGTAGAACCAGAGGCTCTGGAATTCTCAACAGAGGCCTTACCTGCGGGTAGAATCCCCCTCAAATTGGAATTCAGACGGCTGATGGGGGAAGTATAATGTCCCTGAGACTTCAACAGGAGGCGAGCTCAAATCAGGCCCTTGGGTAGTTGCTTCAGCAAGATGGATGAAAGTGTCAAAGTCCTTTCCCTCTAGTTACACGGACAGAGGTTCGTCTTGGCATCCAGAAGTAACACACTCGTGGGGTTTTCGCGACATCTTTATACCCCCTCGCCTTTGTTCTCTCAAAAGTCACAAGTCACTGAACCCAGTCAGAACCAGTTCGGGGAGGTCCTGGAGGCACGTTGTTTACGAGGCGGCATCCTGCCCTTTAGGAGAGGGGGCCTGCCATCAGACGCACCGTGGGAGGGGGAGCCATCATTCACCTTGCCAGGCGCAGCCCTGCTCAGATCATAGGGTCACCCCTCCCCATACTCCATCTGCAGATCCCTCCACTCGATCCAGGTCGGGTTCAGCCTACCCTGTCCCTCCAAAAGCAGACGGCCAATACACATAACAGCAGAGCACACTGGAAGACTTAGGCAAGAAAATACCCACTTTCCCAAAGTGGTATTTTCAGACACAGAATATAGAAATAACCCTCACTAAAAGATGTACTTTAATATTCTGAGCTCAGGCATACTAAATTCGACTTTCCACTTTACAAGCTGCTTCTGTGGGTGGCGCAATCAGCACTGCAGGCCCACCAGCAGCATTCGGTCTACCAGCCCTGGGCCCGCACGGTGCACTATACTAGAGACTAACAGGTAAACCAAATGAGCCAATTATGGGAACATCAATTCATACAGTCAATTTACCATAGGGAGCATTCACGCTGTGGCACGGAATGGCCATGGCACAGCGCCCAGAGCATATAACACCAGCAAACACAGAGGAGACAGAAAGCGAGAAATGGAGGGGAGACCCACGCCAAGGGTGCCAGGTCTAACACGTGTCCCCTCCAGCTGAAATGTGGGGAGAACTACCCACCCACTTGGGAGTTCTCATCACTAAGGCGGAAAAATCTGGACAGACCATCAGCATTGGCGTGCTCTGTAGCAGGGTGGTGTTCCACCGTAAAGTCCATACCCTGTAGGGAAATGGACCACCTCAACAACTTTGGATTCTCTCCCCTCATCTGCATCAACCATCTGAGGGGCCTGTGGTCTGTCTGAACCCAGAAGTGAGTCCCAAACAGGTATGGCCTCAGCTTCTTCAGTGCCCAGACCACAGCAAATGCCTCACGCTCAATTGCACTCCACCTCTGTTCCCGTGGAAGTAACCTCCTACTAATGAAGGCTACAGGTTGGTCTAGGCCCTCCTCATTGCTGTGACAGAATGGCCCCCACACCATGCTTGGAAGCGTCTGTCTGGACAACAAATTCTTTTGAAAAGTTGGGCGCCTGAAGTACAGGTGCTGTGCACATGGCAGTCTTCAGGGCGTCAAAAGCGTTCTGACAGGTTTCAGTCCAGTTCACCATCTTGGGCTACTTCTTAGAAGTCAGCTCAGTCAAGGGTGCAACAATGTTGCCATACCCTTTGACAAACCTCCTGTAATAACCCGTGAGTCCTAAAAAGGCTCACCTGTGTCTGGGTCTTGGGGGCTCCCAAGCCCGGATGGTTTCAATCTTGGGCTGTAGGGGCGCCACCTGGCCGCTCCCACCTGGTGTCCCAAGTACACCACAGAACCCTGCCCAATCTGGCACTTACTTGCCTTGATTGTGAGGCCTGCCCTTCGCAGTGCCATCAACACTTCCCAGAGGTGGCGCAGGTGGTCCTCCCATGAGGAACTAAACACTGCAATGTCATCCAGGTAGGCGGCACCGAAATCTTCCAGCCCATCCAACACCCTGTTGACCAACCTCTGAAAGGTGGCAAGGGCATTCTTCATCCCAAAGGGCATCCCCCTGAACTGTTAGTGCCCATCTGGTGTGGAGAATGCGGACCTCTCCTTTGCCCCATCAGTTAAGGCGATCTGCCAATACCCAGACGTCAAATCAAACGTGCTGAGGTACCGTGTAGCCCCTAGCCGATCTATGAGCTCATCAGCTCTGGGGATGGGGTGCGCGTCAGTCTTTGTGACTGAATTGAGACCTCGGTAGTCCACGCAGAACCGAAGTTCTGGGGTGGCACCAGGCGCTGCAGCTTTTGGTACCAAGACCACTGGGCTGGACCAAGGGCTGCTAGAGGACTCACTCACCCCTAAAGCAAACATTTTGGAAACCTCTTCCTTAATGGATGCCCTAACTCGGTCAGTCACTCGGTAAGCCTTGTGTTTAACAGGAGGACTGTCCCCAGTGTCCACTTCGTGGACACACCAATCAGTTACACTAGGCACCAGGGAGAACAGATCACTGAATTGTCCCAACAGTTGGCGACAATCACTCTGTTGCTCAGGGGTCAGTGTGGCGGAGAGGACCACACCCTCCACTGACCCGTCTTGCTCTTTTGCACACAGGAGGTCAGGAAGAGGCTCACTCTCCTCCTCCATCCCAGCATCTGTGGCCAGGAGCATGCCCACTTCGGACCTCTCAATGTGGGGCTTCAGGCGGTTGACATGCAGGACCCGCAAGGGGTTCCGGGGAGACCGCAAGTCCACCAAGTAGGTAACAGGACTCTTGCGCTCTACCACCTCAAATGGTCCGGTCCACTTATCTTGGAGCGCACAAGTCTCCACTGGGGCCATGACCCAAACCTTTGACCAGGCTGAAACTCAATCAGAGTGGCATTCTGATCGTGCCAATGTTTCATCTCTTCCTGGCTGGCTTCCAGATTTGCCTCAGCAAGCTTTCTGAAACGCCGAGTCTGGTTCCTGAAGGCCAGCATGTAACTAAACACATCCTGGGGAGGTTTCCTGGGAGATTGCTCCCAGCCTTCCTTGACCAGACTCAGAGGCCCTCTTACCGGGTGACCATAGAGTAGTTCAAAAGGGATGAACCCTAGGGACTTCTGTGGCACCTCACAGTAAGCAAACAACAGGCATGGCAAGAGGACGTCCCACTTACGCCTCATGGTCTCTTCTAGGCCCATAATCATGCCTTTGAGGGACCGGTTGAATCTCTCAACCAGCCCCTTCCCTTGGGGGTGGTAAGGGGTGGTAAACTTATAAGTTACCCCACACTCCTCCCACAGAGACTTCATGTATTTGGAAATGAAGTTAGTACCCCTATCAGACACCACCTCTCTGGGGAACCCCATACGGGAGAAAATCTCCATCAGTGCACATCCCACCACGGGGGCCGTCACTGTCCGGAGTGGGACAGCTTCAGGGTACCGGGTGGCATGGTCCACCAAGACCAGGATGAACCTGTTGCCCATGGCTGTCTTGGGGTCCAGAGGCCCCACAATGTCAATGCCCACTCGCTTGAACGGGGTACTGACAACTGGAAAGGGCTGGAGTGGTGCTTTGATCTTCCCCCCACTCTTCCCACTTGCCTGGCAAGTCTCACATGTCCTGCAGTGAGCATCTGAGCTCCTGCGCATCTGGGGCCAAAAAAAGTGGGTGACCAGCATCTCGAAGGTCTTGGTCTGCCCCAGATGTCCTGCCAATGGCACATCATGAGCCAACCCCAGTAGGAAGGCTCTGAAGCACTGGGGTACCACCAGCACACGGGCTGACCCAGGCTCAGCAACCTTAGGCTCGCTGTAAAGGAGGTCATTCTCCTAATAGATCAGATGTGACCCTGACTGATCAGCTGCTGCCTGGGCTGCAGCCTGTCGCCGCAGCCCCTCGAGAGAAGGGCACGTTTTCTGCTGTTCACAAAATTCCTCCCTGGTGGGCCCTCCTTCCTGCTGCCAATGGGTCAGCTCAGGCAGGTCCCCCTAGTTTGGCTACCTGTTCCCCTGTAGGCTCCAGGGCATCCCCTCATGGTCTGCTCCTTCCTGGACCGTGGGAACTATGGGGCCGGTTTCCCGCGCCCCCTACCCCTTCTCTGTAAGGCAGGGCCTGGGCCATACTTTCAGGCTCCAGGTCCTTCTGAACGCCCTTACTGGCTGCCATGGACCGAGTGGTGGCACACGCCCACTCAGGCAGACCCAACATTTCCAAGTGAGATTTCCTCTCCACCGTAGCCCACGGGGAGTTTTCTAAATCATTGCCCAACAGACAGTCTACCGGCATGGCTGGCCTCACAGCTACTTGAAGAGTTCCTGAGACCCCCCACTCAAAGGGAACCTGAGCCACCTCACACTGGCTCTCAGAGTTGTCTGCTGACACTACTGGGCAGAATGCATGGGGGACAACCTGCTCTTTGGACACCAACCGGGAGCTGACAGCAGTCACACTAGCGCCGGTGTCCCTCAAAACCTCCACCCTATGGCCATTGATGGTCACCCACTGCCTCTACTTCTTAGTGTTATCAGGCAGCGTGGGGTTAGGGACCTTCTCAAAGTCTCCTAGCGAGACAAGGGTCAATTCCATGGGATCCAACCCACCTTGGGCACCCATCTCCTCCCCTCCCAGGGCTACACTAGCAAGCTGGCGGGGTGGTGCACGGTGGGGCATTGAGGTCCCTCTGGGGACACTGGGGATCATAATACCGGTGGCCCACTTGACCACATTTAAAACAAGTAAGGGGCCCTGTTAGAAATGGGATCTCTAGTTGGCAAGGGCTTGCACCTTTGTCCAAGTAGGGACCCTTCTTCCTAGTCAGGGTAAGGGTTGTTACACTCGTGAAGTAACCCCTGCTCACCCTCGTGGTAGCTTGGCATGAGCAGTCAGGCTTAATTCAGAGGCAGTGTGTAAAGCATTTGCACATAACCAACAGTAATACAGTGTAAGCACTACAAACGGACACCACACCAGTTTAGAAAAATAACCAATATTTTATATACTCAAGACAAGACCAATTACGACAAAAATCCACAATACTATACTTTAAAAATGAATGCTTGATACGGTAACTTCTTCTTTGCAGGAATAGCACAAAAGCAAAGTTCGTACGAGTCGGTAGCTCCGTCCGAGCCTACCGCGATGCTGAAAACCCCAGAGTCTAACAGTTCCAGCCGACCGCGTCGATACGGGCCAGCAGAGTCGTGAACAGACTCGGTCACAGTACCTTTCTCGTTGTGGCTGGTACGGAGTGTACGAGCCGGTCGGCGTTCGTCGCGGTTGCGGTGCAAGACGGAGCGATGCAAGGTGCGGTGTCCCTCGATACGGTGCAGGCAGCGGCTCGATGAGCGTCGTGCAGACGGAGTCTGTGAGTCCAAGGCGTGCGATGCAGGGTGAGACGATGCTCGATGCGGTGCTGACAGGTTGCGATGCAGGCGACCTAGCCGGAGTGCGGGAGCTGGCGTCGGACAGCGGTGCGAGTCGGAGCGGTGCGTCGCAGACGTGCGAGCGGTGCCCCAAATGCGGTGCGGTCTCGACTCTTGAGCCAGTTGCA
Organism: Calotriton arnoldi; assembly: GCA_963921515.1. Classification (NCBI taxonomy): domain Eukaryota; kingdom Metazoa; phylum Chordata; class Amphibia; order Caudata; family Salamandridae; genus Calotriton; species Calotriton arnoldi. Next base: position 85,977 of record CAWUFW010010839.1, read on the forward strand.
GCGACAGTGTCGGTCTGGTCCGGCTGGCCCAGTGAAGCGATGCGATGCGAACTGCGGTGCCCACAGGTCACGGTGCAAGCAGCGGCTCGATGTTGGCGGCGTCGGACGCCGCCCACGGTGAGACCAGGGTTGCGATGCGAGGCGGGGCGATGCGGTCTGCGGTGCAAACAGGTCACCGGCCAGGGATGGATTCGGTTGACGGAGTCGGTTGCGGTTCCCTTCCTCTGTGGCAACTGAAACAGCGTTCCAGAAGCGGTACCCAGAGGCTTGTGAAGTCTTTGTAGTCCCTGAGACTTCTTAACAGGAGGCCAGCTCGGTTCCTGGCCCTTGGAGATACTCAGCACAAGTTTGTAGAAAGTTCAGTCCAGTCCTTTCACTGCCCAAGGCAGAAGCAGCAGCTGCAGGCCAACCCAACAAAGCAACAACACAGCAAAGGGGCAGTACTCCTCCTGGCAGCTCTTCCAGCTCTTCGTCTTGGCAGGTTCCTTGATTCCAGCGAGATCTAAATTCATGGGGTCAGGGCCCCAATATTTATATCCCCAATTCCTTTGTTCTCTGAAGGCAGAGAGGCCTTCGCCTAGTCCAAACCAGTTCTGGAGCACTTTGTTGACAAGTCTCCGTCCCTTCTTTCAGTGAGTAGGCCAGGGACATCAGACGCACCACAGGAGGTGGAGCCAGCATTGTGGAGGGAAGGCACTGTCCTATTCAGGGCCCAGGTGCGACCCCTCCCACCCATCTACAGGTCGATCTGGCTATTCAGCCCTGCGCTGACTCACCCTGTCTCCTGGCATCCCCCAGCCCCTGTCACTCACATTCCAGACAAGGAATACACAATCTCGCAGAGGCAGGCTTGGATGGTTAGACAAGAAAATACCCACTTTCTAAAAGTGGTATTTTCAAACACAGAATGTTAAAACCAACCTTACTAAAAGCTGCATTTTATCATTCTGAGTCCAGGCATACTAAACTCGAATTTCTACCATGTTCCCGGGTCAGTTAGGATTATAAGCTGTAATAATCAAAACTGCCCGTTCTGGCCTAGGGGAACAGGTAGCCTTGCAATAGTGAAAAACGAACTAGGCTGTAATTCACTATCAGGACATGCCGCACACACCCGGGCATGTCCTACCTTTCGCGTACAACGCACCCCTGCCCACAGGGGTACCTTGGGCCTACCTTAGGGGTGACTAACATGTAGCAAAGGGAAGGTTTAGGGACTTGCAAGTGTGTGCACTTGCCAAGTCGACATGGCAGCCCCAGGCTGCGCACAGGCTCTGCGATGGCAGGCCCGAGTTACACTTTACGGGCTGTTTGCGTGGGTGGCACAATCCAGTGCTGCAGCCCACCAACAGCATTTGGTCTATAGGCCCTGGCACTCGCAGTGCACTTTACAAGGGACTGACACATAAACCAAATAGGCCAATCATGGAAACACCAATCCATAACACATTTTATACAGGAGCACTTGCACTTTCCCACTGGACCGCAGTGAGGAAAGTGCGCAGAATCATCACACCAGCAAAAACAGGTCAAAACCGGGAGGTCAGAAGGCAAAAAGTCAGGGGAAACACGCCAAAAGATGCCAAGTCTAACACATGTCCCCTCCAGCTGAAAGTAGGGAGAACTACCCAACCCCATTGGAGTTCTCTTCACTAAGGCGGAAGAACCTGGACAGACCATCTGCGTTGGCGTGTTCTGTACCAGGACGGTGTTCCACCGTAAAGTCCATTCCCTGTAGGGAGATGGACCACCTCAGCAGTTTTGGATTCTCGCCCTCATTTGCATCAACCATCTGAGGGGCCTGTGGTCTGTCTGAACCCGGAAGTGAGTCCCAAACAGGTATGGTCTCAACTTCTTCAGCGCCCAGACCACAGCAAAAGCTTCCCTTTCTATGGCACTCCACCTCTGTTCCCTGGGAAGTAGTCTCCTGCTAAGGAAGACTACAGGCTGATCCAGGCCCTCTTCGTTCAGTTGTGAGAGCACCGCTCCCACACCATGCTCTGAAGCGTCAGTCTGCACGACGAATTCCTTGGAGAAGTCAGGTGCCTTGAGCACGGGCGCCGTGCACATGGCTGCCTTCAGGGCATCAAAAGCTTTCTGGCAGGACTCAGTCCAGATCACTTTCCTGGGCTGCCTCTTAGAGGTCAGCTCTGTTAAGGGGGCAACGATGGTGCCATAGCCCTTAACAAATCTCCTATAATAGCCGGTGAGACCTAAGAAGGCTCTCACCTCTGTCTGGGTCTTGGGGGTTCCCAAGCCAGAATGGTGTCAATCTTGGGTTGTAGGGCGCCACCTGGCCGCTTCCTACCTGGTGTCCCAAGTACACCACAGAACCCTGCCCGATCTGGCACTTACTGGCCTTGATCGTGAGGCCTGCACCTTGCAGAGCCCTCAACACTTTCTCAAGGTGCTGTAAATGTTCTTCCCAGCTGGAACTGAACACAGCAATGTCATCCAGGTAGGCGGCACTGAAATCCTCCAGCCCAGCCAACACCTGATTGACCAACCTCTGAAAGGTGGCAGGGGCATTCTTCAACCCAAAGGGCATCACCCGGAATTGGTAATGACCTTCTGGGGTTGAGAAGGCTGATCTCTCCTTGGCCCCATCGGTTAAGGCAATCTGCCAGTACCCAGACGTCAAATCAAACGTGCTGAGGAACCGGGCAGCTCCCAACCGATCAATGAGCTCATCAGCTCTGGGGATGGGGTGCGCGTCAGTCCTGGTGACGGCATTGAGCCCACGGTAGTCCACACAAAACCGGAGTTCTGGAGTGGCACCGGGCGCCGCAGCCTTTGGGACCAAGACCACTGGGCTGGCCCAAGGACTGTGGGAGGGCTCAATCACCCCTAACGCCAACATCTTAGAGACCTCCTCCTCGATGCTGGCTCTGACCCGGTCAGTCAACCTGTAAATCTTGTGCTTCACAGGATGGCTGTCACCGGTGTCCACGTCATGGGTACACCAGTGAGTAACACCGGGGGTCAGAGAGAACAGTGGGGCGAACTGTCCCAACAACTGGCGACAGTCCTCCTGCTGCTCCTGAGTCAGAGTAGGGGAGAGGATCACACCCTCTACTGACCCATCATGCTCCTTGGTAGACAGGAGGTCCGGGAGAGGCTCACTCTCCTCTTCCACCCCATCATCTGTCGCCAAGAGCATACTCACTTCGGACCTCTCGAAGTGGGGCTTGAGGCGGTTCACGTGAAGGACCCTCAAAGGGTTCCTTGGAGCCTGCAAATCCACCAGGTAGGTGACGTCACTTTTGCGCTCCTTTACCTCATATGGCCCAGTCCACTTGTCCTGCAAGGCACAAGGTGCCACTGGGGCCATTACCCACACTTTTTGCCCAGGTTGAAATTCGACCAGAGTGGCGTTCTGGTCATACCATCTCTTCATTTCTTCCTGGCTTGCTTCTAGGTTCGCCTGAGCGAGTTTCCTGAAGCGGGCAGTTTGGTTTCTAAAGGCCAGCATGTAGCTAAATACATCCTGGGGAGTTTTCCTGGGAGCCGCCTCCCAGCCTTCCTTCACCAAACTCAGAGGTCCTCTGACAGGGTGGCCATACAGGAGCTCAAAGGGGCTGTACCCAAGAGACTTCTGAGGCACCTCCCTGTATGCAAAGAGTAGGCATGGCAAGAGGACGTCCCACTTACGCCTCATGGGTTCGGTTAGACCCTTGATCATGCCTTTCAAGGTCTGGTTGAATCTCTCCACCAGACCGTTTCCTTGTGGGTGGTAAGGAGTGGTGAACTTGTAGGTTACACCACACTCCTTCCACAGGGATGTCATATACTTCGATATGAAATTGGTCCCCCTATCGGAAACCATCTCTCTGGGGAATCCCACACGGGAAAAGATCCCCATTAACGCCCGGCCCACCACTGGCGCCGTCGTTGTCCTGAGAGGGATTGCCTCCGGGTACCGGGTGGCATGGTCCACCAAGACCAGGATGTACCTGTTGCCCATGGCTGTCTTGGGATCCAGTGGCCCCACAATATCCATCCCTACCCTTTCAAAGGGTGTCCCAACAACCAGAAAAGGTTGGAGAGGAGCTTTGACCTTCCTCCCACTCTTACCACTTGCCTGGCAAGTTTGGCAAGACCTACAGTGTGCATCTGACTGCCTTCGCATTTGGGGCCAAAAGAAGTGGGTGACAAGCCTGTCAAAGGTCTTGTCCTGCCCCAAATGTCCTGCCAAAGGCACGTCATGAGCCAGACCCAGTAGGAAGGTCCTGAAGCGCTGGGGTACCACCAGCACACGGGCTGACCCAGGCTCAGCAACCTTAGGCTCACTGTATAGGAGACCACTCTCCCAGTAGATCAGATGTGACCCGGACTGATTACCAGCTGCCTGGTCTGCAGCCTGCCGCCGCAGACCCTCCAGAGTAGGGCACTCGCTCTGCTCCCTGCAGAACTCCTCCCTGGTGGGACCCCTTCTTGCTGCCAATGGGTCAGCTCAGAGATGTCTCCCAGTTCGGCTACTTGCTCCCCTGTAGGCACCGGGCGTCCCCTCGAGGTCCACCTCCTCCCGGTCCGTGGGAACTTCGGGGGCCGGTTTCCCGCGCCCCCTGCCCTTTCTCTTGGCAGGGACTTGGGCCACTGTTTCAGGCTCCAAGTCCTCTTGATCACCCTTTCTGGCTGCCATTGACCGAGTAGACACGCATGCCCACTCTGGCAACCCAAGCATCTCCAAGTGAGACCTGAGCTCAACCTCCTTCCATGAGGACTGCTCCAGGTCGTTTCCTAGCAGACAATCTACAGGCATGGTAGGGCTCACCACCACCCTTAAGGGACCTGAGACCCCCCCATTCAAAGGGAACCTGCGCCACCATACATTGGCGCTCTGAGTTGTCGACAGCAACTACTTGGTGGAATGCTCCTGGGACTACTTGCTTCTCAGACACCAGGTGACACCGGACTGAGGTCACACTGGCTCCAGTATCTCTGAGAGCCTCTACCCTGTTCCCATTGATGGTCACCCAGGTGCTATATTTCTTTGTGTTAGGGGGCACCTGGTTTCCTGGGACCATCTCACTGTCCCCGAGTGAGACAAGGGTCATTTCTGCGGGATCCCCACCCTCCTGTGGGCACCCCTCCTCCCCAAGAGCTACACTAGCCAACACTTTGGACTGTCCACCGGTGGGTGGCTGTGTCCCCTTCGGGCACTTGGGGTCCCCTTAAAGTGACCTACCTGGTCACATGCATAACACTTGCGGGGGCCGGTCTCAACAGGCTTCCTGTAGAGACCCCTTTCTTCTTATCACCGGGGGCTGGGAACCTTTACCCTGGGTACTAGTTTGGGGCCCTTTAGAGAACTCCTGTGCTTTACCCTTGTCCCCCACCTTTCTGCTGGGGACCCTGCCCACCTTTGGCTGAGTCTCCCCAAACGCTTTCTTGTGGACCCTGGTACTCACCCAGCGGTCCGCTTCCATAGCAAGCTTCCTGGGGTCAGTTAGCTTACTATCAACTAGGTGCTGGCGCAGATCTGCAAAACATAGACTAGACAAGTGCTCCCATGCAATCAAGTTGTAGAGCCCCTGAAAATCTGTTACACTACTGCCCTTCACCCAACCATCCAGAGACCTGCAGAACACATCCACACATTCCAACCAAGTGTTGACATCAGACTTCTTACTGGACCTGAACTGATCCCTGTACTTTTCAGGGGTAAGACCATACTTCGTGAGAAGGGCATCCTTCATGTCAGCATAGGTGAGGTGATACCCCTTACCCAAAGCTATCAGAGCATCCCTTGCTTCTTCCGGGAAAAGTGGCCACAATCCTGCTCCCCAATTCTCCTCAGGGACCCCATTCATGTGTATGGCTGCCTCATAACCCTGGAACCACCTTTGTATGTCATCCCCCTTCTTGAACTCCTTGCCTACGTTCTTGGGAATGTGCACAATCCTGTCTGCCTTTCTGGACGAATTGCTGCCACCATCTGAGCCTGACTTACTCCTAAGTTCTAGCTCCTTCAGTTCTCTCTCATGCTCTAAGAGCATCTTCCTCTCCTCTATGGCCAATCTCTTCTCCTCCCGCTCACTCTCCAGCCTGAGCTTCTGCAGCTCGAACTGCCTTGCCTCCCGCCTGTCCTCCAGCTCCTCTGGGGACAGACTGCTGCTGCCCGACCTGGCGGGTTCCCCCCTACCCAAAAGCACATCCACCCTGGAAATAGGCTCCTCCGCCTCCTCACTGAGATCACCAGGCTGCCCATTGGCATGTCTGGCTGCTATAATACACACAAAAGAAGGGGTGAGGGTACGGACTCACCTACTCCGAACCCCCTGTAAACACTTTATGCACCAGAAGGAGTAGGGAGTAATAAAATATGTAACGTACTGGCATATACGATACGTTCTAATACTGCCCTCACTCACACAAATGTGTGACATGCTTCATCATTGGGCTGCTACAAAAACACCCCGGCGTAGCCACGCCTGGGGTGGAGCAATAGGGTGGGGGAAGACAATACAACACAGAGAAAGACACAAATAAATTCTGTAGTGACTGGGAAGGACGGTAGTGAAAGTGCAGTTAAGTGAATTAAAACTAGCTCGGAAGTATCGCTGTGCCTGAAACTTTAATTCCTGGATCTTCCGGCCAGAATAAAAAGTGTGAAGGATGATGGTGAATGGGAGATTCTATGTGCTCCTAACACCCCTCCTATACTGCGAAGTGGTCAACATGTTTCGGCCGTCAATGTGTGCCCCTCATACAGGGTCACGCCGGCCTTCTTCAGGACTCTACCTTTCCCAGTGAGTTCTCCCTCACCTCCAATTGAGATGAGAGAAAATTAAAAATTAGTTCCTTACGTATTCAGGGTTTTTTCTCCCATGGATCGTGTAGTTACTAAGGAACCAACAAGACAAACAAAACAAAAGAGGACAACCCATCAGGAATAGTAATCTCCTGTAGGTCAACACTAAATCATATTGAAAAATTAACGCAAGCCACAGTACCAACCATGGTGTCATTCATACTCCAAGGAATGACTATTATGTCTATCCCATCTTGTATTTACTTGTGCCAAAGAAAATAAAATAAAATCTGCGATCATATCCACAATAAAATAGTTCATATAATCATATACATATTGATTATATATATATGTATTTCTATATTTGTTATTGTATGTCTTTCCAGCATCATCAACTAACAGGCATTAGTACACACAACCACAGTCATTGTCCAATAGGGGTCCGATGTATCTCTTTACTCACCGAGTTTACCCTAAAGTCAAATTTGAACTGGCGGCGGGCAAGGAGAGACCCCTATGGTCACACTCTTTCCAAGAGGAGAATAAAAACAATTGAGATCATTACACACAAAATAGGGATCCATACTACGGAACTTTTCTCTATATCTAATATGTGTTAACAGTTTTACTAAGTCAAGGTTATGTCAAATAGGGTAATTTCAAATGCGTAACTGGCGTGTATTAGCAGATGGTGATAGCTGCTAGTCCCTAAGAAGCCAAACGCGGCTGGTGGTACCCTGGGACAACTTACTACTACATCTCCAGCCCTGGATATATCGTTTGTCCTCCTCTCTAGCATTCAGCCATGTCAACAGAGTGCCTCTCACTTCATGGTATTCACTCGACAATGACTACGCCACTCAGTAATCCCTTGGGTGTTCTATGCAGTAGATGAAATCCAACCCACATATATCAGCCCGTTAGACTCATGTATGCACCCACAGCACACCAGTCCCCCTCCTTACTACATCAAGGGTGGTTCTCCGCAAATACTGCTCGTCTCCGTCCGCCGTGAAGAGTGGCAGCGGAGTCGAGCGTACGATGTTTTATCCCTCTCAAGCGGAAGTTCATAGTTCCGGTCACCTGATGTACGTAATCCATGTAATTCCAACATCCCTTGTGACCCTGTCTCAGTATATCATCTAGACCGCTCGCCCTCCGTTCCAATATATTTCATACGCTTGATTCTCATCAACCACCGTCCAACGTGCACGTGGTGACGTCACCCGTGGCAGAATCAGTGCGTATAGAGAATATTTTTCAAAAAACATATAGAAAGGGTGATCCTACCCAAATTAAATGTTTAATTAATTCACTAATGAATGGGGACAAATCAATATCATAACTTAATGAGACAAAAAGACAGGTATTAAACTATACTGCTATAAGGAGAACATCCCATTTGAAATTAAACCTGAACTTGACATATACCCCGATTAGAAACAACCGTAGTAAGATGCCATCAAGTGGATAAATCCCCAAAGCCAGAATATAGTTCATCTAAAGGGGTGATAGAAATGCACATAGGACGGAGAAAGGCGATATACCAGGAATTGGCACTAATCATTAGCAATTTAGAGCATTCCAAGGAATATCGTCATTGAGCCCCACTTCATGGCTCCGCAGGCGATACACCCATTTTTGTTCCCTCAAAAACAGGGCTCTAGTCTTATCCCCTGTATAGCTATTGACTATCAGTTTCTCTATAACAGTCCATGTTAGCTCTTCAACAGTATGATTATGTTCCAAATAGTGTGCTGTCAGTTTCGTGTTAGACCTCCCACACCTTATGGTACTCCGATGTTCCATGATGCGTGTCTTAACCCTCCGGTTAGTCATACCTACATATCGCATCTGGCATGGACAGGTAATGAGGTAAATAACACCCTCTGAGTTACAATTCGTCTGCGTCCTTTGTTCCCAGGGGTACGCAAGGCCAACATCAATAAATTTTGTGTTGTTTGTGAGGTGACAAACATTGCAACTCCCACATCTTGAATGACCCCGTACTGGAGGCAACTGACCTATAGTTGTTATTTTACTTGATGGCAAAAGAATAGGTCTAGTGTGTACTAACATGTCTTTTAGATTGGCGCTTCTCTTGTAAGAAAATAAAGGCTTGTCAATTTTCATTCCATTGGTATTAAGTATTTTCCAGTGTTTCAATACTACTCGTCTGATTTGATGCGACGCCGTATTGAAGGTAGTGACACATACTGGTTTATTCACATTGGGTCTCGTTGCTATCTCCAGGAGATTCTCTCTGTTAGTATTTATAGCTCTTTTCCTAGCTTTCTTAATACTCCGTTCCGGATATCCCCTCTGGGACAGTTTCTTAGAGAGGGTGGTGGCTTCTTCTTTAAAGCAAGATATATCTGTGCAATTTCGTCTAAGACGAAAGAATTGGCCCACTGGTAGGTTTTCTCTTAGAGATTTCGGATGGAAACTTTCGAAAGAAAGTAAGGCATTCTTATCGGTGGGTTTATGATAGACTCTTGTATGTAATTTTCCTCCCTTCGGTACAATCATTAGATCCAGGAAGGGTAGTCCTGTCTTCGTAACCAAAGATGTAAACTGAAGTAAGGGATTCCTCTGATTCAACCACTCCAGGAAGAGGGTTACTGATGGTTCATCACCTTTCCATATAAGAAGCACATCATCGATATACCGCCGCCATACCTTGATGTTCTCTCTCCACGGGCAAGCCGGGTCAAAGATCACTTCTTTCTCAAAGGCACCCACATACAGACCCGCTAGGCTTGGGGCGAAGGTACTGCCCATCGAAGTCCCATGGGTCTGTAAAAAGATGGTGCCCTCAAACTCAAAGTAATTCCTGGTCAGTGCTATCTCAGCCAGGTTCAATATAAAAGCCCGTGGTGTTTGATACTGCCAGTCTTCTGCAAACAGGATATCCTCCAGAACCCTCAGGGTTTCTCTCTGTGGTATGTTGGTATATAGCGCCTCTATATCAAGACCTATAAGGAATTCACTAAGAGGATCGAAATCCAGATCTTTCAAATGATTCAAGATGTCCAACGTATCCCGCAAGTATGCTGGTAACTTCTGAACAAGCGGTTTGAGAAAAAAGTCGCAAAATTGCGATAGCGGCTCCAAAAGGGATCCGATCCCCGACACAATCGGCCTACCCGGTGGTGGTCGGGTAGGTTTATGTATTTTGGGAAGAACATAAAAGTATGGTACTCTCGGTTGATTCTTGATAAGATATTCTGCCTCATGTTTGGAAATCCAATTATTCACTGCTCCTTCCTCTACCAGGGTGGCAATTTCCTTAGTAATGTCGGGTGTAGGATCTACTCCTAATCTTTGGTAGTTTCTATCATCCGAAAGTAAACGTAGACATTCATTGTCATACGTGATCTTATCCAAAACCACTATCGCTCCTCCCTTGTCCGCCGGTTTCAAAATAATGGTCGGATTGTCATGGAGTTCCTTCATTGCCGCCTTCTCAATATTAGTCATATTGGAGAAAGAGCGTCTATCCTTGGTTCGTAAGTTCTCCAAATCATGAATCACAGCATGTTCAAAAGTGCCTATTTCCTGCGGGAGATTAGAAAGCTGTGGTGTGAAAGTAGATTTAGGACGCAGGGTTGTATCTCCTGTTGCCAGATTCCTATCCTCCCTGTTCTCAAAGAAAACTCTAAGGCGGACACTTCTAAAAAAGGTTGCCAGCTCTTGACGTAGTTGGAAATGATCCAGGTTATTCGTGGGGACAAAACCCAGGCCTTTGTTAAGAAGATCCTCCTGAGTCTTGGTGAGAATTAATGACGAAAGATTAACCACTAAAGATGTTCCCTGCTTGTTCCTGGTTGTGTGCTCTGGGCCATGCTCCTGGTCACCCGTTGGTTCAATTCCTGGTCTTGATCGTCCCAGGTAACCCTCTGTTGCCCTCTCTGTTTCCCCCTGCCCGTATTCCTGCCTCTCCCTAAAAAAGGCATTTGTGGTTGTTGGAATTGACCCGTTTGGAAATGGGGGTTCTGAAAACCTGGATGTTGAGGGAAACCCATCATTGGCCAGTTGTAACCCTGATTAGGATAGTTTTGAAAGGGATTAGGAAAGAAAGGTTTCGGTCCCCTTTGATATCCCCGGCCTCTCCCTCTCCTACGTTGTGGAAAATCATAGTCACTGCTATCACTGGAGCTGCTCGCAGTATCTCGACGTTTCCTACCTGGCAAGTTGCCCTTATTCCCATCTGCTAACTTTTGTTGGACATATTCGTCAGTAATGTAGGGGTAAACCTTCTCTTTAGAAAATTTCCTCAAGTCTTTCTGCAACTTGGTTATCTTAGACTGCATCAGATACTCACGGTATTCACTCAATTCCGTATTGACTACATCCAGCTTATGACTGAACGTTGACATAATTATTTCCGCCTTCAGACCTGTTTCGGTGGTCTGTATCTGGATCAACAGGGTATCGGCCAATCTCTTAGCCGTACTAATGATCAGGATTAGCCAATCTCTGGTGCATTTCCATGCGATCAATGCCCAGTCCCTTCTAAACGACGCATCCTCTAAGAAAATGAGGGGTTCATTGGTGACCAGGAGACCACGTGGAGCCGCATTACCCCTTAGATACTCAGTGAGGATAGCCCCATGGAGTATGGTCTTCACATGGGACCTCTTAAGTTCTAAAAGTGTGTCCCAGCCTTCCCCCTGTGTAAGGACCCTTTGTACTGCAGGGTCCCCCAGTAGGGACGGGCCCGCCAAGATCTCAGTCGCCACTTCCTCTCCATAAGACAAGCCCTGTTCCTGTGCCATATCCAAACGAGAAAATAATGGATATGTATCTAAGTGTTAATATATATGTGTGTATATGTCTAATTGGTTGACCAATGCTGGAAAGAAATTATTTATTTTATATTATTTATTATTTATCTTGCAAATAAATTCCGTTTTCCCCTGCAGCTGAACCGCTGCTCAATACAATAATACACACAAAAGAAGGGGTGAGGGTACGGACTCACCTACTCCGAACCCCCTGTAAACACTTTATGCACCAGAAGGAGTAGGGAGTAATAAAATATGTAACGTACTGGCATATACGATACGTTCTAATACTGCCCTCACTCACACAAATGTGTGACATGCTTCATCATTGGGCTGCTACAAAACACCCCGGCGTAGCCACGCCTGGGGTGGAGCAATAGGGTGGGGGAAGACAATACAACACAGAGAAAGACACAAATAAATTCTGTAGTGACTGGGAAGGACGGTAGTGAAAGTGCAGTTAAGTGAATTAAAACTAGCTCGGAAGTATCGCTGTGCCTGAAACTTTAATTCCTGGATCTTCCGGCCAGAATAAAAAGTGTGAAGGATGATGGTGAATGGGAGATTCTATGTGCTCCTAACACCCCTCCTATACTGCGAAGTGGTCAACATGTTTCGGCCGTCAATGTGTGCCCCTCATACAGGGTCACGCCGGCCTTCTTCAGGACTCTACCTTTCCCAGTGAGTTCTCCCTCACCTCCAATTGAGATGAGAGAAAATTAAAAATTAGTTCCTTACGTATTCAGGGTTTTTTTCTCCCATGGATCGTGTAGTTACTAAGGAACCAACAAGACAAACAAAACAAAAGAGGACAACCCATCAGGAATAGTAATCTCCTGTAGGTCAACACTAAATCATATTGAAAAATTAACGCAAGCCACAGTACCAACCATGGTGTCATTCATACTCCAAGGAATGACTATTATGTCTATCCCATCTTGTATTTACTTGTGCCAAAGAAAATAAAATAAAATCTGCGATCATATCCACAATAAAATAGTTCATATAATCATATACATATTGATTATATATATATGTATTTCTATATTTGTTATTGTATGTCTTTCCAGCATCATCAACCAACAGGCATTAGTACACACAACCACAGTCATTGTCCAATAGGGGTCCGATGTATCTCTTTACTCACCGAGTTTACCCTAAAGTCAAATTTGAACTGGCGGCGGGCAAGGAGAGACCCCTATGGTCACACTCTTTCCAAGAGGAGAATAAAAACAATTGAGATCATTACACACAAAATAGGGATCCATACTACGGAACTTTTCTCTATATCTAATATGTGTTAACAGTTTTACTAAGTCAAGGTTATGTCAAATAGGGTAATTTCAAATGCGTAACTGGCGTGTATTAGCAGATGGTGATAGCTGCTAGTCCCTAAGAAGCCAAACGCGGCTGGTGGTACCCTGGGACAACTTACTACTACATCTCCAGCCCTGGATATATCGTTTGTCCTCCTCTCTAGCATTCAGCCATGTCAACAGAGTGCCTCTCACTTCATGGTATTCACTCGACAATGACTACGCCACTCAGTAATCCCTTGGGTGTTCTATGCAGTAGATGAAATCCAACCCACATATATCAGCCCGTTAGACTCATGTATGCACCCACAGCACACCAGTCCCCCTCCTTACTACATCAAGGGTGGTTCTCCGCAAATACTGCTCGTCTCCGTCCGCCGTGAAGAGTGGCAGCGGAGTCGAGCGTACGATGTTTTATCCCTCTCAAGCGGAAGTTCATAGTTCCGGTCACCTGATGTACGTAATCCACGTAATTCCAACATCCCTTGTGACCCTGTCTCAGTATATCATCTAGACCGCTCGCCCTCCGTTCCAATATATTTCATACGCTTGATTCTCATCAACCACCGTCCAACGTGCACGTGGTGACGTCACCCGTGGCAGAATCAGTGCGTATAGAGAATATTTTTCAAAAAAACATATAGAAAGGGTGATCCTACCCAAATTAAATGTTTAATTAATTCACTAATGAATGGGGACAAATCAATATCATAACTTAATGAGACAAAAAGACAGGTATTAAACTATACTGCTATAAGGAGAACATCCCATTTGAAATTAAACCTGAACTTGACATATACCCCGATTAGAAACAACCGTAGTAAGATGCCATCAAGTGGATAAATCCCCAAAGCCAGAATATAGTTCATCTAAAGGGGTGATAGAAATGCACATAGGACGGAGAAAGGCGATATACCAGGAATTGGCACTAATCATTAGCAATTTAGAGCATTCCAAGGAATATCGTCATTGAGCCCCACTTCATGGCTCCGCAGGCGATACACCCATTTTTGTTCCCTCAAAAACAGGGCTCTGGTCTTATCCCCTGCATAGCTATTGACTATCAGTTTCTCTATAACAGTCCATGTTAGCTCTTCAACAGTATGATTATGTTCCAAATAGTGTGCTGTCAGTTTCGTGTTAGACCTCCCACACCTTATGGTACTCCGATGTTCCATGATGCGTGTCTTAACCCTCCGGTTAGTCATACCTACATATCGCATCTGGCATGGACAGGTAATGAGGTAAATAACACCCTCTGAGTTACAATTCGTCTGCGTCCTTTGTTCCCAGGGGTACGCAAGGCCAACATCAATAAATTTTGTGTTGTTTGTGAGGTGACAAACATTGCAACTCCCACATCTTGAATGACCCCGTACTGGAGGCAACTGACCTATAGTTGTTATTTTACTTGATGGCAAAAGAATAGGTCTAGTGTGTACTAACATGTCTTTTAGATTGGCGCTTCTCTTGTAAGAAAATAAAGGCTTGTCAATTTTCATTCCATTGGTATTAAGTATTTTCCAGTGTTTCAATACTACTCGTCTGATTTGATGCGACGCCGTATTGAAGGTAGTGACACATACTGGTTTATTCACATTGGGTCTCGTTGCTATCTCCAGGAGATTCTCTCTGTTAGTATTTATAGCTCTTTTCCTAGCTTTCTTAATACTCCGTTCCGGATATCCCCTCTGGGACAGTTTCTTAGAGAGGGTGGTGGCTTCTTCTTTAAAGCAAGATATATCTGTGCAATTTCGTCTAAGACGAAAGAATTGGCCCACTGGTAGGTTTTCTCTTAGAGATTTCGGATGGAAACTTTTGAAAGAAAGTAAGGCATTCTTATCGGTGGGTTTATGATAGACTCTTGTATGTAATTTTCCTCCCTTCGGTACAATCATTAGATCCAGGAAGGGTAGTCCTGTCTTCGTAACCAAAGATGTAAACTGAAGTAAGGGATTCCTCTGATTCAACCACTCCAGGAAGAGGGTTACTGATGGTTCATCACCTTTCCATATAAGAAGCACATCATCGATATACCGCCGCCATACCTTGATGTTCTCTCTCCACGGGCAAGCCGGGTCAAAGATCACTTCTTTCTCAAAGGCACCCACATACATGTATTGTCTTCCCCCACCCTATTGCTCCACCCCAGGCGTGGCTACGCCGGGGTGTTTTTTGTAGCAGCCCAATGATGAAGCATGTCACACATTTGTGTGAGTGAGGGCAGTATTAGAACGTATCGTATATGCCAGTACGTTACATATTTTATTACTCCCTACTCCTTCTGGTGCATAAAGTGTTTACAGGGGGTTCGGAGTAGGTGAGTCCGTACCCTCACCCCTTCTTTTGTGTGTATTATTGTATTGAGCAGCGGTTCAGCTGCAGGGGAAAACGGAATTTATTTGCAAGATAAATAATAAATAATATAAAATAAATAATTTCTTTCCAGCATTGGTCAACCAATTAGACATATACACACATATATATTAACACTTAGATACATATCCATTATTTTCTCGTTTGGATATGGCACAGGAACAGGGCTTGTCTTATGGAGAGGAAGTGGCGACTGAGATCTTGGCGGGCCCGTCCCTACTGGGGGACCCTGCAGTACAAAGGGTCCTTACACAGGGGAAGGCTGGGACACACTTTTAGAACTTAAGAGGTCCCATGTGAAGACCATACTCCATGGGGCTATCCTCACTGAGTATCTAAGGGGTAATGCGGCTCCACGTGGTCTCCTGGTCACCAATGAACCCCTCATTTTCTTAGAGGATGCGTCGTTTAGAAGGGACTGGGCATTGATCGCATGGAAATGCACCAGAGATTGGCTAATCCTGATCATTAGTACGGCTAAGAGATTGGCCGATACCCTGTTGATCCAGATACAGACCACCGAAACAGGTCTGAAGGCGGAAATAATTATGTCAACGTTCAGTCATAAGCTGGATGTAGTCAATACGGAATTGAGTGAATACCGTGAGTATCTGATGCAGTCTAAGATAACCAAGTTGCAGAAAGACTTGAGGAAATTTTCTAAAGAGAAGGTTTACCCCTACATTACTGACGAATATGTCCAACAAAAGTTAGCAGATGGGAATAAGGGCAACTTGCCAGGTAGGAAACGTCGAGATACTGCGAGCAGCTCCAGTGATAGCAGTGACTATGATTTTCCACAACGTAGGAGAGGGAGAGGCCGGGATATCAAAGGGGACCGAAACCTTTCTTTCCTAATCCCTTTCAAAACTATCCTAATCAGGGTTACAACTGGCCAATGATGGGTTTCCTCAACATCCAGGTTTTCAGAACCCCCATTTCCAAACGGGTCAATTCCAACAACCACAAATGCCTTTTTAGGGAGAGGCAGGAATACGGGCAGGGGGAAACAGAGAGGGCAACAGAGGGTTACCTGGGACGATCAAGACCAGGAATTGAACCAACGGGTGACCAGGAGCATGGCCCAGAGCACACAACCAGGAACAAGCAGGGAACATCTTTAGTGGTTAATCTTTCGTCATTAATTCTCACCAAGACTCAGGAGGATCTTCTTAACAAAGGCCTGGGTTTTGTCCCCACGAATAACCTGGATCATTTCCAACTACGTCAAGAGCTGGCAACCTTTTTTAGAAGTGTCCGCCTTAGAGTTTTCTTTAAGAACAGGGAGGATAGGAATCTGGCAACAGGAGATACAACCCTGCGTCCTAAATCTACTTTCACACCACAGCTTTCTAATCTCCCGCAGGAAATAGGCACTTTTGAACATGCTGTGATTCATGATTTGGAGAACTTACGAACCAAGGATAGACGCTCTTTCTCCAATATGACTAATATTGAGAAGGCGGCAATGAAGGAACTCCATGACAATCCGACCATTATTTTGAAACCGGCGGACAAGGGAGGAGCGATAGTGGTTTTGGATAAGATCACGTATGACAATGAATGTCTACGTTTACTTTCGGATGATAGAAACTACCAAAGATTAGGAGTAGATCCTACACCCGACATTACTAAGGAAATTGCCACCCTGGTAGAGGAAGGAGCAGTGAATAATTGGATTTCCAAACATGAGGCAGAATATCTTATCAAGAATCAACCGAGAGTACCATACTTTTATGTTCTTCCCAAAATACATAAACCTACCCGACCACCACCGGGTAGGCCGATTGTGTCGGGGATCGGATCCCTTTGGAGCCGCTTATCGCAATTTTGCGACTTTTTTCTCAAACCGCTTGTTCAGAAGTTACCAGCATACTTGCGGGATACGTTGGACATCTTGAATCATTTGAAAGATCTGGATTTCGATCCTCTTAGTGAATTCCTTATAGGTCTTGATATAGAGGCGCTATATACCAACATACCACAGAGAGAAACCCTGAGGGTTCTGGAGGATATCCTGTTTGCAGAAGACTGGCAGTATCAAACACCACGGGCTTTTATATTGAACCTGGCTGAGATAGCACTGACCAGGAATTACTTTGAGTTCGAGGGCACCATCTTTTTACAGACCCATGGGACTTCGATGGGCAGTACCTTCGCCCCAAGCCTAGCGGGTCTGTATGTGGGTGCCTTTGAGAAAGAAGTGATCTTTGACCCGGCTTGCCCGTGGAGAGAGAACATCAAGGTATGGCGGCGGTATATCGATGATGTGCTTCTTATATGGAAAGGTGATGAACCATCAGTAACCCTCTTCCTGGAGTGGTTGAATCAGAGGAATCCCTTACTTCAGTTTACATCTTTGGTTACGAAGACAGGACTACCCTTCCTGGATCTAATGATTGTACCGAAGGGAGGAAAATTACATACAAGAGTCTATCATAAACCCACCGATAAGAATGCCTTACTTTCTTTCGAAAGTTTCCATCCGAAATCTCTAAGAGAAAACCTACCAGTGGGCCAATTCTTTCGTCTTAGACGAAATTGCACAGATATATCTTGCTTTAAAGAAGAAGCCACCACCCTCTCTAAGAAACTGTCCCAGAGGGGATATCCGGAACGGAGTATTAAGAAAGCTAGAAAAGAGCTATAAATACTAACAGAGAGAATCTCCTGGAGATAGCAACGAGACCCAATGTGAATAAACCAGTATGTGTCACTACCTTCAATACGGCGTCGCATCAAATCAGACGAGTAGTATTGAAACACTGGAAAATACTTAATACCAATGGAATGAAAATTGACAAGCCTTTATTTTCTTACAAGAGAAGCGCCAATCTAAAAGACATGTTAGTACACACTAGACCTATTCTTTTGCCATCAAGTAAAATAACAACTATAGGTCAGTTGCCTCCAGTACGGGGTCATTCAAGATGTGGGAGTTGCAATGTTTGTCACCTCACAAACAACACAAAATTTATTGATGTTGGCCTTGCGTACCCCTGGGAACAAAGGACGCAGACGAATTGTAACTCAGAGGGTGTTATTTACCTCATTACCTGTCCATGCCAGATGCGATATGTAGGTATGACTAACCGGAGGGTTAAGACACGCATCATGGAACATCGGAGTACCATAAGGTGTGGGAGGTCTAACACGAAACTGACAGCACACTATTTGGAACATAATCATACTGTTGAAGAGCTAACATGGACTGTTATAGAGAAACTGATAGTCAATAGCTATACAGGGGATAAGACTAGAGCCCTGTTTTTGAGGGAACAAAAATGGGTGTATCGCCTATGGAGCCATGAAGTGGGGCTCAATGACGATATTCCTTGGAATGCTCTAAATTGCTAATGATTAGTGCCAATTCCTGGTATATCGCCTTTCTCCGTCCTATGTGCATTTCTATCACCCCTTTAGATGAACTATATTCTGGCTTTGGGGATTTATCCACTTGATGGCATCTTACTACGGTTGTTTCTAATCGGGGTATATGTCAAGTTCAGGTTTAATTTCAAATGGGATGTTCTCCTTATAGCAGTATAGTTTAATACCTGTCTTTTTGTCTCATTAAGTTATGATATTGATTTGTCCCCATTCATTAGTGAATTAATTAAACATTTAATTTGGGTAGGATCACCCTTTCTATATGTTTTTTGAAAAATATTCTCTATACGCACTGATTCTGCCACGGGTGACGTCACCACGTGCACGTTGGACGGTGGTTGATGAGAATCAAGCGTATGAAATATATTGGAACGGAGGGCGAGCGGTCTAGATGATATACTGAGACAGGGTCACAAGGGATGTTGGAATTACGTGGATTACGTACATCAGGTGACCGGAACTATGAACTTCCGCTTGAGAGGGATAAAACATCGTACGCTCGACTCCGCTGCCACTCTTCACGGCGGACGGAGACGAGCAGTATTTGCGGAGAACCACCCTTGATGTAGTAAGGAGGGGGACTGGTGTGCTGTGGGTGCATACATGAGTCTAACGGGCTGATATATGTGGGTTGATTTCATCTACTGCATAGAACACCCAAGGGATTACTGAGTGGCGTAGTCATTGTCGAGTGAATACCATGAAGTGAGAGGCACTCTGTTGACATGGCTGAATGCTAGAGAGGAGGACAAACGATATATCCAGGGCTGGAGATGTAGTAGTAAGTTGTCCCAGGGTACCACCAGCCGCGTTTGGCTTCTTAGGGACTAGCAGCTATCACCATCTGCTAATACACGCCAGTTACGCATTTGAAATTACCCTATTTGACATAACCTTGACTTAGTAAAACTGTTAACACATATTAGATATAGAGAAAAGTTCCGTAGTATGGATCCCTATTTTGTGTGTAATGATCTCAATTGTTTTTATTCTCCTCTTGGAAAGAGTGTGACCATAGGGGTCTCTCCTTGCCCGCCGCCAGTTCAAATTTGACTTTAGGGTAAACTCGGTGAGTAAAGAGATACATCGGACCCCTATTGGACAATGACTGTGGTTGTGTGTACTAATGCCTGTTGGTTGATGATGCTGGAAAGACATACAATAACAAATATAGAAATACATATATATATAATCAATATGTATATGATTATATGAACTATTTTATTGTGGATATGATCGCAGATTTTATTTTATTTTCTTTGGCACAAGTAAATACAAGATGGGATAGACATAATAGTCATTCCTTGGAGTATGAATGACACCATGGTTGGTACTGTGGCTTGCAGTTAATTTTTCAATATGATTTAGTGTTGACCTACAGGAGATTACTATTCCTGATGGGTTGTCCTCTTTGTTTTGTTTGTCTTGTTGGTTCCTTAGTAACTACACGATCCATGGGAGAAAAAACCCTGAATACGTAAGGAACTAATTTTTAATTTTCTCTCATCTCAATTGGAGGTGAGGGAGAACTCACTGGGAAAGGTAGAGTCCTGAAGAAGGCCGGCGTGACCCATATGAGGGGCACACATTGACGGCCGAAACATGTTGACCACTTCGCAGTATAGGAGGGGTGTTAGGAGCACATAGAATCTCCCATTCACCATCATCCTTCACACTTTTTATTCTGGCCGGAAGATCCAGGAATTAAAGTTTCAGGCACAGCGATACTTCCGAGCTAGTTTTAATTCACTTAACTGCACTTTCACTACCGTCCTTCCCAGTCACTACAGAATTTATTTGTGTCTTTCTCTGTGTTGTATTGTCTTCCCCCACCCTATTGCTCCACCCCAGGCGTGGCTACGCCGGGGTGTTTTTTGTAGCAGCCCAATGATGAAGCATGTCACACATTTGTGTGAGTGAGGGCAGTATTAGAACGTATCGTATATGCCAGTATGTCTGGCTGCTACCCAGGCCCTCAGCGCCTTCTGTAGCTCCTCCTTCCTTGTGAGGCCTTTAATTTGGACTTTCAGGTTTTTACAAATCGCTCGTAACTCCTTTACGGCGTAGGATTCCAACCTGTCCTCCTCAAAGATAACTTCCAGAGATGCAACGGATGATGCAATTGATTCAGGCATGACAAAAGTCGTGAGTTAAAAACTGGCAAGATCAAAAATAGGCCAAAGGAAAAAGAACCAGTATGTGGTACGTAATGGTCTGCGATATGGTAGTAGTGCACACCAATCACTGTAAGTCAAGTGCAAACACAAGTCCTATCCTCACCGCTGACAACCAATGTTAGAAATGGGATCTCTAGTTGGCAAGGGCTTGCACCTTTGTCCAAGTAGGGACCCTTCTTCCTAGTCAGGGTAAGGGTTGTTACACTCGTGAAGTAACCCCTGCTCACCCTCGTGGTAGCTTGGCACGAGCAGTCAGGCTTAATTCAGAGGCAGTGTGTAAAGCATTTGCACATAACCAACAGTAATACAGTGTAAGCACTACAAACGGACACCACACCAGTTTAGAAAAATAACCAATATTTTATATACTCAAGACAAGACCAATTACGACAAAAATCCACAATACTATACTTTAAAAATGAATGCTTGATACGGTAACTTCTTCTTTGCAGGAATAGCACAAAAGCAAAGTTCGTACGAGTCGGTAGCTCCGTCCGAGCCTACCGCGATGCTGAAAACCCCAGAGTCTAACAGTTCCAGCCGACCGCGCCGATACGGGCCAGCAGAGTCGTGAACAGACTCGGTTACAGTACCTTCTCGTTGTGGCTGGTACGGAGTGTACGAGCCGGTCGGGCGTTCGTCGCGGTTGCGGTGCAAGACGGAGCGATGCAAGGTGCGGTGTCCTCGATACGGTGCAGGCAGTGGCTCGATGAGCGTCGTGCAGACGGAGTCGGTGAGTCCAAGGCGTGCGATGCAGGGTGAGACGATGCTCGATGCGGTGCTGACAGGTTGCGGTGCAGGCGACCTAGCCGGAGTGCGGGAGCTGGCGCCGGACAGCGGTGCGAGTCGGAGCGGTGCGTCGCAGACGTGCGAGCGGTGCCCCAAATGCGGTGCGGTCTCGACTCTTGAGCCAGTTGCAGCGACAGTGTCGGTCTGGTCCGGCTGGCCCAGTGAAGCGATGCGATGCGAACTGCGGTGCCCACAGGTCACGGTGCAAGCAGCGGCTCGATGTTGGCGGCGCCGGACGCCGCCACGGTGAGACCAGGGTTGCGATGCGAAGCGGGGCGATGAGGTCTGCGGTGCAAACAGGTCACCGGCCAGGGATGGATTCGGTTGACGGAGTCGGTTGCGGTTCCCTTCCTCTGTGGCAACTGAAACAGCTGCTCCAGAAGCGGTACCCAGAGGCTTGTGAAGTCTTTGTAGTCCCTGAGACTTCTTAACAGGAGGCCACCTCGGTTCCTGGCCCTTGGAGATACTCAGCACAAGTTTGTAGAAAGTTCAGTCCAGTCCTTTCACTGCCCAAGGCAGAAGCAGCAGCTGCAGGCCAACCCAACAAAGCAACAACACAGCAAAGGGGCAGTACTCCTCCTGGCAGCTCTTCCAGCTCTTCGTCTTGGCAGGTTCCTTGATTCCAGCGAGATCTAAATTCATGGGGTCAGGGCCCCAATATTTATATCCCCAATTCCTTTGTTCTCTGAAGGCAGAGAGGCCTTCGCCTAGTCCAAACCAGTTCTGGAGCACTTTGTTGACAAGTCTCCGTCCCTTCTTTCAGTGAGTAGGCCAGGGACATCAGACGCACCACAGGAGGTGGAGCCAGCATTGTGGAGGGAAGGCACTGCCCTATTCAGGGCCCAGGTGCGACCCTCCCACCCATCTACAGGTCGATCTGGCTATTCAGCCCTGCGCTGACTCACCCTGTCTCCTGGCATTCCCCAGCCCCTGTCACTCACATTCCAGACAAGGAATACACAATCCGCAGAGGCAGGCTTGGATGGTTAGACAAGAAAATACCCACTTTCTAAAAGTGGTATTTTCAAACACAGAATGTTAAAACCAACCTTACTAAAAGCTGCATTTTATCATTCTGAGTCCAGGCATACTAAACTCGAATTTCTACCATGTTCCCGGGTCAGTTAGGATTATAAGCTGTAATAATCAAAACTGCCCGTTCTGGCCTAGGGGAACAGGTAGCCTTGCAATAGTGAAAAACGAACTAGGATGTAATTCACTATCAGGACATGCCGCACACACCCGGGCATGTCTCTACCTTTCGCGTACAACGCACCCCTGCCCACAGGGGTACCTTGGGCCTACCTTAGGGTGACTAACATGTAGCAAAGGGAAGGTTTAGGGACTTGCAAGTGTGTGCACTTGCCAAGTCGACATGGCAGCCCCAGGCTGCGCACAGGCTCTGCGATGGCAGGCCCGAGTTACACTTTACGGGCTGTTTGCGTGGGTGGCACAATCCAGTGCTGCAGCCCACCAACAGCATTTGGTCTATAGGCCCTGGCACTCGCAGTGCACTTTACAAGGACTGACACATAAACCAAATAGGCCAATCATGGAAACACCAATCCATAACACATTTTATACAGGAGCACTTGCACTTTCCCACTGGACCGCAGTGAGGAAAGTGCGCAGAATCATCACACCAGCAAAAACAGGTCAAAACCGGGAGGTCAGAAGGCAAAAAGTCAGGGGAAACACGCCAAAAGATGCCAAGTCTAACAGGCCCCCTATGAACAGGCTTACCTGTCGGGGGCACTGGCTTCTTCTCAGGGGGAGACTGGGACACCACTCCTTGGTTCCCTTGGGAATTACTTTGGGGCCCTCTCTGAACTCCTCGGTTTACCCCTGTCCCCCACTTCTCTGCTGGGGACCCTGCCCACCTTTGGCGAAGTCTCCCACAGGACCCTTGCGAACCCGGGTGCTCACCCAGCGGTCCGCCTCCTCAGCAAGCTTCCTAGGGTTAGTTAGCTTGCTATCAACAAGGTGCTGGCGTAGCTCGGGAAAACAGTTAATAGATAAATGCTCCCATGCAAACAAATCATACAGTTGCTCAAAGGTTTCCACTTTGCTACCCTTTACCCAGCGATCCATTGCTCTGCAAAAAAGACACATATTCGACCTAAGTGGTACCCTCTAACTTCTTACAGGTTCTAAATCTCTGCCTGTACATTTCTGGGGTCAAACCATATCGCGTCATCAAGGCCTCTTTCATATGGGCATACACCATCCTGCTCTCTTCAGGCAGATCCAACATGGTATCCCTCCCATCACTCACAAAGCGTCCCCACAACCCCGCTCCCCAATACTTCTCAAGGACCCGGTGGGACACCATGGCTATCTCATATGCGGCAAACCATTGCCCAATATCCTCACTCTTATGGAAATCCTTGATGATATCCTTGGGTATATACACTCTACTCTCGGTAGGTACTAACGGTATGCTGCCACCAGAGGGGGAGATCTCTAAGCTCTTAGCCTTGATCTCCAGCTCCCTCAATACTCTCTCATGCTCCAGTTTCATTTTCTCAAGTTCAAATGCCAACCTGTTATTCTCAATATCCAGCTGTTTACTCTCTAGGTCCTTCTGACCTTCTAATTTGGCCATCTCCAAACTATGCCTCCTATCTCTCTCCCTGTCCTCCATCTCTTCTGGAGACAGACCCTTTGAGGACACACTAGTACCTGGATTGGAAAGTGCTTTACCTCCCACTAAATCCACTTCGTCATCCTGCTGCCCTCCAGCATTCTCTCCCCTCATTCCTAGCGGACTCTCTCGCTTCTAACCAGGCCTTAAGGGCCTTCTGATACTCCTCCTTCCTAGAGAGACCCGCAACAGGGACTGTGAATCGCTTGCAAAAGACTTTAGCTGTTTGGCAGTGTAGGTTTGTAACCTCTCTTCCTCAAAGATGAGATCCTCCGAAGCACTGGACGTTGGCCTACCCGTTGTAGACATAACTGGCAATTACAATCGACAATAGAACAAAATCAAACCATACGTGGTTGCGCCTAGGCCTGCACTCACTAGTAGCGTACACTGGTTATTGTATGTGGATCACAAATGCAAGTCCTGATCCCACCGCTGCCACCAATGTTAGAAATGGGGATCTCCAGGTGGCCGCGGCTGGCGCCGAGGTCCAAATAGGGATCCTTCTTCCTAAGTCAGAGTAAGGGGGCTACACCCTTTGATAACCCCTGCTCAACCCTGTGGTAACATAGCACGAGCAGACAGGCCTATCTCAGAGGCAGTGTGTGAAGCATTTATGACCATACACAATACCACAGGAGAGACGCTACAAACGGACACCACAAGTAGCTTTAGAAAAATAGTTATCTTTATATAGACTGAACACGAGGCTAAAAGCACTCAAGGAGCCACAATGCACACAATTACAGATTCACTTCAAAAGCAATAAAGGCACTCGAAACGGGGTGGAACGGAATTAGTTCGGGGCCGGGGTCCACGCGACCCGGTGATGCACAATGTACCTGAGATGTAAAGGGGCACGGCACGCAGCCTCACAAGGAAGCCGCAGTGATGACAGGCGGACTCGCAACGGCCACAGCTCCCGGCTGTAGAGGTCCGCGGCATGCACTCACGATAATCCTGGGACGGGGCTTAAAGGCGGGCACCCAGCGGTACCCGCAGGTGGTAACAAGATCCTGGAAGTGGTGACTAGTGCGGGCACTCAGCGGCACAGCTCCTCAGCTGCAGCGGCCCACAATAGCGATAGCGATGATTCTCGTAGGACGGCGAATGCGGGCACTCAGCGGCACAGCTCCTCAGCTGCAGCGGCCCACAATAGCGATAGTGATGATTTCCGTAGGATGGCAAATGCGGGCACTCAGCGGCACAGCTCCTCAGCTGCAGCGGCCCACAATAGTGATAGCGATGATTTTCGTAGGATGGCAAATGCGGGCACTCAGCGGCACAGCTCCTCAGCTGCAGCGGCCCACAATAGCGATAGCGATGATTTCCGTAGGATGGCAAATGTGGGCACTCAGCGGCACAGCTCCTCAGCTGCAGCGGCCCACAATAGCGATAGCGATGATTTCCGTAGGATGGCAAATGCGGGCACTCAGCAGCACAGATCCGCAGCGGCCCACAATAGCGATAGCGATGATTTCCGTAGGATGGCAAATGCGGGCACTCAGCGGCACAGCTCCTCAGCTGCAGCGGCCCACAATAGCGATAGCGACTTTCAACCCGCGTTCCCAGCAGTAGAACCAGAGGCTCTGGAATTCTCAACAGAGGCCTCACCTGCGGGTAGAATCCCCCTCAAATAGGAATCCAGATGGCTGATGGGTGAAGTCTAATGTCCCTGAGACTTCAACAGGAGGCAAGCTCAAATCAGGCCCTTGGGTAGTTGCTTCAGCAAGATGGATGAAAGTTTCAAAGTCCTTTCCCTCTAGTTACACGGACAGAGGTTCGTCTTGGCATCCAGAAGTAACACACTCGTGGGGGTTTTCGCGCACATCTTTATACCCCCTCGCCTTTGTTCTCTCAAAAGTCACAAGTCACTGAACCCAGTCAGAACCAGTTCGGGAGGTCCTGGGGGCACGTTGTTTACGAGGCGGCATCCTGCCCTTTAGGAGAGGGGGTCTGCCATCAGATGCACCGTGGGAGGGGGAGCCATCATTCACCTTGCCAGGCGCAGCCCTGCTCAGATCAAAGGGTCACCCCTGCCCATACTCCAGCTGCAGATCCCTCCACTCGACCCAGGTCGGGTTCAGCCTACCCTGTCCCTCCAAAAGCAGACGGCCAATACACATAACAGCAGAGCACACTGGAAGACTTAGGCAAGCAAATACCCACTTTCCCTAAGTGGTATTTTCAGACACAGAATATAGAAATAACCCTCACTAAAAGATGTACTTTAATATTCTGAGCTCAGGCATACTAAATTCGACTTTCCACTTTACAAGCTGCTTCTGTGGGTGGCGCAATCAGCGCCGCAGGCCCACCAGCAGCATTCGGTCTACCAGCCCTGGGCACGCATGGTGCACTATACTAGAGACTAACAGGTAAACCAAATGAGCCAATAATGGGAACATCAATTCATACAGTCAATTTACCATAGGGAGCATTCGCGCTGTGGCACGGAATGGCCGTGGCACAGCGCCCAGAGCATCTAACACCAGCAAACACAGAGGAGACAAAAAGCGAGAAATGGAGGGGAGACCCACACCAAGGGTGCCAGGTCTAACAAGTACGTTTTGCTAAAGTGACGGGAACATTAAAGGAACCCATTGAGTAGAGAGTGACATATATGGTTTTAATGTAGTGGGTTCACTGATTATGAATATATTCCTCAAATAGGAACATCGATAAGTGTGCATTTTCCTTTACAAGGAAAAAAATGGTAGGGCCATTCTTTGCAGCATTGCTCACATTTCCATGTAGAAATGATGGGACCATGACACAGATGAAATGTTTGCTTAAGAAAAATTAATTTAGGTTAATACTCATGTTAATATGTGTCAATTTCTTTGTTTTTTACTGATACTCTTCTGTTTTATCGAGTTATTTACTTTTCTAACATATGGGAAAGCAGTCGCTTTTCATTAAAAGATGCTCTTTCCTGCAAACATTTGCATAGCAAGAACTTCAACTTCTCATACTGGTTCTAGTGATGTCGAAGTCAAATGGGAAAACCCTGCACCCGTTGTATTTCTGCCAATCCTGGATGCCATGACCACGGTGGGGATACTGGTGGGTTCAAGTAGTAAGAGAGCGCATGAGCCGCGCGTGGAATCCGGGCGTCACTGCGGAGAGGACTTTACATGTTAGATGCACTGTGCACAAGTACCATGGCTTCACGCCTGTGAAAAAGAACGAGGCGCCCTAACGTCTGGTGTGCAGGTCAGACAACCCGTGAATTAAATGTTAAGTGAAGATATGTAAGTGCTGCTAATGATACCAGCAATTAGATGGACTATTCAATGTTCAGGTAATGAGCTCGCTGACAGAGGTGAACATGTTACATCAGCTATAACACATATGCTCGAAGAGCTGCTGGCATGATTACAAAGCGGAACATGTGTAATGCAGGTGTAATACATGGGCACTGACTGCTCATTTTAATGAATGCGGCGATCCTGACAACACTGCGAGGGAGGCAATACGGGCAATGGCGGCTCGCAGAGGGAGTGCTGCGGGGCGGTGGAGCGGGGCGGGGGTGGGGCAGGGTAGTGGGGTAGTGGAGTCGGACATACGCCGAGTTGGCGATGTAGTGAGCGCAAGGTAAATAGTTTTATTTACTTACTTTACTCCTGGCTGTCGGTTGTCTGACTCCACTACCCCCCCCCACCTTGCCCCACCCCCTCCCCGCCGCCCCGCAGCACTCCCTCTGCGAGCCGCCACTGAATCTGGGAAGTAATGTGTGGAAGACATTCATCAGGAGCAACTGCCTATAGCTACGAGAGGCACACAACTTCGACATAAAAGAGATGTTTGAGAACGCAGCCTTTTCTGTCAATAGTTTTAGATGCCTTACCTTGGAATTTGCAGCCAAAGGTCCTTGGTGCTCAGTGAATGAGCACGGTCCGTGGTATTCAGCAACGCTCCTGTGTGATCACAGTATGTCGGCATACGCTGCACATTATCACGATAAAGTACCACATGTTGTTTGACAGCCAATATACTACGTGCATGGGAGGCTAGGGTAAAATATCGCATCATTTCTGCTCCACGCAGGCTCGGTTTAAAGCAGCTTCTCTTTTAGTCTTCCCGCAGCTCCACTCACGCAATCGCTTAACAACACCGGCGCGTGGATTCTCGTAATGCAGTACGCTGCTCGCAGATCCCAATCCAGCAGTCTGAAGGCACAGGGGGGTGAACATGAAAAATTAACCTGTTTCTTTCCATCTGCCACAGCACCTACGCGAACAACTCCTCTCCTCCATGGATTTTCAATTTTTTTTTAACCTTCATGTGACCAACAAAATTCAATTAATGGCACAGAGCAAGAGGCATCACACTTGTGCCTAGGTGCAGAATTTATTTATTGAGACAGTTGTTAGCTTAATCGCTGTACATGCCAGGAAGGCTACGGAACACACGCAGATTAGGTCTGCTTATGTGCACTGGGGAAGGTGTTTCGCTTGCTGGCGAGGGTAGTTGACATCTATTCGGGATCTACACGTTCATGCATTATTACGGTGTTTTTCTTCTTAACCGTCTGAAGGCAGACAGCAATTTCTTATGCACATATAGCTGTTTGCATTCTCAGAGATAAGCTTCCCAATAATCGTTGTGACAGGCGTGCTAGTATTTACTCGGAAGTGGTATGCTTCTCTCCTGCTTTCTATTTATTTTCATTGATTCGAAGAATACAAGAACAACACAGCCATAAAACACTGTGTCTCAGACTACCACAAACAACTATCTCCCAGACTAACACGCAGAGACATGGGCACTGATGCAAACAAGCATTTGCAATACAATAGGTCTGACATTGCTGAAAGTTTGAGCTATTGGCGTTGCATACGCCAATAGCTCAAACTTTCAGTAATGCGAGAGCTATTGCATTTCAAAGCAATCGCGGCACTCGTGCTAAAGCTGTAAACATCCTAACCTAAAGTGCGGGTGCCGCGATTGCTTCAAAAGTAAAGAAATAGAAAAAAACGTTTTTTTCTATTTCTTTACTTTTTTTTGTCAAAGTTCTGTTTATTATCATTTTAATATAAGCATTACCATAACAGCTGGGTTTCAGGCCAGTACGACATTCCACTAGTAGTACATCGCTAATAAAGTCACAGTAGCTTATGGACCAAGAATGGCTCATATATCAAGAGCTGCAGCGGCCCTGATTGTCATGGCGATGGCACCAAAAAGTACAGAAAACCAGCAGTAACTGAAGAACATCCCTAGAACCCCATCCCTCCCCTCCCCCACCCCGTGGTAGAGAAGCAGACCCCCTCCCCTAGCTACTACTCAAGGTACTCTGTTGAAATGAAGTTCTTCTACTTAGTGTCTGGCGTGTGACGTGGCCATCCCTACAAAAGGAACTCCACAAAAGCTCCCCAGCTGGATCTAAAATTGGAACAGATGAAGCCCTCTCAGTGTGGGCGGGCAGACTGCTAGCGGAAGGCCCTTCGTAAGGTAGGACACCAACGGGCCCCACTTAAATTCGAAGTTTTTATATTCACCTCTGAAAATGTCCGCCATGCACTCCATAGTGAGTATTTTCCAAAGGCGAGAATGCCATTGTGCCATGATGGGGGCCTCTTTTTTCTTCCAGTTGGCCGCTATCGCTTTTTTCGCAGCCCCCAGACAAGCCCACATAATTGCCTTATCTGCCTTGGTTTGGTGTTCTAATGCTGCATCTCTAAAACCCAGAAGGATTCACTCTATGGAGGTTGGGACGGGGTACCCTAACATATCTCTCATGTGTGACAGAATCTCCTCCCAGAAGGGCCTAATCATAGGGCAGTCCCACCAGATGTGGCAGAAATCCCCAAGTATACCGCAGCCTCTCCAGCAAAGGTCCGAGGTGTGTGGGAAAATCTTTCTAAGTTTGGCAGGGCCTAAGTACCAATCAAATAAGATTTTATAATACGCCTCTCTCAGGTCAAGCGAGTGATTGAATTTGGCGATGTCGGACCATAAGTGCCTCCACTCTTCCTCAGTTGTCTCCCTACCCAGAACCTGTTGCCATGTCGATCTGTATCGGGGTTGTGGAGTGCAAGTGGTGGAAACCAGTAGTTTGTAAAGAAATGAGATCGTACCCTTAGTCAAGCTCTCTTTCCGCACCAATGTTTCTATCGGAGTTAAGTCCCTAGTCGCCGCCTCTCTGAACGGTGGGAGAAGCGCCCAGTGCCTTAGTTGCATATAATGAAAGTGCTCTGAAGCGGAGACCCCGAAATCACGCTGGCAGTTCTCGAAAGATAGGATATCATAGTTGTGAAAAAGATCGGAAAGCACTTTGCACCCCCCCTCTCTCCATTTATCAAAGGGCCCCTCTTTGAGTGCTGGCGGGAACTCCGGATTGAAATGTATGGGCGTATACGGGGATGGAAAGGAGGTCCAGCCCTGGTTTCTGTTGACCTCGTCCCATGTCCCTGCGGCTCTATGCTCAAAGCGAACAGTAGGGAAGAGAGGGGGCACCCCTGTTGTGGTACTGAAAATTCTGGACCTGTGTCATTAACATCATTGTAACATGACGATTTTGGTATCAGCAGACCGGTAATGACAGGTATGCTATATCTGAGTATTTATAGCCATATTCGAGTGACGGGATCACTCTAATATTAACGATTCCCTTGTGAACCCTCGGGTTCCATTTTGTGTACGGCAGCCATTTTGTGGTTGCCCTCACATAAGGCAATGACTAAAGCCAAAACGCGCCTTAGGGGACACGTACACTTTCAGTGACCTGGGCAAGCTGACTCCACTGTCCAGAGCCAGAACCTGTTCGGCCAGTTTTAGTTCCCAGTGGCCGATCGAGATTAGGGGCCCAGGTGCAGCATGCCATAAACCCTTCATTGCACACATCTATATCTAAATCTTATTCACACCTGTCACTGCTCTTTCTTTATGACCTGCTTTACGAGGAGGAGGTGCCCGGTTTTATTAGGGGTCCAGATTATATCTGTTGCAGGTGTTGGGCCTCACTGGGTATTTGGTTGTGGGCTGGACAAACTGAAAATGGGCTTGTCATCATGAATCTGTCTTTTTTGTTGTTGTAAGAAATATGTGAATGACCCACTGTAAAAATAAGGAATGTTTGCCTAAAGCATAATATTCTGTATAAAAGAGATAGCTGGTTTCCATGAGAAGGCAGTCTCCTGGAGAACATACACATTGGTGTACTTCTAGGATACCTGTTGCTGGCTGCAGCCAATAAATTGATCTTTGAAGCCACCAAGAAGACTCTGTGTTTCTGTAGTCTGAGACAGGAAGAACTCGAGGTCATTGGGTGTGTTCCCTGGCACCGCTGGGTCCAATAAAACCCAGTACTTCAATTGGCGCCCAACGTGGGGCGATTTCAGCGGTACCGGTCCAAGCCAGAGGTCGTGAGGAGCTTCGTGTAAAATTCTGGAGGAAGGCCAACCACTTCATCGACCCCTGTATGTCGCTCGTGGTCCGAAAGTCTTTGCTGCGAGGTTCCCGCGTCCCGACGGCTACGAAGGACTGCTGCCCTGACTATCGCCCTGTCTTGGACCCTTTTATGATTTGTAGAGCGAGACAATAGACGAGTCTTCTGGTGACGTCATCGATATCTCAGTTAAGTATAAGTGGAGCGTCTCCCAGTCCTTAGTCTTGGTTCTTAGTTTTGGGTATCCCATGGGATCTTTGATTTGTTAGGATCTTTTGATTTGGAACTTGCAAGTACCAAAGCCGAAGGACTCGTGTATTCACGAGACTGTCGTATTCGATAATCCTTTGAAGTTTGAAGCTAGACTAGTGAGCGAAGATGCCTGGTCTTAGCAGACTTGGAAATTTGTTTTGTCTTGGTTGTAATAGGGATTCCCGATTGGAGGACTCGTGTCCGGTTCCTCCAATTGGAACTCCAACCTATGAGCTCTACGTGAAGCATGGAGTGGGCCCTATCACGTATAATAACGTATGGGTTAGGTACACAAGGAAAGATGGTGTCCTAAAGTGGCCCCAATATGGTAGTTTTGACACCGAAATTCTGGATAACTTAGAGGTTAGACTTTTAAGAAGAAAGCCCGGCCATGGCGATGTTTGACTCTTTCCGCCTATGGCGAAAAGAAGCCAAACAGAAAGAAATTAAATTAGTAAAGAAGAATAAAAGAGAAAAGGGTATTTCAATAATGCAAGCTGCTATGCAGTATAAGGATGATGAAGAGGAACAAGCGAGAGTGAACAGCTGCACAGGCAACGTAAATTGGCAATTGATAAATGTTATCCAGTTTTGCCACCTCTTCAGCAAGATACAGTGAAGGAACTTGAGAAGGATCCTTTAATGTCTCATTTGTTGAATTCACCACCTCCTTATGCGCAGAGTGCTACAGCACCTCCGCAACCTTTAGTTGTACAACCCCAGTTGTTGTACCTCCGGTTCTTCCACAACCACCAGCTGTTTTTCAGTTGGCACCTACTACTATGGCGCAGCCCCTCAAGGGCTGCCACCTTTACTACCTGTTCCATCTTTACTTCCTATGACTTTGCCCCCTGCATCTATTTCCCTCCACACTATCCCTTCTGACACTGCCTCTGCATTTGCTTTGTCTCCTCCTGTTTTTCCTCCTGTTCATTTGTCAACTTCTCCTTCTGTCCGACAGAGAATGACAAACACTGTTACTAGTATTTTGTCTCCTTTC
Source organism: Calotriton arnoldi (assembly GCA_963921515.1). Classification (NCBI taxonomy): domain Eukaryota; kingdom Metazoa; phylum Chordata; class Amphibia; order Caudata; family Salamandridae; genus Calotriton; species Calotriton arnoldi. The sequence continues at coordinate 118,855 of CAWUFW010010839.1, forward strand.
TTTGGGTCACCGACTACGACCCCCGCTTTAGAGCGTAAACAATTGCGTAGCCAATTGCCCGATTCTAGAGAGAAGGGAGTATTGGATCATTTGGCGCATAAATGGGTCACTGACCCTACAAGATATGAGTTAGAGTCTGTTATGGATGTCTTCCACCAATGGCAAGCACCGAAACAGAGATATGTTTTTGACAAAATGTGCGAAGTTCTTCTTGAAAGATTAAAAGATTGTGATATGGAGGCCAATCCGCCTGAGTTGTGTCGTGTACGGTTTGAGTTTTCCAAAGGCACGATTGTGGGTTCCGATATTGAGAAAGCAGTTGCGACATTATTATCATTTAGGAGTGAGGGTATTTCTCGACTGTTGTTTGAGCCAGAACCCTCTGTTAAAAGGAAGGTCAGACAGTATCCCATGAGAGAAGTTCCCCAGTTTGGAAAGAATAAGACCTAAATGCTGTTCCACCTATTCAGCCTCATTTTCAACGTGTGTGGGTACATGTTCCATGGAAGCGAACTGAAGTCCTGGCTCTTAAGCAGACTCTACTCCGACCCCCGTAAAAACCCTGCAGGTTATTATAAGGAATTATCACAGACTGCAGACTCCTGTGTTATGAATTTAGCTGATATAGACATGTTGTTTGGAAATGTGGTCCCACAGCCTTTATGGAGAGTGATCCGTCACACGGATCATGCGCCTGGAGTTAGGGGACACATGGATTAATATCAATGCGGCAAATGACAGACAAGTAGGCGGTGCTAAACCAGAGCCTTTAGTAGCAGACCTCCCTGGTAGGATCGTTACCACATGAAGACTTTGATGCCTGCAATGCGTGTAAATTGGGATAAATTGTCTGCATGCAAGCAGAAGAAGGAGGAAAGTGTATCTGACTTCTTCACTAGGTTTGAAGAGACATTTATCGACCACAATGGTCAGGATATGAGTACAGAAGGTGGTCAAAGGTTGTTTGTTGACAAGTTTGTGCATAATTTGCTTCCCGAATTGTGTAAAAAATTGAAAGATTCAGAGAGTTCTTGGGCCGTTTCTCTCAGCACAGATATTGGCTACTGCACAATACTACGAAAATAGAGATAAAGATGAGAAAGATAGAGCAGACAAGAAAACTAAAGAGTTAAAAACAAAGGTTCTTTTACAACAAGCGTATCCGCCTCGTAGTAATCAGCGTGACTATCAGCAACCTCAACAGTATCAGAGGAATTCGCAAAGGTTTGAGTATCCTCAACAACGTGCTCTGATAGGCCCTAACCAATGTTCATATTGTAAGGAAGAAGGTCATTTTAAATATAATTGCCCTATTTTGTTGCAGCGTATGAATGGTATTTCTGGCGCAAGAGGTCGAGGTGTTCCACAAGCACCTAGAGCTAGAGGACGCGGAAATTTCACCCAGAACGCGCGCCCTTTTCCTCCTCAAAATTCAATGAATAGTTTTGATCAGCAGAATAACGCGTCTGGTAGGACGACTGAGTACTATGCTGATGACTACTATGCAGAAGGTGAGAGTATGGAAGGTGATGATTGCTAGGACAGCCATAGACAAAGAGAGGGAGTTGTTTCAGTTCCAGTAGATCAGAGTGGACCTTATATTGAGGTGATTACATCAGGTGTGTCAGAGCCTTTTCTGTTGGATACTGGTGCTACAAAGAGTTCTATTATGCACTCTAAAATCCCTGGCGCACATTTGTCTGGCGAAACTAATGTTTCAGTAGGTTTTTCTGGCGCCCGGTTAGGAACCAGATTTCTAGCCCTATGTCTCTTTCTGTTGGACCTTGTGAAATCGAAGCACCACTTATTCTAACGACAGGTTGTGGTGAGAACTTGTTAGGATTGGATCTGCTGAAAAGATTGTATGCGACATTGTATTGTTCTCCTTCGGGAGTACAACTCACATTGGGTAAGACAGTGGTTTCACCAATATATTTGTCAAAGGACAAACTTCCAACAGAATTGTCGTTTCTCCCTGATATTCTTTGGGCTACTGGTCCCAATGATGTAGGTCTTTTGGAAATACAGCCATATGTTGTAACGTTGAAAGCCAATGTTAAAATGCCGCGCATTCCCCAATACAAGATCTCTAATGAAGGTGAAAAAGCGTTGCTAGCGATCATTTATGATTTGATTGAGAAAAATGTAATTGAAGAGACAAGAGGTAATGTTTGCAATAGTCCTGTTTTACCTGTCTTGAAGCGTACTGACTCTTCTCAGCCACCTGTTTACAGGTTTGTGATTGATCTTAGAGAGGTAAACAAGATAGTTGTGCCACAGTTTCCAGTCGTTCCCGATATCACTGCTTTACTGACAATGATTCCAGCCTCAGCAACTTGGTTCTCGGTGATTGACTTGAAGAATGCTTTCTTCAGCATTCCTATTGCCGTAGAGAGCAGGGATATTTTTGGATTGTGTTTAGGAGGCCGAAGCTTCCGATTTCAGAGAGCTCCTCAAGGTTTTTGTGAAAGTCCTTCTATCTATAGTCAGGCTCTGAAGTCTCAGCTTGACACTATTGTGTTACCTGATGGCGCTACCCTTCTACAGTACGTCGATGATTTGTTAGTTGCTGCAGATACTAAGGAGATTTGTAAAGAAGCCACTTTGTCATTGTTGCGTCATTTGTCTGATTTACACCACAAAGTGTCTCTTTCCAAGTTACAGTATTGTCGACAAGAAGTGACCTATTTAGGTCACCTCTTATCGAAAGAGCGAAGAAGATTGACCCCAGAAAGAATTCAGGCAATTGCAAAATTAAGTGTGCCAATGACACAGAGAGAAGTGCGTGCTTTCTTAGGTATTACATCCTATTGCAGACAATGGATACCGAATTTTTCATTGATGGCTAAACCTTTGGTAGCATTGACCTATAAAGACACGCCGAATCCCCTTCCTTGGTCCGAAGATTGTCAGAAAAGTTTTTCCGAATTGCGTGATGCATTGTGTTTGGCTCCTGTGTTGGGTACCCCGACTACAGCAAGCCCTTTACGCTGTATGTCCATGAGAGAGAAGGATGTGCATTATCAGTGTTAACACAGTCTTTTGGGGACAAGCAACGTCCATGTGCATATTTCTCGCCGATTTTGGACCCGGTAGCTAGAGCGTTGCCGAGTTGTTTGAGAGCCACAGCGGCAGCAGCTGTTTCTATTCGACAGTCTGCTGGTTTGGTGATGAATAATACGCTGGTCGTGATGGTCCCACATGCAGTGGATATTTTGTTAAACAGGACCAAGACACAGCACTTAACTAGTGCTCGATTGTCAGGTTACGAGTTGACACTTTTAGCGAGCCATGTGCACATAAGAAAATGCAACACGCTGAACCCAGCTACATTGTTGCCAATTATAACAAAGACAGATGTTCCGGAACAGCATGATTGCTTTCTTAGGACAGAAGAAGAAACGAAAGGGAGAGTAGATCTTAGGGACACTCCTCTTGTAAAGTGTGATGGTACCTTATGGGTGGATGGGTCATGCTTCAAGCTTCCGAATGGTGATACGACTGCGGCATATGCTGTCACGACTTTACATACGATTGTTGAAACTGCACGTATCCCACATAATTCAGCTCAAGCAGCAGAGTTGACTGCACGTATGAGAGCGTGTGTATTATCAAAAGGAATGAAAGTGACCATATATACCGATAGCCAGTATGCGCTTGGTGTGGCCCATAGTTTTGGACGCTTGTGGAAGGAACGTGGGTTCCTCACGCCTCACGGTACGAAAATACAGCATAGTCAATTGGTGAATGAGCTCCTGGAGTCACTTACTTTGCCATTGCAAGTCGCGATTGTGAAATGCAGTGCACATAAGAAGATCACTGACGACGTTGGTCGCGGTAATATGTTTGCTGATGAAGTTGCGAAAGAAACAGCAAGAGATGTGATGAGTCGAATGTATGTTGCGGGCCCTGCAAGATGGATTGGTGACGTTGGAATGTGTGAAGATACGATAGAGAGTGTGAAGTCCATCCAAGCTGAAGCTACGGAGAAGGAATTAAGTACGTGGAGAGAGAGTACGGGTAAATTGGATGCAAATGGTTGTTGGGTTGAATTGTCGGAGCATCAGCGATGGTTGTTACCCGATACATATGTGCTTGCAGTGGTTACAATGGCACATGGGATGGCCCACATCAGTGTGAAAGGAATCTGTAAGTTATTGGCTCCAGCGTGGCAAAATGCTGGAATTCCCAAATGTGCAGAGAATGTGGTCAAAAATTGTATGGTTTGTTTGAAATACAATCCTGGTAAGGGAACCCCAACTCCAGCTGGTCATTTTGCGCCTCCAACGTATCCGTTCGAGGTTTTGCAGCTAGATTTCATCCACATGGAGAGGTGCAACAATTTGAAATACGTACTCATTGTTGTTTGTGCCTTTCAAGATGGGTAGAGGCATATCCTCTGAAAGATAATACTGCCTTGTCCACAGCGAAAGCCCTTCTCAAAGAGTTCTTCCCTATGTTTGGTTTGCCGAGAATGGTGTGGAGTGATAATGGGGGTGAATTTGTGGGTCAAGTGATGAAACGAGTGTGTGAAGGTTTAGGAATCCGGCAGAAATTTCACGCTGCAAATCATCCCCAATCAGCTGGATTAGTTGAGTGCTATAATGGCACTCTTAAACTAAAACTGGCCAAGATACAAGCAAGCTCTGGCCTTAAATGGCCTGATGCGTTGCCATTAGCACTGTTGTCAACTAGGATGACCGTACATTCCCGAGTAGGACTTAGTCCTCATGAGATAGTGTTTGGTCGCCCGGCTAACATATGGGGAGTGCCGAGGCCAACGAAATTCAGCGAGATTGAACACCCTGTACTGCTTGATTACTTGCATGATTTGACGGCTAAATTGCGTGTTTTACACCAACAGGTTCATAATACACTGCCTCAGGCTTCTAAAGATTCAGGGCATGCAATCAATCCCGGATCGTGGGTGTTAATCAAGAACTTTCAGCGGACAAAGAACGATCAGCCCCGCTGGATTGGCCCCTATTTGGTGATTTTGTCCACAAGATCTGCAGTGCGAGTACAAGGGAAGAAAAACTGGATCCACGGCGTACACTGTAAGAGGGTCCCTTTGCCTCTACCATATGACCGGTGGGTCCAGGAGGGAATTGCTGACTCGGAAACTGAAACAGTGCCTCGTTTTCTGCCTTTAGTGACGCACGCGTCACAGGGACAAATTCTGAGCGAGAAAGTGACGATCTTCTCCAAAGAGCAATACCATCACCACTTCGATTGGACACTACTGAGCCTGAACTTTTGTTTTGCGACCAGACATTGCCTGGAAAAAGCCGTTATAACTTGCGACCGAGAGTCATGGACAAATAAAATGAAATTTTGGTCCTCCCATCCGAAAACCTGTTTTTGAACCACCATCCGGGTTCAGCTGTAGGGTCGTGGTGAAAAGACTTGAGTGTGTAGCCTGCGGACACAAGGTCTACGGGTCTGGTTTGTTCTAGGGCGTTCCTGGGACATTCAGAAACACTCTCAAGTGAAGAAAACCAACCGCCGCGAACAGCACGTTAGAGGATGGAGCCTTTTCAGATGGAGAGACCTGTTGAAAGAATAAGTTTCAAGAGGAAAATATGTGCAACCATGAGCAGAAAATGTTTTCTAATTATGTGTCTTTGTATTTTACTTAGTCTAATGATGTCTTTAGTGGGGTATATCATATTCTCTTTTCAAGTGACATCTGCACCCACTGTACAGCCCATGCCTTCCTCTACTATCTCCTCACATTCTTTTCACCCTCTACCTGAACACGAGTCCGTTAGAAGATTAGAGTTTATGAACAACTCCTTTGTTCAGCTCTTACACCAACACCAGCTAGTAGTGAACAGAACCAACTGTTGGGTGTGTGGCCTTATGCCTCATACTACTGAGAAAGGTATTCCCTACCTAGTGCTGCCATTCAGCTACAATGGTTCTGTGTGGGCATACCGAACGATGTTCATCTATGCTCGCGAAATCCACCCCCTACGTTCCGTCAAAGACAACCCAAAGAATAGTGCTCTAGTTAAGGGGATAGTCGACATGATAAGGGGAACTAGTTCCTACGAAACTATCCCGGAAGATGAGACACTAGCGTATATTGGATGGAACGTGACTGGATATGGAGCGAGTCTGAGCGAGAACCAGCAAGCAAAAAGATCCGCTCCAATTTGGATTGTACCCCATCAGGGTCATCTATGTCTGCAAGGTAATGGCAAGAATCCAAGAGCTCAGTTAGGGAAGAGTATCTGCACTGAAACGTATATTTTTGCGTCTCAGACTTCCCCTTTGTTCTTAGCAGCTAGGGGTACCTACTTTATCTGCCATGATAGGGCCTACACGTGGTTGCCCCCTGACTTCTCGGGCACATGCTTCGTTTCATTCCTGTTGCCTCCCACCTACACAGCTGCGGCAGATTACCATAAGATAAGAAGAATTAGGGGTGTCTTCAGCAAGGAAGACACTGCAGGACAAGAAGCGGGAGACTTCTTTAGGGGTTTTCGCCGTTCTGGGGACCTATGGCTAACAACAGGAATGTGAGGCAATTGACGCGAGTGGTTGAATCCACCATAGTCGAAACTGTCGGTGCCCTTAATAATTTGACTGCTGAGCTCCAGTCGGACCGCCTTATGACCCTGCAGAACAGGGTCGCGTTAGACATCATACTTGCAGACCGTGGTGGGGTATGTAGAGTGATCCAATCCAGTTGTTGCATTTTCATTCCAGATAACGCTCCAACAGTGTACCAGGCCATCTCCAAACTACATAGGATCTCTGAATCCATCCATATAGATGAAGGAGACTGGTCGTTGATGGGATGGTTCTGGGAACTGTTATCCACCTGGGGATGGAAAGTTCTGATGGTCATTGGGATACTTCTAGCCATCCTTTTCCTGTTTTGTCTGTGCATACAGTGTGTTCCTGCCATATGCGGCCTATGTGTTACATCATGTGTAAGGAAACCTGTATCAAGGGACGAGCTAAGTAATAGGATGATGCTACAGCAACATCTCAATGAATTCATGAACATAGACCTAGACTCAGATTAGCATGAGTGTAAGTAAATTGCCTATGTAAGGGCAAAAAGGAGGGTCTGTGGTACTGAAAATTCTGGACCTGTGTCATTAACATCATTGTAACATGACGATTTTGGTATCAGCAGACCGGTAATGACAGGTATGCTATATCTGAGTATTTGCGTCATATTCGAGTGACGGGATCACTCTAATATTAACGATTCCCTTGTGAACCCTCGGGTTCCATTTTGTGTACGGCAGCCATTTTGTGGTTGCCCTCACATAAGGCAATGACTAAAGCCAAAACGTGCCTTAGGGGACACGTACACTTTCAGTGACCTGGGCAAGCTGACTCCACTGTCCAGAGCCAGAACCTGTTCGGCCAGTTTTAGTTCCCAGTGGCCGATCGAGATTAGGGGCCCAGGTGCAGCATGCCATAAACCCTTCATTGCACACATCTATATCTAAATCTTATTCACACCTGTCACTGCTCTTTCTTTATGACCTGCTTTACGAGGAGGAGGTGCCCGGTTTTATTAGGGGTCCAGATTATATCTGTTGCAGGTGTTGGGCCTCACTGGGTATTTGGTTGTGGGCTGGACAAACTGAAAATGGGCTTGTCATCATGAATCTGTCTTTTTTTGTTGTTGTAAGAAATATGTGAATGACCCACTGTAAAAATAAGGAATGTTTGCCTAAAGCATAATATTCTGTATAAAAGAGATAGCTGGTTTCCATGAGAAGGCAGTCTCCTGAGAACATACACATTGGTGTACTTCTAGGATACCTGTTGCTGGCTGCAGCCAATAAATTGATCTTTGAAGCCACCAAGAAGACTCTGTGTTTCTGTAGTCTGAGACAGGAAGAACTCGAGGTCATTGGGTGTGTTCCCTGGCACCGCTGGGTCCAATAAAACCCAGTACTTCAATGTCATGTACCCCGCCCCAACTCAAAGAGCGCCGAGCTAACCCCATTCACCTGGATTCTAGATTTCGGTTTGGTATAATTGGCTTGTATCATCCGTAGGAATTTTTCCCCAAAGCCAAACTTTTCCAGAGTAAGGAACAGAAAGCCCCAGTCCACCCTGTTGAAAGCCTTTTCCGCATCTAGCCCCAACAGTATAGCCGGGATTTTGAACTTGTTGGCTTTTTTGACAAGGTGGAAGGTCCGGCGGATGTTATTGTGTGTTTGTCTCCCCGTAATAAACCCGGATTGGTCCGGGTGGACCAAGTCGGGCATCATGTTTTTCAGACGGGTCGCCAAGATAGTCTAATAGAGCTTGGCATCTAGGTTGAGGAGAGCTATCAGCCTATAAGAGGCACAGTGTCAGGGGTCCCTCCCCGGTTTGGGGATTACTGTAATGAGCGCTTCTGCCATGGTGGGTGTGAGCGCTTGCCGCGTTGCTATATCATTGAACAAGGCGGTGAGATGTGGCACTAGCTCGGAGGTGTATGTTTTATAGAAAAGTGCTGTTAGGCCGTCCGTCCCCGGAGCTTTATGGAGTTTAAGCCCCTTGATCGCGAGACATACCTCTTCATCAGTGATTGGTGCGTCTAGTTGTTCCCTCCATAATTCTGGGATCTTGGGGAGTGTTAAGGTGTCTAAATAAGCTTTCTGCGCGCCGATATCAGGAGGTGATGCTTTGTAGAGATTTTTATAGAAGGTGCCGAACAGCGAGGCTTTACCCTCGTCGTCAAGTTCTAGCCCCCCCCCTCTTTATAGATTCCCCCAATAAACTCCTTGGACCTCTTCTCCCAAAGCTGTCTTGCAAGATGGGAGCCTACCTTGTTCCCCTGAGCGTACGCATTGCGCCGGAGCCGGAGGAGTGTGAGTTCCGCCCTATTTGTATAAATTGCCCCCAATTTCCCTTTGATAGTACTCAGCTGTCTCTTCAAACTGTGGGTGGGATTCTTCTTAAACTCAGATTCTGCTTGTGACAGGGCCGTCTCCAACCCCTCCCGCTCCTTAGCCCTTTCCTTATTTGAAGCTGACATCAGCCCTATACATTTCCCCCGAACCACCGCCTTGAAGGCGTCCCAGTTGTTCTGTGGTGACGTATCCCTCGGGTCATTTGTTTGAAAAAAATCTCTAATTGCGAGCCTCAATTCGTCCCTTGTAGAACCATCTCGTGTCACAGGAGCGGGAAAGTACCATTTGGAGAATCCCTGTGTCCTCTTTCCCCAGTTTAGGCCCACCGTTACAGGACTGTGATCAGATACAGTAATGGGGAGAATCGTCGCCCCCTGAAGCAAGCCCTGCAAATCTTGGGATATAAAAATGTAGTCCAGCCTGGAGAAAGTTTGGTGGGCATGGGAAAAAAACGTGTAATCTTTGGTAGAGGGGTGGAGGAATCGCCAGGCATCAAGGAGCCCCATATTGAGAAACGCTTGTTGCAAGGATGTGGTAAATTTGCCTCCCCCGGATCTATGTGGTTGAGAGATATCTTCTGTCGGATGCCAGGTGAGATTAAAGTCCCCCATCAATATTATTTGTCCTTCTGCAAACTCACCCACCATATTTAGTAGCGAACTCACGAAGGTCACTTGCCCAGTATTGGGGACATATGTCGAGACCAGCATCACCACCCTCCCCCTCAGCTTCCCTTTCACCATCACCACCCTCCCATCTTTGTCCGTCCGGATGCCTTCTGTCTGGAATTTCGTGCTGTTGTGGAATAATAATGCTACCCGTTGTGTTTGGTTTTGGCAGAGGACCTATATATGAGGGAGTAGCTTTGTGTCGCAGCCTCAACTCATCCGATCTCTTAAGATGCGTCTCTTGGAGCGCCACCACATCAAATTGGTGGTCGTCCAGGTATTTCCATATTTTGTGACGTTTAATCGGCGAGTTCAGGCCTTTCACATTCCATGTCGTGACTGATATCATCGCATGAAGTAACACCCTCCCTGCATTAGAGAACCCCCTAGAGTGTGTTGTGTTCTACCCCCTGGCCAGGTTCTGGTGCCCATGGGCCGCACGTCTCCGACTTCAGACATTGGTGTAGCATTTTCCCACCCCCATCCTCCCCTGCTTCTCTACCACCCCCCTCACCCCCCCATCCCTCCCTTAACAATAAGCCAAAGACATAGAAACAAACATTGGCTATTCGCAGGACCCTTACAAGTCCTGCGGTAGTGCGAAGTAAGGTAAGGTACAGCAGGCTGGGGTCTCGGCCCTCGCCCGTCACCTGGCTGTCTGTATCTCGATGTCCAATGTAGCCATTCACTCACTGCAGTGCGGGCTTCAACTAAGTAGCATCTGGAGGCTCCTGTGTCATGCAGGACATGCCCCTTGCCCCCCTAGACCTATGAAGACACGTGTCCTTAGAAAACCAAGCCCCTCGCAGAGTTCGTGCGCTGGACGACCCTGAGCAACGCCAAGAAATGCGGCACAAGAGTCTCAGTCGCGTCTCGCCCCCAGGTAGGCCGCTGTGAGACACCTGTAGTCGCTGTGCCTGTTCAATTCACAAAAGATGTTCACTGCGGCCAGTGGACTTGCGTCTCTTAGAGGCAGATCTTACTGTCATCCTCCAGCAACGTGTCCGGCGTGCCCTGTGCAAGTTCATTCATGTGGTCCTATAGATCACCGGGCCTCGGTGCGTGCATTTCTTCCCGTTCCGTCGTGCTTTACGCCCATAAGCAGTTCCTCAGGCCTTTGAAGAGCGCCCCTTGGAGATTGTTTCCCATTGCGCGGTAGTGGGCCGTTACTGGCCTTGCTGTCCCGACTGAGAGCTCGATGCCTCGTCCTCCGGCAGCGGGAGCCCAAGCAGTTTTAGGCCGTCCTTAAGCTCCGTGATGTGGCGCTGTTTGTTTTTATATTCAAACGCTAAGCCAAATGGGTATGTCCAACGATATCTGATTTGGTCTTTCCGGGGTTGCTCCGTGAGAGGCCTAAAGGACTGTCTCCTCTGGAGGGTCGCCTGCGCCAAATCCTGGAATATCACACATCGATAGCCTTGGAAGGAGATGGAGTCTTTCTTTCGGGACTCTTGCAAGATAGCTTCCTTGACCTTATAGGAGTGGAGTTATTTCTTTACTTTTGAAGCAATTGCGGTACCCCCGCTTTAGGTTAAGATGTATCACAGCTAAAGCGCGGGTGCCGCAATTGAAACAAACGTAAACAACTAGAAAAACAAGCATCAGAAATCGAAATAAAACGAGGAGTGCAATGTGGAAGCACAGAAAAGTAAAACAAAAAAACCTTTTCCTGAATGCGGTGGTGATGTCAGTAGGCGGCTTGGAGGACTCATCACGCAACATGCATGCAGCGCGAGTCTTTGGAAAACATACCGGTCCCTGGGAAACTCTTCAGTACACGGGTTTCCCCAACAACAAAGGCACACTGGAGTGAATGCCTGTTTGTGCCCTGGGGGTACCGTAGAGTGTGTACTGAAACAGGAACACTCTAGTGGGTCCCTGCTTGTGCCCCAGGGGCACTGTAAAAAGAAAGCTACGTGAGCGGAATGCCGAAGACATGAATCGCGCTGGAAATAGAACGGCATGTGCGTGGCTGCTCTTCTCCCGGCTATACTCCAGGGGAGTCAGCTTTTAAAACAAGGAACTCACGGCAGCAGCCACAATTGGAACCAGATCTGAAAGTAAATAGAAAACATGAAGGGAGGAGGGGCCATCACACGCTACAGTGTGATGGCCAAACAAAACGATTGCTTAGTGAAATTGACAAACAGGGAGCTAAGCCCACAAAGGAGGGACATTCAAGCAAATGCACCAGTAACAAGCCAGCATTTGTAATTGACCCAGATAACAGCCAATGGCAAGTGGTGGGAGTGCCAAACCACACAGAATAGATAATAACAGGCCGATCACGCTCGACCTAAAAACTAAGCCTTGGTAACCAGTTTCCAAAGGTATGTAAATATGCAAATGGTCTTTAAAGACCTGTGAAAAACTCGGGCGTGCCGGAGATAAGACTCCAGACACAGCCCAGCCAAGCCCACAGCAGCACACTCACTGACCTCCGGGCCCCAGGCACTCCGATCTCACTTCAAGGGCTTCGGAGTTAATGAAGACAGCCTGGAAATGCAGCAAATAAACATTGCCGCACTTCCAGGCCACCTTCATGTACATGTACTTGCAGAGGCATTTGCGCCCCCCGGAAATGCACCCATGTCCCACCAGGGGGGCGCGCCCCACAGTTTAAAGACCTCTGGCCTACAGGATAGTCTGACCCAGTCTACGGTGAAGGGAGATCTTCTTCCTACAGGAGCCTCTTCTAAAACTAAGGCCTCTGAATAGATGCTCCACACTATTGGCCTCATTTACGAGGACTCTTGCTTCACCGAAGCTTCACATTTTTTGACGCTTCAATGGCGCAGTGTGCTGGCCCATATTTACAAGGTTACGCAAAGCCACCTTTCATGGCCTTGTAAATATGGTCCCCTTTCACACAGTTCTCTGCGTGAAATGTGCGTTCCATGGGTGTTGCTGTGGGTGTTCCCATGCAGTACTCATGGAATCTGATGCATTCCCAGATTTGCAAGGTTTCATAAACCTGGGAATACCTCAAATTCCTATGCCTCCCCAGGGGAGGCGTAGGGGAGGTGCAACAAGGATAAATACCTCCTCGTTTTTCCTTTTTCTATGTGTGCTGCATTATGCAGCACACAGAAAGAAGAAAACACCTCTCGTGATTGTTAATGTGAAGGAAGGTGTTGCTTCCTGCACAACAACAATCATCCCTGCAACGCAGGCACCCTTGCACCATGGTGCAAGGGTGCTTGCGTTGACGCATGGCAGTCCATTGTGTGCCAGCGCAGGAGTAAAGGACAGGAATGCCCCGTATCTCATAGATATGGTGCATTCCTGCCCTTTTCTTTTGACGCAGTGCAGCGCTGCAAGATTCCTTGCAACGCTGCCCTGCGCCAAAACCTCATAAATGAGGCCCGATATTTTTTCGGGGGACCCCGTAATTTTTCCTTACTCCATTCTGCTGTAGATGAGAGCACTGACAGCCAAAGAAGGGCAAATCACCATCAGAGGTTAATGCAAAGAACCAAGGGGCATATTTACAATGAAATGGCGCAACACTGCGCCGCAAGCAATTTAGCTGTGCTGGGCTGTGTCATTTAAAAAACACAGGGATGCTCTGTATTTACAAGAATACGGTGCACCCTTGTGTTTTCCCTTGCACTGGTGCTTAAAAAACTGCCTAGCGACAGTGCAGGCACCCTTGCACCATGGTGCAAGGGTGCCTGCTTTGCAGGGGTGATTGTGTTTGTGCAGGAAGGGACACCTTTTTGCACAAAAACGCTCATTAATTGCATTTCGCTCCGTCTATGTGTGCTGCAAAATGCAGCACACATAGAAAGAGCAAAAAACGAGGAGAAATAAAAGTATTTCTCCTCGTTGCACCACTCTAACGCCTCCTTTTGAAAGGCATTAGTTTTTGGCGCTGCCTCAGATTTACAGATCCTTGTAAATCAGGGGCAGTGTCAAAAAGCAATGGGTGTTGCGTGGGAACGCCCAAAGCAACACCGATTGCACGCCCCTTTGCCGCAGAAAACTTCAGTGAGGAGGGCCGTATTTACAAGGTGGCGTTAAGCCATACATAGTGGCTTAGTGCCGCCTTGCAAATATGGAGCAGGCAGCGGTGGATCCTCCGCAATGGTGGAGAATGTCGCCCCACTGGCTCAGAGTCAGCAGCTGAAAAATAAAACGATATTTTATTATCGTTTTATTTTTCAGCTGGTGGCTGAGCCAGCGTGTGCAGGAAGGCACAGGGCCAGGGCATGGGAAGGGGAGGAGGAGTGGGAGGTGCACTATTAAGTGCGCACTCAGTTTGGCCGGCCTTCTCAGGCCAAACAGACATGTGCACTTATGTTTCTCCAACCCAGCTGTATTCCACAGCCAGGTTGGAGAAACAGAACACACTCCTTGAGCCTGAGCGAGCGTTATTCCAGGCTACTCAGGCCAATCCCCAAGCTGCTCTCATGCTTGAGAGCAGCACGGGGATTGGATGAAGAGTCCATAATGCTTTCCCAGGGACTGATGGGACCAGGAACAGAGCAGCGCGAGGCGGCCAGCAGCACCAGGTAAGTCTTTTATTTATTTTTTCCCCCCTCCCCTTGCAGTGCTCCCCCGCCCTCCTCCGCGCTCCCCACGCCCCCCTCCACCCGCCCACCACTCCTTATCTGTGTCAGCCGACACTGGGAGCAGGGCATTGCGCCACTGGAGTGCTGGAAAAAGTGATGCTGCGGTGGCGCAATGCCCTTGTAAATATGCCCCAATGTTTCCACACATCAGAAATGGGAAGCCGAGAACGGTCTAAGCCTTGGCTCAACTAAAGCAAGCTTTAGTCGGTAGGGTCCGAGGACGGATTGTGACAGTGCCGACTCTCTTCTCTTCATTGGTGCACGTTAGGAGTCCATATAGCACTCATTACATTGCATAGTGCATCATTTTCCCACAGCTTTTCATTTACCTGTCTAACCACCCCCCCCGACCTCTCCCTGTAAGTAAAGTATCCCAGTTTAGACTAATGGTACACACATTTTTCACATGCAAGTATCCTGAAACTAGTGCATGGAAATGCACCCCAATTATCCAACGTTTGCCAGCACGGATTTAGCAAAGAAATAATAATTTTCCTTTTCGGTGATGTTATCAGGGTCAATGGAATGTGATGTAATTTCATACAAGCGAAAAATGTGGGCGAAACAAATCTACTAAGGAGGGTTCGCTCTCTTGTTATGGATCTACCTTTCTTTTTGAACAATCAGACTAAATCCTATGTTATGTTTTGGACAGCCGTGGTGTCACTCACCGATGAACTGAACAGGGCACCTCTGACACGGCTCAGTTGTCTCAGATCTTCTTCTGGATTAAGTCAAGGCGCCTGGCAGCGTGTAGTTCTTTCCATTTCCTACAAGTGACATTGGACAGTAGCTCTGAGTGTCTTTTGGTTTCTATCTTACATAACACCGGTAAGACTTCTCCAGGGCTTTCTACGAAGTGTGTTGGCATTCAAAAACACACTGCTTGTACGCCCATTATACCCAGAAGCGTGAGTGCCAGTACTTGTAAGTAGCCAAAGAAAATACGAAGCTAAAACAGCGACACTTGAACTAGCTGCTGCAGTAAAGCAACAGAAGTTCCCACAGCCAAACAGCACTTTGGCAGAAGAGGTATGAAGTTCAATGAGTAACATCATGCCTCCGACCAGAAGGAGAACTGGGGCAACGGTTCTGTGTACCCCCAGAAACTAGCAATCCATTAACCTTCTAACAGGACCCCACATTCAGTGTATTGATCACCCAAAAAGTCTTCATAATGATGAATATAGGAAACTAAAATGTAATTCAGCTTGCCAGTAATGCATCAAAAAATTAAATGCTCTGAGTGTCAGACCCTGTTTGGGAGTCATAGGTCAAGGCGGGAATAATGGGCTACAACATGCCGGGTCTGTTGGCTCAGTGGACTAATGCGTCCACTGTACGGGCCTGTGTTCGATCTCATGGCCACAGGCTCAAATCCCGGTGGGTCCACTCAGCCTTTCATCCTTTTAAGGTCGATAACATGAGTACCACTGAGTTGGGTAACAATAAACATCTGTTATTAAGCGCCAAGATACATGTGTGAGTGAACGTACGCTTTATAAATACACGTTATGTTATGTTACTTTGGTGGTTGGGGTGCTATTTCTTTGGAGTCCTGCGTCCGTCCGACTATGGCTCTGCAGATTGGCCCAAGTGCACCCTTTCTGCAGTTGACTCTCAGGGCAGGAAGGGTGAACAGTCAATAATTCTAAGGGAGGTAGTGTGAGGGTAGAGCCTGAGATCACAAACAAACAACATACTCAGTAATTCATGCTCCATGCCAGATACCATACACAAGAAATTTTAATCACTGTAGTCAGTCTGAGGAAACCCCAAGGGATAGTTTCAATACCATCAGAGAAAATGAGTCATAGTAATTGGGGGTAGGATAAGGGTTCAAATCGGGGGGAATAAGAGTAATGTTTTAGAGTACCACGGAGCACTTTGCTGTGTGGAATGCCACTCCCACAACGGCCACAGTCTCCATTGTGCTTTCCCCCACTGTTGTAGTCTCCAGATGCCACCTCTTTCCTTGCATCAGGCCTTGTGGGTGAGTGTTTATGTGGTGCCTGCAATGATGGGGTGAGCCAGGTAATAATGGTAGGACAAGCACATTGCCGCTCAGTCATAACATCTAGCCTCATGTTCAGACTCAGGACTTGATTCACAAAGAGCACAGTCATGGTGGAGGCTCCGCACTGCAGTTTCTCATTGCAGAGATTCCGCCCCAAGTGCGCATCCTCCACCACGACTGTGGAGGCTTTTTGTGAATCTGGCCCTCAGTGTTGTAATTCACTTTCATGCTCCGCAAGAGAGTACCTGTAAGAAGTGACTTCCCCTAAACGCAGTCTCATAAAATACCCTTCCAAAGGATTTAAAATACAAATAGCAATAGTACAGATTCCAATGTCCCTAGAAGATCCACTTTCAAGAGGAGGTAGCAGAGAGCAGTCCAGCTAAGTGCTCCTCTGCGCAGCCCAACATTCTCACATGAATTGTATACCCTGTCAAAGCACCCAGCACACACTATCTGGGATCACTGCTGGCTCACACAGCATGTAAGCCAGGGGGCCGCTGGATCATGCTTGTCTGCTTCTTCCTTATTCCCATTGTCACTGTGGGTTGTAGAATTCCAAACACAAACCAGAGGTGACAAGAAGGACATACAGGCACATTTCTCCTGCCATTTGTTCCACCTCTGGTGATTTTCAACCGCAAAGACAATGTGAAATCAGTTAGAACCATAATTAGTCATAAGAGGAACAATACCACAAATATTTAGCAGATCTAATTTACAGTATGAGACAGTTCTATACTGTCATTTATACCAAAATGCATTTTTCTCAAAAGCAATTTCATTGGTCCATTGTTTAACTATTCATGTAGTACAGCTTATGGTTCATTCGGTTTACGGTCAACACATATTTTAACCTTTAACAAAAAAAGTGGCCCAGGGCTTTCTCAAGACTGCAAAATAAACATGAAACAAATGTTGAACATGGAAATATAAGAAATTCCACACAACTTTACAGAATGAACGTTTAGTGAAGCACCCCAAAAATGTGGGAAAACAAATGTTGAGCATAAACAATTGCGAGCACACGGGTGGTTAGTGGTAAAGGGTGGCAATAGTCATTTTAGGGTTTAGCGGTGGGTAGTGGTAAAGGCTGGTAAGAGTAATTTAGGGTTTAGGGTGGGTAGTGGTAAGGGGAGGTAAGATTAAATTTAGGGTTTAGGAGTGGGTCGTGGTAAAGGGTAGTAAGTGAAATTTCAGTGGTTTAGGGGTGGATAGTGGGAAAGGAAGGTTAGGAGTATATTATAAAAGAGGGGGGATGGGGCCGTTTCCCCCTAAAAATTAAATTATTTCTCTCTCTCCATATATATATATATATATCTATATCTACATATATATATATATATATATCTATATATATATATATATATATATATATATATACACCAATGCCGTTTCACCTTGTTGCAGTAACAGCATACCGCAGACACAAAATGCTTTCCAGACGGTAATTTATTTAGCAAAGGCAGACCAACTCGACGCGTTTCGGGAAACACTCCCTTGATCACGAGTATCCGTCCGCGGCATGCTGTTACTGCAGCAAGGTGAAACGGCGTTGGTGTGTGTTTAGAGGCTCACCCCCTCGCCGCGGACCGCCGTCGCAAGAGGAAGGGGAATGGCGATTACGGTGCGTTGCACTGTTTGGCAGTTTGAGATATATATATATATCTGCACATGTCCTACCTCTGTAGGCATAGTTAGAAATTAGCATTTAAAAAACCTCAGAAATTCACTGAAAAAACCATAGGTTTCAGGGACGTTATAGTTAGAAATATTTTCAGTGAATATATATATATATATATATATATATATATATATATATATATATATTCACTGAAAATATTTCTAACTATAACGTCCCTGAAACCTATGGTTTTTTCAGTGAATTTCTGAGGTTTTTTAAATGCTAATTTCTAACTATGCCTACAGAGGTAGGACATGTGCAGAAAGAAGAAGAAAGTCGCAGAAAGAAGCAAGAGAAATGAAGAAAGAGGCAACAGAAGTCCAGAAAGAGGAAGAAAGGTGCAGAAAGAAGAAAGAGAAATGCAGAAAGAACCAACAGAGGTGCAGAAAGAGGCCTTGTTGCAAAGTCATCTTGTGCCCTGGGCACCCCCCAACTTTTTGCTGACTGGTACTGGTGGTAACTGACTATGACTGACCATGGGCTCTGCCTAACCAGGCCCGGAGCCAGTGCTATGCTGAAAGACACTTAGAATACAGTGAAAACACCTACATACACTAGGGTACACTATGGGTTGGGGTACCCCTGTCATTGGCATGACCTCCCCTGTAAGGCCCTAGTACATAATAGGGCAGGGGGATTAAAACTACCTCTAAGTCCCTAGCATATTATAGGGCATGGCAGTTTAGAGGCCAGCAGCCCTTTTCTGCACTTGCATGTGTGCACTGCTGAGCCTGAGGTCAGTTTAAAAGTAGCCCTGTGTGTGCAGAAAGAGGCAAGAGAGGTGCAGAAAGAGGCAAGAGAGGTGCAGAAAGAGGGAAGAAGGGTGCAGAAAGAGGCAAGAGAGGTGCAGAAAGAAGCAAGAGAGGTGCAGAAAGAAGCAAGAGAAATACAGAAAGAAGCAACAGAGGTATAGAAAGAAGCAAGAGAAGTGCAGAAAGAGGCAAGTGAGATGCAGAAAGAGGCAAGAGAGGTACAGAAAGAAGCATGGTAAGTACAGAATGAAGCAACGGGTGCAGAAAGAGGCAAGAGAAGTGCAGAAAGAAGCAACAGAGGTGCAGAAAGAAGCATGGGAAGTGCAGAATGAAGCAACAGTGGTGCAGAAAGAGGCAAGAGAAGTGCGGAAAGAAGCAACAGAGGTGCAGAAGGAGGCAAGAGAACTGCAGAAAGCGGCAAGAGAGTTGCAGAAACAGGCAAGAGAGGTGCAGAAAAAGGGAACAGGGGTGCAGATAGAAGCAAGAGATGTGCAGAATGAGGGAAGAAGGGTGCAGAAAGAGGCAAGAGGAGTGCATAAAGAAGCAAGAGAAGTGCAGAAAGAAGCAAGAGAAGTGCAGAAAGAAGCCACAGAGGTGCAGAAAGAGGCAAGAGGGTTGCAGAAAGAGGCAAGAGAAGTGCAGAAAGAAGCAAGAGGAGTGCAGAAAGAGGGAAGAGGGGTACAAAAAGAGGCACAAGGGGTGCAAAAAGAAGCAAGAGAGGTGCAGAAAGAAGCACAAGAAGTGCATAAAGAAGCAACAGAGATGCAGGAAGGGGGAAGTGGGGTGCAGAAAGAGGGAAGAGGGGTGTGAACGAGGCACAAGGGGTGCAGAAAGAAGCAAGAGGGGTGCAGAAAGAAGCAAGAGAGGTGCAGAAAGAAACAAAAGAAGTGCAGAAAGAAGGAACAGAGGTGCAGAAAGAGGCAAGAGGAGTGCAGGAAGAGGGAAGAGGGGTGCAGAAAGAGGCATGAGGGGTGCAGAAAGATGCAAGAAAGGTGCAGAAAGAAACAAAAGAAGTGCAGAAAGAAGCAACAGAGGTGCAGAAAGAGACAAGAGGGGAGCAGAAAGAGGGGAGAGGAGTGCAGAAAGAGGCACAAGGGTTGCAGGAAGAAGGGACAGAGGTGCAAAAAGAGGCAAGAGAAGTGCATAAAGAAGCAACAGAGATGCAGAAAGGGGAGGAGGGGTGGAGAAAGAGGCAAGATGTGTGCAGAAAGAAGCAAGAGAGGTGCGAAAAGAAACAAAAGACGTGCAAAAAGAAGCAACAGAGGTACATAAAGAGGCAAGAGGAGTGCAGAAAGAGGCAAGAGTGGTGCAGAAAGAGGCACAACGGGTGCATAAAGAAGCAATAGAGATTCAGAAAGAAGCAAGAGAAGTACATAAAGAAGCAACAGAGATGCAGAAAGGGGGAAGTGGGGAGGAGATAGAGGCAAGAGGGATACAGAAAGAAGCAAGAGAGTTCCAAAAAGAAACAAAAGAAATGCAGAAAGAAGGAACAGAGGTGCTGAAAGAGGCAAGAGGGGAGCAGAAAGAGGGAAGAGGGGTGCAGAAAGAGGCACAAGGGTTGCAGAAAGAAGGGGCAGAGGTGCAGAAAGAAGCAAGATAAGTGCAGAAAGAAGCAACAGAGGTGCAGAAAGAGGGATGAGGGGTGGAAAAAGAGGCAAGAGTAGTGCAGAAAGAAGCAACAGAGATGCAAAAAGGGGGCACAGGGGTGGAGAAAGTGGCAAGAGGGGTGCAGAAAGAATCAAGAGGGGTGCAGAAAGAAACAAAAGAAGAGCAGAAAGAAGGAACAGGGGTGCAGAAAGAGGCAAGAGGGGTGCAGAAAGAGGCACGTGGGGTGCAGAAAGAAGCAAGAGATGTGCAGCAAGAAACAAAAGAGGTGCAGAAAGAAGGAGCAGAGGTGCAGAAAGAAGGAAGAGAGGTGCAGAAAACAGCAAGAGTAGTGCAGAAAGATGCAACAGAGGTGCAGAAAGAGGCAAGAGGGGTGCAAAAAGAGGGAAGAGGGGTGCAGAAAGAGGCACAAGGGGTGCAGAAAGAAGCAAGAGAGGTGCAGAAAGAAGCAACAGAGGTGCAGAAAGAGGGAAGAGGGGTGGAGAAAGAGACAAGAGAGGTGCAGAAAGAAGCAACAGAGGTGTAGAAAGAGGTAAGAGGGATGGAGAAAGAGGCAAGAGGGGTGCAGAAAGAAGCAAGAGAGGTGCAGAAAGTAACAAAAGAAGTGCCGAAAGAAGGAAGAGAGGTGCAGAAAGAGGCAAGAGGGGTGCAGAGAGAGGCAAAAGGGGTGGAGAAAGAGGCAAGAGGGGTGGAGAAAGAGGCAAGAGAGGTACAGAAAGACGCAAGATAAGTGCAGAAAGAAGCAACAGAGATGCAGAAAGAGGGAAGAGGGGTGGAGGAAAGAGGCAAGAGAAGTGCAGAAAGAAGAAACAGACATGCAGAAAGGGGTTAGAGGGGTGGAGAAAGAGGCAAGAGGGGTGCAGAAAGAAGCAAAAGAAGTGCAGAAAGAAGGAACAGAGGTGCAGGAAGAGGCAGGAGGAATGCAGAAAGAAGGAAGAGGGGTGCAGAAAGAGGCAAGAGAGGTGCAGAAAGAGGCAAGAGGGGTGCACAAAGAAGCAAGTGAGGTGCAGAAAGAGGCAACAGAGGTGCAGAAAGAAGCAAAAGAGGTGCAGAAAGTAGAAGAGATGTGCAGAAAGAGGCAAGAGAAGTGCAGAAAAAGAAAGGTGCAGAAAGAAGCAACAGAAATGCAGAAAGAGGCAAGAGAGGCGCAGAAAGAAGCAAGAGTGGTGTCATAAGGTTTCTGCACATACACAGAGCTATGCACAGGAAAATGGGACCCCGGAATACAGTGGTTTGCCACCATATACCGTAGCACCCAAAAACCCCAACCCAACTAGCTTAGCATCCCATTAGCACCCAAGTACTAATGTTTGGACAACCCAGAACACGGTATCTTTATCTCAGGACTCGCAGAAGCAAGAACACTCTTTCGTCACTCACTCGTACTTGTACACAAGGTGCGTAGGAAGAGACACTGGATAGGTTAAAATGTTTATTCCAACTTACGTGCTCTAATGTACAGTACACGTGTCAGTACTAATAGCATAATGCATATGACTAATATAAGCAGCATGGTTACAATTCCATAGAATACAAACGGGGAAAGCATCTCAGAGCTCAGTGGATAAACGTATAAATAACATTACCACCCTCCCTTGCAGTAAGATAGTTTATTATAATAATAGAAGACCTCTGGGCTTTGACTAGCGAACCCCCATACCTCAGTCTCTAGATGCAGAATTACATCAGCAGGACATCATAGCTCTTCTCACTGAAAGGGATTTCTCCAAGTGTGTTAAGCGCTAGTAAACCACAGTATTAAAAGCATACCAAATTCTTCATGGCAATTGCACCTAATGTTATGTCTGGGTGCGCGAGACTGGCCATATCAGGAAGAACCAAAATACATTGTTATGCGACCTTGTACATGTTTGTGCAGACTGAGCCCAAAAAGGTGAACAACAGAAAATGCAGACAGTGCAAAAGAACTTGGCACGAGCAAAGGGCGAGGGAGGCCCGGCTCAGTGTAACGTGCGCAAAGAAAAGCAGCATGGCAGCCAGGCCTAGGCCAACATAACAAGGCAGGTAACAATCCACAAGACACCCTCCCCTGGTCAGTCCAGCGGCCAGGACAGAGGCCCATCAGAGGAAAAACACAGCCGTTGGAGCACAGGGAGCGCCCAAACGGCGAAGGGCAGGTCAATCCATGAAAGTGTAAGTGCAGAGAAAAGCCATACCCTCCAAGAGTTCATCATTGGAATTGTCAAAAAACATAGATGCCATCCAATCCATGAGATCAAAAGAGCAGGAATGCTCCTCAACAAAGGGAGCATCCAGAAGCAATGCGGGACAGCTTGCGTGATAATCGAAACAGCTTCGTTGTAGGAGATCCTGGGCAGCCGCCCAGATATCCCATTGCGCCAAAATCCCCAGTGCAGCCGCACGCGCCATACAGCCAGCAACGGAACAGTCCTGCTCATGGGCCTCTAAGGGACCCATCAACTGAACAAAATCCGGAACAGACAATGACGAATTGGAGAGGCAATAATCCAGAGTCCAGGTGAAAGGACAGCGGACACAAGTCATCACAGGTTGCACGCAAGTGAAATACGCAAAGCGAAATGAAAGAGTATATGACACACTCAGTGTCGCCAATGGCAAGACACCAAAACCGGCCAAAAGTCGCTCACGGAGCAGCTGGAGGCGTTCTGGATCGAGCAGGTCCCATCGGGGAGCAGCCATTGCGCAGAAAGCAAATTAAGAGCAAGACACCAGCCGCTAAAGCGAGGATCAATGGGAAACCGCCAAAGACACTGGAAAAAATAGAATGTATGAAAGCCGGGATGGCACCAAAAATAGTTTGGAAGGAGGACACCAAGCCCGACCCCACGACCTTAAAAAAGTGTACTAGGCCTTCAGTGTTAGATGCGTTAAAAATACGATGTATTAACTCCCCAAAATGTTGGGGGAGATTAGTGTTTAAAAGGGCCTGTATTTCACTGTGGGTACTCGCCACCTGGAGAATGAATGTCTCCCGGGCGGACGTGAGCATAACTTCCTCGTTTAATAATAGTGCCTTTATTCTGCTCAGTCTATTGAAATCTGCTTCCATGGTAGGGATGGAAGGCCAAATAGAGATATCAACCTTGCCATGAGGGGGAGGAAAAAGCACATTTTTGCAGCAGACAACCCTGTGCGAAACTGTTACAATGTAAGGAATGCCAGCCTGCAGGCCACAACAGTTTTCGTTATTTAAAAGTAAATAACTACCATTGGAAAGGAGAGTGAAAGTAGGTGAAATAACAGGAGCAGGAATACCTTTCAGCACACAAGCAAGATTAGGAGCGGAAACGCTACATGAGCCATGCAATTTAATGTGTTTACAAATAAGCGAATGACCCATAGTCGAGTCGCAGTACTCCCCCGTGAGAAAGACTTCCTTGCCGTCCCGAAGGCATTTATACATGAAAGGCAAGGACCAGAGTTCATGCAGGAAAGCACTGCCCAAGGGCCGGTAACGGCCCACAGGATAATGTTTCATGCAGGAGTCAAATTCAAACAAGGAAAAAGGTAAAGCGATAACCCCATGGACTAGCCATACAGCAGAATCGAGTTCTGCAACAGAGAACGGCAAAGGATCCATCTTTTCGATATGTAATAGAGTGTAAGTTGCATCTTTCATGGACATAAATTGCTGTTTGTCAGTTAAGTTAAAAGGTAGAAACAAGGCAGAGGTGTTCAAAAAATGCCAAGGAACTTTACCTAACTTGAGCGTTTGTAAAGTCCATGCAAACTGCATAACCGAACGCAATTGATTCTGACCATGATATAACACAGAAACATCATCTTGTACAATATCAACAACAGAGGACACAATATTCTCCAAAGTATAAATGCGAGAAGACAGGGTATTAATACTATTGTCAACAACAGCAAGCACCTTTTCCAAATTTGCTTGATCTATTTCCCGAAGACGGGAAGCAGCTTCCATTTGTGATAGCTTCCAGAGTTCATTATATGTTTCATAAATGAATCTTTTAGGTCGGGGACCACGAGGTCCCAAAACAAAGTCGGACAGATCAATATTGCCTGAAAGGAGGGACAAATGTTGTTTAACAGAATCAAGGGACGAATGTTGCAGCCATTGTTTGCATAATTTACCAACAGAATATGTAGTGACAGTACGGGAATCAGTAAATCTCGGATCAGGCCTATCCTGTGTGTAATTAGCTCCTGAGTCGTGAAAACGCATTTGACATGCATTTGATGATGTAGGCCATACCAACCAGGGTGACTGAACTAGCTCAGAAACATTATACGAATTATTTTGTAACAGAGCCTGCAGGGACACGAGGGACATATTGAATCGTGAGCTTTCATTGGGAAAACTCGACAGGGATGGTATTGATGGAGTATTCAATTGTTTAGTGGTTGCTAAGCCCCAACATGTAGTCTGATAGATGGAGACATTGAGGAACATAATTTGTGTAGGGATGAGGCAAGCACGGTGTAATGCCTCGGTTCCCTGTACCTGCCATGGCTTGGAGCCCCAAATAGATTTTAAATCCACTGTATTATCCCAGTACTCATAACCACCCACAGCTAGGGCACTTAGAAAGGAACCTGAATAAAGCAATTTGGTGTGTGTT
This sequence comes from Calotriton arnoldi, assembly GCA_963921515.1. Taxonomy (NCBI): domain Eukaryota; kingdom Metazoa; phylum Chordata; class Amphibia; order Caudata; family Salamandridae; genus Calotriton; species Calotriton arnoldi. The sequence continues at coordinate 143,617 of CAWUFW010010839.1, forward strand.
AACATAATTTTCTGAGTTGATGTGTTATTTAGTCTAAAATAATAGGATGCAGGGTTCGACCGATTAAAATCAGTAAAATAATTAAACTTATTTCGAAGAGTTTGAGAGCTACCTGGCAAGGGGTTTGGACAATGTTCCCATTGGGTATAGTTAACAGAACTACGCAGGGCACTGGGCTTATGGAGAAAATGATTACCCCAATGTTGGTAACAATACAAATCGGCATAATTAGCAGAATTCATATATAGATCTTCAGCATTAAAAGATGCATAATATTTTAAATCGGCAAACAATGCTTCAACGGCATGCACATCCCAATCATCAGAATGAATATTATTTTGTACTACATCACCCATTGAAACACGAAGGACATTAGGTACATTAATAATTTCCGTCGGACCATGGATTTGATAATTCACTGCATCCCATACGATGCCATCAGCAACTGGGAAAGCTGAAATGTTCACAAATGTGTGGTCACGCTTCATGATGTGAGACGAGGAATGAGGAGCCAAAGTTCCAGAAACATAGTCTACAGCAGAGCGTTCAGGTAAATAGTGACCATTAATTAGTAGAAAAAACACTGTGACAAAGCCAATGGACATGAACAAAAATATCAAGAAAAGTACCAACCAGATGTATGTCCAGGGTGGAATCAAAAAATTGTCTCTAAACCAGGATATAAAAATACTGAACTTGGATGGAACTTTTGAAGATGTGGAATCCGAATCAAAGGAATAACGAGTCTGGCTTAGTGGCGATATTGGTTGATGTGCCACCGATTCAGATGCAGGATAAGTATACTCGTCCTCGTCGATGTTGGTGGAGAGTTGGGGATCAATTATAGTTTCAGGCAAAGTAGAGGATTCAGGCAAATCAACCATCTCAATTACAGCATCAGCGATCGTTCGTGCAGATGGACTATGAACATATGTCCGATAAATGGCAGGACAAGAGACCGCTGGTGTGACACTATTCAGGATCGGCCAGGCGCTGTAGCTTGACATTTTCCACTGAGATGTATCTGTTCTCCTTGCGACCAGGAAGCGGTGGTAAAATGACTGTACGTGTTCCCTTCAAGCCCAGAACTGGAACCGGTGCACGAAAAGAGGGGCCGAATTCTTTTTTGTTTTCAACCTTTTCTCGAACCAGTTCTCCAACCTTTGGAAGCCAGCCGGCTACCGGAATCTGCAACGCAGGATCTGTGGCTGAAGGCAAATGTGTAGTTGCAAGTTTGTCTCGGGCTTCTTGTAAGTCCTGTAACATAGCAGAATGGTTATCTACATCAAACTTGGCGGATTGCGCCGCGATGTCTGGACCCTCAAGGTCAGGCACAAACATTCTTATGCCAAAGAGCATTTCGTATGGGGTCCGCCCACCCAGAGGTCTTCTAGGGAGATTATTAAGTGCACGCTGAACGGTATACAAATGGGCCAGCCAGTTCCTGCCAGTACCTATAACCCTAGCTGTTAAGGATTGCTTTAAGTCACGGTTCATTCGTTCAACGATAGAGTTGCCCTCAGGCCTATACGGAGACGAAAATTTCACCCGCACCCCAAGCGAAGCCATTGCATCCTTGTAAGCCCTAGAGGCAAACGCTGGACCTTGGTCCGAATGGAAGGTGCCGCATGCGAAAATTCCCACAAAGACACGCAAATCCCTGATTACATTTCGGGCGTCAGCACTCCGTTGTGGCCAGACCCAGAGAAACCGTGTGCACGAGTCCACTGCCACTAAGATGTATTTATAGGCAGTGTCTGATGAGAATGGACCGCAGTGATCCAAGTAAACACACCCAAAGGGTCTGTTAGCAATGCAGAGCGGGGTTTGTGGTGGACGTGTTACCGTGGAAGGCTTAATCTGTTGACAAACATCGCAAGAAAGCACAAAAGCACGGGTGTCTTTATACAATCCACGCCACCAATAACGCTGCTGCAAGATGGAAACTGTAGCTGACACACCTGCATGAGCCGAAGCCATGCCTTCGTGTGCAGCTGATATCAAGGCACTCCTGCGGTCCGCGTTGGGGATCAGCCGATCTCCAACGTCAGGTATAGTTACATAAGGAACCTGATCGGGACTTAATGTGTAAGAATACTTGGAAGGGAAACCTGTAGGGTAATTATTACCTTCCTTGGTTGCAGCAATAGCTGCTAATATAACAGGGTCTATTTTCGACATGGACCTGGTAACCGCTGCTACTGAACACGTGACTACTGCTGAACGGGCAGCTTCATCTGCCAGATCGTTACCAATAGCGTGTGCGCCCACCCGCTGATGGCCTAAGGTGTGAACCACCTGTGTGAGGGGCAGACGTTGTTGCAATTCTGCCACTCGAACCCAAAGCATTTTATGCTTAATTGTGCTCCCTTTTGCGTCCTTGTAGTCGTTTTTCGACCAGAAAAACAGATTGTCATTGTAAGATTGTACACAGTAAAAAGAATCACATACAATAAGAGTGGTCTCATCCTGAGAAGCGAACTCAAGTGCAAGTAGCAATGCATGCAGCTCGGCCAATTGTGCGGTACTATCTCCAAGTGTGCGAGTATGCACTGCAGAGGATTTGAACTTTCCATCTACAAAGGAACCCGCAACAATAGCACATGCAGCTGAATAAGCGTGCTTGGACCCAGTGGCCGGTTGCGCCGAACCATCGGTGTAGATCACACATTTGTAATCCTCAAGCGGTAATAAAAACAAAGGAGGAGGATGAACGAATTCATACTGCAAAAACTCCTGAGTCTGCAGAGAAGAATCAAAAACAAAAGTGACGTCCGAAGACGTCAAGGATGTAGCCCATTGTATCCAACGGGGATGCATTGCTTTTGAGTTCGGTACACTTGCCTTTGTTACTGCCTCTAGGGCAGGACAGGGTGTTACCACCAGAATTCGCTTTCCCTGTGCCAGTGCGCGTTCTTTTAGAATCGCCATTTGCACTGCAGTTAGAACTTTTTCAACAGATGTAAAGCGCAATTCAGCGGAAGTGTACAGATGTGACTTGTATGCGATGGGTACTGTATCACCTTCATTAAAGGTTAAGTATGTGAATCCCACCGCCCCGGAATTATTCTAATCACCAGGTTTGTGTGGTTATCACGAGTCAAAAGATATTTAGACTCCAAAAGGTCTGTCTGCAAAGACTGCAGAATTGAGGTATGCTCAGGCAGCCAGCAAGACCTTGAATAAGTAGGTTGTATCAAAGCATACAAAGGCTTGATACGCTGGGCATATTCGGGAATGTAAGTACGCCCGAAATTCAGGAAACCCAGCAAAGACTGAAGTTTCTTCAGAGTATTTGGGGGCACAAATGTGCACATTTTTCCAAGAAATGGGGGGCTAAGCCCTTACCTTCGTTGTTGAGCTCATAGCCCAAGAACAGAACTGTAAATTCAGCAATGTGTGATTTAGCAAAGTTAAATTTGTAACCCTGCTCCGCAAATTCAAGAATAATGCGGTCCACACGGGACAAATGCTGAAATAATTCGTCGTCCGTCAGATAGATGTCATCTACGTACGAACATGCGTCTTGATCAATGTCATTTAACAAAGAAACAACACGGGCGGCGAATATACCCGGACTATTTTTGTAGCCCATGGGTAAACGCCGGAACTGGAATAATTTACCACCGGAAGTGAATGCGGTCCATTGACCACTCTCCGGGGCTAGGTTGTGCGTGTAGAAACCGTTTGAAAGGTCAAGTGTCGTTTTGTATTTTTTACGAACAAGACTGTCTACAAGCGCAGAACTGTGTGTATTTTGCACCGCAAAGTTCCGACAATGTGTATTTAAATGCCGGTAGTCCAAAACTAAGCGGTACGTTCCATCGGGTTTAGAAACCACGAAAAGGGGATTGTTCATAGGTGATACGCATGGTTCAATTACTCCCTGATATTCCAACTGTGTCAGAATTTCGGAGACGGGGCCTTTTGCCTGCCGTTTGATGGGATATTGGGGTTGTGGCTGCGGTAGTGACCGCAAAGGTATTGCATGAGGAGGTGATTCTTCATCCCATCCCACATGGTTGCGGTATAACGCTGGTGCCAGGTACACAGCCCACTCAGCTGCAAGTGCTTCAGCTTTGTCTTTTGGGACATGCCGTGAGAAGCTTGGAAGGATTACCTCCTCTCCTTTATGTGCAGCTAAAACGAATGGGGGTGGCCAATCCACCTCTGCTAACAAAATGTCATATGAAGAGGTTAGATTTTCCCAAAAAATCCCTTTTATTTCACGCGGTATGTCACCTTCAATTTGTATGACTATATTATATAGTCTGTCAGGGGGTGCCACTCTCGTGTCAGCTGTCTCTACAGTAACGAATGTTTCAGTTGCTGTCGCCTCCATATGAGGACGTAGCGCCTCCCGCACTATGGTAACTTCCGCGGCGCTGTCTAGGAGGGTCACTGCCCACGTCCAATTCTGGAGTCTCGTTCTCACGGTCTGAGGCATATTTCGCTGTGACAGCGGCAACTTTTTCTTCTGAAATTGCGGTCGAGGAAGATGAAAGTCTTCTGCTTTCCCTCTGACTTGTTGTCGAGGTTGGTCTCGCTCCTGGGGAGCCTCTCGGCCCCTTCCTCTATCTTGCCGTCCTCCTCCACCAGCCTGTGACGACGTCTGGGCCTGTGAAGAACGAGGAGAACGCGTATCAGAGCTCTGAAACCTTTCTGGTGATTTAATCCTTGACCTATCACGTAAATCATAAGTACGTTCAGAAGAAACCGAAACTGGGGAAGCGCCTCTCGACCCCGGCTTCTTTTGTTGCTTACCCTGTTTTTTCTGTCTCCAACTCTTTTTAGTGAAGACCGGTTTATCATCTTTCTCAGATGCACTTTTTGTTTGTGTAACTTGTGTTTGCGATTGAGTTTGCATTTTTACAAAAGGCTTGTTGCCCAGGCTATTTCTTCCAATTGTTTTATAAGCCCGGGCAATAATTTTCGGTAATTCGCGGGGCCTGTCCAACTCTGGGACCAAAGCCAAAGCATTCGCTACTTGAAAGTTCATAGCATCGCCCTTGACATTTCCAAGGATCAGCTCAGCTACTACATCAAACACTCCCACTAGTCTCATCCCTAATTCCACAGCCGCTTCAGGGCCATGTTCATCCTGTACTTTTTTAATTACAGAGGGTAGAACCGTCATGGAAGGAGTTCCAAAACATTTTGAATAAACTGCTGCGAATACCTTACCCCAGTTTTCACATGATGTCAAATCGGGGATTATGTCTTTTGGCAAACTTATCGTGAGGATGCGGTGTTTATCTACTGGGGATGTATGGGGAAACACTGCTTCTATCTGATCGAACTTTTCTGCAAGCCAGTAAGGATAGTCGTCCTTATTTTGTGGACGTTTGCCCATCACAGAATTTACCATGACAGGACTTATGGTCACTCCAGCGGCTATAGCTGGTTGGCCTGCGACTACAGGAGCAGCTCCATGTAGACTACCTGTAACGTATGTCACTAGGGCTCGATGCACTCGTACCAATTCGGTATGCATAGTGCGCAGTTCCGCAAGCGGTAATGCCAGATAATTTGGATGCGGGGTATACCCGGCCAATACAGGCCAAGTGGCCCCCTGAATTGACAAGGGGCCTAAACGAACTGCGGTAGTTGGTTGTGGTAGGGCGCCATTAAACCAAACACGGTGCTGCCAAGCCGTGAGAGGTACTTCAAGAGTGGTATAGGGTCGATATGCAGCAGGAATAACGGTGGGTTTATATTCATGAAACAGATTATCATCTGCCTCCACCGCTTCAAAAGTGATCCAAGTGTAAAACACCTCAAAGTGGTAAGCCGGATCGGCTTGAACCACAAAGACCAAATCGATCCCTGTATCAGGCACTCCATACACCCGTAAGTGGTCTCGGAGTGCTCCTCGACTATGTGCAGCAATCGCCACACCAGCCATGACTAAACAGATATATTCGACAACCTAACAGGGAGCACAAAAATGGGTCTGTTAACTAACCTTTTTAATAACATCAAGCTTGAAAGAACCTATAAAACATTCAATATAGGAGGTATCACCGTCACATACGCCTCCGGAAGCGTACGCGAGGGGTTTGTGGACAAGCACAAGTACTACTCAAGCGTCTCGCAGATAAGCTGCCCCACGGTGGTCGCGCCATGTCATAAGGTTTCTGCACATACACAGAGCTATGCACAGGAAAATGGGACCCCGGAATACAGTGGTTTGCCACCATATACCGTAGCACCCAAAAACCCCAACCCAACTAGCTTAGCATCCCATTAGCACCCAAGTACTAATGTTTGGACAACCCAGAACACGGTATCTTTATCTCAGGACTCGCAGAAGCAAGAACACTCTTTCGTCACTCACTCGTACTTGTACACAAGGTGCGTAGGAAGAGACACTGGATAGGTTAAAATGTTTATTCCAACTTACGTGCTCTAATGTACAGTACACGTGTCAGTACTAATAGCATAATGCATATGACTAATATAAGCAGCATGGTTACAATTCCATAGAATACAAACGGGGAAAGCATCTCAGAGCTCAGTGGATAAACGTATAAATAACATTACCACCCTCCCCTTGCAGTAAGATAGTTTATTATAATAATAGAAGACCTCTGGGCTTTGACTAGCGAACCCCCATACCTCAGTCTCTAGATGCAGAATTACATCAGCAGGACATCATAGCTCTTCTCACTGAAAGGGATTTCTCCAAGTGTGTTAAGCGCTAGTAAACCACAGTATTAAAAGCATACCAAATTCTTCATGGCAATTGCACCTAATGTTATGTCTGGGTGCGCGAGACTGGCCATATCAGGAAGAACCAAAATACATTGTTATGCGACCTTGTACATGTTTGTGCAGACTGAGCCCAAAAAGGTGAACAACAGAAAATGCAGACAGTGCAAAAGAACTTGGCACGAGCAAAGGGCGAGGAGGCCCGGCTCAGTGTAACGTGCGCAAAGAAAAGCAGCATGGCAGCCAGGCCTAGGCCAACATAACAAGGCAGGTAACAATCCACAAGACAGTGGCTTGCACACCATTAGTACCAATTTAACACACACATTTAGCAATAAGTAACAGGTGACCATTCTAGGTTTACAAAGGACCTTCCACCACGCTGTAACACTTGTCGCTGCATTTTTAGTAGCGTTTGAGCCCTTTGAGCTAGAAACAAGACTTTTTTTGTTCAAATCTGCAGATTAGGCAGCAGATGAGGAATTATGTGGCTACTGCGGAAAATGTATAATTGTGCGAACGTTGGTGCAGCCAAACAGTCGCATAATTCCAGTGGCCCTGCTCATACCTCTGACTAGGTCCAGAAGTGCTCCTCAGTGATTCCTTCTTTTTTTTGTCTCATTGAGTTCACAGTTTAGCTTCTATGGAAACGAGGAAGACTAAACCTGAGGTTACCACTCCACAACACAGACTACCATACCACATAATTACTCTCCATAACACATAATCCCACTCTACATAATTACAATACACTAAATACCACATACTTTCTGTCCACATAATTTCACTGGACAACATACCACATAATTCAACTACACACAACCTACATCCACTCCACTCCAAGAAACATTAATAAAACACTTTTAGATTTACAACGCTAATAGCTCTAACTCTTGCAAATGCGAGACCTATTACATTACAAATGCTTCTTTAACTGGTAGTCACGTTTGCAGAGTGGTGGAGAAAGGGGGCTGGGCCTCCCACCAGCGCTCAGGAATTCCGCTGCATAGGACTTACAGGAGGTACCAGGAGGGCTACTTGCCCGCCAAAGTCCCTCAGGAGTAAAGTGGACTTCATCCCCCAACCAGTACTGTGCCAGGAGGCACGTTTGCAGAGTGGTGGAGAAAGGTGAATGTGGCCTCCGAAGACCTCTTAGCAATCCCACAGTGTGGGTTTTACTGGAGGTAACAGGAGGGGTTGTTAGCCCCTAGGGTCAACCTTGGGGTCCAACTACCTCTCCTATTACTCCCAGTAAGTCCCACACAGCCGGATTGCGAAGTTCTCATAGCAGGCCACGCCCCCTTTCCCCACCACTCTGCAAACGCACTTCCTGGCGCGCTCTTGGATGGGGATTTAAGTCCCCTTCGCTGCTGGGGGTCCTTAGAGGCCAACTTCCCTTCCTGATACCATCAGTATGCCCCAGATAGTGGAATAGCTGACAGGTGGACACAGGCCACGCCCCCTTTCTCCACCACTCTGCAAACGCGCCTCCTGACACATTCTGGGTTGGGGAATTAAGTCCCCTTGAATCCTGAGGGTCCCTGGGGGCCAACTAGCCCACCAGGTACCTCCAGTAAGCCCCACACAGCTGGATTGCTGAGAGTGGTCTGAGGCCACGCCCCTTTTTTACACCCACTCTGCAAACGCGCCTCCTGGCGCACTGCTGCTCGGGGGATGAAGTCCACTTTAGTTCTGAGGTCCTCAGGACTCAAAAGGACCTCATCGCCCCACCAGCAGTGTGCCAAGAGGCACGTTTGCAGAGTGGTGTAAAAAGGGGCGTGGCCCTGGACCACCTCTCAGCAATCCCACAGTGTGGGGCTTACTGATGGTACCTGGTGGGCTAGTTGGCCCCCAGGGACCCTCAGGATTCAAGGGGACTTAATCCCCTAACTTAGAACGCGCCAGGAGGCGCGTTTGCACAGTGGTGCAGGGAGGGGGCGGGGCCTCCCGCGAGACACTAGTTCTTTTTACATTTGCTTTTTTGGAAGGGGGGCTGTGTGGCCCCCCTTCCCTTTATTATTTTTGGGCCCTGGGGACCCCATCCCCCAGGGCCTGAGCATTTTTTTGCTTTTTTTTAAAAAATAAAAAAAAACAGGAAGGGGGCCCCCTCCCATGGCTGATTTCGGCCCCGGGGACCCCATCCCCCGGGGCATGGCCACATATTTATTTGATTTTTGTATTATTATTTTTAAGGAGGGGCCGCATGGCCTCCCTCCTGAGGCCAGTTTTGGCCCCGGGGACCCCATCGCCCAGGGCCCGGCCTTATTTATTTATTTAAAAAAATACAAAAGAGAGGGGGCCACATGGCCCCCTTTTCTGGGCCACTTTTGGCCCCGGGGACCCCATCCCCTGGGGCCTGGCCTCTTTGATGGGGACCGTGGGGGGAGCCCCAATGCCCCCACGGTCCCTTCCGGCTCCCCGCCTCCTGTGGGAGCTAGCATTGCTTTAGGCAAGGGAGCTGCTAACATGCAGCTCCTCTGTCCAAAAGCAATTCTGCTTTGCTTCTTGGAAGCGAGAGAAGGTTTCCTGCTCTTGCTTCCAAGAAGCAAAGCAGTGTTTGCTAAGGGAGGGCGGGAGCCGTGCTCCCGCCCTGCCATAGCAAACGGCAATGTCCCGGGGATGGGCACCCCGGGACATTGCAGGAGACGGCCCTTGGGGGTGGTGGTCCCCAGGGCCATCTAGGGCTCCAGGAGGGGGGCCACGCGGCCCCCCTCCCATCATAATTAAAGTCTCGGGGAGGTGGTGGTCCCTGGGGCCCGGGGGTCTGCAACGGACCCCGTATTTAAATAATTAGTGTCCCGGGGAGGTGGTGGTCCCCGGGCAGTGTGGGGAGGGGCAGGAGCCTCCCCACACTCTTTAATGTAATTGGAGCCCCAAGGAGGTGGCGGTCCCCGGGGCTTGGGGGGGCCCGCGAGGACCCCACCATTAAATACCAAAGGGAGGTGGCGGTTTCCAGGGCAGCATGGGGGTGCAGGAGCCCCCTCCATGCATTTTTTTTAAAAGGCCCCGGGGAGGTGGCGGTCCCCGGGGTTGCGGGGGTCACGTGCCCACCCGCATATAATTATCTAAGCCCTGGGAAGGTGGCAGTCCCCGGGGCTGCAGGGGCCCACATGGGGCCCCGCTACATAATTACACATTGCCCCGGGACCTGGCTCACCCGGGGGCTTATAGAAAACAAAGCGCGGCAGCCAGCGCTTCATTTTTAAAAAAACATTTCGGCTGGATTCGCGCACCCAGCGTGAATTCGGCTGATTTAAAAAAAAAAAAAATGCTTTTTTTTGTCCCTGAGCAGGCCTAGGGGGTCAGGGTGTTTCTACCCTGCCCCCTTTTCTTGTTTTTCATCTTTTTTTTTTACTGTTTTCTTGTGACTCGGTTAGTCACAAGATGGCTGCCAAAACTTCCTGGTTTGGAGTGTTGGCAGCCAATCAGAATGAAGCTCGTGCTCGGGAGGAGTCGCAAATCCTCCTTGGTGTTCAGATATCGATATTTTTATTTTTTGAATTTCTCAGCAACTACTGGACGGATTTACACCATTTAAAAAAAAAGCACGCTTTCTGAACCAAGACTTACCTTTTTGCTGAATTTGGTGTAATTCCTTTCAGCAGTTCGGGCTGTAGCTTTGTCTAAAGTTCCTATGGAAATTAACATGGGGAAAGTGCGTTTTGGGACCCCCTTTTTCTCGGCCCCCACTTGACGAATCATCCTGAAACTTTCAAGACAGGAGTTGACCTGAGCAAACCATTAGTTTTGAAAAGTTCGCTAAGATTCGTCAAACGGCGCCAAAGATATTGGCAAAAGAAAAAACGCTTTTTGAATAGAAACAATGTCTTAACTATAACTACCTACTGGCGACCACCAGTAGGTAATATATATATATATATATATTACAGCTCCAAGGTGCCCAAAGGGAAAAGAAGCACTCTACAGCAGTGTAGACTTCAAGCCTTTATTGGTATGCATGCCGCCAGCATGCCGATTCCATAAGCTGCTCTGCCAATACTATGCCAGACGCGTTTCGGAATACAATACATTCCTTCCTCAGAGGCTTCCGGCAGTCTTGATTAGCGCGTGACACAGTCCTCTCATTTAAATGCCTGCTGGCAACCCCTGAATGGGCTGTTCCGGTGTGTCAATCGCACTGGAGCATTGTGGGATTCGTAGTGTCACTTTTTGAACTCCTCAAATGGTTGCGCAAAATGTTCTTCTTGGAAAAATTCCAAAACCGCACATGTACCTCAGCATGCGGGTGCATGCTAAATCCTCCGCTGCTGTCCCAACAATGAAGCCTGGTCAATACTAGACCTGCGTGGCCCCAAGGAGAACATTTTGTGCAACCATTTGAGGAGTTCAAAAAGTCGGCCGCACCACTGGGTAGTTATAGTTAGGTCAGCTGTTCCACAGGAAAAGCATTCTTTGTGTTGCTAATAACTTTGGCACCATTTGATGAATCTCCACAAAACTTTTCAAAAATGTGCTACCTTTTAACTAGTTTGTGTATTAAAAGGTTTGGGGTAATCCATCAAGTGTGGCCCGAGAAAAAAGGGGATCCCAAAACACAAAATCCCCTTGCATATTCTATATGCTTCTTTAAGAAGGGCTACTGCAAAAACTGGTTAATGTAATTACATCAAATTTGGAAGGAAGCTAGATCTTGGTCCGCAGATTATGCTTTTTGTCATTTGTTGTAAATCCGTACAGTAGTTTTTGAGAAATTAAGGTTCAAAAATATTTGTATATCTAAACGGTTGGATCCGGGAGAGGCTTGCGAGAGGTCAGCAGGAGCAGAAATTCAAAAATGGAAGTCTATGATTGGTTGAGAGGCCCATTTTTCCCTTGAGCCTTCTCACGAATCCTGCAGCAGTGAGTGCTCAGATTGACTGGCTGTTTGAGGTTTACAAACTAAATGGCCGCCATTACGTGCAAAAATGGCAGGTTTCACGGAAATGGAGTAAAAAGCTATATAAGGAAACCTCCCCCATAGATTTTGACAGAAGGTCTGTTAGGCAAAGCTACTGTGATGGGAATAAATATATATTGTCTTTAAAAAAAAAATTATATCTCGCAGGACTCTCGCAGGAATTTGAAATGTAAAAAGAAGTAGATGAGTTTTCAGTACACTCTTCTAGGAGCATCCTGTCTCTCTAGTTATTGAGAGGAGGTTTGTAAGGCATAAGTATTGTGATGAATACAATGTAAATTCTTTTTTTTTCAAAGTTGCGAACTCGCAGGACTCTCTTGGGATGGTGAAAAGTAGAAAGGAGTAGGCGATTCGTGAATACAGTCTGGTATGCAACTTTGCCACTGTAGAAAGTAGTCTTACTGGAGATGGTAATTGTCCCTTGCTAAATCATACTATGCACTTTTGTCGTCCAAGAGAGAGGTCTCAGCATAGAGGCCAGTCCCTCCCCACACCCTACTATGCACACCCATCATCCAAGAGAGGGTTCTCATTAGAGAGGCTCAGTCTCTCCACACACTCTACTATGCACATCCATCACATGACCCTGTGGAGAGGTTACTACGCATACCCATCATCCAAGAGAGAGGTCTTAGAGGAGAGGCTAGTCCCTCTCCACACACTACTATGCATGCATATCACCCTGTGGAGGGTTGTTAGTGGAGAAGTTAGTGCTTCCCTACACTCTACTACGTACTCCCAATGCTTTAGAGAAAGCTGTCAGCTGAGAGGCCAGTCCCTCCACACACCCTCCTATGCACATATGTCATTCCAGAGAGAGGTCTCAGCTGAGGGGCTAGTCTCTCTCTACACCTTACTATGGACACCTGTCATCCAAGAGAGATGTCTCAGAGGAGGAGCCAGTCCCTTCTCAAACCCTCTATGCACGTCTGTCATCCAAAAGAGATGTTTTAGTGTAGAGGCCAGTCCCTCCCCACACCCTACTACGCCCACCCATCATCCAAGAGAGGGATCTCAGGTGAGAGGACCAGTTCCTTCCACACCCTACTATGCACACCTGTAACACTGGGGAGAGGTCTTAGTGGAGAAGCTGGTCTCTCCCAACTCCCTACTCCCTACTATTCACATCTGTCATTGAAGAGAGAGGTCTCAATGGAGGGCTCTGTCCCGCCACAAAATAACTATGCTCTTTTGTTGCCCAAGTGAGTGATCTCAGCGTAGAGGCCAGTACCTCCACACACCATACTATGCACACCCATCATCCAAGAGAGGGGTCTCAGCGGAGAGGCCCAGTCTCTCCACACACCCTACTACGCACGCACACCTGTCATCCGAGACAGAGGAGAGGCCAGACCCTCTCCACACCTTACTAGGCATAACCATCATCCAAGAGAGAGGTCTTAGGGGGGTGGCTAGTCCCTCCCCACACACTACTATGCATAACCATCATCCAAGAGAGAGGTCTTAGTTGAGAGGCTAGTCCCTACCCACACACTACTTTACATGCTTATCACCCTGTGGAGGGTTGTTAGTGGAGAGGTTATTCACTCCTTACACCCTACTACATACACCAGATGCCCTGGGGAAAGCTATCAGCAGAGATGCCAGTCCCTCCACACACCCTCCTATACACATACGTCATTCCAGAAAAAGGGCTCATCTTAGAGGCTAGTCTTTTTCTACACCCTAGTGCGGGTTTAATGGTAGAGCCCAGTCCCTCCCCATACCCTACTATGCACACCCGTAATCCAAGAGAGGAATCTCAGCAGAGAGGCCCAGTCCCTCCCCACATCCTACTATGCACACCTGTAACACTGTGGAGAGGTATCAGCAGAGAAGCCAGTCTCTCCCCACTCCCTGCTATGCACATCCGTTATCCAAAAGAGATGTCTCAGCAGAGGGCCCAGTCCCTACTGAATACATAGTACATGCTTTTATCATCCAAGTGAGAGGTCTCAGCTTAGAGGCCATCCCTCCCCACACCCTAGTTAGCACACCAGTCATCCAAGAGAGGGTTCTCAGCAGAGAAGTCTAGTCCCTCCAAACGCCCTACTATGCACACCTGTCACCCGAGAGAGGGGTCTTAGTGGAGAGGCTTGTCCCTCCACAAAGCCTACAATGCATATCTATCATCTCAGATGAAGGTTTCAGTGGACAGGCCAGTCTCTCCCCATACCCTACTACATACACCTATCATCCAAGAGAGGGGTCTCAGTGGGAGGCTAGTCCCTCCACACACCCTACTAAGCATACCCATCATCTGAGACAGAGGTTTCAGCGGAGAGGACAGTCCCTCCCCACACCCTACTATGCACATCTGTTATCTAAGGAAGAGAGGCCAGTCCCTCTCCACACCCTATTATGCAGAGCTGTCATCCAAGAGAGAGATCCCAGCAAAGAGGATTGTTTCTCCCCACACCCTACTACACACATACATCTTACAAAAGATACGTATCAGTGGAGAGGCAAATCACTCTCTCCACCCTACTATACACATCTGTCATCCTAGAGAAAGATTTCAGCGAAGAGGCCAGTCTCTTCTGATACTCTACTACACACACTTACTGAGAGAGAGGTCTCAGCAGAGAGACCAGTCTATCCTCTCACACTCTACTATGCACAGCAATCATCCAAGAGAGAGGTCTCAAGTAAAAGCCCACTCTCTATCTACACCCTAGTAGTCTAAGTGATATATCCAATTTCTTCAGTTTATAGCCTTTTTTATATATGAGGTTTAGTATTATTATTAGGTTTATTAGTTTGTGAGAGTCTTGCAGGAGTCGGATGAGTCTTGCAGGAGTCGGATGAGTCTTGCAGGAGTCAGATGAGTCCGGCCTGTGTCAATATCCCAATAAAAAGGGAGTTATAACATGAAAGAATTATTGGTTAAAGATTCTGTTACAATCCTGCAAGAGTCTGGCAAGACTACTTTGGAAGGTTCAGGGAGTGAAGCTTGCCACAGGAGGCTCGTACGATCTCCTGAGAGGCTTGCAAGATCCACATAGAAAATTACTGAGTGAGCTTGCCACAAGGTGTTTTATTATTCGGGAGAGACTCACAAGACCGTACAAGACCGTATAAGTACGAAAAAAGGACCAGGTTATATTAAGGTCACATTGGAACTAGATTCTTGGAAAAAAGCTTTGATATGATTGGCTGCATAACAACAGATAGCTGAGATTGATCTTGGTGGTTTGAAGGAAGTCTCTTTGACTTGTGCTCAGCAGTGGTGATTTTAATTGGAAGTAAAAGGGAGTGGTGTCTTCAGTTGCCTTTAAGAAACAGCTTCAATTTCAGGTAATCCAAATTTTGAATTATTTAATGTATGGTGTGTGTAGGGAGTTTAATAATGTTCTTTTTTTAAATACATTTTAAAATTGTATGCTTTTTAAGGAATTGGTGATTATTTGTCAGATTTAAATTGTGAATACTAAGAAAATCAGTAATGAAAAAATGTACTATAATGCAGTGGGTGCAGTCTTTCTCTTCTGTTGAGAAGTGACAGTAGATATATAAACATATTCTACACCATGTTTACTGAGTAAAAAGCTGTTTGTAGAAGGTTAGGTTTCTCATTATAGCATTTTACATGTAGAGAGATGTCAGTAGGGATTACATGTTGTGTAGAAAAGGAAGCGCTTACTATGTATACACTTCTAAGAAAAGTAGGCAGTGTTTCTCAAATTCTAAAACATATAATCTGTAGTGTGTTAATACAAGGCCTGGTGTTTTCCTGGACCCTAGTAAACACATCCTTTACCCTTTTCAGTGCTTTCAGTTGCTGTTTCTAAAGTGAAACACCCTGCTCACTGTCAGTAAAGTTTTCAAGAGGAATGTGTTACTCCCTAAAGCTTTCTGCAACCAGCT
Organism: Calotriton arnoldi; assembly: GCA_963921515.1. Lineage (NCBI taxonomy): Eukaryota > Metazoa > Chordata > Amphibia > Caudata > Salamandridae > Calotriton > Calotriton arnoldi. Next base: position 159,113 of record CAWUFW010010839.1, read on the forward strand.
TTTACCCTGTACAAAGGTGTTAGTAATTAAAGTGTGTGTTATGCAATGTAGGTGCATCCAGCTGGTTTGTCACTTTGAGATGTGTACTGTATGCTTTGGATGACTTTCTTGACTTTCTCCGGCCAGCTAATGCAAACATTGCAGGTATTAATGATAAAACTCCTAGTTAATTGTGCTCTATTCATCCTGCAAATGTTTGTAGGTGCCTCAACCATAGATTTGAAGCCATGCTCCACTTTATCTATAACTAAAAGAATGATGCACTGGGTGAGGCTTTGAAATGTGTCTGGAGAAAGGAATATCTAGTTAGTGATGTGGTAGATATATCTATGATATTGTGAGTTAAAGTTGTACACCAGTCAGTCAAATCAACTTTATTCGGCTGGTTAGAGCCATAAAAGTACAACATAAAACATCTGTAAACATAAAACATCGTATAAGCATTATTTAAATCCATTAAAAATCTGTATCTTTGTGTATTTAAAATCCATTAAAACATCATACAGAGGGTAATAAAAACCAACCACAATTATGACTATTAGATAACTTTAGACTATAATCCGCATAGACATACTATCAATCTTGTTCAAAAGGATTAACTCTACTTCATCCTATTCCTGTATCTAATTGCGCCAGTTAAAAAACTGGCTACCCCCAAACAGATTACAGGTGAATTTAACATTTGCAAGTAGACCAAGGCTGGCCTTACTTGCACAAATTTTGATCCCTTAGCAGCGGGAGGATGTACTTTCTGCGTAGGTGATCATAATGGGAGCAAAAGAACATAATGTGTAGAGTATCTTGCTCTGAGAAGTTGTCACATGTGCACCTATTTGATGAATTTGGTTTAAAATAACCTTTCGGAAAGGCCAGTAGCCAGGGTACCATATTTAAACGAAATCTTGTTAAGACAAAGAGATGATAAGCTTTGTTTATATAGGTCAAATATGGTTGCATCTGCTGTCCCAGGCTCAGTGTGACATACTTTCTCACCGAGGGCTTAATTAGTTCCTTTTCTTCCCTTAAACATTGACATCTGTCTAAAAACCTCAGCTTGACTGCTCTGACGGCGGACTTAGCCAGAGGGGTAGGGAGCGTAAACAATTCGGGGCAGCCTAACTTCTCCGTCTGATCTTTAATATATTTAAGCCATGGAATGTTTAGTGCCTTATCCTGCACCAAGCAGTCCTGAATTATTAATTGACTTAAGTTTGGGGTTGTTTGAGCCCAAATTCTCATCCAGCAGAGAAGTGGGGCAACCACAATCAGGTCTGAGATGTAACCCACTCCCATCTCCTCATGTACGTTAAAAATTGGTGTGGATGCAGGGACAGAAAGCAGTTTACGCATAAAATTATTTTCTGCCACTTGTATTTCTGTCGCGTCCTTATAGCCCCAAATGTCGCTACCATAGGTGGTCATGGGGATGCACTTGGCGTTATAAATCTTTAAAATCACAGGGAGCGGCTTAGAACCTATTCTTTTTGCGAAGTCTAATGTTGCCCCTGCCGCTCTAGCTAAAACATTCATTTTAAGGGTGCGTTGTGCACACCATGAGCATTGATCATCAAAGAGCACCCCAAGATATGGGAAAGTGGACACCTTAGTTAGCTCCGTCCCCTTACAGTAAAATTTTGCTTTAGCTGCCTTCCTCGATCCTATTGTCATTGCATGTGATTTTTTAAAATTTGTAATTAGATCCAGAGAATCCATAAAATCTATAAAACAATTTAATAACAATTGCAGCCCTCTTGCGGTTCTAGATATTAAAACCGCGTCGTCAGCATATAAAAGTGCCGGGATCATTTTTACGCCTGCTCTAGGTATATCTTTACAACAATTTGTCAACGAGTGCCCTAGTTTGTTAATATAGAGTAAATAACAGAGGGGCCAGTATACATCCCTGGCGCACCCCTCTTTTGACCGCCCAGGAATCAGTCAGACTGCCGTCTTCATTAAAACGGACTGCCGCCTTGGTGTTATCATGAGCAGTCACCAGAAAACTTATCAGATCGGCGTCTAGCCCCATTTCTTGATGGACAAGCCATAACTTGGACCTTTTAACTAGATCAAAGGCCGAGGAGAGGTCCATAAAGGCCAAGTGCAAATTCCCCCCCCCTGGCGACAGTATACTTTCCTATCACCAGGTGGAGGTTAAGGCACTGGTCCAGAGTCCCTCTCCCCGGTCTGAACCCATACTGCAAATCCGATACGATGTTGGCACTGTCAAGCCAAGCTGTTATACGCTCCAAGACCACTTTCCCCATGATTTTTGCAGAAGAGTCTAGAAGCGAAATAGGCCTGTAACATGCTGGGTCGTCCCTAGAGCCTTTTTTAAAAATGGGGATGATCACCGCCTTTGCCCATGACGATGGGAAGCCAAACTTGCAGGCTGCATTAAATACATAGGTTAAAATCGTAGCCCAAAGTTTGGGATCTACCTTGTAAAGGTCGGCCGGTACACCGTCGGGACCGGGTGCTTTTCCTCCTAATGTCGAGGTAATAGCTTTATGGACTTCATCTGTATTAAAAACAAGCGGACAACCTGCTAATCCGGGAACGATGTGTCCCACGGAGTTCTCCACGTTCTCCAGGTTATCATCGCTATAGATTTTGCAAAAATGTTGAACCCATGTCTCTGCAGGTACTAAACACTCTATACCGGTGTATGATGTATCATCAAAGAGGGGGCTATTGATAACAGACCAAAATTTAGCACTGTTTGCCAACACACTGGCTTGGCTGAGCTCCTCCCATGCCATCTCCCTCAGTTGTTTTTTCCTTATCTGTATTGCAGTTTTATATGCCTTTCTGCTATTTTTAACTAAAGAGGCCACCCTCGGTTTTTGCTTGAGAGCCTGCATGAGCTCCTTGTGGGTGGTCATGCAGGTATCGTCAAACCATCTTTTCAGCTTCGGGCGTGCTACTCTAGTCGTAGTTGACAAATTAGAGGCAACACATTTAATAATTGACTCAAAGGCATCCAAGATGGAGCTAGCATGAGATTCCTGATCTAGGCACACCTTAAACTCTGAGGCACAGCTAGTGTACAGATTATTCATGAAGCTTTCGGGAACGATCCTGTCCCATCTCAGTCTGCGTTCTTGATCTTTTGAATTTATGTTAGTATTAGTGAGTTGACTGACAGTCATGTCTTTAAAAGCAGCACGTAGATGGAGATCCAGTGTCAGAGGGTTATGATCACTGAACAGACTCTGGCTAACTCTTAAATTTCCTAGATCAGATGTTAACGAGGAGGATACCAATATATGGTCAATTACACTTCCACATCCATGTCCAATATAGGTGGCTACAGGTGCAAAATTATCTAGCTGTTGTAGGCAATACAGATTATGGGCTGATAAAATACCTTCTAATAAGGCGCCAGATGGTGAATGTTCAAAATGATTTAGCCCCTGCAAACCAGCCTCCTCCTCTAGTGATGCCAAACAGGTAAGGGGACAAGGGCGCGTGTTGAAATCTCCCAAAATTAATGTGTTGTAATGATCAACAGAGCTTTCCCCGTAAGCAGAAAGAAAGCCCTCCAAGGCCATTAGGTGCTCAGTCTCATTAACCCTTGTGAAAGAGTTGTAAATATTTACCACAAGGAGTGTCGGTAGATTCTTTCCTGTCAGTTTTACAGTTAACATGTGAGGTGAACACACGTCAATCAATTTAATATTGAAGGAGAGTTTGAGACTGAACAGCAAAAGGAGGCCCCCCCTTACTCTACCCATACTTGACTTTATAGCGGGTTTCCAAAATGATATGTAGCCATCCAGAAAAAAATGGTTAGTGGGCTCCCACGTTTCTTGTAATGCTATGATATGATGGGTACTCACGAAACGTAGCCAGGCAGTATCACCTTTTTTTGATCTTAGCCCAGCTATGTTCCATGACAAAACTCTCAACCCACCTGGATTGGTTATGAGGTCGGTCGGGCTATCTTTTGGTTTATGGGCCTGCATTAGCTGTAATGAGGGGGATGATGTATGGGGGATATGGAAACCAGTATCAGCAGCTGTTTCAATTTCTATAAATTGCTGGGGATTTTCAGTTTGAGCTATTACTGCCGCGGGGGATGGTAGTCAATCTTGCATATCCAAACCTGAAAGGGCTTCAAACCTATTCTCAAGATGAACAAGGGGGAGCACATTAAAACCTGGGCCATTATGTGATCTATAAAAGTAGCCAAGAGGTAGAGGGCAGATGTTGGTATTCATGGGGGTTTCGAGCTCACACGGTCTCAATAGATATCTCACCAGAGCCGGGCTTCGAAAGTTAATTACAATACAATCACCTTCAAGGTTTTTTTTAAAAGTACCAACCCACCCAACTCTGCGCGCCATAATGATGTCCCTCCCGTCAGGGGCTTGAAGCCTCCTATGTCTTGATAACCAATCAACGCATTTATTGCGCAGTTGTTCCCACGTTTCCCGCTGATCTTGTTTTAGTGGCGGGACCCCTGTTAGGACCAGAACATAGGGACAGGCATCCGGCGGTAGGTTCAACGTGTCTCGATTTACTGTTGAGGCATTACCGCTTGAGCGTGATGATACATTGCGCCTTAAGTTGCCAGTTATAGAATTTTGGGCATCTGCCCCGGATCTACTGGGGCCACCTGCATTCTCCTGTCGCTGGTGAGTGCGTGTAGTTGTGGGAGGATTGCAAATCGGTTTAGCACTAGTTCCCATGGTAACTTGATTTATATTTGGGGCGGGGGGGGACAACGCTTTGTCTGATGTCTCACAAGGCTGACTTACATGTACGATGACAGGTGGTTGGGAGGGTTGTGTTGCGGTCAAGGTGTTTGGTATAGTTAAAATTGCCCCCATGTTGCCCCTCCCTCCTTTCTTTAATTCTGTGGGCATTTGTGCACTCCTGGTCACATAACCCCCTCCTCCAACAATTGCAACCAGATTGTTAACAGTAGCCTTGAGTAAATTAAATTTTTCTTCTAAGAGAACGGCCACTTGATTATTCACCAAGGCAGCAATGACGTCCCCACAGCCCCCAGAACAGAATGTTAACTCAGTCTGTGTGCCAATTGAACAGGTCAAGTTCGAGGTGACTATAGATGGTGCATGGGGTTCGTTAAGGGTCCTAGTATTATCAGTAGAGTTAGTAGAATTAATAGTGGGAGGTTGCATCCAAGTGGTGAGACTATTCCGGGCAGGGATAATACGGGTGGGTTGTTTCCTTTTAGTGCAGGTGGGTTTCCCAATCTTTCTCTTCCGCTTGACCGCGGATATTCCAGCAGATGGATTAGAGTTATTATTTGGGGGGACCTCAGTTATTTCAGTTATCTCCAAACTACCAGCACTCTCGTTTATAGCAGATGGATTTCCAGATGGATTTCCAGCCTCAGGGTCAATTGGTGGCAGTAGAGGTTGCAGTAGAGGTTGCTCCAGTGAGTTGTCTGGTGAAGCACCTCTATGTAAGATAACAGCTGCCCGTCCTTCAGCGTCCAGGGACAGGCGTCTTTCTGTGAGTGCAATTTCGCCTGAGACGATGTTGACAACCCTCTTGAGCATATTATTAATGCTGGATGTAATGGGGCGTGCTGGCGGTAGGGTAGTGCGTTTCCCCATGGTTTATAGTATGCTTATTCAGTCAGCTCGCGGACAGAGAATGACTAAAACAAATATGTGAAATTGATGAAACACTCACACGAGTGCAGCGTCGCAGGGGCTGCTGGGGAATATGGTTCCCGTTGCTGCCGTACCCCTCACGGCGTGTCTGAACCAAGGTGTGCTGTCACGGCAGGATAAATGGCAGCTATTAACAACTAACCGGACCCTCAGGCGTCCAAAGTTAATTAAAGTTGAATAAAGCTGTTACAAGTTCTTAGCTCCACCTCTCCGCGTGGATATTAGAGCTAATATCTTCACCGGCAAGAACCTCCCAGCAAAAACACACAAGGACATCTACTCCAATCTCCAATCTCCAGTATCCTGTATCCATATAGGACAAGGCGCCTCCTCCATTCCCATAAGAGCCTCCTCTAGCTCCAACACTAGTCACAGCAGCCTCAAGGCACTCTCTGCTCAATCCCCGATTTACCTCTCATCACAGGGCCACAAGTTCATGCAGCAGTTCCTCGTAGCTGCTGCACATATCCTCACGGGGCCGGAGAACAGCCACCAGGATACCCGAAATCTCCTTGCGGGCTTTTTCACCGCAGGCCCTCCGTCGCTGCACTTTCTGCACTTTTCTGCGCTTTCCGCACCTCTTGCCATTAACCTCTTTGAGCCGCTGCAACCTTCATCCTGTGGCTCGCGGCTCATGGCTCGCGGGAGGCACAACCCGGAAACAGCTTTGCGTAACGAGTTTGGTCAACATAGTAATGAATCAGTGTTATTCATTGAGCAGTATGTAACTTTTAAATTTGTGGTTATTGGGTTTTTTTTAGGAGGAGAATAGAAAACAGAGATTTTCATAAAGAAAAGTAGCATGTGACAAAATACATGGAAGAAGCATACAAAACGTTTTAATTTTTGAAGTAGCAGGAAACAATAACTTTGAGGAAAATCAGGAAAAAACATTTTGTTTGGAAGTTTATTTATGTTCCTGTGAAGCTTATCCTGGGAGGTGTAGTTGTTTCACAAGAACAAATAATTTGCTTACAGAAGGAGGAAAACACATCCTTCTTTAAATAGGTTGGACCGGTATCAGCCTGACTGGATAGTACTTGAAGTGGTAGTGTATCCCCAGGTGGAAAAGATGTAGAACATTCTGAAGTGTTGTCTATTTCAGAACAGTAAGCCATCTGAACCCTGGCAACAGCAGCAGCTGGCATGACTCGCGGGTTGGGGGGACGAGGGGTCGCGCGGGGAGAGGAAGTCGGGCGGGGGAGTTAATTTAATATAAAAAAATTTAACTTACCTTTGCGCCGGCCGGGTCCCGCGTCGTCTATGTTCCTCTCCTGCTCTCCTGCCTTCGGCAGGAACAGGAAGCAGGCAGCCAGGCTCCCAGTCCCACCCCTAAGCCAATCACAATGCTGCAAGCAGTGTTGTGATTGGTTGGGATGCTGCCCAGCCAGGGGCTAATGGCCCGGCCATGTTCTCCATATAGGCTGCATTGCAGCCTGCATGGAGAAGGGCTGAGTGCGCATGACTGGTTTGGTGGGCCCCAGAGTCCTTAGTCATCCGCACTCAGGAGTGGGCACACCACTCCTCCCCTGCCCAGCCCTGTTCGCATAGCAGCCCCGCCCGCAACCAAACCCTTCTGCTTTCTCTCAGTACGAGAAGCAGAAACATAAAATAGTAGTTATTACCATTTTATGTTTCTGCTTCTCGCTGAAGCCCTAGTGGAGGAGCCACCCCTTCCTAGCAATTCTCTGTAGATGAGTGGATCTGAAATGTATGTACATTCCAGTGGTGCTCATGCTGTACTGCTTCTTTCTCGCTCTGCTGAATTCTTTGTTTCGAAGTTTGCAAGTCACAAACTTTGCAGATACCTTTTGCTTCTTCCTGCTCTGAAACCGCTGGTGTTTGCTGATCAGACTCAGAAGAAGCCATTATAAATGAGTGAAGTTGGTTGCATTGTTTGCTTTAGAGTTGTTGATATAGTTGTAGGTTTGTAATTTTCTTTAATTATTTTATTGCAATAAGAAAAAGTTTGATGTTACTACTGTTTTTTTTTACTTACTAGTTATTTTAGATTTCAATATTATTACAGTATTTGAATGTTCACTGAAACTGTCAATTCCATCCCCTCGGACTACACGGGTAATCCTGTATTTATGTGTATCTATACGGTACTCTGCACATCTTTTATGCCAGAGAGAGGTGTTAACGGAGAAGCCAATTATTTGCATACCCTACTACACTCACTTGTCATACAAGAGGGAGGTATCAGTAGAGAGATTAGTCCTTGTCCACACTGTAGTAAGTAGATCTCTCATAAAATACAGTCTTGGCACAGAGGCCAGTCTGTCCCCATACTCTATTACGCACAGCTGACACCTGATGGAGATGTGCTAATGCAGAGGGCAGTCCCTTCGCACATCTTTCTACATACACCTATCACCCCGGGGGGAGGGGAGTTTTATTGGAGAGGGCTCTCCCTCTGCACACCCTACTACAAATACTTGTCCCCATGAGTAGAGCTCTGAAGGAAAGGTGAGTCTATTAACACATTCAACTTTCCACACATAATTCTCAGCATAGAGGCTACTGTCTTCTCATACCCTACTATGTACATCTGTCACCATGAGGTAAAGTTATTAGGAGGGAGACCAGTCTCTATCCACAGTCTACTCTGGGGAGAGCTCTCAACTGACAGGGCAGTATCTCTCATACCTTACTGTTCATGCTTGTAACCCTGGAAAGATGTGTTAGTGGAGAAGTTTCTTGTCCCTGAGTCCCTACCACATACATTAGTTGTTATGAAGAGAGGTGTGAGTGGAGAGTACAGTTATCCTGTTGGGAGTTGTGAGCAGAGAGGCCACTCTCTTTCCACAACTTACTACGTACACTTGGGATCCTGGGGAGAGGTCTTTTCGGAGAGTGTTCTCCCACACATCACCCTACCATGCATATCTCTTGCATTGAAGAGTGGTGTCAGTGAAGAGGATAGTTTCTTATCACACCCTACTTTGCACAGCTGTTGGCCTGGGGGGTGGTGTTAGCAGAGAGGTCTCTGTTACTGCACAGCTTAATAAGCACAGTTGTCGACCTGGGGAGAGATGTCAACAGAGAGGGTAGCATCTCCCCACACCCTACTACACACATTGGTCACCTTAGGTAGAGTTTCTAATAGAGGGTGTAGTGTTTTCCCACACTCTACTATACATGACTGTCACCCTGGTGAGAGGCCTCAGTGGAGGAGCCAGTCTCTCTCCACATCCTACTGCGCTCACTTGTCACCCTGGGGAAAGGTATCAGGGGAAAGGCTTGTCCCTCCATAAACCCTACAATGCATATTTGTCACTGTGGAGAGAGTCCTCAGTGGACACAACAGTGCCTCCGTACACCCATTATACTGGAGCAAGGTTAAAGTTGAGAGGCCACTCTCTTCCCACTCCCTACTATGTGCACTTGTCGCTCTGGGGAGAGGTGTCAGGGAAGAAGCCCATCTCTCCTCACACCTTAGTATCTATGGGCATTAATCTGGTAAGAGGTCTCAGCTGGGAGGCCAGTCTCTATCTGCAACCTACTAAGTAGAGACAATAGACCCTACTATACATGGCTGGTATTCTGGGGAGAGGACTCAGAGGAGATACCACTCCCTCTGCAAAACCTACTATGCACACCCATCACCCTGTGGAGAGTTGTTAGAGAATAGGTCTGTCTCTTCCCACACAAGATGTGAGCAGAGATACAGGTGTTTGACACAATGTACTACACATGCAAATCCATCACCCTTTGGAGAAGTGTGAGCACAAAGGACAACCTCCCCTCACACTCTATTACACTAGTTCCTGTGTATACATTACTATGTATAACTGTCACTCTGGGGTGAGCTATGTACTATGTTCATCTGTCACCATAGGAGGAGGTGTTATCAGAGGGGGAACTGTCTTTGTACATCCTACTATGCACACCTGTTGTCCTGGGGAAAGTCACAGTTGATGGGTGTCCATTTTCCCATGCCCTAATATGAATACTCCCTCACACCCTCTTATGCACCTCATCACTTTAAAGAGAGACCTCAGCGGAGAAATGACTCTCTCTTCACATGCTACTATGAATGCTGGTCATGTAGAGAGGTCTCAGCTAGAGGTCCATCTCTCCCTGCATTCAACTATGCAAATATGTCATCCAAGACAGAGTTTGCAGCATTGAGGTCATTTTCTCCCCACACCCTACTTGTACATCTGTCACCCTGGGGAGAGCTGTGAGCAGAGAAGTAATCCCCTCCTCACACCAAATGTTGCACACGCATCATCCAAGAGAGAAGTCACAGGAGAGGGGCCAGTTCCTCCTACTATACATACCCATCATCCAAGACAGAGGTGTCAGCAGAAAGGCAAGTTCCTCCCCACATGCAACTATGCATACACGTCACCATGGGGAGAGGTATGAACAGAGAGGTCAGTGTCTCGCCATAGCCTTCTAAACATACCTGTCACTCAGGGGAGATGTGTTAGCGGAGAGGCTGCTCCCTTCTTCACACCCTACTGTGCATCCTTATTGCCCTACGGAGAGGTCTCAGCAGAGTGGGCAATCTCTCCCTACACCCTACTGTGTATGCTAGTCAAGCTGGGAAGAGGAGCCAGTGTACAGGGAAATCCCTCCCCAAGCCCTAATATGCACTATTATTGCCCTGGGGAGAGGTCTCAGCAGAGAGGCCAGTGCCTTCTCACACCTGTCATCCATTAGAAAGCTCTCAGCTAAGAGGCCAGTACCTCCCCACACCCTACTATGCATACTGGTCACCCTGGGGAGAGACGTCAGCAGAGAGGCAGTCTCTCCTTACACCCTACTATGCACACTGGTCATCTTGAGGAGAAGTCTAAGCGGAGAGGCCAGTCCCACCCCATACCCTACTATACACAGTTGTTGCCCTGGGGAGAGGTGTCAGTGGAGAGCCCACTCTCTCCTCACACCCTACTATGCATACCTGTCATACTGGGGAAAGGTCTCAGTGGAGAGGCCACTTTCTCCCCATAACCAGATAGTGGGGACTATAAGGCATAAGTACTGTAATGAAGGAAAGTGTAAATTCTTTATAAAACAAATTTACAATACCACAAGACACAGGCAGGATCGTAAAAAAGTAGGAAGGGGTAGGCAAAATCTCTTTGCGCACTGTGCACATGTGTGGCCATAGGGAGAAGTCTGTCTATTAAGGTAGGTCATTATTACACACTACTACGCTCATTTGTGCAATAGTCTCAGCGGAGAGGCCAGTACTTTCCCATAGTATACTATGCATGCTTGTCTTTCTGTACAGGGATGTTCACAGAGAGGCCAGTCCCTTCCCACACTTTACTACATACACCCATCATCATGTGGATAGCTGTCAAGGTAGAGGAGAGTCCCTCTTCATACCGCACTACACCCATCCATTATCCAAGAGAGAGGTCTCAGCAGGGAAGCCTGTGACTTTCCACACCCTCCTACGCACACCCTACTATGCACATTTGCCATCTATGAGATACAGGTTAAATGTTGGAGCTCGCAAGACTCTCACAAGAGTAAGACAAATATACAGGTGGAGGCAAGTGTTTGGGTGCTCCCACTCTCTCTCTCTCTCTCTCTCTCTCTCTCTCTTTAGAGAGAGAGAGAGAGAGAGAGAGAGAGAGAGTCTCATGGGTGTCAATATTTCCCAAATAAAAGGGAATTATAACATGAAACAATCACATAATGTAGGAATAGGGTGGCTCTGACAAGATCCTTTGTGTTTATAGTGTGTAGTGTTCAGTTATGCATAGTATTGGATGCATTTCTTGATATTGTTAAGGAAAATCCTCTTTCCTTCTGCATTGAAATGCACTCCATCTCACCTGTAGACACCAGCCATATCAAAACGCATATTGTTTTGATAAATAGAGACCATCCCATGGTCACAAAGAAATGGGGAAATTGTTTCATGAACATACTTCCGGTACTTCTCAGTCTTAGGAAAAAACAGTTTTGACCATTGCCATTTTTGCCCTTTACATATATTAAAACACACAAAGCCTGTGTGAGGAAAGAGAGACATCAGTTGTTTAAAGGCTCTTACATGGATTTCAAGAGCAATCCCTGTAATTGTGCCCAGACCACTGCCACCACAGTGCACTATCACGAGGTCTGGGTGCCCTCAATCAAAAATGCCCCCAACCATTGGTTAACAACTGATGTCACTTCATACCTCCGTGGCCAATCCAAGTAATGTCCAAATTTGGAAATCCAAGATTGTTGTCAATACCATAATTAATAACATATTCTCTAGCCCAGTGGATGAAGCTGTGTCCCTAAATCCAGAGGCAAAACATGATGGAGCATGAAAGTGTCAGTCATAAGAGGAGTGCTCAGCAGAATGAGTAAGCTTCAGGAGGAAATATAGCTATATGAGAAGAGAAAAATGGGAGGGAGGCAAAAGTATACATGTAATCGGTAGACTTTGACAGTTAGAATGGTTTGTATGGTGCATAGTTATTGGTTAAATAGTATGAGCTTTCCTATTGGGTGATTTTGAAATTTTGCTATGATCCCATGAGTTTATTGCAATACTCATTTACAAGCTTCTGCAGGTAAAGCTTGCTGTGTGAACTCATACGATCCCGATTGCACAGGGAGAGAAAAAAGTATGTATTAGCACAAGCACAGTACAAGTGTCATTAACTGGTTTAAACAACCATAAAGCAATACAAACAAACCACAGGTTGTCAATGTTAATATTTAAGTTAAAATAAAAGCTGACAAAGACCATTAAAGGAGATTATGGTACATGTAGTACATGTGTTGTATTCCGCTTTAGGTGTCCGTATATAGGTTTTCCTGAATCATGTCCTTATATAGGCACAATTCGCATTGCCCTTATATAGGCATAGAATCCCTGTCCTTATTTAGGCATTAACCGTGCACTCCAAATACAGGCATGGTCACCGACATCCGTCCACCCTAACGTCACAACGAGTTCTTAGAAACCAGACCCTTAAGCTTCGGGAGTTTCCCTAGCACAGGACTATTGATTTCTCCAAGAACTCATCTATTATGTATGAACCGTTATACCTTAAGGGTTCATTCCTGACGTCTTCCTCTGTCTGACTTTACGTCAATGCTAACAATCCAAGGCACCTACCAGGTATAAATATACCTTCCCTTGCCCAAGCAAGTTAGAGGAGACCTCGACTTCAGAGAAGCCCGTATCCCAGCCTGACGCACTGAGAAGACGCTGTCATTCCTGCACGCAGACGAATCCAGCTTCCAGTGTTCTGACTCCCTTCGCGGGGTGTTAGAGTTCCAGATCCGGCAAGAGATTCCACCTCTCTCATTCACAAGGTATGGAGCTGACTAGATCCTAGAGGGACTCTTGGCATACTATACTTGGCATACTATACTTAACATACTCTTAGTATACCAGACTAGAGAATACTCCACCTACTTCTACCTTTCCCTACACCTAGACTAGGTTAGGTACATTGGGGTAGAACTAGCTTAGAAACGCATCGTATGAGTACTCGCATTTTTAGCTCATGTTATTTATGTACGTGAATATATGCTAAAAGATAATGCTACAGCAGTATTATTTATTTCTACTGCTTACGCTGTACATTATTTATCTTGCATACTGTCTTGTGATCATGACAGCACATATCTCTTACACGAGAAACAAGACTGTTCAATAAAACATTTTTATTGAAACGCCCGTCTTTCCTTTCTGTGTAACTCTGTAGAAACTAAGCATGCACGATTGACTGAGTGAAACTGTTATCTATTGTTTCCACGATTCTGAGACGTGTTCCGATTCTAAAGGGAAACAAAGTTGTCATGTTTTTCGGTTGCCAGAAACTACTCCCTTCTTGTTCTCAAGGAGTTTCTAGTGGCCTCTGAGCTAGCTGGCACAAGTAATTAAGTTTAATATACTCGATAGGGACATACCGACCTTAGTCCTATGTCAAGCCTATATGTTATATTATTCCAATGCGCAGAGCCTATTAGGGAAATAGGAACTACACTACATGGCGCCCAACGGTTTGGTAAGGCAGTAATTTAATGCTAGATACTGAGTAACTTAGTTGTGCTTTTCTCAGAGACCCCTACTCACATACTCCATAAGACGTCTGGAGTGGGTAGGGTTAAATATCCGCCATAACTAATTAGGACAAAAACCCTATATATTAGTTGTTTGGTTTGTTCAACGTTGAAGGATACAGTGTTCCAAAATATTGTGCACCTTATCTTTTTGTTTCCTTGAAACTTGTTCTACATTTTTCAAAAAACAAATGTCCTTAAACGGGGACAATAACACCGAAACCGGTGGAGCTGCGGCTGACCCAGTCATAGCAGTTTTTAACTTTACAGGTTTAAATGAACCTGAGGAGGGTGTTATAGACATCCATCCAAACTTAAGAAGAGCCATCAGTCTAAAACTTATAAAACAAGGCCTACCACCAAGAGTTGGTAGAGAAGTTTTCGTGATAGAGGCACACGAATCTTTTCAGACAGAGGTATTCTATTCATGGATAATATTCCCTGAATCGAATTCAGTAACAAGACTGTTTCACTTCTACAAAGAAGATGAACCACCAGAGGAATATCTTCCTTTCGAGGATATTGAAATTCCACTAACATACCAGGAGCATCAGCTCTGGTTTAAAGGCGCCCTAAAACATCACAGAAACATTACCAGGCTCGGTCCACTAGGTAGACAAGGAGCAACATGGCCGATTCTAGCCGGCTACACTCCTCATCCTGACCTCGAAATAATGTCAGACGTGGAACTACTTACTCAACTTACAGAGTTGATAAAAATATACAGACAATTAGTCCAATATGTCATGCAGACTTTCACAGTCCAACCACCATTAACACTTCCAAATCAAACCCCTCAACAGGGGAATACACTAAAAATTACACCACAGACTTTATACGCATTCATGGGAAAAATGCCCACAAAACGTGAGCAAATTCCATTCTGGATAGCTCAAAAAATTACTCAACTACAAGCAGTATTTCCTAATACTAGCCCTTATGAGAAACACAGAATCCTAACAATCTGTTTACCAATGGGGATCACACCACAACTGGAAGACTGCACCACTTGGGGCTCAGTCTTTGCTGCCATCTATACTAAAACATATGGTGTTCCGTCAATCGCAGTAATACCAGATGTCCTGAAACAAATTCAAAACGAATATGGGGCAGAGCCTGCTCTGAATTTAGGTATGAAATTACTGAAAAATTTCGACCAGGTCTCAACAATAATATTATCTAATATTAAAGGGGAGGCAGTGGCGATCCGCCAACGATTAAGGGAATTCGATGTTACAGAACATCAAACAGAACTACCCAGAATAATAGAGCAATCTTATGAGAATTAGGCAGAGATAGTTTAGGTGGAAGATCATTGAAGCCAAAACTATCTGAAAGTCCTGAGAAGGACTCTATTAAACAAACTCCTACATCTTCTAAAAAGAAGTGGGAAACTAATAAACAAAATTCAAACGAGAAACGTTCTCAATCCCGAGGTAGGTCTCCTCCAAAGGAGCCCTCTGAAAGGAGGTATAACCTCAGGAATAGGGATAATTTGAAAAAGCCTGACAGGTATCAAGATACTGATACACGTTCCTCTCGTACCTTTCAGATATCGTCACAGACATCGGAAAGAAGAGGACGGTCAGAACATAGAGAAGAACGCGCGAAATCAAAAGACGACAAACACGTTCCGAAAAATAAATCAAAACCTCAATTCTCAAAAAAGAAGGTAGCAGGTCTGAAGGTCAGTCATGCCGAGGATACTGAGAACTCAACTCAAGAACGGAGAATGGGCTCAGACAATGCTGGACAGTGCGGCAGAAGTCACAATAGCTCGCCAGAACCTGAAAGAACTTCTGGAGATAGTGGACTTGAATGAGTACATTACAGTTGAGACTGTAGACACCAGGGTTAGTACTCCACAAAAGTTATATGAAATAACACTCCGGATGGAGGGAGACATACCTAGACAGGTGAAAGCACTCTTTTGGGAAAAACTTTCAAGGGCCTATGACATACTTCTAGCAGAAAAATACTGGCCACCACAATTTGTCAGGGAGTGCCCACATGGTGAGGACATTATTATGCCTGCCTTCTCCAACCATATTCCAATTCATCTAAAATATACTTATGCCAGGAAATGGGCAGTTGCCCAGGCCCCAGCATTATACAAAAATCATGTAGGATGGGATGAGGACTCACCTCACCATAAAATACATCTAAAAATGAACCTACTGCACAAAGGCAGTACCCAATACAGCAAGAAGCTAAAAAACAGGTCAGGGAGATCTTAGATCAACTTGAATACCAAGAGGTGATTGAAACATGCACCTCTTCAATGAACAATCCTTTGTTTCCTGTCTCCAAACCAGACAATACATATCGTCTAGTCTTGGATTACAGACACTTAAACACTTGTTCTAAAACATTTGCAGTGCAAAATGCACATAGTACAGCATTAATGAATAACATTGTGCGTAAAAAATATAAAACCACATTGATATCTCAAACGGTTTCTTTTGTCAAAACATAGCACCTGGAAGCAGGTACTTAACAGCTTTCTCAATAATGGGGACCCAGCGTCAATTTTGTCGACTCCCACAAGGGTTCAAGAACAGCCCGGGGTTATTCTCAGCGAGGGTAATGGAGTTACTACAAATTTATGATAATGAGGCATTGTCATATGTCGATGACATCTATCTGACAGACGATGACCTGGACAAACACTTGAACAGGGTGAATACCATTATACTGGGCTTCGCCTCTGAGGGCTACAAATTCAACTTCAAAAAGTCCAGAATTGCCCATCTCAATGTCCTCTTTTTAGGATATGAGCTTTCAAGTGAAGGCAAGAGCTTGGCAGCTAACTTTTTAGAAAGGTGTGCGCTGCTTCAACCTCCAAAAACGCTGAACAATTTACAATCTATCCTGGGTTTCCTAAATTTTGGAAGAACTTACATTCTAAATTACGCAGAAAGGGTTAAACCTCTCTACGCATTAATCAAACCTGATTTTTCAATCAAGAATTGGACACAAGAACACACAGAAATCTTGCGTTCACTCCAAGCTAACATGTTAGCAACCAATCACTTACAAACACGCGTAAGTCAACGCAATTTAGTCATCCGAATAATTTCGGGACAATACGGATTCACCTACTTAACATTTAATGAGGGTGAAAAAGTACCAATTGCATACAAATCACATTTGTATACACAAGCAGAAATGCGCTTCACTTCAACTGAAAAAATACTGACAGCAGTTCAAACCGCTGTAGCAAAAGAAAGAGCTCTAGCCCAAGGGAAACGCATTATTGTCATAACTCCAGTTCCGGCCTTAGAGGCGGTAACAAAAGCGAGCATTCCAAATGCTAAAGCATTACATCCTAGATGGATACAATGGGTTAATTCTCTTGCTGCAACAGATGTTGAATATGTTTTTGATCCTGACTTAAAAACACAAGCGTTCCTGCAATATGAACATGAATGTCCTCTGCCCACTGAGATTCTGCCTCTCGATCAGTATGAATTCATAATTTACACTGACGGATCCGCACAACCCGCTACAGGGAGTAAGCAAGCTTACAGTGCAGCGTGCGCAATCGTTAAAGCTCGCATGCGCAATGGTAACTTCAGACCGATGGTCACTAAAACCCAATCTCTAGGAGATTGCACAGCTCAGCGAGCTGAACTACAAGCATTCAAACTGGCACTTGAAAGTACAGATCGAGAATTCCCCAAACTAATAGTGTGCGATTCTTTCTACTGTGTGCAGTCGTATAATGAATATATACAAACTTGGCTTGAAAATGGGTTCAAAGATGCAAAAGGTGGCACAATAAAGCATAAAACGCTTTGGGAACAAGTAGTTCAGTTAAAAAGTGAACTACCAAAGGCGCACGTGATCCATACACTGAGTCATCAACGTGATGGCGTTCACGTTGCAGGGAATTCATTGGCTGACGAAGCCGCAAAGGGGGCTGTTCAGACGGCTTCCGTAGCTGCGATCACTCGTTCAAAAACAAGAATAGACAGTGAGATAATGTTGGCTGTCAATGCTACGAGCAAAGGCAGTGGTGCAGCGTTACCAAAACAGTTTCCACTCAAGTTCTTTTATGTAATTGATGCGAACAACGTTCCTTTTGCTCGAATCCCTGGAGTGGGGGATAGGGTAATTCCAAACATGGAACGTAGAGCAGCTTTGATTTATGAAGCACATTTGGGGGAGGGTCTGTCACATCAAGGGATCTCTAAAACAATATTGACATTAAAAGAGATGTACTGGTGGCCTGGAATGAATACTCAGATTCACATCTTCATCAATGACTGCATAGATTGTAAGGTACAGCGAGATGCAGAACGCCACCAGACACCATGCTACGAAGTAGTCTGCCAGGGACAGACATCATTGTTAGACAGCATTAGACTATCTATGCACAGGCGTCCTTTTGGACAAATGCAATCCCACAAATACTAAGTCAAGGTTCCTATGGATATGGCCTCAGCGCTCGGCTGACGCTCAAACTGTTATAAAAGATTTGCGAGTCTTTATCGGCACATACGCAATAGGCACGCTATATTCTGACCAGGGCCCTGCGTTTAGCTCTCGGGCTTACAAAGAAGCCATGGCCATTTTGGGCGTTGCATTGCGGTACTCTTCTCCGTTTCATCCTGAGGGAAATTCTGTTGTGGAAAGGAAAAACCGGGACATAAAGCAGTCTATAACAGCTAGGGTATTAGGTTCGGGTGATGGGTGGGTCAAACATCTTTATGGGGTCCAACGCTCATTAAATAATTTGCCAAGAAGTTCTCTAGGGGGTCACTCCATATGAGGTCCTATTTGGGACAAGAATGTGGGTGCCAGATCTAGAATGTAGAGGCACAGTGGTGGAAAATAAACCCTTTGATATCAAAGATCGTTTGGCTGTTTTACAGGATCTAAATGAACTAAGATCGAAACAAAGCAACGTATTCCTGCAGCCAACCACCACTGGGGAAAAACCGGCGGTCCCAGCAAGGCCTGTCTGGATTCCAAAAGTTGGGGATCTAGTCAGAGAGAAAATTGCGGACAAGAAGGAATTTGGACCTTCTTACAGACAACCAGTACCTGTCCTAGCCATACACGGAACAAGAACAGTACTTCTGCCGCCCCTTGCTGGAAAAAGGAGAAAAGATTTGTGTCCATCGACCTCATCAAACCACAGTATGTGGCCCATACTAAATAGTAGGCCTCGTGGACTCCGACCTAGTAGCAGACACACTCCTCTCGCTACTAGCCAAGAGGTTCAGACTGAAAGACTGATAACCATCGAGAATTCAGCAGTAACAGATGAAGGACTGAGCAACAATGCTATGGAACTCATCCCTCTTGAAACTCAAGTAACAGTTCGTCCAAATACACCTGTCTACACCAATGTAACAAGTGATCAATTGGTTCCAGCGATTTCTACGAATCCTGATGCAATTCCGACAATTGACAGAACTGCTTCTGGCTATTTCATTAACTTTGATACGTTTTCTGAGGATCTGAGTGAGCCTGAGACGTCGCCAGCATCAAAAACTTTTAAACAGCAAGTACAAGACTTTTTTCATTTTTTGAGAAAGACTTATCTGGTTTCACCGTGGATTGAACTCTGGGTTATTTCTGGAATATTTTTCTTTCTGCTTTGGCTAGCTTTGGTTATGACTATGAGCGTGCTTACAAATGGCAGATATATCCATGTGAACACTGAAAGAAAAGAAGTGAACTTACTTTTGAAACCTCACAAATCATCCCATCGTGAAACAAGAGACTTGTCTGTAGTGAACATCACAGCCGTTCCTATACAGGATGGTATAGTGTGGGACAAAACTGATTTCGATATTTTCGGCCCTACGGAACATTTGAACATTCCACATTTATTTAAGATTTCACTAAGTGATTTTGTTTTATCCAGTACCTATTCTGATGATTGGGACTTTGAAACTGTAAATAACATGATGTTTGACCTAGAAAAGTATGCTGCATTTTCTAATAATGAATATTTAGAGGGTTCATCAGACTATGAACAGCTGTATTGCTATAACCACTATGGTCATCATTTTTTGCATAAATCTGCAACACCTAGAAATGTGTTTATGTTTAACCAATGGGAGCATTGTCCTACACCACCGAAAGGTAGTTCAAAAACATTTGCTAAAAAGTTTCCATATTTTTCAGGATACAATACATCTGATCCAGAAACATTTTACTATAAAAATGTAAACAAAACAGGACTGAAAATTATGTTAACTAATACAAAACAGATTTACTCTGCAGCATTTATTGCCCAACTGTCTAGACATGGTTTCGACTTATGGAAAGACACAATAGACTCAAAATCTGTCTGGGGTACTAAAGATTGGCAAGTGCAGGGGATAGAAGCTTTGTTTAGAGCCTGTATCGTCCCTCAGCAAATAATGTTTTTGAATGACACGGTCCAACAAACATCTTGCCTTGGGTTAGCCAAGATCAAAGACATGAAAGCATGTTCTGTACCAACACCTGCAAGTGATAACAATACACAGGCAGCGGTTACAGTTGACACAATACTACAACTCAACAGAACAAATCCTGATTGGAGAAAATGGTTGATCTGGCCCACAGACACAAACAACTGTCAAGAGAGATTCCTGAATAAAACACAGGGGTTTACTATTCATAGGCCAGACCCACGATACGTCCAAAGACAGCATCCGGGGGTAGTAACAAAATACAGTGTAGGAAAATTATGCCTCGATTGGCTGTAAAAATCTACACTTAAGGATGTGAAACAACACTTATCTTTACTTAAAGAAGACGCAGACCTTAGGGAATTCTTGCTTGGACCAAGAAAACCACGTCAAAAACGTTTCATATATGCCGGCATCTATGCTGCTTATAATGAAGCATAGAAGGTGTCACACATGGAGGCCGCAGAACGAATACGTGAACTTGATCGTATTAACTTAGAGAAAACTCTCACTGTGGTCGACAATGGGTTAACAACTTTGTCCTCCAGAATTTATTCATTGGACAGTATTGTATCCTCTGCTATCGACATACTGGAACAAGATTTAGCCATGTTACAGCAAGGCCAATCTCAGTTGCGTTCTATTATGTTATTAAGCTGGACGCTGCAATCTTTGCGTGCGGGCTATGTGCCTTGGCGTTTATCAACACGACGGCTCTGTTTGCAGAATACAATCTAACTGATAAACAGATCGAACTGGCACAAAGGGGAGCAAAGTATACAGTGCTGAGCATTGAAAAACTGGAAAAATTACCATTCACAGTGGCAGAAAAACCAGCTACAGAATGGCTTATTCATGGCAAAATTAATCTACCTGTGACTACTTTTCAGTTTCAGTATTGCCTTAAACCAATGCAAGCAGGCAAATATGAAAGGTTGGGTAAAGAATACATTAAGACATCCTGGAATTTACCTTACACATATAGATGTTGGAGTGGGGATCGTGAAGTGTTTCTGAGCGGTACACACTGTGAAAGTGCACTAAGCGGTTCACTAATTTGTCAGGACATATCTATACACGGGGCTTGTAATGGTTCTGTGGCAAATTTGTCCTGCCATCAGCAGGGTACACCAGCTGCTGTGATTAATCCAACGTTTGGCCAACTTTCTAAAGGGAGTTACCTCATGTTGAATGATCAGAGTTGCAGTGGCATGTTGCCAGGCATCCCATATCTAGTAACGGTCAACTCCAGAGTAACTTGCTGTATGCAAGTATTGTTTGCCCCAATAGACACAGTCAGGGAGTCGCCTTTATGGCCTTCGTTGAATGTCTCTTTTATTTAATTTGATACTTTAAGCAGAATGAAAGCCATGCTTATACAACAATCAGTGCCTTTGACCTCGGCCAAAGAAACCTATGATCTACAAGTTTCAAGGACTTCGGCAGAGATACAGGCTTTAATTCGTACAAACTGCCCTATACATTTCGTAGAAATGATAGGACGTATCTTTAACATGACTGATACAAGCGGAATTGTACATGTATTTAAGACCATCTGTTCCGGACTATTAGCACCTTTCCAGGCTGTCCTCGGAATCATCCCAAACTTCGCACATTCGGTGTTTGGTAGTGTGCCGTTAATTCTAGCACTTGTTGCAGGAATTCTGTTTCTATTCCTCCTACTACGCTATGGCAAGCCTATTCGCCAACATCACTCCGAGCGATGTGGAGAAAGCTCTCCTTGTACGGAAATGCTGTGAGCGAATAGTACAGCTTTTGGGCATGCCTCGGCTACGGGAACTTAATACAACGTGGTTCCTGTCATTCAGACCAATCTGGCAAGATTGCATCTTACCTGTTCTACGCTGCCTGTTTTGCGGTGAAGAATGCGTGTTAGACACCTGTCTAAAACTCCCATCAGTCATGCCAACGGATGTCGATACTCTGCTGGACCCGATAACGGCCCATGCTGTGTGTTGTCCCCAGAGGCTTCCAATCCTGATGACGGCATTCATTGAGATCTCACAGATGCTTCCGGCAGCTGCTGAGGTACGAGATGGATCAACAGGCACACAGGTAACAACGGACGCGAACATTGCTTCTTCTGCTGAAGGCGATGTTTCTCATCTCTGTGCAATTAACCTTTTGAACGAGGTGTTCCAAATGTCACCAACTTCGGTGGATGATATTTTGGCTACGGAAATAGATGATCTAATGTTTACACCAGACCCATACACTGACTTTGATTCGGCTCACAGTGTACCAGGGCAACAATGAAATTTGGCCTTCATATTTTCAAAACTTGGAACTTTTCCCAGAAATGTAACTTTTTCTTTAAATTTTTTTTTTTATATAGAAATGACATGGCAAATGAACAATCTGCTTACAGTAGAACTAGTCTTATAAAACGGATTCTTTGAATACTTCCAGGGACACATTGTCACCTTACTTGTCTAACATTTCATTTAATTCCATGATATGCAATGGTTTTGATTTTTGAGAACTTATCGACCATTTCATCATATGTATATATTTCTGTTTCATTCACATTGCATTTTACTTCCATTATTTGCTTAGAATGAAAACGATGCTTTAAATGTACAGTACCTATTGCATTTCAACAGTTTTGAGCTTCTTTTAAAATGCTTTTAGAAATGTTTTTAGCAACATGTGGTACTCAATTTTATGTTTAGCATTGAATTGTTTAGCATTTAGTATTATCGTTCATTCGAAAGTGGAGTGGGTGTTGTATTCCGCTTTAGGTGTCCGTATATAGGTTTTCCTGAATCATGTCCTTATATAGGCACAATTCGCATTGCCCTTATATAGGCATAGAATCCCTGTCCTTATTTAGGCATTAACCGTGCACTCCAAATACAGGCATGGTCACTGACATCCGTCCACCCTAACGTCACAACGAGTTCTTAGAAACCAGACCCTTAAGCTTCGGGAGTTTCCCTAGCACAGGACTATTGATTTCTCCAAGAACTCATCTATTATGTAAGAACCGTTATACCTTAAGGGTTCATTCCTGACGTCTTCCTCTGTCCGACTTTACGTCAATGCTAACAATCCAAGGCACCTACCAGGTATAAATATACCTTCCCTTGCCCAAGCAAGTTAGAGGAGGCCTCGACTTCAGAGGAGCCCGTATCCCGGCCTGACGCACTGAGAAGACGCTGTCATTCCTGCACGCAGACGAATCCAGCTTCCAGTGTTCTGACTCTCTTCGCGGGGTGTTAGAGTTCCAGATCCGGCAAGAGATTCCCACCTCTCTCATTCACAAGGTATGGAGCTGACTAGATCCTAGAGGGACTCTTGGCATACTATACTTGGCATACTATACTTAACATACTCTTAGTATACCAGACTAGAGAATACTCCACCTACTTCTACCTTTCCCTACACCTAGACTAGGTTAGGTACATTGGGGTAGAACTAGCTTAGAGACGCATCGTATGAGTACTCGCATTTTTAGCTCATGTTATTTATGTACGTGAATATATGCTAAAAGATAATGCTACCGCAGTATTATTTATTTCTACTGCTTACGCTGTACATTATTTATCTTGCATACTGTTTTGTGATCATGACAGCACATATCTCTTACACGAGAAACAAGACTGTTCAATAAAACGCCCGACTTTCCTTTCTGTGTAACTCTGTAGAAACTAAGCATGCACGATTGACTGAATGAAACTGTTATCTATTGTTTCCACGATTCTGAGACGTGTTCCGATTCTAAAGGGAAACAAAGTTGTCATGTTTTTCGGTTGCCAGAAACTACTCCCTTCTTGTTCTCAAGGAGTTTCTAGTGGCCTCTGAGGTAGCTGGCACAAGTAATTAAGTTTAATATACTCGATAGGGACATACCGACCTTAGTCCTATGTCAAGCCTATAGGATATACTATTCCAATGCGAAGAGCCTATTAGGGAAATAGGAACTACACTACACATGTACTGTGGAAGAGATACATTTGTTGTGTGAAGAACGCAAGAGTGAGGTTATGTTAGGGTCAACCAATAGTTGACATTCCTTCTACAAATGTCAAAAAAAGCTATGATGTGATTGCTGCAAGGTTTGAAGGTTCAGATACTTATATCTGTTGCATAACTTCAGGCACCTGAGATTGCCCTTAGTGGTTTGGAGGTGAAGGAAGTGTAATCTCTTTGACTTGTGCACAGATGAGGTTTACAAAGGAAATTGGTGTATACAGCTGCCTTAAAAATACAGCTTCATTTGCAGGTAATTCAGAAGTGGAGTGTAATTAAAGAATGAAGTCTGTGTGCAAACATTTAAATAGTATAATATATTTAGAAATCAGTTTCACTATGTTTCTTCATTGTGAGAGAACCAATAATTTGAATAGTTAAAATGTGTTTACCAAAGTCTTTGCAGAATGCAGCACACATAGAGGAAGTAACGAGGAGAAATAAATATATTTCTCCTTGTTATGCCTTTCCTGGGAAGGCGTATCTTTTTGGCGCATTCCCAGGTTTACCAGTTCTTGTAAATCTGGGAATGCGTCAAAAACCATTGGAAAACATTCCCAGGGCAGAGTCAGGCAATGCAGCGATTTGCGCTGCGTTGCCTTACTTCAGATTTATGGAGCCACTCAGGGCCACGCAAAGTGGCCTTGTGTGGCTTGATAAATCTGACTTAAGGGTTGCTTCGCTCTTGCACCACGTTGCGTGGTACAAGAGTGATGCAAACCACCTTGTGAATAGGCCCCTAAGTGTAGGCCTGTAATCTCCAGAGGAAGAGTAAACAGATTTATGTCTGTAGTCAGACACACTGTTACTAGAAAATCACCTAAAAGCACATATAATCTCAAAAGAAGTGAGTCTTCAAAACTTATTAATGATTATAATCCAGTAATTCTGTCCATGTGAAATGCCAACATGGATATTCAGTTTGTAGCAGTCAATTTTATTGCTGTAGCTCAATACATCACTTCGTATATAACAAAGTCAGAAAAGACAGAAATGAAGGATGTATGGGAAGAGATAGCAGCAGAGAAGCCATTAAGTAAAAAGCTTTACAGTTTCAGGTTAAAGATGCTCTCACACAGAGAGCTAGGATCTTATGAAGCTTGTGAGAAACTCAGTTCTTCTAGCTGTACAGGAAGTCCAAATCAATAATTTGGGCATGGTTAGGTCTGGCATCAACACGAAAACTTGTTGAAACCATTTCCTGAAATTGAGCATCTTGCTCAGTTTGATCCAGAGAGCACTGACCTACTTAAAACCAACATGATGCACTCTTATTCCCCTAATCGGAATGTCAATCTAGAAAGTTTTTGTCTGTATGAAGTACTACAGTACTATACATACAGAAATAACATAGATGAAGATATTGAACAAGGAATGTTTGGGATGACTGGCTGTAATGGATGTTTAGTGAGACATGCAAAATCAAGTCTCATTACTCATTGTAAACTGAGCTGTCAAACAGGTGAGAGAAAAAAATTATTTTGCCTGGCTCTTTTGCAACTTTTAAACCTTAGCATTCAGAGACTGAACTGCTAGGTGACTATGACTGTTATGAAGATGCTTTCAATGCAGTCAAAGATAGTATTCAATGTAAAGTGTTTCCCACGTATCAGAAAATGGTAAATGATGGAATTCAACAAGAGGAAACAATTACTATAGGGGTTACAAAGGAATTCACACAAAACAGTCAGAGGTCAGGGCCTAATAGGCAAGATCCACTTGGCCAGCCTATCATTGAAAATGAGGCATCCATAGCTATGAATGAATTGGAAAAGGCTATGGGCCAAGTAAGGAATGAGACCATTTCTTTAGAAAATTTTATTTCTCAGCAGAATCAACCACAGCCAGACTTTTTGAGCAAATAAGAAACTCTGTAGAGCATGGACTCCTACATGATAAGTCTGAATGTTCTTGTGCAACATTCAAGCCCACACTTCTCTATGTTAGTGGTCAGGCAGGCACAGGAAAACGTTTTCTAATTAAAGTGGTGACTGCATTTGTTCACATGAAGACTAGTTGTGTTGTTGTTGTGGCTGCTCCTATTGGACTAGTTGCACACAACATTAAATGAATCACATTCCATAGACTACTTATGTTGCCTGTGGAACATGACAACAAATTAGAGTACTTAAAGTTATCTGGTGAGGCTGGCTTAGTATATGGTGCTCACTTATGTCAGTGTAGGCCCCTGCACTAATCCAGATGACCTTATGGTGATTTTAGTGGTCTTAGACAACCTTAGAAAGCTCTCTATGTGGTAGCTGTGGAGAGCAGTCTTCAGGCTTAGTCCAGAAGGAGTGTAAAGCAGCTTGTTTTACCAGAACGTAATCTTATTGGTATAGATTAAGGGAAAAAGAACCACACAGTGTATTTATAAAAATAGGTATTTATTATAAGACACTCACTAACGCATACAGATATCTCCTACCCAGAGATATACACAATGCACACAATACTTTGCAAAGAAAACAGGTAAGTAGCACGATATACACGGTGGTCGCCAGGGGGGGACCAAACCATATACTAAAATAGTGGGATGCGAACCACGACCCAAGTCAAGTCTATACCCAGAAGACATAGAAGTGCTGGAGACCCAAGGAACCACCCAAGGTAAGTAACCAGGTACCCCACGGAGGCCGTGTGCAGAGTGGGAACAATTGCTCAATTCAAGTCAATGGGTAAGTTGCAGTTGCAATTTTAAAGAAGAAGGACCCTTCCCAGTGGACCCTGGAGAAACCCCCTGGAAGACAGAAGGTTGGAGAGCCACCCCACCCGTGGATACCCTAGGAACCAGGATACCTACACCAGGGAAGTGGGGTGCATAGGTGCGAATTGGTGTCGGAAACCGCCGCCGAACCCAATGGAGGACTTCAGGAAGATGCCGCTGGCGAAGAAGGTGAAAGTGTCCAGTGGAACCCAAAGGTAGATTCAAGTTGAGAAGTACTTGCAAGCAGAGGGAACAGCATCTATGCCACTCAGGGGTGACCAGGAGGCACGGAAGATGAATGCCCACCGATGTCGGGTGCTGCAGGAGAGTTGACGGTGAACCTGGAGCTGCAGCTGTGTGGACCAGGCGATGCTGTGGAAGACCAGGAGCCCTTCATGAGCTGTCCCATGTCGGCTTTCGAGAGTTGAGGGGTCGGTGTTTGTCGGGAACCCCAACAAGCCTTGGCAACTGCAACCAACGTGGCAAGCGTTAAAGGTGCAATGTCAGGACCAGCAAGGTCTGAGGTACTCAACACAAACAGGGGAGTCAGAGTAGGCCCTGAGCAATCAGGGGAGCCCACTGAAGCAAAAGAAGACCCTCGAGAGGACCCACAGGCCGGAGGCACTGGAGTCGCTGGAGGACCTCGAGCAGCTCACCAAAGATGCAGGCCCACAATGCTTGAGGTTGGGGCTACTTGGAGCCTGAAGATCTTGGAGGAAGGAAGCCAACAAGCCTTTGCAACGGCAAGTCGACGCAGTGCACAGGGGTTTGGTTCCTGCGGTTCCGGCAAGGGATACTGGCCTCAAACTCAGTGAGAAGACAGTACAGGCCTCGAGGGAGTTGTAGAACCACCACCTGTGTTGCTGAGCCTTTCAGAGTCCGTAGGAGCCCAGGAGCATGAGACCGGTCAGCTTTGTTGCGGTGCCTGCAGATGCAGGGAAGTGACTCCTTCACTTCAAGGGAGATTCCTTCAGGTGTCTTGGATGCCCACAGGTCTTGGAGGGTTCCTGTATGGAGCACAGGCACAGACGTCGCAGCGGATGAGCAGATGACGAGACCAGAAGCAGCAGGAGTCTTCCCAGTTGGAGTCTCGGTGCCCAGAGCAAAGTCCAGCGAGGTCCAGAGTGCCCAGATGGTCAAAGATGACGAGGTGTCTTGAAATGAATCTTGTCCCACGACGAACCTAGGAACCCACCCACAGGTAAACCCTTAAATACCCTAAGGAAATGGTTGGGACGGTTCAGGGGTCCCTCCCAGAGGAGGGGTCAAACAGTGGCGAGGATACTCTCATGTCCTTTGTCCAGTTTCATGCCAGAGCTGGAGCCAACAGCTCCCTGAACTGGTTTGAACAGGAGTATGCAAGGAGGGCACCAAGTGTGCCCTTCAAGCAGTCTCAGTGACGCTGGCAAGCGCCCCCACCCTGCCCCAATACACTAAACCCTCTCTGGGAGGGGGTCACACCTCCCTGTGACAGGATATCTATTGTTCTGCCCTCCCCTACTCGAACTTGGCTCAGCAGCAGGAGGGCAGAAACATGTCACTGGTGGGCAGCAGCCCTAACTTGCTGTCCGGTTCTGGAAGACTGGTACCGGGAGCACTGAGGGCCTCCTGGAGGAGCTTTACAGTGCGTGGAATCGTACTCCCACACCGTTTACGGTGTGGGGGTATGATTCCAACATGTTTGATACCAAACAGGACAGGGTTTGTTACAGCCAGTTTAGAGATGGTCATTGCGTAATGATGCATGGCCCCTCTATATGTCATATGGCTGATGCACTTACAACCCGGGAGAATGGACTCCGTAGGTTGTAGGGGTATCCTGCTCATGCAGGGGCACCCTCACACTTAGAACCGAGCACCCTGCCTTCAGGATTGAAAGGCCTATCTTAGTGGTGACTTATAGGTTTTAAGTGCACTGACCTCAGATATAGGGAAACCTGTATCTGTTGTAAGTGGTGCTAGCACCATCTTACACAGGCTGCAATGGCAGGCCTGTAGTCACAGTTTGAGTGGTCTCCCATGGGTGGCATAATACATGCTTTAACCCATGGGGGACCCCTGGTGTACCTATGCCCTGGGTACTTCAGTACCATATACTAGGGACTTATAAGGGTACACCAGTAGCCAATCTGGGATGTACCTAGGTACTCACCATAACCAATTTAGCGGAGAAAGCACAGAGACTGGGGTCATGAACAGCAGGATCCCAGTCAGACTAAACAGAAACAGCATAATACCAGGGAAAAAGTGGGGGTAACATTGAAAGCAGATCCTACTTTCCTAAACTTGTCATGAAATCTCCAGAGTTCTGAAAAAATGTAATGTTCTTATTATTGATGAGGTTAGCATGGTATCAGACCTATTGCTAGCTTTCAATCATCTGAGGACGCAAGAGGTCATCAGAACTGACTATAATATTCTGTTTGGTGGTAAACACGTAACAGCTTTTGGTGATCTTCTATAGTTGACTTCTGTCAAAGGTCAACCAGTTTTTAATAAACTGCTTCAAGAAGAAACTTAAAAATCATTAGGGAGTATTGGAAATGTTAACATATGGTTACATTTTCAGTACTCTGAGTTGACTCAAAATATGAGGCAAGCAACAGATGTTGAGTAGCGCAATTTATTCAAAGACATGAGAAAAGGAATTATTAGGAAAGAAGCAACGAAAGCGCTTGCTTCTTGAATGGTTAGGTCGCTGTTCCCCTACAATGACTCAGCAGCTTCTGTAATGGTTCACTGATACAACATCGATGTCAAAAATATCGATGTTAAACATATCGAGTAAAAAAAATAGACAACAAAAATATCGAATCCTATAATTAAACAGGTAAGTACAAAAATATCGACTAAAAATATCGATGTAAAAAATATAGATGTATAAAATATCGACTTTTATATAAATATTAAATAAAATAATATATATTAAATATATAAAATATAATTTTAACAAAATAAAATAAATTGAATATACATTTTAATAAAATATAACAAATAAACTTAATAAAAAAGATAAACACACAAACATAATAATTTATTATTTTTAATTTATGCTAAAAGTTTAAAATAATATAAAAATAAACATATATGTTAATGATTTAAAATATAAAAAACAAAAATCTATAATAAATTAAAACATTAAACTATTAAAAAATATTTAAACTTAAATTTCAGAATACAATCAATGCAACAGTAGGTAAAATGTTGGATAGCAAAAGGGTAAAAATAACTATTCCAACTCCAGTGAGTGCAACAGTATGGAAAGTGTTGGATAGCGGAGGGGTAAAAATTACTATTCCCACTCCACTGAGAGCAACAGTAGTGAAAGTGTTAGATAGCGGAGGGGCAAAAATTACTATTCCCACTCCAAAGAGTGCAACAGTAAGGAAAGTGTTGGATAGCGGAGGGGTAAAAATTACTATTCCCACTCCACTGAGAGCAACAGTAGTGAAAGTGTTAGATAGCGGAGGGGCAAAAATTACTATTCCCACTCCAAAGAGTGCAACAGTAGGGAAAGTTTTGGATAGCGGAGCGGTACAAATTACTATTCCCACTCCACTGAATGCAACAGTAGGATAAGTGTTGGATAGTGGAGGGGTAAAAAATTCTATTCCCACTCCGGTGAGTGCAACAATAGGGAAAGTGTTAGATAGCGGAGGAGTAAAAATACTATTCCAACTCCAGTGAGTGCAACAGTAGGGAAAGTGTTGGATAGCGGAGGGGTAAAAATTACTATTCCACCTCCAGTGAGTGCAACAGTAGGGATAGTGTTGAATAGCGGAGGGGTAAAATTAACTATTCCCACTCCAGTGATTACAACAGTAGGGAAAGTGCCTGATAGCAGATGGGTAAAAATTACTATCTCCACTCCAGTGAGTGCAACAGTAGGGAAAGAGTTGGATAGCGGAGGGGTAAAAATTACTATTCCCACTTCAGTGAGTGCAACAGTAGCGAAAGTGTTGGATAGCGGAGAGACAAAAATTACTATTCACACTCAAACAGTTAAAAAAATATTAAAAATTAAAAACATTAAAAATAAAAATAAATGAACAATATTTAAAAATGAAAAATAAAATATATTAAATATATAAAAAGAAAACATATTATAATATTAATTACATATAACAAAAACCTACAAATATTATATAAAATAAAATAATAAATAAATAAAATAAAACATTTTTTAAAACTAGAAAATATTTACAAACAAAAAAATTAATCAATACATAAATGTATTTATTTTATTTCCTACCCTATAACACCACACCAAAAACAAAACACTTCAACATTTTCATTTAAATTTAATCCATATTTAACATAATTAAAAATCAATAAAAAATATTATTAATAAAAAACTAATAAACATTAATTGACTACACACACTTTAACACTATAATATCCACAACACACACCTAAATCAAACTATAAAATAATAAAACACAATTAAAAGTTATATTTAAAATTAAAAACTATTACTATTAACAACTAATAATAAAATAATTAAAATGCATTTAATACCCAGCTTTTACTCCTTTAAAAGTAAAAACAACACGCACAAAAATAAACAATCCTCCAAAATAAAAAACAAATAATTAACATTAACTAACAACTATGGGGCCGATTCCGATCTCGGTCGGAGGCGCACCTAACACCATTCGGTCGGGAAAAAAGCCATGCAAATGCCTGTTTCCCGACCGATCCGCACATTAATCCGAACGAACAAGTACGATGCGCACAACAGCACAGATTCCGACCCAGTCGTACTCACCCAATCCAGGTCCTGTTCCCGACCGAGCCGGATCCGGAAACGCAGAATCGAGTCGCACGGAAGCCAAAATGCAGCCCCGTCCGGCCGGACTAGTACGATGCGCTTCCCGTACGCGCCGAACCCGTCACTACGCATGGCACGTCAAAGCATCCGGGAGAGGCGCACATAAGCTCCGATTCGCGCCACAACACGATCCACGGCTACGAGACGAACACGCCAGCGACGAGGCGAAGCAACCAGAAAGACGAACAAGACGAACCAACCATGAATCCCATCGTTCCGATCCTACCAATATTCTACATCTACTACCGGAACAGGCACGGACTCGTACGGCGCAGAAGGTAAGCCAGACACCAACCACAAAAACAAACTACACGTACCCGACATATCACACACACACAGAGGGATGCAGAAATTACTTACACCAGCAACAGCAGCACCATAGGGGCGGGATGGCCATCACCAATGCCACATATACACATAGGGACCCGGATGCCTGTCACTACTACCACCCTTACCCAGGGGTGCCAGATGCCTACCACTACTACCATCTCTACCCAGGGGTGCCAGATGCCTACCACTACTACCACCCTTACCCAGGGGTGCCAGATGCCTACCACTTCTACCATCTCTACCCAGGGGTGCCAGATGCCTACCACTACTACCATCTCTACCCAGGGGTGCCAGATGCCTACCACTACTACCACCTCTACCCATGGGGGCTGGATGCCTGTCACTACTACCACCCTTACCCAGGGGTGCCAGATGCCTACCACTACTACCATCTCTACCCAGGGGTGCCAGATGCCTACCACTACTACCACCTCTACCCAGGGGTGCCAGATGCCTACCACTACTACCACCTCTACCCAGGGGGTGCCAGATGCCTACCACTACTACCACCTCTACCCAGGGGTGCCAGATGCCTACCACTAGTACCATCTCTACCCAGGGGTGCCAGATGCCTACCACTACTACCATCTCTACCCAGGGGTGCCAGATGCCTACCACTACTACCACCCTTACCCAGGGGTGCCAGATGCCTACCACTACTACCATCTCTACCCAGGGGTGTCAGATGCCTACCACTACTACCATCTCTACCCAGGGGTACCAGATGCCTACCACTACTACCATCTCTACCCAGGGGGTGCCAGATGCCTACCACTACTACCATCTCTACCCAGGGGTGCCAGATGCCTACCACTACTACCATCTCTACCCAGGGGTGTCAGATGCCTACCACTACTACCACCTCTGCCCAGGGGGTGCCAGATGCCTACCACTACTACCACCCTTACCCAGGGGTGCCAGATGCCTACCACTACTACCATCTCTACCCAGGGGTGTCAGATGTCTACCACTACTACCACCTCTACCCAGGGGGTGCCAGATGCCTACCACTAGTACCATCTCTACCCAGGGGTGCCAGATGCCTACCACTACTACCATCTCTACCCAGGGGTGCCAGATGCCTACCACTACTACCACCCTTACCCAGGGGGTGCCAGATGCCTACCACTACTACCATCTCTACCCAGGGGTGTCAGATGCCTACCACTACTACCATCTCTACCCAGGGGGTACCAGATGCCTACCACTACTACCATCTCTACCCAGGGGTGCCAGATGCCTACCACTACTACCATCTCTACCCAGGGGTGCCAGATGCCTACCACTACTACCATCTCTACCCAGGGGTGCCAGATGCCTACCACTACTACCACCTCTACCCAGGGGTGCCAGATGCCTACCACTACTACCACCCTTACCCAGGGGTGCCAGATGCCTACCACTACTACCATCTCTACCCAGGGGTGTCAGATGCCTACCACTACTACCACCTCTACCCAGGGGGTGCCAGATGCCTACCACTACTACCATCTCTACCCAGGGGTGCCAGATGCCTACCACTACTACCACCCTTACCCAGGGGTGCCAGATGCCTACCACTACTACCATCTCTACCTAGGGGTGCCAGATGCCTACCACTTCTACCATCTCTACCCAGGGGTGCCAGATGCCTACCACTACTACCACCCCTACCCAGGGGTGCCAGATGCCTACCACTACTACCACCTCTACCCAGGGGTGTCAGATGCCTACCACTACTACCACCTCTACCCAGGGGTGCCAGATGCCTACCACTACTACCATCTCTACCCAGGGGTGCCAGATGCCTACCACTACTACCACCTCTACCCATGGGGGCTGGATGCCTGTCACTACTACCACCCTTACCCAGGGGTGCCAGATGCCTACCACTACTACCATCTCTACCCAGGGGGTGCCAGATGCCTACCACTACTACCATCTCTACCCAGGGGTGCCAGATGCCTACCACTACTACCACCTCTACCCATGGGGGCTGGATTCCTGTCACTACTACCACTCTTACCCAGGGGGTGCCAGATGCCTACCACTACTACCATCTCTACCCAGGGGGTGCCAGATGCCTACCACTACTACCATCTCTACCCAGGGGTGTCAGATGCCTACCACTACTACCACCTCTACCCTGGGGGTGCCAGATGCCTACCACTACTACCATCTCTACCCAGGGGTGCCAGATGCCTACCACTACTACCACCTCTACCCAGGGGTGCCAGATGCCTACCACTACTACCATCTCTACCCAGGGGTGCCAGATGCCTACCACTACTACCACCTCTACCCAGGGGGTGCCAGATGCCTGTCACTACTACCACCTCTACCCAGGGGTGCTGGATGCCTGTCACTACTACCACCTCTACCCATGTGGTGCCAGATGCCTACCACTACTACCACCCCTACCCATGGGGGGCTGGATGCCTCCCACCAACAACACCCCCACTCACAGGATGGCTAATACATGACACCACAAGCACGCACCAACATAAAGAATGCAACATAAAGACATCCCCCCCAACACCATGACAAGCGTGTGTAGACTGTGTCAAATGCCTACAACACTGAACATGACTTTGAACCTACAATGTGACCCTCTATCACATGTGCCACACATAAATGTGTGTGGCCCCCACAATGCAAGCAGGCCATGACCATTGTGGCAATGGGGTCCAAAACCCCATCATCACAGTGACCAAAATGTAAGTGTGGGGCCCATAGCTGAAGCACATCTTGAACATTGTGGCAATGGGGTCCAAACCCCCATCATCACAGTGACCAAAATGTAAGTGTGGGGCCCATAGCTGAAGCACAGCTTGAACATTGTGGCAATGGGGTCCAAACCCCCATCATCACAGTGACCATAATGTAAGTGTGGGGTCCTTAGCTGAAGCACATCTTGAACATTGTGGCAATGGGGTCCAAACCCCCATCATCACAGTGACCAAAATGTAAGTGTGGGGTCCATAGCTGAAGCACATCTTGAACATTGTGGCAATGGGGTCCAAACCCCCATCATCACAGTGACCAAAATCTAAGTGTGGGGTCCATAGCTGAAGCACATTTTGAACATTGTGACAATGGGGTCCAAACCATCATCACAGTGACCAAAATGTAAGTGTTGACAAAGAAAAAGCTGCAACTGCCAAACTGCATGGATGATTCCTAGTCACAGAACAACAAACAGATCAGTGGCAAAGTAGTGCTTGTGTCCCATAGCAACATAGATTGGGGGAGGCAAACAGTGCAGTGCAAATAAGACATACCTTTGGCCATGTGCAGCCAAACATCACCCATGGGGGCTGACACTGTCAACATTCATCAATGACACAATGACAGAAGTGACCATCAGAATGCAGACCCACATATTTGCACCAATGGGCACACAAATGCAGATACCCTGTGGAGACTGTAGATGTGAGGTGAACAGATACCATACCATGGCAGCAATGGGACACACAAACAATGATCATTGTGCTGACTGATGACCTAGGAGTCCCAGGGACAGCAGGGGAAACACACCAAACAACATACAGCCAATGGCACACTAAAGATATGCCAATGCAGTGGTGCAGATGCACAAACACAAACAGGCAGACCCACACTGCACATCAAACACAACAGGTGAGGGGGGTACCAGTGTCCCCAGGCAACCACACAACACATGAGGAGGCCTGAATACCAATTACACAGATGTGCATACAGTGCCACACAAAGGCAACTCATGGATCCAAATCCCCTATGTGGGTAATCAGGCATTGTCAGATGAGAGGGAGCACAAATCACACATGTCACACAAGCATGTAGGAACAGCAACTGACACAGCAAGACACAGAGACACCACAGCACTACCCCAGGGCCCCCACAATGTGGTGACCCTGGGCTGCATTACAATCCCACTCTGATGACAAAGCTAGATGTCGTTCACACTGTGAACCACAGTCATGTGTCCTGAGCAACAAACTACCATCACACCTACACAAGCACAAATCAATCAGCACGGCCAGTAAGCCAAGGGCAACATGGAGGCAGGGGACTAGCCGGGCAACAACTCTCATCTGCACACACTCAACACCACACACCTCGACCTCCAACAATGTGCAGCAGTGAAGCTCACATGCACTGGTGACATTGCACATGCACCCATGACAATCCCAGGGGGGGTGGTGGGAACCAAGGTGCAGAAACACATCACACATGCCCACTCAACAAGACTCCTGAATGTCTGACACACTGCACACTACGCTGTACATGGACATGACGGCAATACCACACAAACCAATGGGATCCCTGCCACAGTCACACACCAATGAAGAAGCCAAGGTCACCCACACAGAACACACATAGACAACTACCAACATTGCAGCCCTGACCCTGAGGAGTGCCAGCAGTCACACACACAACGTGTCACAACCAATGACAGCTAACACAAACCGGAAATCACATGACAGGTGTAAACAACAAGTGCCAAGGGGAATCCTGACTGTGACCCATCAGGGTCTGCCCACAAACTCAGCCCTGACAGTAAACACACCTATGGGTGACACCCTGATGACCAGTAATGTGCCATGCACCCACATCACAGAGAACCCAGGGAGAAGACTTTGGGGGAACATAGGTCAACTCAGCAAGCATCACAAACAGGAACATCACTAGGGATCCCAGCATGCACAGCAACATGGAAGTGAACACACAGACATGCTCATACAACACACACCTTGGGCGCAGGCGATGTCACAGGAGTAGATACTGCCATGAGGGGACTCCACTCCTGTGTGAGGAAAGCTGTGCCATATGTCGCATCAGTAGGGCTCCATCATGTCAGCAGAACACTTGGTCACACAGTCAACAATTAGCACCAAATGAAGGCTCCCGTCACATCAGCCTGGTCATGGGAGTGTCAACGAAATCATCAGCACAGATCCAACACACATGTATAGCAAGTCGCACTGACAACACAGATGAGTCCTTCCCCATTGATGCCCAAACCTGCATGTCCAGTGGAGATGGCCACACGGTCAGGGAACTAGACTAATTGAACAATGGCAAGCACAACAGATGTGCAGGGGTGGAAGCCACAGATGTGACATTGCAAATGTAAGTAGGAAATCCCATTGCCAAATATTGAAAACATGACACCCTCAGATGCTGCTAAGGATGACATGGATACACCACAGGATAGGACACAGTCCCCCTGGACCACATGGGTTCCGGCACAGTAACACTTCATTTTCATGAGACCAAATATCACCATCACTGCAGCAAGGGCATGGTTAGCATCATCAACATCATGTACATCAGAAGCAAAAGCACTAGAGAACAGAAAGTTGCTTTATTCAGCATATGTGTGTTCGAAACTTGAAGTCATTTAAAAAAAATAAACAAAGGCCAATGGCCAGTCCATCATGAAAGTCAAAACAGGGTGACAGTGGCAGATGTCACCCTACGCATGCCTGCACTGATAAAAACCAGGGACAATCCCCTA
This sequence comes from Calotriton arnoldi, assembly GCA_963921515.1. Taxonomy (NCBI): domain Eukaryota; kingdom Metazoa; phylum Chordata; class Amphibia; order Caudata; family Salamandridae; genus Calotriton; species Calotriton arnoldi. The sequence goes on from CAWUFW010010839.1 coordinate 196,554, forward strand.
GGAGGGGCATACGGGGGGCAGGCCAGGCACCGCAGGGACAGGATCAGGGCTCACCAGGAGGAGGCAGGGAAGGGGTGGTGGTTGCTGGAGAGCCACTGACAACTGCAGTGGAGGTGTCTGACATGGTGTGTGCCGGCACAACTGGGGGGCATGACTCAGATGGTGTGGGTGCCGGCACGACTGCAGTGGACCGTGCAGATGGAGTGGACAGGTTCGCCACTGCAGTGCCCAAGTCAGACAGGGTGGTAGTGGACTCCACTGCAGTGCCTACCTCCAGGGGAGGAGAATGGGGATCAGGTAAGGTGGGCAGGACAGAGGGGAGGACACCCTCACCACACCAGTGGCACAGACAAGCGCAGCGGGGGTTGTGGGGCCGGAAGAGCAAGTGGCAGGGGGAGAAGGCCTGATCCTTTTGGGGATGGTGTATCTGTGGGTGGGGGAACCTGGGGCAGGGTGTGGTGGGGGCACCTGTGGAGTGGGGGCCTGAGGGATGGAGGAAGGAGACTTGGTGCCTGAGCTGCAGGGCGGCGGCGGGGTCTTGCTCTTCCGGGTCCGGGGGACTTGCGGGTGGGGGCGTCAGTCGGTCTGCGCCTGGGGAGGGTGTCCGTGGGCGAGGGGCACTCCGCTCCGTGTGGGTGGGCTTCCTCTTCCCCCTGAATGCTGTATCAGCTGGATCGGAGGGGAAGAGGCCGAGGTCACTGAGGAAGAGCCGCTGTGTCTTTGGGGTTGCAGGTGAGGCAAGGGAGGGGGCTTTGGAGGGAGAGGCAACTGAGGACTGCACAGTGCTCGTGGATGCGTGTGTGTGTGCCTGGGCCCCATCCCCTGTGAGTGTGGTTTCAGTCCCCTGACTGTGCGTGCGTGTGCGTCTTGTTTGTGGCGTGTGTGTCTGTGTGCTGCACGTGTCTGTGCTGGTGTGTGCCTGTGCCGGTGTGTGTGTGCTTGGGACAGGTAAGGTGCTGGGGAGTGTGGATGGGGCAGAGGCAGGAGGGGTGAGGGACTGTCGGAGGAGGGACACTGCTGCCGTCAGGGAGGAGTCCATGGACCTATTGCCCCTCTGTAGGGCAGACATGCCCGATGAGATGCCCTCCATGAACGACACCAGCTGAGTCAACAGAGTGGTGTGTGCATGGAGGACACTCAGCATCGCTGTCTGCCCTACATGGAGCTGGCGAAGGAGGTACACAGACTCCTCACTCAGGGCAGCAGGGGACACAGGGGCAGGGGTGCGGTGCCTGGCCCGAAGGAGACACGCTCCCGAACATGGGAGCCTCCACGGACCTCGGGAATGGGAGCCGATGGGAGGGCGGTGGTGGTGGTGGTGGCGGGGACAGCAACACTAGCTGGGGTGTGGTGGCTGCTGACACCCGCCTCCATAAGGGAGTCATCCTCCGAGCTGCTGTGGTCCTCAGCTGAGGTGGATGGTGCTGAGGACTCCTCGGTGTGGCTCCCCTCGCCCTCCGTGCCACTGGGTCCCTCCGACCACTCCTCGGCTGCTGACCCAGTCTGGCTCTGCGGCTCCTCCTGGTCCGTGGAGCTGTCCCCTCCTGTGGCCGTGGATGTATCTGCAATCAATAGGGAAACAGACAGACATCAGTCACCTGCACCGAACGCACACACCACAGTAAGTACAGCACATTACAGAGCAAGCCCTGGCATCCTTAGTTGAACATTGCTAAAAGTGCCCAAACAGAACAGGAGAAGCCAATTGTCAGTCTGATGGTCAACCATGGCACTCACATCCCACCTGGCCTTGCACCCATCTGTCTGGTGTCTGTTGGATGGCAATACCCCAGTGTGGACACATGCACCACCTACACAGTAGTTGGACAGTGCAGAGAACACGGTGAAGCATGTGAACATGCACACATCACAACTCTTGCCACTGAGTCAGTACAGGTGTCCGGATGAAAGGGATGCCCAGAGTCAAATAGGAAATGCATGTGATGCATACCAGCGACAGACACCATGATGCACCCATGTCCTGATAGCCATTGCCACAATGGTGTGCATGTAGCACATGTCACTCCCCTGCAGGATCACTAATAGGAAGTCACATGCCATGGCACAGGCATGCCTGCTAAGTCATACATCACTGTCTCCAGTCACATGGGCAGGGCAGCCAGACAACAACACTCTGCACTGTGTCACAATAGTAGGTCATGGGGAATGCAAGTCCTGGAGCTGAACAAGTGCACATGTACATCCCCCACACACCACATCATCTGAACACTTATCTGTCCAGGTCATACCGATTGGACATATGGGAGACCTGTAACACTACCCTCTGAACCTGAGCACCTCACAATCTGCTGTGAATGGGAAACAGCTGCCTGAACTTCACATTTGCATACCCCAGTCTGCACGGTCAGGTGATCAAACACCTATGTGTCACACAAGTATCGTCTCCTATGGTCACATCTCCGGTGGCATGCTGAGCCCCAACCGAGAAACACCCCAGCAGACCTGACAACGAAGCCACAGCACACTGACACAGAGGCAGACACCTGAGGGGACAAATCACTGAGCACAACGTGTCAGCTGATACACGGGAGTGGGAGTACAGAGTGTATTGTATGGCCTGGAGTAGGCATGACTGTCCTGCCCCACATGAATGAGGGATGAGCCCTGGACAGTAGGCAGCTGGCTAAGTATGTGTGACACACGTAATATACACACTCCTGGGGCCCAAACATTGTTCCCACCCGCAGCATGGGTGTGTGCCAGATACCCCAGGCACATGTGGTGGATCAGCTCTGCAATTGGACCACATATCAAAGTAACACGCAGATTACATGTCAGAACACAGCCATTGTGTAAGCAATGGACCCACCCATGATGCCCACCACAGAGTTAGGGAAACAGATGCTGTCCCCCACCTTGAGTCAAGCAAACTGCAAGGACACAGTACCCAAGTGACACAATTCCCTGACTGTAAGGGCCACACCAGGGTATCAGATGAGGAGTGGGCAGTGCACAATAGAGGGACATGGGTCCTGGACCACATGACTGATGTACTGTGGAAGTTTAACCAGGCCAGAGGAGGGCACATAGCATGGCAGACATAGTTCACAATGCAGTCATGGACTCACCCCCTCCTTGCTGCTCTCTGGCCTTCAGCTGCCCATCCAGATCAGGGAAGACCACCGCCAGGATCCTGAGCATGTGGGGGTCAGGGTCCGGTGTCCGCCCCTCCTGCGAGGAGGCGACAGCTTCAGCTGGACCCGTGCGATCCTCCGGGTCCAGCCCCGAAGGTCCTGCCACCTCTTCTGGCAGTTGCGGATCCGGCGCTTGTAGACCCCCACGGATCTCACTGCCCGGACGATGGTCAGCCATATCTGCTGCTTCTGGTGGGCATCAACCTGTGAGGATGACAAAGTGAGAATGCCATTACTACACATGCAACATATCCGTGCATTACACAGTTGTATATACATGTCTCAATCACAGGGGCACATGATGTACACAGGCAGTGCAACGATGGCCATGGACAGTATGCCAGCAGTTACTACATGGTATCATTGCCTGGGAAGTAAAACCTTGTTTAAATGCACTGTCACTGCACTATACCTGTCCAGTGCATGTAACTACACACTATGGGGGGTGACAACTACTCAGTGAGCCTGCTAGCCAGTGGCGTGCAGACTGTTAGCCTTGCTAGTCAGACAACATGCACATTTAGAAAGGCAGTGGACAGAACACTCACCTGCTCCCCTGCTTTCCCATACAGCTTGCTGTACTGTGGAAGGAGGCTGTCCAGCAGGGCCTGGTTCTCCTCAGTGCTGAAGGCTGGGGCTCTCTCCACAGTACGTGCCATTGCAGGGTCCAGAGGGTGCAGATACAGCAGCAGTGTAGTGGCAGATGTCGTCCTGGAGCATGTAGTGCAGGCAAGTGAGCTCTCAGGGGAACAGCCAGCATTATATGTGTGCTGCAGAGGCAGATACTGTCCCATGTGTCCAAAGTGATAGGTCCAAGTCGTTTGCATCTTCTGAATCTGGCCAATCCATGGAATTGCACCACTTACACACGCCCCCAGCATCCTTCAAAAGTTCAACTTCATGACACCCATGAATTTGCAACATTGTTGTGGGTGACCAACTGAATTTACAGCATCAGACTCGTTCAAAATTTGAAAACGCGTCCGTTGCCAGGCCAGGCCATAGCCAATGGGTGCGCACCGATCGGTCCATTGCTGTTCAACGCGTACCTAGGATACAACGCGTACCCGCACACATTGAATGCAATGGGCCGGCCGGGCACACCGATCGGTCCATTGCTGTTCAACGCGTACCTAGGATACAACGCGTACCCGCACACATTGAATGCAATGGGCCGGCCGGGCACACCGATCGGTCCATTGCTGTTCAACGCGTACCTAGGATACAACGCGTACCCGCACACATTGAATGCAATGGGCCGGCCGGGCACACCGATCGGTCCATTGCTGTCCAACGCGTATTCCAGGATACAACGCATACCCGCACACATTGAATGCAATGGGCCGGCCGGGCACACCGATCGGTCCATTGCTGTCCAACGCGTATCGCAGAATACAACGCGTACCAGCACACATTGAATGCAATGGGCCAATGTGTGCGCACTGATCGGTCCATTGCTGTCCAACGCGTATTGCAGAATACAACGCGTACCAGCTCACATTAAATGCAATGGCCAATGTGTGCGCACCGATCGGTCCATTGCTGTCCAACGCGTATTGCGAATACAACGCGTACCAGCACACATTGAATGCAATGGCCAATGTGTGCGCACTGATCGGTCCATTGCTGTCCAACGCGTATTGCGAATACAACGCGTACCAGCACACATTGAATGCAATGGCCAATGTGTGCGCACCGATCGGTCCATTGCTGTCCAACGCGTATTGCGAATACAACGCGTACCAGCACACATTGAATGCAATGGCCAATGTGTGCGCACTGATCGGTCCATTGCTGTCCAATGCGTATTGCGAATGCAACGCGTACCAGCTCACATTGAATGCAATGGCCAATGTGTGCGCACCGATCGGTCCATTGCTGTCCAACGCGTCCCTGTACAAGTCACTGGCATATGTCACCATGCCTGTCACAGGTGAACATATGCCAGCCACATATACTTCCCAGGGAGTGAGGGGCACACCTACAACACCACAGCCTGTCCAAACTGTATCCTACGGCATGTAAGGTTGCATTACCTATTCCGTGTATGGGGGTGAACATGTTGTTCTGTGGGTGTCACTTGGGGGCAGCCACCCCCAGGCTGTGCACGTGTTCATGGGGACAGAATCCTTGGTGTTTCGTGTACATGACCACTGTGATGTGCAACTGTTCATATCTGAGCATGTGCCATGGTCACATTTCACGGTGGTGTATGTGTATATCATGTCACATACCCCCTGAGTCCCATGTGGGACGGTATGTTTAACCCAGGGTGACCCATTGGCACAATAGTGATGGTCCTCCACAGTCTGTGTGCATGTTGTGTTTACAATGTCTCTGATTTCATGTGCACAATGGGAGGCAGTCTCCACATCCACGTTGTTTGTGCATGGACTTTGATGTTGTGCGTGTGTGTGTCACAGACGTCCATGTCTGTCCTGCCGAGGCAACAGGGACCACTACCTGTGGGGGTCATGGTTGTTTTGCTGTGGTGTATACATGATACACCATGTCATGCCAGTGTCCATGTGGCAATACAGGGTCCCTGGGAATCTACCTGTCGTTGAGCTGTGATGCCTGGGGCACATCTGTCCTCACATGTCACTGTGGGGTGTGTTTGTAACGTGGCAGCAGGAGATGGGAACTGGGACACGGCCTCATGATATCCAATGGCACAACCTGGGACTTATTGATGCCACTTGTTGAACTGTGATGTTAGATGTTGGCCATGTATGTGCCATACATATCCTTACGGAACTGCACACATCTTGTAGTTGTGTCTCATAATGATGTATCATGTGATATTGAGTGTGTTCAATGCCACATATGTGGGGTGACTGACAATCTTGCTTTCTTCACCTATGCACTGCAGGGCACCAGCTGTCTTTAGACCATTCCCTGACCTGGCAACGATGGTGGAACGTGACAGCATCCGACGGTACCGCTTCACCAGGCAGCTGATTGAGGATTTGGCAGTGCGCTTGGCACCACATTTGCAACCTGGCCGGCCGTACCCTACAGCGCTGACCCCCAAGGTGAAGGTGATGGCAGCCCTACACTTCTTTGCCACCGGTACCTTTCAACACACTGTGGCGACTGCTGGTGGGATGTCACAGACCATGTTCAGCCGTGTGCTCCGCGATGTTTTGGAGGCTATGTTGATATACCTGAACCAGTACATCTATTTCCCTAGACTCCACCAACTCACTGGCGTGAAGAGTGACTTCTATGCCCTGGGGAGGATGCTGCATGTCATTGGCTCCATTGATGGGACACATGTGGCTTTGGTACCACCACAGGCCCAAGAGCAGGCATACAGGAACCGCAAACACTACCACTCGGTCAATGCACTGGTGGTCTGTCTTGCAGATATGAGCATCTCACACGTGTGTGCCCGTTTCCCTGGTTCTGCACACGATGCCTACGTGATGAGGAGTAGTCGCATCCTGAGGATGATGTCACAGATGCGGAACCAGCGTGCCTGGCTTGTCGGTGTGTACTGACTTTGTACCATTGTGTGTGTTCTGCATGTAGTATTCCACCCTCTTTTCCAACTCAGCTAATGTGCAATTGTCTGTATATAGGTGACTCCGGATACCCCAACATGCTGTGGTTGCTGACGCCCCTCAAGAACCCTGTGACACCAGCCCAGATGCGCTACAATGAGGCACATGGTCGGACCAGGAGAGTGATTGAGCGGACATTTGGTCTCCTGAAGAGCCGCTTCCGCTGCCTCGACAAGACAGGATGGTCCCTCCCATATGCCCCAGCAAAGGTGTGCAAGATTGTCATCGTCTGCTGCATGCTACACAACCTGGCAGTGCGGAAGGAGTTGCCTCTCATCTTGGATGACGATGACCAACGTCCGCCACCTGTGGAGGATCCTGGCCTGGACCACGATGCCAGTGATGATGATGATGATGATGGTGATGTCCGCACACAGCTCATCACCAACTTCTTCAGCTGAATGTGAGTATCCAGAGATGTCATGTCAATGATGTGAGTTTGCATGATATGTGTTGGTGGTGCTCTGGTGCTGTTTGAGTGTGTCCATGGGCTACATGACTGTATGCGTGTAGCGATGTGTCCTTACAGGTAGTCTGTACTCCCCAACAGTGTTGACATGCTAACTTGGTTCTGGGTGGGTATCTTGTGACATGTATTGGGCATGAGTATTGCAGTTCTGTCCTGTTCTTCAGTGCTTTTGACTGTGTGTCATTTCTGTCCTTCACAGGGTACTTTCAGAGTAGTTTGGTCAACTGTGATCCCCGACACCGTGATTCGACTTCCAGGGTGGTAGCTGTCGTGTCCCTACAGGTGATGTGCGCCACACCCATGGACTTCCTTCCTTCTACACTTGTTGACTGTGTGCCCGCTGCCAGGTGGGATTACCTTGCATCTGTGGTGGTTACAACATGTTGCAAATGTGTAATAAACCTGTGCTTCACTTTGTGATGTGCGTTGTCTGTGGTCACACATCTGACTGACATTTGCTTACTGCACCAGTGGGCTAGTTAACACAGACTGTGAATAGGTGTTGGGTCTGTGCAATGCAACGTATTTCCTGGCAACATCAGTGTAGGCGATGAGTCAGATGGCCCTGGTGTGTATGTGTTGTGTAGCCCTGGTGGTGTGTCTCCCTCATATGTGTGACGTCGCCATGACTCACATGCCGGTGTTGTACTTGCTGTAGCAGTTGGCATGCACAGTGTCATTTCCCAGATCATCATCGCCACTTCAGAGACGACATTGGAATCACAACAGAGGCAAGTATGGTGTATTAGTGAGTTTATTGACATACATGTGTGAGTATAGTGCACAGGATGGTGGGTGCTGTACATTGTGATTGTAATCCAAAGTTCCTAGATGATTTGGAAGTCCTGGTAGCAGAAATGTCCAGAGTAAAGTCCACAGTCATCTGAGACATTGGTCCAACTTGAGCTCCCCATGTCATGTGGGAGAGTTGTGTTGCATTCGACAGGGTGAACAGTTTGGGCACAAAGGTGATTTTCCAGAACAGGTGTTGGCTTCCTGGGGGTTGTGCATGGCCATCAGCCTCTCAGTTGTCCTTCCTCGGACGACCCCTCTTCTTTGGGGGGGACCCTCAAGTGCAGGCTGCTGCGGTGCAGGGGACTCTCCGCCAGAGTCATCCTGCCTCCCTGTGGCAGTTGCAGTTGTTTCAGCACCAGATGTTGTGGGCACACAGGGAGGTGTTGACTGGTTGCTGCTCATCTGGCGGAGGCATTGTAATATGTCCCTATGCACCGCCGTCATCTCTTGCAGTGTGTCCCACTTGGACTCCACGCGGGACATGTGTGAGTCCAAGCGGGCATGATGGGCAGCCTGCTGCTGTTTAATGTCCCTAAGGAGCCCCACTACCTGGCTGAACTCTCCGGTGCTGGACTGGTACGCATCGGCTATGCGTGCCAGTTGTGGGTCATCATGCAGTCCAGACCCCTCTGCGAGCAGCGACCTATGTCTCCCACCCCTCCCACCACCCCTGGCGACACGTGCAGTACCTGAGGTGGCACGCACAGGTGACCCTGGGCCACCTTGGGGGTTGTTGGTGGTGTTGGTGTCCATGGCCCCACGTTGGTCCAGGGTCCCTGTGCTGGTGGTGGTGGTGCTCCTTGGTCTGTCCATGTCGGCAGGGGTGGTATGTGTGTTGACAGTCGTTGGAGGGGTGGGTGCAGGGGATGCAGCTGGTGGTCCTTCTGGTGCTGCATGATGACTTGCTCCGGAGGTGCCAGGTGGGGCTTCTTCATCCGAGGAGGGCAGAGGCTGTTCCACACCAGTGAGCTCCGTATCCTCTTGAGCCTGGGACGGGGACTCCTCAGCGTCTGCTGCTGTGTCCCCATCATCACCTGTTTTTGGGAGACACACACAATGTATGTTATGTTTCTGCAGGCATCAATGGTTGACACACCTGACAGTTGTGACTGTGCCTCTGGATGCGGGCCTGTACATTGCATTGTCCTAAGTTGTCACAGTCAGGGGTTGATATTGGTGTAGCACATTGTCCTGCATTATTTGGGCATTTCTATGTGAATGTTGGGGTGTGTACATGGTCTGCATTGGTTGTATTTGGTTGACATCCGGCCCTCCTTCCCCCCCAGCCAGATATTCCACCATGGAACGTGCTTCCATTGCAGGGAGTGCAAGTTGTCTTTCAGGATGTCAGTCAGTGGTGTCCTGCTGTTGTTTGGTGCACAGTTGCCAGCAGGGCCTTGTGCTCCCCACAGCAGTAGCCAGTGTCAGCCATCTTGTCAGTTGTTTTCCACTCCCTGTGATGTGCGCATGGTTCAGGGTGGTGTTGATGGGACAGTTGTGGGGGTGACCAATATCTGTGACTACCACTCCCATCATGCTATTGCCTCCACCCCACTTCCCAGCATGCCCATACTTACTTGCTTTTGGGTGGACTTCACTGTGTGTGAGTGTGAGAGCAATGGCAAGATGGCTGACAGTGGTGTCCTGCTGTTGGTTGGTGGCCAGTTCCCAGCATGGCCTTGTGCTTCCCACAACAGTGCACCAGTGTCAGACATCTTTGATGGGGCTTTCCACTCTCTGTGGGGTGTGCATGCTTGAGTGTGAGCTTGCTGGGCCATGTGGGTGAGGGATGTTGAGCTGTGGCTACCACTCCCATCATGCTATTGCCTCCACCCCCTTCCCAGCATGCCCATGCTTCCTTCCCTTTGACTCTGCTTCCCTGTGGGGTTGTGTGCCTGTGCTGACAAGATGGCTGACAGTGTTATCCTGGGGTTAGTTCTGCTACAGGTCCCATGTGTGTCCCTGTGCTTCACACAGCATGACCCAGGGTTGTGGTTCTTTGTGGGATATTTGATTGGAGTGTGAGGCAATGCATTCTCCCAGGTGAGTTGTGTGGAGTTTGTGTTAGGGGGTGTGTGGGTGGAGCTGCTGGTGACTATGGTCTGTGCTGTGAGTCCTCCTTCCCACCCAGCCAGATATCCCACCATGGAACGTGCTTCCATTGCAGGGAGTGCAAGTTGTCTTTCAGGATGTCAGTCAGTGGTGTCCTGCTGTTGGTTGGTGCACAGTTGCCAGCAGGGCCTTGTGCTCCCCACAGCAGTAGCCAGTGTCAGCCATCTTGTCAGTTGTTTTCCACTCCCTGTGATGTGCGCATGGTTCAGGGTGGTGTTGATGGGTCAGTTGTGGGGGTGACCAATATCTGTGACTGCCACTCCCATCATGCTATTGCCTCCACCCCACTTCCCAGCATGCCCATACTTACTTGCTTTTGGGTGGACTTCACTGTGTGTGAGTGTGAGTGCAATGGCAAGATGGCTGGCAGTGGTGTCCTGCTGTTAGTTGGTGGACAGTTCCCAACATGGCCTTGCGCTCCCCACAACAGTGCACCAGTGTCAGACATCTTTGATGGGGCTTTCCACTCTCTGTGGGGTGTGCATGCTTGAGTGTGAGCTTGCTGGGCCATGTGGGTGGGGGATGTTGAGCTGTGACTACCACTCCCATCATGCTATTGCCTCCACCCCACTTCCCAGCATGCCCATACTTACTTTCTTTTGGGTGGACTTCACTGTGTGTGAGTGTGAGAGCAATGGCAAGATGGCTGACAGTGGTGTCCTGCTGTTGGTTGGTGGCCAGTTCCCAGCATGGCCTTGTGCTCCCCACAACAGAGCACCAGTGTCAGACATCTTTGATGGGGCTTTCCACTCTCTGTGGTGTGTGCATGCTTGGGTGTGAGCTTGCTGGGCCATGTGGGTGAGGGATGTTGAGCTGTGACTACCACTCCCATCATGCTATTGCCTCCACCCCCTTCCCAGCATGCCCATGCTTCCTTCCCTTTGACTCTGCTTCCCTGTGGGGTTGTGTGCCTGTGCTGACAAGATGGCTGACAGTGTTATCCTGGGGTTAGTTCTGCTACAGGTCCCATGTGTGTCCCTGTGCTTCACACAGCATGACCCAGGGTTGTGGTTCTTTGTGTGATATTTGATTGGAGTGTGAGGCAATGCATTCTCCCAGGTGAGTTGTGTGGAGTTTGTGTTAGGGGGGTGTGTGGGTGGAGCTGCTGGTGACTATGGTCTGTGCTGTGAGTCCTACTTCCCACCCAGCCAGATATCCCACCATGGAACGTGCTTCCATTGCAGGGAGTGCAAGTTGTCTTTCAGGATGTCAGTCAGTGGTGTCCTGCTGTTGGTTGGTGCACAGTTGCCAGCAGGGCCTTGTGCTCCCCACAGCAGTAGCCAGTGTCAGCCATCTTGTCAGTTGTTTTCCACTCCCTGTGATGTGCGCATGGTTCAGGGTGGTGTTGATGGGACAGTTGTGGGGGTGACCAATATCTGTGACTACCACTCCCATCATGCTATTGCCTCCACCCCACTTCCCAGCATGCCCATACTTACTTGCTTTTGGGTGGACTTCACTGTGTGTGAGTGTGAGAGCAATGGCAAGATGGCTGACAGTGGTGTCCTGCTGTTGGTTGGTGGCCAGTTCCCAGCATGGCCTTGTGCTCCCCACAACAGTGCACCAGTGTCAGACATCTTTGATGGGGCTTTCCACTCTCTGTGGGGTGTGCATGCTTGAGTGTGAGCTTGCTGGGCCATGTGGGTGGGGGATGTTGAGCTGTGACTACCACTCCCATCATGCTATTGCCTCCACCCCACTTCCCAGCATGCCCATACTTACTTGCTTTTGGGTGGACTTCACTGTGTGTGAGTGTGAGAGCAATGGCAAGATGGCTGACAGTGGTGTCCTGCTGTTGGTTGGTGGCCAGTTCCCAGCATGGCCTTGTGCTCCCCACAACAGAGCACCAGTGTCAGACATCTTTGATGGGGCTTTCCACTCTCTGTGGTGTGTGCATGCTTGGGTGTGAGCTTGCTGGGCCATGTGGGTGAGGGATGTTGAGCTGTGACTACCACTCCCATCATGCTATTGCCTCCACCCCCCTTCCCAGCATGCCCATGCTTCCTTCCCTTTGACTCTGCTTCCCTGTGGGGTTGTGTGCCTGTGCTGACAAGATGGCTGACAGTGTTATCCTGGGGTTAGTTCTGCTACAGGTCCCATGTGTGTCCCTGTGCTTCACACAGCATGACCCAGGGTTGTGGTTCTTTGTGGGATATTTGATTGGAGTGTGAGGCAATGCATTCTCCCAGGTGAGTTGTGTGGAGTTTGTGTTAGGGGTGTGTGGGTGGAGCTGCTGGTGACTATGGTCTGTGCTGTGAGTCCTACTTCCCACCCAGCCAGATATCCCACCATGGAACGTGCTTCCATTGCAGGGAGTGCAAGTTGTCTTTCAGGATGTCAGTCAGTGGTGTCCTGCTGTTGGTTGGTGCACAGTTGCCAGCAGGGCCTTGTGCTCCCCACAGCAGTAGCCAGTGTCAGCCATCTTGTCAGTTGTTTTCCACTCCCTGTAATGTGAGCATGGTTCATGGTGGTGTTGATGTGCGCATTGTGAGGGTGGGCAATATCTGTGACTACGATTCCCATGATGCTATTGGCTACACTGACTTGCCCAGCATACACAGTATTCCTTTCTTTCAGTGGGCTTCACTGTGTGGTGGTGTTGTAGTGGTGGCTACATGTCTGGATGTGTTTGTTAGTTGTATTTGTGCCACTGCCTAGCTGTAGTTGTAGTTGTGTTTGTACATGTGATGAGACAGTTACATGTCACTATGAGATGGCATGTGTTGTGTTTATCTGACTGACATACACATTTTGGGATGATTCTGTTCTGGTTGCTGTGTATTTGCTAAGGGTGCATGGTTTGACTCTCCCTTGACAGTGATGTGTGTGTATTGTGGCACAATATTGTGTACATTTGTTGTGTACTCACCAGGCTCTGGGATGTTTTCTAGTCCATATACGCTCACTGGTGGTAGGATGGCCCGCACCTTCTCCTCCCAGGGCCTGAGGTATACTGGCTTGGCAGGAGGGCCACTGCCGGTGTGTTGGCTCACGAGGTAGTCCTTCTTCAACAGCTCCCTGACCCTCCTGCGCACGTCATACCACCTGTTCTGGATGTCTATCTTTGTGCGCAAACATGGTGATTGTGCGTTCACCCTGTCGACGATCCTCTCCCACATCTTGGTTTTCTGCGCCATGGGTGTCTGTTGGACCAGTGTACCAAACAGCTGTGGCTCTACCCTGAGGATCTCATCTACCAGGACTTCCAATTCACTATCTAGGAACTTATGATTCTTCTTTGGGGGCATAGTGATGGGTGGTGATGGTGAGTGATGTGTGTGTTGGTGTGCAGGTGAAGGTGTGAGTGTGTGTTTTGCTGGGTGTATGTGAGGTTGCTATTTGTTGAGATGCTGATGGTGTGTGGCTTGTGTGATGGATGAGCTGTGGGTGTATGGTTGCTGTCTGTTGAGTCCTGGCAGGTAATTTGAATTTGCAAAGGATCATGGTAGGGATTTGTGTCCTTTATATGGGTGGAGTTGTGGGTGTGTCTTTGTTCCCTGCCCCCCCAGTATTTATTGGCTTTGTAATTGCTTGTTTGGCCTTTTTTGTGTATTTTCCCTTTGTACTTTTCGTGCATGTAGGAGACGTTCTTGTGACCGAGTCTGACCCTGCAGTTGTCTCGTACGAGCTTCTCCGATTCGTTCACGCTGTGTTTGTGCTGTTTTCTATGCTGCGTACGCGTCGGTCGCGGTGTTTTGGGTTGCTTCGGCTCGCAGTTTTGTATGCGTGTCGGTCGTACGGATTGTCCTCCGTGCGACTCGGTCGTGTTTTCCACGCGTTGCATCGTACTTGGCGGGTAGGAGTTCGCGGGTACGTTTCGTTCGGGATTGTTCCGGGTGCGTGTCGGTCGGTTAGATCCGCGTGTTTTTCCGGCCGGATTGGTGTTTTCCGCGCGGCTCGGTCGTTCGGCTTGTGTTCCGTACGAGTCGGTCGGGTTTTGCACGCTTCTCATCGTACTTTGCGGGTCGGGCTGCACCGGTACGTGTCGGTCGGAATTAATTCCGGCTCCGAGTCGGTCGGTACGTTTTCCGGCCGGAATCGGAAGCGACCCCTATATATTAATTAATTAAACACAAATTACTTACCACCCTTTACTCCTCTAAACACCACCTAAAACTAATTACACAATTACCATAGTAACATTTTAATTTATTTAATTAATATCAATTAACAAAAAATTAATAATAAAAATAAATAAACTACTTAACACCCTTTACCTAATAAACCCAAAAACACACACCTAAAATGAATTACTCAATTACCATAATTAATTACCAATTAATTAATTAAAATTAATTAACAACCAATTATTAATTCATAAATTAAAAATAAATTACTTTCCACCCTTTACACCTATAAACACCACAACACTCACCTAAAATTAATTGCACAATTACCATAATTAATTGCCAATTAATTAATTAAAATAATTAACAACCAATTATCAATTAATACATTAAAAATAAATTACCTCCCACCCTTTACACCTATAAGCACCACAACACACATCTAAAATTAATTACACAATTACCATAATTAATTACTGATTAATTAGTTACAATTAATTAACAACCAATAATTAATTAATTAATTAATAATACATTACTTTACACATTTAAAACTATTAAATATCAATTAAACAAATATTAATAAATAAAAATTAATCAATTAATTTGATATAATTAAATTACTTCCCACCCTATTCCCCTATAAACCCACTACCCGCTACAGAACTAAAAACGCAAAATTCAAATAAAAAATTTAATCACTACTAAAAATGTAACACATATATTAAAAATACAAACAATTCTTATACAAAAAACATACATCACATACATATAAAATATATACTAAAATACATAATATTAATTAAAAAAATGATATTTTTAACGACTTCAGTCCGTCCACCATCGTCCCGGGGATGGGGACCGCCCGCCTGTAAGGCGGCGGTCCCTCAAATGAAATTAGGATGCGACCGCCACCATGGCGGCCGCAAACGGCATGTTTAACATTGCGGCGGGTGCTGCTGTATGCTGCACCCGCCGCAATGTTAAAAAAGCACTGTTTACATTTCCCTGCACTATGTGGCAGGCACCATGTGGTGCCTGCCACATGGTGCAGGGAAATGTAGGGGGGGCACCATAGGTGCCCCCCAAGTGCACACATCAACTGCCCCTGCACAAGGGGGGCCCGCAACGGGCCCCCAAAGTAAAGCCCCGCCAGCCTTTCCATGGCGGTTGAATTGCCATGGAAAGGCTGGCGGGGATCCAGCATCCTGATTTGGTGGACAGTGCCTGCTAGGCACTGCTATCATTCTGTGGATTTGGCGCGGTCCGACAGGCAATCGTAACGATTGCCTCTGTCAGACCCGTAGCGGACGGGCTTTCCGCCCGCCAGACACTACTGTCTACCATCCTAATCTGGTGGGCGGTAATTGGCCTTACGATGGCGGTGAACCCGCCACCGGCAGCCTGCCGGTGGCGGGTTCTCTGCCATCGTAATCAGCCCCTATAGTTTTGCAAATGATATTAAACACTTTAATATTTTTAAAGTCGATATTACTTACCTTAAGTCGATATTCTTGACCACGATATTCTTGCTGTCGATATTTCTGAACCACGATATTTTTTACTCGATATTTGTGCAACTCAATATTTTTTATTCTATATTCTGTCTGCACACCTTCTGTAATGCTAGATCTTATGAAAAGTCACAAACAGATTGTGTGCCTCATGCCAACACTGGATGAGTGCACTCAATTGAACTTAGAAATGATTCATTTGGAATTCAAACTTAATAGTACAGAAAAAATGCAACATCAAAATTTAAACCTAATACTATGCCAATAAACGGTAAAGAAATTGGAATCACTAAAGAAAACAATTTCTAAATACTGCTGTTTTAGAAAATGCTCTAAACCTGTGTAAAAATTGCAGAATAATTTAGAGACGAAATCTGAACATCAAGAAGGGATTAGTGAATTCTGCAGTGGGAAATGTGATAGAGTTCATTGCATATCCCAATAGAGCAGAGTACGAATATATTTTGACTCAATTTGATCATATTGAAGAGGGTACAAAATATGGAAGGTTGGTAAAAGACCTCTATGTGATAAGACAACAGTTTCCTCTGTGTTTGACCCATGCTGTTACCAGTCACAAATCTCATGGATTAAGAGGGTCATTACGATGGCGGGCGGACAAAGTCCACCCGCCACCGCAACGGCCAAAGGGACCGCCTGCTATAGGTGCGGCGGTCCCGCACCTGCAATTATGATGCCACCGCCACCGTGGCATCCCCTATTCCCAGCACTGTGGCGGGCGGTGCTCACAGCACCGCCCACCACAATGCTGGGAATGCATGTTGTGCATTGACATGCACAAGGTGACAGGCACCGCGCGGTGCCTGCCACTTTGTCCATGCCAATGCGGGGGGTACCATAGGTACCCCCCATGTGCACCCCCCACCCCCCAACATCCTGAGCGAAGACCACATGCCTTTCCATGGCGGCAGCGCCGCCATGGAAGGGCTGCTTTCCGCCATCATCATAATATGGATGGGGGTGTCTTGCAGACACCACCACCATATTATGCATGTTGTCCGCCCGGTCGACAAGTCGACCGGCGGAAACGCGGCGGACGGTCTTTCCGTCCGCCACGGACCCCCCAGCCATCATAATATGGCGGGGGGTCTTTCTGGTGTGGGTGGCGGGCGGTTCGCCCCCGCCGGGCTGGCAGTGGCTACCGCCGGCCCGGGGGGGGCTAACCGCCCGCTATCATAATGACCCCCTGAGTTTGGATGCAGCAGTGATAAATATAGGTCACACTGTCTTCAAAGAAGGCATGTCTTATGTTGCTCTTTCACAGGTTAGGTCCTTGTCAGGATTGTACCCTTTTCAGTTTGATGAGAGCAAAGTCAATGTTGACTCATCATGTGCGATAGAATGCAATCATTTTAGAGGGCTGTATGCTCCTCATCTGAGCTTATATCCCATTGTTGCAAAACATCCAAGTTATAGGAAGAGACAATCTGCTAAGGTTGCAGATTTGGTCATAGTTTTTCTAACAGTTTACACTCCTCATTATTCTGAAGTCTGCGTACTTCTGTTTACCAGTAAAAAAAAAAGTCACTAAAAAACAAAAATCATTACAAAAAAACTGAAAAATGTTCTTTTCAGAGGCACCTCTCCTCCTAGAAAGAAATGCAAAAATGTATGTTGTTTCAGATTTGTGTCAGGTTGATTAAGACCTCGATCTCCCGCAAGACTCGTGCAGGAGTTATTTATCAGAAAAGAAGAGGGTATGGTTTAATACAAGCACAGTAGATAATGACTGTATAGGGTAGCTCTGAAAAGAGCATTTTTATTATTTTTAAAACATTTGAATTTTTTTGTTTGCTATTTTAAAACTTTAAAAAAATATTTTAAAAGGGGGAGAACTAAGACATGCTTGTTAAAAAAATGTAAAACAATTGAAGAACTTTTCCTTCGCAAACAATAACTCAGAAAAAATATTAACTAAAAAAAACTGTTGCCTGTGGGGTGGGGATGCATTTATGCTCTTGTGTGAACTTATCCTGCACATCTCTACTGGTCTCAGATGAAAAAATAATCTGCTTAAGCAAGCAGCAAAAAAGAACCTTGTTTAACACAGGGTTGTTATCCACTTGACTGGACAGTACCTGAGCTGGTACTGTGTCCCCAGGTGCAAAGGATGTGGAAGCTCCTGAGAATCTGTCCATTTCTGTAGAAAGAGCCAACTCTACACGAGCAAGCCTCTGTGGATGCATTGATCTTAAATGCTTCCACATATCAGTAGTGCCGATGCTTTGTTCCTCTACTAAACTCTTTATTACAAAGTTTGCAAGTAATAAACTTAGCAGACACTTTTTTCCCTCCTGCTCTCGTTTAATTTTTTTTATCAAACAAGAGATTCTTTGACAGGTTGAGCAGCTTGAGGAGGTGGAACTGCCCCTGTCTGCTCACCCGAGTCAGGGGAAGACATTCTAGTTTCTCAAAAAAGAGATTTTCAAAGTGGAAAGACAACAAATTTGGAAGGTCTGCCCACTCCATAAGCCAAAACACCAATGAGGCAAAAAGGCTGGATTCTTCCTTTCGCAAGTAATGATATTGATATGAACCAATCATATTGTGTTTCAAGGGTGTGTCATTGCTCTCCCGGGCCTCTCCTGAGTAGGTCGTGGATGTATCGGGGGACTGTAAAAAAACATAAATGTATGTTTCTAATGGTGCTATACATAATTAATTTTTCTTGGTTTCACAAAATCTCTAGTGTCATTCTTCGTTCAAAATTATAATAAAACACTATTATCAACAAATTTCAAGTATACAAACTCAAGAGCCAAATAGGAAGTACAGCCCCCTGGGACTCCACACAGGGGATTGTGTGCTTGACTTTTGCGAGTCGCTCGCGGGAGCCACTCATTCATAAAAAAATATTATATATATATATATATATATATATATATATATATATATATATATATATATATATATATATATATATATATATAATATACATGTTTAAATGGCAATCTTATTAAACATTGAAATTAAATACCAAGTCAACACAGGCATGATAACTCCATACACCATAAAAATAAATTTATGACTGTACAATCTCGTGAGTGTCCCACGAGCCACTCACGAGATTTCTCACTAAAGTAATTATACACCCATAAAAAAACGATTTCGATGCTTAGCACTAATGGTATACATATTAAAAGAAGTGATCACCCCCTTTTTCTGATTTACAATCACCTCTTTGTTGTAAAAACACCTACACTGCCCTTGAACAATTTTCTGTTAAATTATTATTGAACTTGTTGAGAAGATGTCTTAATGTGACACTAAAGTTAAAAAAAGGGTTCCCTTTGGTCAGGACCTATATCACACCATTCGTGTCTCAGAAATACTCATGCTCACCAACACACATCGTTCCTCACGCTGAATGTATTAAAGCACTTATATAACACCAAATTATACAAAATATATATGTGTTTAATCAATAAAAGCCATACTATATGTACAATTTATATCATGACAAAATATAAAATACACCTTTAAAAAAACATATATGAAAAATACAGTTGACAATAATTACAATATCGCTATAGGAGAATGGACACAGACAATCTACTCTGTCATGTAAGCGTTAATTTGGATCCGTTATAAACAGCAGAGGGCATGGGTCTTGATTCCCTGTCTCTGTTAGACTGCTGAGTTCTCCAAATGTAACAATAAAACTGGGCGTCGACGCGTTTCAGTGGTATATTCTCAATAAGACCAACTTCATCAGGACATTTAAAACTTATTTTCTCCTTAAGGTAGCGTTATACATTGGTCTATGATCTCACCTAGTATGGAATAAAAACAAAAATAATAATCTTTTAAAAAAAAAAAAAAATTCCTTTACATCATTGCAATTAATCCTAAATATAACTTTAAAAACTCTCCTCATGTGGGTACGAACTACAATGACCTTATTAATACATATCACCATTCCTACTATTTCACATATATATCCTACACAATGTTTTAATGTAAATGTATTTATTATAAAAAATACTCAGAAACCCAATTCTATTTATAAGTGCTCCAATCATTCATTAATAAAATTCATCATCATGACATACAACCGACATGCTACTCTCATGCATCCAATATAACTGCAATCTTTTACTCACCAGTGCATCTGCACTTCAGTGAGCGAAACTCCCAATTTGTTATGGAAAAAGTGATCCTATTACTGGGATCTACTGAAATTAAAAAAGGACTCATTAGGGAAATGATTTACTAATGATGTCATTAGTCAAAGCTATCACAAGACAAAATCTGTCTTTGATGAGTTATACATACTTTAATTAAATTAAAACAAGGAGAAGGCCGACTCTCCACGATAACGAAACGACCCTCTCTTCTCCTTACTTCTCAGGTCATATGACTCTGTTCCCTATGAGGTAAATGTAAAATTAATATTCAAGTCTAAACCATAGATATAATAACAGCCCTTTATTCTGTTAATACCTCACCTAAAGATTTGTAGTGGAATCAGGGTCTCTCACAGTGTAACTCCCCCGTAGTTTTTCTTGGAGGTCTCAAGTTTCCTTGTTTCTAAAGATGTAAAGCAACATTTATATAATACCAATTTTTTATCTCGGGTTATCTTTTTGCGTTAAAAAATCACAAAGTTTTTATCTCACCATTTACTTATCAGAAGCGCGTTTCACCAATCACGTCCTTCTGATAGCAGGGTGGCGTTATTCGTGGCTGAATAAACAAAATAGAAACAATGTCTAGGTAATATCTGTGAGGGATACTACTATCCTCATGGTTCTCTCTATTCAGCATGGGGCCGGGATTACATCCCCCCTGTACATTCGTCACCTATATCTAACCACAGTTCTCTTTTAGCACTTTGGGCAACAAAATGTTTAGTGATTTACTGATATCCTACATTACCCACATCTGGCACACATATTCCTGCAAGATGTAACTGCTCTAGGATTCTTATACTAAAATCAATCACCGTCGTGGTTAAACATGATACTACTTATTATAGTAATACATTAATCCTCACCGTACAGGATAACGTTCAACCGGTTCGTTTTTAAAGACAAACCAAAAAATGTTTTACCATTCTAAACCCTTCCTATCCATACAGCTATCGGGCTACTCCCCTGTTTAGCTCTCTCCCTTCATGATGGTTACCTCAATTAAAAGTCTGATACAACCGTATCAAACCGGTCCGTTCAAAATTACCACATCGTTCGTAAT
This sequence comes from Calotriton arnoldi, assembly GCA_963921515.1. Lineage (NCBI taxonomy): Eukaryota > Metazoa > Chordata > Amphibia > Caudata > Salamandridae > Calotriton > Calotriton arnoldi. The sequence continues at coordinate 217,446 of CAWUFW010010839.1, forward strand.
ACGCTACTGAGCCTACCGCCGCGAGCTCCTCACCTTATTGCTTCAACGACTCGCTACCCCTGGTATGTGGCCTGGATCTCGGTGGATGCGATTCATGGACGCATCGCGTACTAACTCTCATTTTATTTCCGCTGCCACATGCGTGATCGCGTCACTACGTCCGATCACGTGGTTAGGTGTCAAATATACGAAACTTTATTGACACACTCACGCTCGGTCAATAATAGTTTAAAGGATGCTATCGAGGCGCATAAGTGCACAGATCTTATTTATTGGCCGTCATACTTTACATATTTACAAATATTTAGATCATCTTACGTTTTTTTTTTTTAAAACTCCCGCATAGATCCACCAATACATATATTAGGTCCTATATATCAAATTCTTATTGCTCACATGTAGCGTCAAGTGTATCCTACATCTAGTCACAATCTATCCTCACCCTTGCCCCTATTACTTCCCACTCTATTAACACCAAATATTTGGGTCATAAATCGATAATTGAATTTATCACGTGGCCCCAATATTGTACTTCAACAGGATGGCCCAGCTCAATACATCGTGTTCCCGCCCCATCTTCTACTTCTATCTAATCCCCCTATGCATGATAGAGGTGTAGTTTATCTTGGCCAAACCGTTCAGTATACTAATCCAATCACTCAGATACATATAAATTCTTTGAGAAAACAGTTCACCATAAAAAAGATTTTTATATAGCAATCCTCATCCAGTCCTCCTTGGTATTCAATCCCCTAAGTATAGTATCAAGGGTTGAAATGTACCATTGTTCCCTGTTTTTTCTCTTAATTTCTACATTACCCCCTCTTCTTGAGGACGTTATTTTTTCGATGATGAACCACTCAAATTCCATATGTTTGTGGTTCATCGTCATGTAGTGATCAACCAACGGAGCATTCTGTTTCATAGTTTTCAGTGCTGACCTGTGTTCTAGCAATCTCAACCTTAGCTCCCTCCCGGTCTCGACAACATATGCCAGACCACATGGGCAGCGTAAAAAATATACTACATTACTACTCCTACAGTTATTTAGGCTCCTGGACTCGATCGTATGCTCATTGTAAGTCAATGTTTTTGTAACCATGCAGTTTTCACATATGGAGCAATTCCCACATTTGTGGTTTCAATGGCTTTGCCTCCTTGTATAGTGCTTTGGCCATTTATACCTACTTCCCGGTACGTGTGCACTAAATTTTTCCGTAGGTTATCATTGCGTTTAAATGCAAATATAGGTTTCGGAAGTTTCACATCATTGCCCTCATTCAAGATATTCCAATTCGAATTAATTACATTTTTTAATCTGTTGCTGATGTTTGAAAATTGACTTACAAAAACTAATTTGTTCTCAGTATTCTCTTTATTCTTTTTATAGCTAGGGTCAGGATTCAGCATGCTATCACGATTGTAGAAACGAGCACGTTTAAAGGCATGTTTAATAAGTTTTTTCGGGTATCCTCTGTCCTTTAGTTTATTGCTCAAAAATTCTGAGTGCTTGTAAAGTCCTCATTTTTGAACAGTTCCTCCTCAGCCGGATGAACTGTCCAAATGGGATATTATCTCGTTGGGATTGGGGATGATAACTCCTCTAATGCAGGAGCGAATTTTTGTCAGTCGGTTTAGTAAACAGTTCTACTTCCAGTGATCCCTCAACATCTTTAATCGTAATGTCTAGAAAGTGAACTGAGCTATTGTTATAATCTGCCGTAAACCTAAGATTGGGATCACCAAAGTTTATCCATTCCAGAAATTGTTTCAGAATCATTTCATCACCTTCCCAAATAAAGAAAATGTCGTCAATGAAGCGACGCCACATAGAGATGTTCTCAAAAAAGGGCGCCGCTTCATTGAAGACATGTTTCTCCTCAAACTTTCCTACATACAAACATGCCAAACTAGGAGCACTAGTAGCTCCCATGCTCGTACCCTTGCATTGAAGAAACAGATCTTCCTTAAATAAAAACATATTCTTAAGTACTAGAGTAATGCATTCCATAATAAAGTCCTTGTTTGCACCTCTAAGGTCATCATCACTCAGAATTTCATAGATAACATTGATTGTATCGTCTTGTGGAATATTTGTGTAAAGCGCCTTTATGTCGAGGGTTACTAAAATCTGGTTATGAGCATTAAAAGGAATACCCTCGATCATAGAGATAATGTGCGCTGAGTCACGGACATATGATCTCTGTTTTAAAACTAAAGCCTTAAGGAAAGTATCTGCGTATTGACTAAGAGGTTCCAATCGTGAACCAATACAGCTCACAATAGGTCTCAATGGGGGATTCTGCTCATTCTTATGTATCTTTGGAAGGCCATAGATTGCTGGAATCCTAGCATTACTATTATTAAGGAATTTATATTCCGCTTGGCATATCCATCCATTTTCTAGTGCCCCTTTCGTGATAACTTCCACTTCTCTATTTAGTCGTTCTATTTTGGAAATGTGAGCTCTGGAGTAGTGATCCTTAACTTCCAGTAGAGACAACATTCTTTTGTCATAATCCTCTGTATCAAAGATAACAACCCCACCCCCCTTGTCCGCAGGCTTGATAGTTAAATTCAGATCATTCTTCAAATTAACCATAGCACTTCTATGATCTTTAGACATATTGTTCACATCAGGGTGTGCTTCTCTAAGGATCTGTCTTACTCTGGTTTCTACAACCCGTTCGAATATTTCTACATTCTTACATACCTGGGTGATAGCTGGTGTGAAGGTAGATTTGTCTTTAAGCCCTGAAATATTCTCTGGTACCGTGTACTCTTTGTCCTCAAAAAATCTGTTGAGTCTCACCTTACGAAAAAATGCTTTTAAATCTTTTTCTAATGAAAATGTATTAACCTTAGCTGTAGGTGCAAAAGTAAACCCCCTTTCTAGGACTTCAATTTCTAGTTTACTAAGGACATGTGATGATAAATTGATTATTGGAAACTTATTGTTCTCATACACGGTTACCGCCAGTATCTCTGGTTCCTTGTTTTGAGATATTCCTGCGGTTGGTTCCGCTGATATTCCTGCGCTTGGTTCCGCTGAAATTGGCCCCTGCCCTGATTTAGGATCCGATCTGTTCTTATGCCCCTTCTTGGGCGATGATCTAAAAAAAAACCATTATAAGTACCATTTTGTGCAGGCCCACAATTCGCGCTGTTGGATGGTCCCTCCTCTTCGCTGCTAGAGCCTGAAGTATCTGAGAAGGTAACACCCTTCCTACCTCCTCTGGTATATTTAGGTCTCTGTTCAAATGTTCTCTCATTTCTTTGGTCCCTTGATTGCTGAAAATAATCCTTGGTAGTGTAAGGATATACCAACTCTAAATTGAACTTATTAACATCCTTCTTAAGTTTTATTGTCTTTTTATTGATAAGGTAATCCTTATATCCATTCACTTCCTGGTTTAACTCATCTAGACGTTTCTTTGCATCCTCCAATGCTGACATTTCTTTTAAGGCCCTTTCTAGTTCTTCTATTTCTTGTTTCTCTAAAATGACCATTTCTTGTGCAGTCTCTATTATTAATAAAATCCAATCTCTACTACACCTATTCGCAATGTGGGTCCATAATTCTAAAAACTTTTTATTTTCGATGAACAAACCTGGTTCATTGCGCACCTGTAGTCCGATAGGGATAACCCCGATTTCACATATTCTATTAAAAACTCCGCATGTAGTTCAGTACGGACTAATTTTTTCTTTAGATTAAGTGCTTTACCCCATTTGTCATTATTACCAGAAACTACCATAATCTTACTTCCAGTATTGGAGGAGGCACCAATGATTTTATTAAACTGATCCTCCGTGAATCCAAACGTCTTGAATGGATCCATAGTATAATATTTGTGTTTTCGCTTTTATTATATATTAAGCCACTAAAGAGCGGTCAGTTTGTAATGTTCTCTCCAGCCAGACTGGCTGTACTCAATTACCTTGAAAACAAGGAGAGGGGGCTCTATATACCAAAGAGATGGAGCTCCCAATAACCATAAAGTTAAAAAGGGTTCCCTTTGGTCAGGACCTATATCACACCATTCGTGTCTCAGAAATACTCATGCTCACCAACACACATCGTTCCTCACGCTGAATGTATTAAAGCACTTATATAACACCAAATTATACAAAATATATATGTGTTTAATCAATAAAAGCCATACTATATGTACAATTTATATCATGACAAAATATAAAATACACCTTTAAAAAACATATATCAAAAATACAGTTGACAATAATTACAATATCGCTATAGGAGAATGGACACAGACAATCTACTCTGTCATGTAAGCGTTAATTTGGATCCGTTATAAACAGCAGAGGGCATGGGTCTTGATTCCCTGTCTCTGTTAGACTGCTGAGTTCTCCAAATTTAACAATAAAACTGGGCGTCGACGCGTTTCAGTGGTATATTCTCAATAAGACCACCTTCATCAGGACATTTAAAACTTATTTTCTCCTTAAGGTAGCGTTATACATTGGTCTATGATCTCACCTAGTATGGAATAAAAACAAAAATAATAATCTTTTTAAAAAAAAATTTTTCTTTACATCATTGCAATTAATCCTAAATATAACTTTAAAAACTCTCCTCATGTGGGTACGAACTACAATGACCTTATTAATACATATCACCATTCCTACTATTTCACATATATATCCTACACAATGTTTTAATGTAAATGTATTTTGATATAAATCACAATTATAAAAATACTCAGAAACCCAATTCTATTTCTAAGTGCTCCAATCATTCATTAATAAAATTCATCATCATGACATACAACCGACATGCTACTCTCATGCAGCCAATATAACTGCATCTTTTACTCACCAGTGCATCTGCACTTCAGTGAGCGAAACTCCCAATTTGTTATGGAGAAAGTGATCCTATTACTGGGATCTACTGAAATTAAAAAGGACTCATTAGGGAAATGATTTACTAATGATGTCATTAGTCAAAGCTATCACAAGACAAAATCTGTCTTTGATGAGTTATACATACTTTAATTAAATTAAAACAAGGAGAAGGCCGACTCTCCACGATAACGAAACGACCCTCTCTTCTCCTTACTTCTCAGGTCATATGACTCTGTTCCCTATGAGGTAAATGTAAAATTAATATTCGAAGTCTTAAACCATAGATATAATAACAGCCCTTTATTCTGTTAATACCTCACCTAAAGATTTGTAGTGGAATGTTAAAATCAGGGTCTCTCACAGTGTAACTCCCCCGTAGTTTTTCTTGGAGGTCTCAAGTTTCCTTGTTTCTAAAGATGTAAAGCAACATTTATATAATACCAATTTTTTATCTCGGGTTATCTTTTTGCGTTAAAAAATCACAAAGTTTTTATCTCACCATTTACTTATCAGAAGCGCGTTTCACCAATCACGTCCTTCTGATAGCAGGGTGGCGTTATTCGTGGCTGAATAAACAAAATAGAAACAATGTCTAGGTAATATCTGTGAGGGATACTACTATCCTCATTGTTCTCTCTATTCAGCATGGGGCCGGGATTACATCCCCCCTGTACATTCGTCACCTATATCTAACCACAGTTCTCTTTTAGCACTTTGGGCAACAAAATGTTTAGTGATTTACTGATATCCTACATTACCCACATCTGGCACACATATTCCTGCAAGATGTAACTGCTCTAGGATTCTTATACTAAAATCAATCACCGTCGTGATTAAACATGATACTACTTATTATAGTAATACATTAATCCTCACCGTACAGGATAACGTTCAACCGGTTCGTTTTTAAAGACAAAAAACACTGACACTGACAAAAAAAATAAGAGCTGGTTTCAAAAGCCTGCTCAGAAACATGCGGCCGGCAATATTAAATGTCTGTGCAGTGAACAACCAGGCTGCATAGTCCTACACCCCAGGCCTCTTTAATCCACCCCCAGACACTCCCTGCCTCTCTTGCAGGTTCCTGCTTTCCTCATTTATGACATATTTCCCATGTTTCTCTTCCTTATTCTTCCACTTTGTGTGTTTTCCTTCTCTTGGAAATGCTTGTAGAGGAAAAATAAGTACCAGTCCCCAAAAATGAGGGAAGGTACCCCCCACCAGCAACCACTGGCTCAAATTAAGCACTGGCTGTCCATCATCCTCTGAAGGCAGCCCCCAAACATGCAGCATATCAGGGAAATGCCAGAATAGCAGAATGGCCTTCCCAGGCCTGTGGAACATCTATCAGTGTACAAGGTGCACAACGTGGGGAGACTTTGTCACTGTCCCTCAAACAGATGGAAAAGAGCATACAATTCAGAAGATGCCAAAATCCTGTGTTTTATTAAATCATGACCACATTCCTTCCATGATTTTTTTATTTTTTATTTTTAATTCTTTTTATTAACATTGCTCATGTTCAAGTGCAGTACACATCGGCAGTTCATAATATATTCACCGGGATCACAGTTCGTCACATTTTTGCATGCATGGAAATGCAAAGGAGTGATTGCAACAATCCTCTATCCCAACCCATCCTGTACAGCTCGAAACCTTTGCCAGGGACCCCACACCTTCCGCCATTTATTCAAACATCCCCGGGACCTATAGACCGTTTCCTCCGCCCTCTGACACCAATCCAGGTCACAGAGCCACTGATCCCACGAGGGGGCGCCTGTGCACCCCAGCACCTGGCAATATTGCGTTTAGCCACCCCTGCTGCCAGCCCCAACCAAATCTCGTTATGACGTGTCCAGTCCGTGGCTCCTTTGATCATGAGCAAGAGCCACTTGGGCTCCAATGGGACCGGGGACCGCACTACCCCCTCCATCGTTTGCGTCACCCTGGTCCAAAACGGAATTATGAGTGGGCAATCCCATAGAATGTGATAAAATGAGCCCTCCCTTGACAGCCCCTCACACACAAGGGTGATAGAGTCCTACCCCAGGAGAACAGGTGGGTGCGGGGATAATAGACCCTGTGGAGTATTTTTAACTGCACAAGGCGGAATCGCGGCCGGATCGCGACCTCGCGAGGGCTCTGCAGGGCGTCTAGCCAGTCGTCGTCATCTAGTGTTCCAATGTCTCCTCCCATCTCGCCTCGCAGGGGACCCAGGGGTCCGGCATATTATTAATAAGTTTTTGGTAAATCGTTGACGTGGGTTTCGTTAGAATGGGGTCGAGAAGGAGCCTGTCCTCCATAGGGGAGTACTCCGGGATAGAAGTGCCAGCACGGATGTGGGCCCGCAATGCATGTATAAGGCGCAGGTAATGGTAGTGTTGGGAATCATGAAGTTGATACTCTTTTTCAGAGCCGCAAAGGGAACCGGGCCCCCCTTCCACACATCACCAAGATACTCAATGCCGATCAGTTTCCACCCCTATAGCCGGATAGTCCCGCCACCTCCTTTAGCCGATCGCCCGTCCAAAGCGGGGTCCGTCCCGTTAGGGTGTTCGTCCAGCCCAAGAATTTGTTGGCCTCCCTCCAACAGTGGAGTACCACCCCAGTGTGCGCGGGCAGATCACGACCCCGCCCGCGGGAGTAGAGATATGGCTCACAGGTTCCTCCAACCATCGCTTGCCTATCCATTCTGTAAGCTGGCTCCGAGGTCGGCGCGTAAACCCAGTCGTTGACCACCTGCAACTGAGCTGCCCAGTAGTAGAGTTGCACGTCCGGGAGGGCCAGCCCCCCGTCGTACACCCCCCACGTAAGCTTCTGCAACGCAATTCTCGGGTTGCCGCCGTCCCAAAGTAACGTCCGCAACTCCCGGGAGATCCGCTTAAATGTCGCCGTCGGGACCAGGTACGGTGTGTTTTGGAGGATATATAGAAGTCTTGGCAGCGCCAGCATTTTAAAGAGCGCCACGCGCCCCATCAAGGACAAGGGCAGGGACCTCCAATGTCCAATGTCCACCCCCAGCCTCATCAGTTGAGGCTCCAAATTTCGGGCGAAGAACTCCCCCGTGTCTCTGGTGACGTACACTCCCAAGTAGCGGAATCCAGCAGGCTCCAGCGATGCTGGACAATCCCGCGGGATGCGAGGAGGTGGACCCGACAGAGGATAAACCACCGATTTGGTCCAATTAATCGAGTAGCCAGAGTAGCTACCGAAAAGGGCGAAAAGGTGTAGAGCCCGCGCCATGGAGTGGTAGGGTCTGGCCATGTACAGGACAATATCGTCAGCGTATAGAGAAATACGCTCCTCCCATTCATCCGTGAGTGCCAGGCCCCAAAAGGCCCTATCTCTTCTGATCCAATGCGCGAGCGGCTCCAGGGCGAGGGCAAACAGGAGCGGTGACAGGGGGCAGCCCTGCCTAGTGCCCCTATACAGGGCAAAAGCCCGGGACGTCGCCCCATTGACCCTCACCCTTGCCATCGGCTGCGTGTACAGGAGTCTCACCCAGCTACCGAACACGGGGCCCAATCCCAGTCTATTCAGTACCATAAATAGGTATGGCCATTCGATGCTATCGAAGGCCATTGAGGCGTCCAGCGCCATCAATGTCGTCTGCGCATGTCCCACGTCCTTAGTCATGTGCAGAATACCATAGAGCCTCCGCAGGTTGTGCCGAGTGCTCCTGTGGGGCATAAACCCGACTGGTCTACATGCACGAGGTCGGGCAGTACGGATAGCAGTCTTGTCGCTAAGACCTTGGCCAATACCTTCGCCTCCACGTTCAGGAGGGAGATAGGCCGATAGGACGAGCAACAGTCCGCCGGTTTCCCGGCTTTATGAATAACCACAATCGTGGCCTCTCTCTGATCGGGCGGAAGCACGCCCACCTCCCGTGCCTCAAGGAACATGCGTCGCATGGGCTCCAGTACCACACTCGCCTGTTTCTTATAGATTTCGACCGGGAGTCCGTTGGGTCCCTGCGCCTTGCCGGCCTGGAGGGCATTAAGGGCTTCACCCAGCTCCGCTCTTGTGAGGTCTGCATCCAGACACTCAGTTTGTTCCTGGGATAGCATAGGCAGCGCAAAGTCTCGCAGGAATTCCTCACAGTCTCTCTCGGTTCTAGTGCACACTGGGGTATATACTCCTTCATAGTAGGACGCAAAAGCCTCCGCAACGGCCGCACTCGTGGAAGCCAGGGCCCCGAACCATCCCGCACCTCCGTAACCCAGGAACGCTCCCTGTCACGACGCTCCAGCCATGCAAGAAGCTTCATACTCTTGTCCCCTGCATCATATATCCGATGCTGCGTGGCAAGGGAGTAGGCACGTGCCTCACCCTCCGCTAACGAGCGAAGTTCCCTGTGCTTCATGGCCAAAGCATGATTGCGCTCCGGGCGAGGGCGACGCACTGGCCTCTCGCTCCAGAGACTCGATTTCGCGCTCCAACTGTTGAATCTGCAGCGATTCCTCTTTCTTCTGGGCACCGATCAAAGCCTGGGCCTGTCCCCTCAGGACCGCCTTGTACGCCTCCCACAACGTTAGCTGGGAGGTAACCGACCCCTGATTGTCGGAGAAATAATTCTCGGAGCCCTCCCGAAGCTTATCAGTAATCGAAGTGTCAGTTAACCGCCACGGATCTATTCGCGGGAATGCGGCCCTGTCTACCACCGTCCCCCGAAGGATAACACCCACCGGAGAGTGGTCCGATATGCTCGCGCCATAATACTCGGGTCTACAAAATCACCCAACTGATCCCCCGCGTGAAAATATAGTCCAACCTCGAGAAGGAGCCATGTCTGGCCGAATAAAAGGTGTAGAGTCTGCGGGCTGGGAACCGTGTTCGCCATATGTCGCAGAGCCCCATTGCATCCGTGAAGCCCCGCAGGCCCGTCTCCCCTCCGCTGGCCCGTCTGTCGCCTGACCGGGCTAGTTCGACGTCCATTACCGCGTTGGTGTCACCCCCCAGGACCAGAGTGCCGTTGGGGAGGTTCGCCAAATGTGTCCCCAGTTTCTTGTAAAGTGTAGCATGCAGGCCGGGCGGGATGTAACATGAGCACAGGAGCACCGTACGCCCTTCCCATCTCACCGCCACCGCCACGAAGCACCCAGCGTCCTCCGTCCAGGAATTTAATACAGTTATTGGCAAACTCCTACGGACCAATATTCCCACCCCCCTCGAGCCGGACGTGAATCCGGAGTGGGCTACCATCTTGTACCCGAACCTATCTAAGGCCCTGCAATTATTACCCCGGAGGTGGGTTTCCTGCAAGAGCACCACATCTGGAGGCGTTTCAGGTGCTGTAGTACTAGAGTTCTCTTGATCTTGTTGCCCATCCCATTGACATTCCATGTCCATATTTTAATCTTAGCCTGATCCCCCATCCCCACTGTGAATCCACATCCTCAACGGATTTCCACCCTGCCACTGCGTAGTGCCCCCACAATACAACAGCATTAAAATAGATATATTGACATGAGCTAAACTTAAACTTCCCATCAACCCCATCCCACCCCCCAGTCTGCCCCCTCCCTGCCTCCCTGCTAAGTGGGCCCCCAACCCCCACCTTAAAAACTTGCAGAGTGCCTGTCACCCAAATAATCCCATTTCAACTAACTGAGGGAACGTAAGCCCACAACTCGCAGAAACTGGCACAACTGACTGTCGGATTTCCACCCCTTAAGCAAGAAATTAGCACCCACCCTCCCCTCCCCCAAACCCCAGCGGGCCAACGCCTAGAGCCCTTTGGACGAGCAATCCACGTCAGCCAGCGCGGTCACCTACAGTCTCGGAGATGTTCAAAATGTTTGTGCAGCATGACTAGTGGCCCCCAGCCCAGCAGGGCCCAAAAGGCGCGTGCCTTTGCCCGCCTCCCCCATGTGTAGCCCTCAATGCGGCCTGTGTCCCCATCAGTCCTCCGGTGGCGGACGTTCACGCTCCTGACTCCCTCGGGCTGGTGCTATATCCCTCCCGGCCTCACGAGAGGTGTCGTTGGAGGTCCGGTGCCGTGCTACACCCTGGCGGCCCACGGTCCGCCATCCCTCTATCCAGTCGCTCGCCTCCGCCGGAGAATCGAAAAAGTACACCTTTTCCCTATCCAGGATCTTGAGCCGTGCTGGAAAGAGCATCATGTACCGCACACCCTGGTCCCTAAGGGCTCGCTTGATGCCCTCAAAGGACCTGCGCTGGCGCTGGACCTGTAGAGTGAAGTCCGGGAAAAACGGATCGCTGCGTTCTCCAGTCTTAGGTCCCCGGTGGTACGTGAGGCCTGCAGGATGGCATCCCGGTCCCGGTAGTTCAGGAACCGGGCAATGATGGTGCGCGGAGGGGCCCCAGGCTTGGGCCTCCCCCATTGCGCGATGGGCCCTTTCCACAGAGAAAATTTTGAGAGACGCTTGGGCTTAAGGTGTTGCAGTATCAGTTCCTCAACAAAACAATCCAAGGACGGCCCTTCCAATCCCTCCGGCACCCCTACGATGCGGACGTTGCTGCGTCGCGCCCGGCCTTCCTGATCCTCCAGGCGGGCTACGACGTCACCCTGGGCCCTCACCAGCGTGGCGACCTGCTCCTCAAGCTTCTTCGTTCTGGCCTGTAAATTCCCAATGCCACTCTCCGTCTCGGCCACCCTGCCCGACATATTCCGAAAGTCAGCCCGGAGGAGGTTCACCTCTTCTGTGACCGAGTCCAGTTTGGGCTCCATTGTGCCACGCATGTCTTTGATGGCCTGCATTATGTCTCTGAGTGACGGGTCCGATCCTCCGTCCGCGTCGTCACCCTGTTGTCCCCCATCGCGGAGGCCCTCTCCCTTCCCCATAGCCACGTGTACTTGTCGATCTGGTTGGCTTGGTTCGGAAGGGGCGGCTTATACCGACCCATTGCCGTAGATGAGGCCGTGGCGGGAGGGCTCACACGTCGGGCCCCCTGTCTCTGTCGCAATCGTCCAACCGCAGGCCGGAGGAACCGTCCAGTCCACCCCCGGTCCTCCGCCACTTCAGCCGTGGGGGACACCACCGCACACCCTTGCTCAGCAGGCCTACCGCCGACGGCCACGCAGCAGGTCTCCAGGGGCAGGCAGACGAGTTCTCACCCCCAGCACCTCTCAGGCCACTCAGTACTGGTCCAGGCCTCCCACCACAATGGAGTAGCCTCAGAGTGCGCGGGCCACAGACCCCGGAGTTATCCACTCGCGGCGCTCCGGTGGGAGGCAGCAACGCTCAGCAGGCCCTGCTCGCTCCGCGGGCCCCACCAGTGCGGCCAAGTCCCCAGATCTCGGGCTCTCTGCACCGCCTCCCCGGCCTCCGGAGCTCCGCACTGTCAGTAGCGCACGCCCAACGCGGCCCTCCGCCGCGACAGCGGTTCCGCTCGTGGCTTCTGTGTGCCTGCGCTGCAAGCTCACCACCGGGCCCCAGGCTGGCCAAGCGACGCTCCCAGGGCACCTCCGCACCCACCTCTGTATCGACCGCCGGTCTCCTCAGGCCGCCTCTCAGCCGCTGTATGCGCACCACTCCCGGGCTCCGCTACAGTCCGAGCACCTCTCGCCCTCAAGTCCGGCTCCTGCACGCGTCTCGGGACCTTCCGCTTTAGGCCGAGCGCTCGTACGCCATCGGCGCCATTTTCGCCCGCACGGGCGCTGAGTCCCGAGTTTCGCCCCACCGGGCTGGAAGCCTCCTCGTCCCTGCTGCCGCCGCGATTACACCTGCGAGCGGCTCACCGCCGGTCAGCTCCGCTGTCTGCGTTACCCTATGGCCGGATTATGACGGATTTGGGGTGGTTTTACCCTATCTGCTGTCGCAGCTCGCTCAGTATGCGGCCATTTTCCTCGGCTGCAGGCCACGCCCCCATTCCTTCCATGATTGAGCAATGACTCATCTGAAAATCTAATTTCCAGTACTCGTCTTACAATATGGGGGTCCTGTAGCGTTTGTTGTAGCAGGCTCAGCTGCCTCCATAGGTGCACACTTTTGATCTTTCAGCATTTCCGCCATTTGACCTCCTGGTCATAAAGATGGTTTCGCAATTCAATTTAAGACAGGTTGAAAAACACCAGATTTTCCTGCAAGGTATAAAAGTCCCAGACAGAGAATACAATTATTGGCCCTGACGTGCGCTAAGAAAACTTGGTTTTCCTGCGATGGAGCAGGGTTTTGAGAAAATAAAACCTGCTCGGATTGAACCCTCTGTAACATTTATTAACAGTGTGCTGTGAAAATTATTATTAAGAAACGCTAAACAAGGGGAAATGCTTATGCGTAAAACTAATGTGTGTACTAATGCATGAAACTAGGCGGCAAAAATAGCTTCGATAATAAAAACTAATGCTGCTTTTGTGCACGTTAATAATACTTAGCTAGGAATAACACCGGTCGTGCATGGGTTAGTGCTAATGCTGGGATGGTGCGCGATATGAATTACATTTCATGAAAATAATAAATGTTTATGTTCTGTTCTCGTAGAAAGACAAGCATGGGCCTACTTTCCTGCATGCCAGTTTGGGGTTAAAACTTGCTGAAAGAAAAAAGATGATTTTAAATGGGCTTTGAATGAGGAGAGAACACAAAAGCATGAAAAATGTCCTTCCCGATGTACTGACTGTCTGCCAAGGTTGCGGAAGAAGGATACTGATAAAGAAGTGGAACCGTACAACTTCCTCACAAGATGGCAGAGGCGAACAATGGAAGCGTAGAGACTTGCAACATGTAGAATATGTAATATGATTGTGTTAAAAAATGTTTCCTGAGAAGGATCTGTCGTCATGTTGAAAAAACTAAAACAATAAACCAGTGAATAAAGTGATCACGATGAGAGTGGTGTGACAGAACACCCCCATTATTAGCCAATGAGGGACAGAGTTTGGTTGAAAAATGAAACAAATGTGGGTTGGACATTTAGGTTTTAGGGTATAACTGTAGGTGCCTGGTGGGTGTGGTTTAGGTCGGCTGGTGTTTAGCTAGCGGGAGATCGTCACTGTCGTCGGTTTGCTGTTCCAGATAGAGGCCTACCTGTTTCCTGATTCCTGTCTTAATCTTTGCCACTCGACTTTACTTGAGTGGTCTTACTGCCCTGACTGGCCAGTGGGGTAGTTTTCCCTGAATCTTACTTGGGTTAGTATAGATAAATCTCCTAAATTTGCATATTCATTTGCAAATGTATTTGTCTCTGAATCTTTTCTCTCTTCGCCTATCCACTCCTTCAATGCATTGTTTATTTGACATGAGTTTGAATTTATACATTGCCAATGTTCTCTCTCTATGATAATCTATGATTTGCATTTGTGTAACTGTACTTGATGAGCATTTATTTCTCACATTATTTTACGATAAATAACATAAAACTACACACTGAGGGGCCGATTCCGATCTCGGTCGGAGGCGCACCCAATACCATTCGGTCGGGAAAAAAGCCATGCGAAAGCCTGTTTCCCGACCGATCCGTACAGCACACCGAACGAGCAAGTACGATGCGCACAACAGCAAAGATTCCGGCCGAGCCGTACTCACCCAAACCAGGTCCTGTTCTCCGACCGAGGCGATTCCGGAAACGCCGAATCGAGTCGCACGGAAGGAAAAATGCAGCCCCGTCCGGCCGGACAAGTACGATGCGCTTTCCGTACGCGCCGAACCCGTCGCTACGCACGGCACGTCAAAGCATCCGGGAGAGGCGCACATAAGCTCCGATTCGCGCCCCAACACGATCCACGGCTACGAGGCGAACACGCCAGCGACGAGGACGAGGCGAAGCGACGAGGACGAGGCGAAGCGACGAGGACGACGCGAAGCAACGAGAAGGACGAACGACACGAACCAACCATGAATCCCTTCGTCCCGATCATACCAATATTCTACATCTACTACCGGAACAGGCACGGACGCGTACGGCGCAGAAGGTAAGCCAGACACCAACCACAAAACACATACAACACGTACACGACACATCACACACACACACAGGGATGCAGAATATACTTACACCAGCAACAGCAGCACCATAGGGGCGGGATGCCCATCACCAATGCCACATATGCACACAGGGGCCTGAATGCGCACCACCACCCCTACCCAGGGGTGGCATGATGCCTACCACCACTACCACCCTCACCCAGTGGGGGCAGGATGCTTACCACTACTACCACCCTCACCCAGGGGGCAGGATGCCTACCACTACTACCACCCTCAGCCAGGGGGCAGGATGCCTACCACTACTACCACCCTCAACCAGGGGGGCAGGATGCCTACCACTACTACCACCCTCAGCCAGGGGGCAGGATGCCTACCACTACTACCACCCTCACCCAGGGGGGCAGGATGCCTACCACTACTACCACCCTTAGCCAGGGAGCAGGATGCTTACCACTACTACCACCCTCACCCAGGGGGCAGGATGCCTACCACTACTACCACCCACAGCCAGGGGGCAGGATGCCTACCACTACTACCACCCTCACTCAGGGGGCAGGATGCCTACCACTACTACCACCCTTAGCCAGGGGGCAGGATGCCTACCACTACTACCACCCTCACCCAGGGGGGCAGGATGCCTACCACTACTACCACCCTTAGCCAGGGGGCAGGATGCTTACCACTACTACCACCCTCACCCAGGGGGACAGGATGCCTACCACCACTACCACCCCCACCCATAGGATGGACAATGCATGACACAACCAGCACACCACAACCTAGGGAATGCAAGAAGAAGACATCCCCCAACACCATGACAAGCGTGTGTAGACTGTGTCAAATGCCTACAACACCGAACATGACTTCTAACATACAATGTGACCCCCTAGCACATGTGCCACACAAATATGTGTGTGGCACACACAACGCAAGCAGGCCATGACCATTGTGGCAATGGGGTCCAAACCCCCATCATCACAGTGACCAAAAGGTAAGTGTGGGGTCCTTAGCTGAAGCACCTTTTGAACATTGTGGCAATGGGGTCTAAACCCCCATCATCACTGTGACCAAAAGGTAAGTGTGGGGTCCATAGCTGCAGCACATTTTGAACATTGTGGCAATGGGGTCAAAACCCCATCATCACAGTGACCAAAAGGTAAGTGTGGGGTCCATAGCTGAAGCACCTTTTGAACATTGTGGCAATGGGGTCTAAACCCCCATCATCACTGTGACCAAAAGGTAAGTGTGGGGTCCATAGCTGAAGCACCTTTTGAACATTGTGGCAATGGGGTCAAAACCCCCATCATCACAGTGACCAAAAGGTAAGTGTGGGGTCCATAGCTGAAGCACCTTTTGAACATTGTGGCAATGGGGTCTAAACCCCCATCATCACAGTGACCAAAAGGTAAGTGTTGACAAAGAAAGAGCTGCAACTGCCAAACTGCATGGATGATTCCTGGTCACAGAACAAAAACACATCAGTGGCAAAGTAGTGTATGTGTCCCATTGCAACATGAATTGGGTGAGCCAAATACTGCAGTGCAAATAAGACATACCTTTGGCCATGTGCAGACAAACCACACCCATGGGGGCTGACACTGTCAACATTCATCAATGACACAATGACAGAAGTGACCATCAGAATGCAGACCCACATATTTGCACCAATGGGCACACAAATGCAGATACCCTGTGGAGACTGCAGATGTGAGGTGAACAGATACCATACCATGGCAGCAATGGGACACACAAACCATGATCATTGTGCTGACCGATGACCTAGGAGTCCCAGGGACAGCAGGGGAAACCCACCAAACTACATACAGCCAATGGCACACCCAAGATATGCCAATGCAGCGGTGCAGATGCACAAACACAAACAGGCAGACCCACACTGCACATCATACACAACAGGTGGGGGGGGTGTCAGTGTCCCCAGGCAACCACACAACACATGAGGAGACCTGAATATCAATCATACAGATGTGCATACAGTGCCACACAAAGGTAACTCATGGATCCAAATCCCCTATGTGGGCAAGCAGGCATTGTCAGATGAGAGGGAGCACAAATCACACATGTCACACAGGCACGTAGGAACAGCAACTGACACAGCAAGACACAGACACACCACAGCACCACCCCCAGGGCCCCCACAATGTGGTGACCCTGGGCTGCATTACAATCCCACTCTGATGACAAAGCTAAATGTCGTTCACACTGTGAACCACATTCATGTGTCCTGAGCAACAAACTACCATCACACCTACACAAGCACAAATCAATCAGCATGGCCAGTAAGCCAAGGCCAACATGGAGGCAGGGGCCTAGCCGGGCAACAACTCTCATCTGCACACACTCAACACCACACCCTCGACCTCCAACAATGTGCAGCAGTGAAGCACACATGCACTGGTGACATTGCACATGCACCCATGACTATTCCAGGGTGGTGGGTGGGAACCAAGGTGCAGAAACACATCACACATGGACACTCAACAAGACTCCTGAATGTCTGACATACTGCACACTACGCTGTACATGGACATGACGGCAATACCACACCAACCAATGGGATCCCAGCCACAGTCACACACCAATGAAGAAGCCAAGGTCACCCACAAAGAAAACACATAGACAACAACCAACATTGCAGCCCGGACCCTGAGGAGTGCCAGAAGTCACACACACAACGTGTCACAATCACTGAAAGATAACACAAACTGGAAATCACATGACAGGGACAAACAACAAGTGCCAAGGGGAAACCTGACTGTGACCCATCTGCGTCTGCACACAAACTCAGCCCTGACAGCAAACACACCTATGGGTGACACCCTGATGACCAGTAATGTGCCATGCACTCACAGAGAACCCAGGGAGAAGACTTTGGGGGAACATAGGTCAACTCAGCAAGCATCACAAACAGGTACAACACTAGGGATCACAGCCTGCACAGCTAAACGGAAGTGAACACACAGACATGCACATACAACACACACCTTGGGCGCAGGCAATGTCACAGGAGTACACACTGCCATGAGGGGACTCCACTCCTGTGTAAGGAAAGCTGTGCCATATGTTGCCTCAGTAGGGCCCCATCATGTCAGCTGAGCACTTGGTCACACATTCAACAATTAGCACCAAATGAGGGATCCCGTCACATCAGCCTGGTCATGGAAGTGCCAACGGAATCATCAGCACAGATCCAACACACATGTATAGCAATGTTGCACTGACTACACGGATGAGTCCTTCCCCATTGATGCCCAAACCTGCATGTCCAGTGGAGATGGCCACACGGTCAGGGAAGTAGATGAATTGAACAATGGCAGGCACAACAGATGTGCAGGGGTGGAAGCCACAGATGTGAAATAGCTAATCTAAGTAGGAAATCCCATTGCCAAATACTGAACACATGACACCCTCAGATGCTGCTATGGATGACATGGATACACCACAGGATAGGACACATAACCCCTGGACCACATGGGTTCCTGCACAGTAACACTTCATAATCATGAGACCAAATATCACCATCACTGCAGCAAGGGCATTGTTAGCATCATCAACATTATGTACATCAGAAGCAAAAGCACTAGAGAACAGAAAGTTGCTTTATTCAGCATATGTGGCATTAAAAGTAGAAGTCCGGTAGAACATAAACAAAGGCCAATGGCCAGTCCATCAACAAAGTCACAAGTGGGTGACAGTGGCAGATGCCACCCTACACATGCCTGCACAAAACCAGGGACAATCCACTAGGAGGGGCAACCAGGGGGTAGGCCAGGCACCGCAGGGACAGGATCAGGGCTCACCAGGAGGAAGCAGGGAAGGGGTGGTGGGTGCTGGAGAGCCACTGACAACTGCAGTGGAGGTGTCTGACATGGTGTGTGCCAGCACAACTGGGGGCATGGCTCAGATGTTGTGGGTGCCGGCACGACTGCAGTGGACCCTGCAGATGGAGTGGACAGGTCCGCCACTGCAGTGCCCAAGTCAGACAGGGTGGTAGTGGACTCCACTGCAGTGCCTACCACCAGGGGAGGAGAATGGGGAACAGGCAAGGTGGGCTGGACAGAGGGGGATGTCACCCTCACCACATCAGTGGCACAGACAAGCGCAGCGGGGGTGTGGTGCCGGGAGAGCAAGTGGCAGGGGGAGAAGGCCGGAGCCTCTTGGGGATGGTATATCTGTGGGTGGGGGAACCTGGGGCAGGGTGTGGCAGGGGCACCTGTGGAGTGGGGGCCTGAGGGATGGAGGAAGGTGACCTGGTGCTTGAGCTGCAGGGCGGCGGCGGGGTCTTGCTCTTACCACTCCGGGGGACTTGTGGGTGGGGGCCTCAGTCTGTCTGCGCCTGGGGGAGGGTGTCCGGGGGCGAGGGGCACTCTGCTCCGTGTGGGGGCTTCCTCTTCCCCCTGGATGCTGGGGCAGCTGGATCGGAGGAGAAGAGGCCGAGGTCACTGAGGAAGAGGCGCTGGGTCTTTGGGGTTGCAGGTGAGGCAAGGGAGGGTGCTTTGGAGGGAGAGGCAACTGAGGACTGTGCAGTGCCCGTGGATGCGTGTGTGTGTACCAGGGCCCCATCCCCTGTCAGTCTGGTTTCAGTCCCCTGACTGTGCGTGCGTGTGCGTTTAGTTTGTGGCGTGTGTGTCTGTGTGCTGGATGTGTGTGTGCTGGGGTGTGCCTGTGTGTGTGTGCTTGGGACGGGCAAGGTGCTGGGGAGTGTGGATGGAGCAGAGGCAGGAGGGGTGAGGGACTGTCTGAGGAGGGACACTGCTGCCGTCAGGGAGGAGTCCATGGACCTGTTGCCCCTCTGTAGGTCAGACATGCCCGATGAGATGCCCTCCATGAACGACACCAGCTGAGTCAACAGTGCGGTGTGCGCATGGAGGACACTCAGCATGGCTGTCTGCCCTACATGGAGCTGGTGAAGGAGGTACACAGACTCCTCACTCAGGGCAGCAGGGGACACAGGGGCAGGGGGTGCGGTGCCTGGGCCAAAGGAGACACGCTCCCGAACATGGGAGCCTCCACGGACCTGGGGAATGGGAGCCGATGGGAGGGCGGTGGTGGTGCTGGTGGTGGCGGGGACAGCAACACTAGCTGGGGTGTGGTGGCTGCTGACACCCGCCTCCACAAGGGAGTCATCCTCCGAGTTGCTCTGGTCCTCAGCTGAGGTGGATGGTGCTGAGGATTCCTCGGTGTGGCTCCCCTCGCCCTCCGTGCCACTGGGTCCCTCCAACCACTCCTCGGCTGCTGACCCAGTCTGGCTCTCTGGCTCCTCCTGGTCCGTGGAGCTGTCCCCTTCCGTGGCCGTGGATGTATCTGCAAACAATGGGGAAACAGACAGACATCAGTCACCTGCACCAAACGCACACACCACTGTGAGCACAGCACATTACAGAGCAAGCCCTGGCATCATTAGTTGTACATTGCTAAAAGTGCCCTAACTGAACAGGAGAAGCCAATTGTCAGTCTGATGCCAAGCATGGCACTCACATCCCACATGGCCTTGCACCCATCTGCCTGGTGTCTGTTGGATTGCAACACCCCAGTGTGGACACATGCACCAAGTACACAGTAGTTGGACACTGCAGAGGACACGGTGTGGACACATCACAGCTCTTGCCACTGAGTGAGTACAGGTTTCCGGATGAAAGGGATGCCCAGAGTCAAATAGGAAATGCATGTGATGCATACCAGCGACAGACACCATGATGCACCCATGTCCTGATAGCCAGCGCCACTATGGTGTGCATGTAGCACATGTCACTCCCCTGCAGGACCACAAATAAGTTGACACATGCCATGGCAGAGGCATGACTTCTAAGTCATACATCACTGTCTCAGTGATGTATGACTTGGCAGCCAGACAACAACACTATGCACTGTGTCACAATAGTAGGTCATGGGGAATGCAAGTCCTGGAGCTGCACAAGTGCACATGTACATCCCCCACACAACACATCATCTCAACCCTCATCTGTCCAGGTCACACCTATTGGACATATAGGAGACCTGTGACACTACCCTCTGAACCTGAGCCCCTCACAATTTGCTTTGAATGGGGAACAGCTGCCTGAACATCACATTCGCACACCCCAGTCTGCACGGACAGCTGATCAAACACCTATGTGACACACAAGTATCGTCTCCTATGGTCACATCTCCAGGGGCATGCTGAGCCCCTACCAAGAAACACCCCAGCAGTCCTGGCAACTAATCCACAGCACACTGACACAGAGGCAGACACCGGTGGGGTCAAATCATTGTGCACAATGTGTCAGCTGATACACGGGAGTGGGAGTACAGAGTGCATTGCATGGCCTGGAGTAGGCATGACTGTCCTGCTCCACATGAATGAGGGATGTGCCCTGGACAGTGGACAGCTGGCTATGTATGTGTGACACACGTAATCTGCACACTCCTGGGGCCCAAACATTGTTTCCACCCGCTGCATGGGCGTGTGCACCATACCCCAGGCACATGTGGGGGCTCAGCTCAGCAAGTGGACCGCATATCAAAGCAACACGCAGATCACATGTCCAAACACATGCGTTGTGTGAACAATGGACCCACACATGATGCCCACAACAGAGTTAGTGAAACAGATGCTGTCCCCCACCTTTAGTGAAGCAAACTGCAAGGACACAGTCCCAAGTGACACAATTCCCTGACTGTAAGGGCCACACCTGGGTATCAGATGAGCAGTGGGCAGTGCACAATAGAGGGACATGGCTCCTGGACAACATGACTGCTGCACTGTGGCAGTTGAACCAGGCCAGAGGAGGGCACAAAGCATGTAATACAGAGTTCACAGTGCAGTCTTTGACTCACCCCCTCCTTGCTGCTGTCTGGCCTTCAGCTGCCCATCCAGGTCTGGAAACACCACCGCCAGGATCTGGAGCATGTGGGGGTCAGGGTCCGTGTTCCGCCCCTCCTGCGAGGAGGCGACAGCTTCAGCTGGACCCTTGCAATCCTCTGGGTCCAGCCCTGAAGGTCCTGCCACCTCTTCTGGCAGTTGCGGATCCGGCGCTTGTAGACCCCCACGGACCGGACAGCCCGGACGATGTCCTTCCAGATTTCCTGCTTCCAATGGGCATTAACCTGTCAGGATGACAAAGTGAAAAGGCCATTACCACACATGCAACATATCCGTGCATGACACAGTTGTATATACATGTCTCAATCACAGGGGCACATGATGTACACAGGCAGTGCAAAGCTGCCCATGGACAGTTTGCCAGACGTCACTACATGGTATCATTGCATGGGAAGTAAAACCATGTTCAAATGCACTGTCACTGCACCATAACTGTCCAGTGCAAGTCACTACACACTATGGGGGGTGACAACTACTCAGTGAGCCTGCTAGCCAGTGGCGTGCAGACTCCCAGCCTTGCTAGTCAGACAAAATGCACATTCAGAAAGGCAGTGCACAGAACACTCACCTGCTCCCCTGGTGTCCCATACAGCTTGCTTTACTGTGGAAGTAGGCTGTCCAGCAGGGCCTGGTTCTCTTCAAGGCTGAAGGCTGGGGCTCTCTCCACAGTACGTGCCATTGCAGGGTCCAGAGGGGCAGAGACAGCAGCAATGCAGTGGCAGATGTCGTCCTGGAGCATGTAGTGCAGGCAAGTGGGCTCTCAGGGGAACAGCCAGCAATATATATGTGCTGGAGAGGCAGATACTGTCCCTTGTGTCCAAAGTGATAGGTCCAAGTCGTTTGCATCTTCTGAATCTGGCCAATCCATGGAATAGCAGCACCAAAACACGCCCACAGCATCCTTCAAATCTCCAACTTCATGACATACATGATTTTGCAACATTGTTGTGGGTGACCAACTGATTTTCCAGCAACCGACTCGTTCGAAATTCGAAAACGCGTCCGTTGCCAGGCAAGGCCATTGTCAATGGGTGCGCATCGATCGGTCCATTGCGGTACAACGCGCACAGGGGTACAACGCGTACCCGCACACATTGAAAGCAATGGGCCGGCCGGAGGCACCGATCGGTCCATTGCAGTTCAACGCGCACAGGGGTACAACGCTGCACCCGCACACATTGAAAGCAATGGGCCGGCCGGAGGCACCGATCGGTCCATTGCTGTTCAACGCGCACAGGGGTACAACGCGTACCCGCACACATTGAAAGCAATGGGCCGGCCGGAGGCACCGATCGGTCCATTGCTGTTCAACGCGCACAGGGGTACAACGCGTACCCGCACACATTGAAAGCAATGGGCCGGCCGGAGGCACCGATCGGTCCATTGCTGTTCAACGCGCACAGGGGTACAACGCGTACCCGCACACATTGAAAGCAATGGGCCGGCCGGAGGCACCGATCGGTCCATTGCTGTTCAACGCGCACAGGGGTACAACGCGTACCCGCACACATTGAAAGCAATGGGCCGGCCGGAGGCACCGATCGGTCCATTGCTGTTCAACGCATCACTGTACATGTGACTGGCATATGTCAGCATGCCTGTCTCAGATGGACATATGCCAGCCACAGATAGCTCCCAGGGAGTGAGGGGCACACCTACATCACGACAGCCTGTCCAAACTTTATCATAAGGCATGTAAGGCTGCATTTCCTATTGTGTGTATGTTGGTGTACATGTTGTCCTGTGGGTGTCACCTGTGGGCAGCCACCCCCAGGCTGTGCACGTGTTCATGGGGACAGGATCCTGGGTGTTACGTGTACGTGACCACTGTGATGTGCAACTGTTCATATCTGTGCATGTGCCATGGTCACATTTCACAGTGGTGTATGTGTATGTCATGTCACATACCCCGTGAGTCCCATGTGGGACGGTATGTTTGAGCCAGGGTGTCCCAGTGGCACAATAGTGATGGTCCTCCACAGTCTGTGTGCATGTAGTGTTTACAATGTCTCTGATTTCATGTGCACAATGGGAGACAGTCTCCACATCCACGTTGTGTGTGCATGGACTCTGATGTTGTGCGTGTGTGTCACAGACGTCCATGTCTGTCCTGCCGTGGCAAGTGGGGACACTACCTGTGGGGGTCATGGTTGTTTTTCTGTGGTGTATACATGATACTCCATGTAATGCCAGTGTCCATGTGGCATTACAGGGTCCCTGGGAATGTACCTGTTGTTGAGCCGTGGTGCCTGGGGCACATCTGTCCTCACATGTCCCTGTGGGGGTTATTGTGACACGGCAGCAGGAGATGGGAACTGTGACACGGCCTCATGATGTCCAATGGGCCAACCTGGGACTAATTGATGCCACCTGTTGGACCGTGTTGACAGATGTTGGCCATGTATGTACCATACATGTCCTTCCGGTACTGCACACTTCATGTAGTTGTGCCTCATAATGATGTATGTTGGGATCTTGAGTGTGTTCAATGCCGCATATGTGGGGTGACTGACAATCTTGCTTACTTCTCCTCTGCACTGCAGGGCTCCTGCTGTCCATCGGCCATTCCCAGACCTGGCAACGATGGTGGAACGGGACAGCATCCGACGGTACCGCTTCACCAGGCAGCTGATTGAGGATTTGGCAGTGCAGTTGTCCCCACATTTGCAGCCTGGCCGGCCGTATCCTACAGCGCTGACCCCCAAGGTGAAGGTGATGGCAGCCCTACACTTCTTTGCCACTGGTACCTTTCAACATACTGTGGCGACTGCTGGTGGGATGTCACAGACCATGTTCAGCTGTGTGCTCCGCGATGTTTTGGTGGCAACGTTGCTCTTCCTGAACCGGTACATCTATTTCCCTAGACTGCGACGACTCACTGACGTGAAGAGTGACTTTTATGCCCTGGGGAGGATGCCGCATGTCATTGGCTCCATTGATGGGACACATGTGGCTTTGGTACCACCACAGGCCCAGGAGCAGGCCTACAGGAACCGCAAGCACTACCACTCGGTCAATGCACTGGTGGTGTGTCTTGCAGACATGACCATCACACACGTGTGTGCCCGTTTCCCTGGTTCAGCACACGATGCCTTTGTGATGAGGAGTAGTCGCATCCCCAGGATGATGGCACAGATGCAGAACCAGCGTGCCTGGCTTGTCGGTGTGTACTGACTTTGTGCCATTGTGTGTGATCTTATCTGTAGTATTCCGCCCACTTTTCCAAGTCAGCTAATGTGCACTTGTCTGTCCGTAGGTGACTCGGGATACCCCAACATGCCGTGGTTGCTGACACCCCTCAGGAACCCTGTGACACCTGCCCAGATGCGCTACAATGAGGCACATGGTCGGACCAGGAGAGTGATTGAGCGGACCTTTGGTCTCCTGAAGAGCCGCTTCTGCTGCCTGGACAAGACCGGAGGGTCCCTCCCATATGCCCCTGCGAAAGTGTGCAAGATTATCATCGTCTGCTGCATGCTCCACAACCTGGCAGTGCGGAAGGAGTTGCCTCTCATCCAGGATGACAATGACCAACATCCGCCACCTGTGGAGGATCCTGGCCTGGACCACGATGCCAGTGACGATGATGATGATGATGGTGATGTCCGCACACAGCTCATCACCAACTTCTTTAGCTGAATGTGAGTATCCTGAGGTGTCATGTCAATGATGTGAGTTGGCATGATGTGTGGGTGGTGCTCTGGTGCTGTTGGAGTGTGTCCATGGGCCACTTGACTGGATGTGTGTTGCGATGTGTGGTGACAGGTGGGCTGTACTCCCCAACAGTGTTGACATGCTAACTTGGTTCTGGGTGGGTATCTTGTAACATGTATTGTGCATGTGTTTTGCTGTTCTGTCCTGTACTCCATTGCTTTTGACTGTGTGTCATGTCTGTCCTTCACAGGGTACTTTCAGATTCGTTTGTTCAACTGTGTCCACCGACGACGTGATTGCACATCCAGGCTGGTAGCTGTTGTGTCCCTACAGGTGATGTGCGCCACACCCATGGACTTCCTTCCGTCTACAGTTGTTGACTGTGTGCCCGCTGCCAGGTGGGGTTACCTTGCATCTGTAGTGGTTACGGCATGTTGCAACTGTGTAATAAACCTGTGCTTCACTTTGTGATGTGCGTTGTCTGTGGTCACACATTTGACTGCCATTTGCTTACTGCACCTGTGGGCTACTTGACTACAACTGGGAATGGGTGTGGTGTCTGTGCATTGCACCGTCTTCCCTGGCAACATCACTGTAGGCAATGAGTCAGATGGCCTAGGTGTGTATGTGTCGTGTAGCCCTGGTGGTGTGTCTCCCTCATGTGTGTCACGTTTCCTGTACTCACATGCCTGTGTTGTCCTTGCTGTTGCAGTTCGCATACACAGTGTAATTTTGCAGTTCATCATCCCCATAACAGCACCCACGTTGGAATCACGACAGAGGCAAGTATGGTGTATTAGTGTGTTTATTGTGATACATTTGTGTTAATAGTGCATAGGATGGGTTGTGCTGTACATGAATCTTGCAATCCCAAGTTCCTAGGTGAATTGAAAGTCCGGGTAGACAGGATCCCCAGTATCGGGGCCACAGTTGTCTGACACATTGGTCCAACTTGTACTCCCCATGCAATGTGTGGGAGTAGTGTTGCCGTCAACAGGGTGAACAGTCTGTGCACAAAGGCGAACATCCAGAACAGGTTCAGGCTTCCTGGGAGTTGCGCTTGGCCATCGGCCTCTCACTTTTCCCTCCTTGGACGACCCCTCTTCTTGGGGGGCCCTCAAGTGCAGGCTGCTGCGGTGCAGGGGACTCTCCGCCAGAGTCCTCCTCCCTCCCTGTGGCAGTTGCAGTTTGTTCGGCACCAGATGTTGTTGGCACACAGGGGGTGTGGACTGGTTGCTGTTCATCTGGCGGAGGCATTGTAAAATGTCCCTGTGCACCGCCGTCATCTCATGCAGTGCATCCCACTTGGACTCCATGCGGGACATGTGTGAGTCCACACGGGACATGTGTGACTCCACGTGGGACATGTGGGAGTCCAAGCGGGCATGATGGGCAGCCTGCTGCTGTTTAATGTCTCTGAGGAGCCCCACTACCTGGCTGAGCTCTCCGGTGCTGGACTGGTACGCATCAGCTATGCGTACCAGTTGTGGGTCATCATGCACACCAGCAACGTCTGCAAGCAGCGACCTCTGTCTCCCACCCCTCCCACCACCCCTGCTGACATGTGCAGTGTGTGCAGTGGCACGCACAGATAACCCTGGTCCACCTTGGGGGTTGGTGGTGGTGGTGTCCATGGCCCCAGGTTGGTCCAGGGTCACTGTGCTGGCGTTGCTCCTTGTTCTGTCCATGTCGGCAGGGATGGTATTCGTGGTGACAGTCGTTGGAGGGGTGGGTGCAGGGGGTGCAGCTGGTGGTCCTGCTGGTGCTGCAGCTGGTGGTCCTGCTGGTGCTGCATGTTGACTTGCACCGGATGTGCCAGGTTGTTCTTCATCGTCCGAGGAGGACAGAGGCTGTACGACGCCAGTGAGCTCGGCATCCTCTTGAGCCTGGGACTGGGACTCCTCAGCGTCTGCTGCTGTGTCCCCATCATCACCTGTTTTTGGGAGACACAAACAATGTATGTTATGTTTCTGCAGGCATCAATGGTTGACACACATGACAGTTGTGACTGTGCCTCTGGGTGCGTGCCTGTACATTGCATTGTCCTAAGTCGTCACAGTCAGGGGTTGATATTGTTGTGGCACATTGTCCTGCATTATTTGGGCATTTCTATGTATTTTCTGGGGTGTGAACATGGTCTGCATTGGTTGTGTTTGGTTGACAGCCGGCCCTCCTTCCCACCCACCCAGCCAGTCAGTTATCCCACCATGGACTGTGCTTGCATTGCAGGGAGTGTAAGTTGTCTCTCAGGATGTCAGTCAGTGGTGTCCTGCTGTTTGTTGGTGCACAGTTGCCAGCAGGGCCTTGTGCTCCCCACAGCAGTAGCCAGTGTCAGCCATCTTGTGAGTCCTTCTCCACTTCCTGTGATGTGAGCATGGTTCAGGGTGGTGTTGATGGGTCAGTTGTGGGGGTGACCAGTATCAGTGACTACGACTCCCATCATGCTATTGCCTCCACCCCCTTCCCAGCATGCCCATGCTTCCTTCCTTTTGATTCTGCTTCCCTGTGGGGTGGGCTGGCTGTGCTGACAGGATGGCTGGGAGTGTTGTCCTGGCAGTTGTTTGGCTAAGAGTCCCAAGAGTGTCCCTGTGCTTCACACAACATGACCCAGGGTGGTGGTTCTTTGTGGGATCTTGTGTTAGGATGGGGGGCATTGCATTCTACCAGGTGGGTTCTGTGGAGTTTGTGTTGGGGGGGGAGGGTGAGGGGAGGTGCTTGTGACTATGGTCAGTGCTGCAAGTCCTCCTTCCCACCCAGCTAGCCAGATATCCCACCATGGAACGTGCTTGCATTGCAGGGAGTGTAAGTTGTCTCTCAGGATGTCAGTCAGTGGTGTCCTGCTGTTTGTTGGTGCACAGTTGCCAGCAGGGCCTTGTGCTCCCCACAGCAGTTGCCAGTGTCAGCCATCTTGTGAGTCCTTCTCCACTTCCTGTGATGTGAGCATGGTTCAGGGTGGTGTTGATGGGTCAGTTGTGGGGGTGACCAGTATCAGTGACTACGACTCCCATCATGCTATTGCCTCCACCCCCTTCCCAGCATGCCCATGCTTCCTGCCTTTTGATTCTGCTTCCCTGTGGGGTGGGCTGGCTGTGCTGACAGGATGGCTGGGAGTGTTGTCCTGGCAGTTGTTTGGCTAAGAGTCCCAACAGTGTCCCTGTGCTTCTCACAACATGACCCAGGGTGGTGGTTCTTTGTGGGATCTTGTGTTGGGATGGGGGCATTGCATTCTACCAGGTGGGTTCTGTGGAGTTTGTGTTGGGGGTGTGTGTGGGGAGGTGCTTGTGACTATGGTCAGTGCTGCAAGTCCTCCTTCCCACCCAGCTAGCCAGATATCCCACCATGGAACGTGCTTGCATTGCAGGGAGTGTAAGTTGTCTCTCAGGATGTCAGTCAGTGGTGTCCTGCTGTTTGTTGGTGCACAGTTGCCAGCAGGGCCTTGTGCTCCCCACAGCAGTTGCCAGTGTCAGCCATCTTGTGAGTCCTTCTCCACTTCCTGTGATGTGAGCATGGTTCAGGGTGGTGTTGATGGGTCAGTTGTGGGGGTGACCAGTATCAGTGACTACGACTCCCATCATGCTATTGCCTCCACCCCCTTCCCAGCATGCCCATGCTTCCTTCCTTTTGATTCTGCTTCCCTGTGGGGTGGGCTGGCTGTGCTGACAGGATGGCTGGGAGTGTTGTCCTGGCAGTTGTTTGGCTAAGAGTCCCAAGAGTGTCCCTGTGCTTCACACAACATGACCCAGGGTGGTGGTTCTTTGTGGGATCTTGTGTTGGGATGGGGGCATTGCATTCTACCAGGTGGGTTCTGTGGAGTTTGTGTTGGGGGGTGTGGGGAGGTGCTTGTGACTATGGTCAGTGCTGCAAGTCCTCATTCCCACCCAGCTAGCCAGATATCCCACCATGGAACGTGCTTGCATTGCAGGGAGTGTAAGTTGTCTCTCAGGATGTCAGTCAGTGGTGTCCTGCTGTTTGTTGGTGCACAGTTGCCAGCAGGGCCTTGTGCTCCCCACAGCAGTAGCCAGTGTCAGCCATCTTGTGAGTCCTTCTCCACTCCCTGTGATGTGCGCATGGTTCATGGTGGTGTTGATGGGACAGTTGTGGGGGGGCAATATGTGTGACTGCGACTCCCATGATGCTATTGGCTACACTGACTTGGCCAGCATACACAGAATTCCTTCCTTTGAGTGGTCTTCACTGTGTGTTGGTGTTGTTGTGGTGGCTACATGTGTGGATGTGTTTGTTAGTTCTATTTGTGCCACTGCCTAGCTGTAGTTGTAGTTGTGTTTGTACATGTGTTGGCACAGTTGGATGTGACTTTTTTGATGGCATGTGTTGTGTTTATCTGACTGACATACACATTTTGGGATGATTCTGTTCTGGTTGCTGTGTAATTGCTATGAGTGCATGGTTTGACTCTCCCTTGACAGTGATGTGTGTGTTTTGTGGCAGTATATTGTGTACATTTGTTGTGTACTCACCAGGCTCTGGGATGTCCTCTAGTCCATATACGCTCACTGGCGGAAGGATGGCCCGCACCTTCTCCTCCCAGGGCCTGAGGTATATTGGTTTGGCAGGAGGGCCACTGCCGGTGTGTTGGCTGTTGATGTAGTCTTTCTTCAGCATGCCCCGTACCCTCCTGCGCACGTCATACCACCTGTTCTGGATGTCGGTCTTTGTGCGCCGACATGGTGATTGGGCGTTCACCCTGTTGATGATCCTCTCCCACATCTTGGTTTTCTGCGACATGGGGGTCTGTTGGACCAGTGTGCCAAACAGCTGTGGCTCCACCCTGAGGATCTCGTCTACCAGGACTTCCAATTCACTATCTAGGAACTTGGGATTCTTCTTGGGGGCATGGTGATGGGTGGTGATGGTGGGTGATGTGTGTGTTGGTGTGCAGGTGAGGGTGTGTGAGTGTGTGTTTTGCTGGGTGTATGTGAGGTAGGTATTTGTTGGTGTGCTGATGGTGTGCGGCTTGTGTGAGGGATGAGCTGTGGGTGTGTGGTTGCTTTCTCTTGGGTGCTGGCAGTGGAATGGCATTTGCAAAGGCTCATGGTAGTGATTTGTGTCCTTTATATAGGTGGAGTTGTGGGTGTGTCTTTGTTCTCTGTCCCCACCCCCACCAGTATTTATTGGCTTGGTAATTGCTTGTTTGGCCTTTTTTGGGTGATTTTTCCTTTGTGCTGTTTGTGTATGTTGGAAACTTTCTTGTGACCGAGTCGGACCCTGCATTGGTCTCGTACGGTGTTCTCCGTTTCGCTCACGCTGTGTTTGTGCAGTTTTGTATGCTGCGTACGCGTCGGTCGCGGTGTATTGTGTTGCTTCGGCTCGGTTTTGTATGCGTGTCGGTCGTACGGCTTGTCCTCCGTCCGACTCGGTCGTGGTTTTCGCGCCTTGCATCGTACTTTGCGGTTTGGAGTTAGCGGGTACGTTTCGGTCAGATTTGTTCCGGGTGCGTGTCGGTCGGTTGGATTCGCGTGTTTTTCCGGCCGGATTGCTGCTTTCCGTGCGGCTCGGTCGGTCGACTTTGTTTCCGTACGTGTCGGTCGGATTTTTCGCGCCTTGCATCGTACTTGGCGTATCGTGCGCCACGGGTACGTGTCGGTCGGTATTTTTTCCGGATCCGGGTCGGTCGGTGCTTTTTCCGGCCCGAATCGGAATCGACCCCTGAGTCTGTTATTTTTTAGTAGCATAGATGCATAGATAAGTACATATTATTGTCATCAACTTCTCAACACCAAAAAAGGTCTGTCGCCACATTTATTTTGTTAGGAGAAATGCAAGTTCTAAAGTGTATTTAGTGAGTTAGGAATAAACTTGCATCACACTGAACCCCAGTGTGAAGGGATTAGTTGGTTAGTGTAAATGGGACTATGTTTGGGAAATTTATTGATCCCTGATCGCTGGATCAGTTTTGGTAGCAGAGGATGGTTGATTATTGATTAGTTTGGCAATAATTATTGATTATTGATTTATTGATTATTAACATGAAAAATTTGTGTCTTTGTTTTATGTTGACTGGAAGTATGGGTACGGAGTTACCTAAGATCCCGGGATGATGGTATTTTAGCCTAAAGTGGCAGAAGAATAGTGTGAAAAGGTATCACACTGCAGAAGTACTTTGTCTGTTGTTGTATATCGAACAGCGAAAGGTTGTCGATGTTATTTTAGGGACTTATTCGATCGAAAGAAGATTGCATGAAAAAGTGAAAGGTCCGCTTCCGAAACTTTGGCCTTACATCCCCAAAGGAGTACCAAGACCTCTTTCTGAAAGGAAAGTCCTCTTCCAAAACTTTGGCTATTATCCCCAGAGGAGTACCAAGACCTCCTTTAACTTGATTGAGAGTAGAGTAGCGCTGGTCGTTATTTTACTAGAAGCAAAAGAATTTCTTTTTGAGTAAATGAAACTATCTCTTTATTAGTTGAACAGACAAAGTAGCATTGTTTTTGTGTTGTTTCTAACAAGAAATAGTTGAGAAAACGTAGAAAAATACATTGCCGTATTATTTTTAAAGGGAGGGTCAGTAGCAGGAGTAATACTGACGTCACAAAAAGTCACGCAGGCATTGGTCAGACAGCGGGCGTCTAGTGAGCCATGATTGGTTGGTTGTTGTGAGCCGCACTGGTATAGGTTGAGGTAGCGGATACGTAGTGAGCCATGATTGGTTGGTTGGTGTGAGACGCGCTGGTATAAGTTGGGATTTAGCGAATAGAGTGAGAGGATTTACGGAAGTTTTCTCTTGTTTGTTTGGGTTTATTTAGCGATAAAAAGAGTGTTTAAAAATGAAGATGGTAAAAAGAATAAAAGATTTATTTAAAAAAGACAAGCCGATAGTTACTAGAGAGGGACTTCCAATACCTCCTCCGAGAATGCCTGCTTCTTTTATGATGTTGGAACGTGGCTCTCATACGTGTACATGGTTAGAGAACTGGATGAGTTATACGGAAGATGATGGAGTTTTAGCTTTCCCAGAGAATGGTACATTTAATGTAAGGATTTTGGAGAACTTGAGAGGGCGAATGAATTCATTAAAACCAAGTCCTAGACCTACGCAATATGAAACGCTTGAGGAATGGGATCATGAGGCTTATAAAAGGGAGAGAGACAGGAATGGAATTAAATACAGGAATATAATAACGAGGTATTCTGAGGCTGGATGGGATGATCAAAAGAAAAGATGGAGGAGAGATGTAATTGCAGATGGATTATATCGAGTAATAGTTGCTGAGGATCAGACTGGAGGCAAAAGTAAAGAGAAAAAGAATAATTTAGAGATTTCAGAAATAGATAATGATTCAGATGAGATTGACGATGAGTTGTTGGATGAAATACTATTAAAGAGACCTCCACCATATCAGGAAAGTTCAGGGGAAACAGTTCCAAATGCACCACTAATTGAAATACAGGTTCCTCAGGTTCCACAAGCTCCACAAACTCCACAGGTTTCACAGGTTGCACAAGTTCCGGTAGCTTCACACATCGAGTGTTGCAGGAGAATGAGCTTGACATGTTGAATAAGGCGAGAGAGGAGTTAACTCAGAGAATTAGTCAGATGAGTCTGAATGCAGAAGCATTATCGGTACCAGTAACAATTGGTCCTATAGTTCCACTGTATAGTGAGAATCAGAATATATCAAGAGTACATGCATTGACAATACCCGTGAATAATGCCAGGAATGTTAGTGGATCAGAACAAGTTGAAATGAGTACTTCATTGATTGATCTTCCAGTGAATGAAAATGTAACTGAAACACCTAAGAGAAGTGTACAGATGGATCCTAGAAAAATTGCGCAGAATGTTAGTGGAACAACTCCAGTATCAGGGAGTTCAGTGGGTCCTTCGCCAGAGGAGTTAGATGACTGGATAAGAGGAATGGAAAAGAATAAGTCACAATCGAGTATAGATGTAGCTAGATTGAGAGTGGATCTGGAAGAAATTATTATTGGTACCATAAGTCCAGAGAGATTGAGTAAGTACCGAGATGAAGAGTTGTTATTTTTGTGTAAGAATATTACATGGAAAGCAAGGAATTTACATGAGAGGTTAGCAGAAGCCGCACAAGAATATGGAGTAGACATAGAAAAGTCTAAAGTTTTGCAAAAACGTATAGATTGGATTTTACTGATAAGGACTTGGAGAGTTTGAATACATCTGGTAAACGATTGCAAGTAAAAGAACTGATGAATACTTTGAAGAAATGGGGAGATTTAGAATGGTGGAAAGGTAGATGGGCGAAAAAGAAGGAAGAAATGCTTGCAAGTAAAAATGCGTCTTTATTTCCATTAAGGGAAACAGGACAGGCTGAAATGGTATGTCCAATGAGAGAAATTCCAGGTGGTGGATATGTTCACGTTCCTTGGACAAGACAGGATATATTATCCTTTACGAATGATTTCCCTAGATTGAGGGAGAAACCTGTCGAATGGTACAAACAGGTAGAGAGGTTTGTAAAGGTTTCAAAGGTTTTGTTAAAAGATTTAGATGGTTTGTTTGAGATTGTAGTTCCAGCTGACTTATG
Source organism: Calotriton arnoldi (assembly GCA_963921515.1). Classification (NCBI taxonomy): domain Eukaryota; kingdom Metazoa; phylum Chordata; class Amphibia; order Caudata; family Salamandridae; genus Calotriton; species Calotriton arnoldi. The sequence continues at coordinate 251,256 of CAWUFW010010839.1, forward strand.
GACTGAGTGTAAAATTACTGTTGATTGGCCTAAAGAAGAATATCCTAGAGATGTAAAAACAGGAGCGCCTTCAGAAGAAGTGATGAAAAAATATAATCAAGTAATTCCTTACTTGAAGAGTAAAATCTCTACAAAAGAAACAGATTGAGTTAAAATTGACAGGACAACCCAGGAACCCAAAGAATCAGTACATGCTTATTATGAAAGGTTGTTACAAGTGTTCAAACAGTATAGTGGTTTTGAAAGTATAAGTGATAAAGATATGGGACATTTTGTATATAGGTTTGTTTTTGGATTAAAACCTGAAATTAGTAACATGATTCAGCAACATTTGATTTGTTAGCAGAGTAAAACAGTTGATGAGATTCTGAGATATGCTAAATACTGTAGTGATGATATTGAGTCAAGGCATAAAAAGCTGAAAGAGAAAATGATGTGGGCACAGGTGAAAGTGGCAGAACAGAAAGATGGAAACAATGGTTCTCAAACAGATTTTCAGATGAAAGGACAAAATCAGAATGGTCAAGTACCAAATGGAGGTAGAGGTAAAATGAATAGAGATGAGATGAAAAAGAAATATCCTTGTCATGTGTGCGGAAAGTTTGGACATTGGAGGAATGAGTGTAGATCTTTACTGAAAAATAATGGAATGAATAAAAATTTCAATCCGCAGAATGAAGTGGTTGTGAATCAACAACAGCAACAACAGCAGCAGGTAGTTACACCACAAACACAACAGGTACAGGTGCCTCAAGCTCCTATGCCAAATAATGTGAATGCTCAAGTACAGAGATACAGTGCGAATACTGGATTTCACACGGGTGAACAAGTTGGTAAGAATCAAAATGTGCAAGTGGTTTCACAGTATTTGTTGCAATGTCCAGAGAGTGACTCAGACTCATCTCAATGACGGTGCCTGAGGGGGGAGGAAGAGTGCGTGCTTGGCGCATCTCTAGAGGTAGATCAGTCAGGTCCTTTTGTTGATGGAAAAGTGGAAGGTAATGATATTACATTCCTAGTGGACAATGGTGCTACCCGTTCTACTGTGAGATCAGCAGAAATTCCAAACCCTCCCCGCTCGGGAGAAACTATCCAAGTTGTGGGAGTTTCAAATAAATATATTATGACTCCAATAACAAGACCAATAGAAGTTCATATTGGAAAATTCAGAGACATGCATCGGTTTGTGGTATGTGATACAAATCCAGTGAACCTTTTAGGTCGGGACTTGCTCTGTAAAATTAATTGCACCATCTATTGTACGCCAGATGGTATTGCTTTTCAAACACCAGATGAGGATGTTGCTTTTAAAATGATGTTAGCGAACAAGGGACAGAAGTGAAGGATTTGTAATCATTGCTAACAGAAGAAGATTTACCTGCAGAGCTGAGAAATGCAGTGAGACCTGCCTGATGTATGGGATTTTACAGGAAAAGACATTGGATTGATGAAAGGTGTGGATCCTATTCAGGTTACAGTCAAACCAGGTGCAATATATCCAAACACACCTCAGTACAAGATGAGTCCTGAAATAACAGCAGGAGTAATTCCTGTAATCGATCAGATGATTGAGCAAGGTATTCTAAAAGAAATACTAAGTAGTCCTTGTAACTCACCTATTATGGAGATTAAGAAACCAAGCGGAAAATATAGAATAGTGCAAGATTTGCGCAAAATTAATAAGATTGTAGTATCTTGCTGTCCAATAGTGCCAAATCCAGCAGTGATTCTTTATCAAATTCCTTGTGATGCAGAATGGTACACAGTAATTGATCTGTGTCAAGCATTTTTCTCAATACCTTTGCATCCGGATAGCCAATATTTATTTGCATTCTGGTTCGGAAACCGTGTTTTGGCATGGTGCCGAGTTCCTCAAGGGTATACTGAGAGTCCTTCGATTTTTAATCAGATTTAAAAAAAATGTTTGGAGTCATTGATCATGCCAGAAAATTCAGTGTTAGTGCAGTACATTGATGACCTACTGGTGGCATCAAAAACTCGAGAAGCCTGTGTGACAGATACAATTGCCTTACTAAATCATTTGGCAGAAGGTGGGCATAAAGTGTCACCAGCAAAATTACAGTTTTGTAAAAAATAAGTTCAGTATTTGGGACACAAAATTGAGAAAGGAGTTAGAAAGGTAACACAGGAACGAATAAACGTGATTTTGCAGATGGGTCCTCCTAAAACTCAAAAGGAAGTTTGAATGTTGTTTGGGAATGGTTGGATACTGCAGACAGTGGATCAGTGGGTTTTCAAAGATTGCAAAACCTCTACAGAGGTTGACTCACAAAGATGTGGTTGATCCGATTGAGTAGGATGAAGAGAGTATGAAAGTTTTTATTGAATTGCGAGATAGTCTTTGTCGAGCACCTGCATTGGGAATGCCAGATTACACAAAAGATTTTGCATTATTCTGTTGTGAGAGAGATGGGTGTGCACTTTCAGTCTTAACACAAAAACATGGAATGGCACGTCGTCCAGTGGCATATTTTTCTGCTACTTTGGATTCAGTGGCTGCAGCGTTAACACGTTGTTTAAAAGCAGTGGCTGCTACTTGTGTGAGTCTTGAGCAAAGCAAAACAATTGTTATGGGACATCCAGTGAAAGTATATGTGCCACACTCTGTTGAGATCCTATTAACAAGGACTCGGACTCAGCATATGACGTATAGTCGACTGACTAGGTATGAAAGAGTGATTTTGGGTGCTGAAAATGTGACAGTGACAAGATGTACAATATTGAACCCAGCAACTTTGTTGCCAAGTTTAAATTGTTAAGAGGTGAAAGATGAAGCAGATCATGATTGTTTGGATGTGACAGAATTGTGCACGAAGCCAAGACTTGACATTAAAGATACTCCACTAGAAGAGTCAGATAGTGTGATGTTCGTGGATGGATCTTGTCTGAGAGATGAAAAAGGTGCATTGAGTGCTGCATATGCAGTATGTAAAGTGTCTATGGTTCTTGAAGCATCCTGTCTAAAAGGGATAAATTCTGCCCAAATTTCTGAACTGATAGCTCTGACTAGAGCATGTATAATTGGCAAAAATCTGAGAGTAACCATATTCACTGATAGTCAATATGGTTTTGGGGTGGTGCGTGATTTTGGTCAGTTGTGGATGCAAAGAGGATTTCTGACTTCTTCAGGATCACCGATCCGGAACAGTTAAAATGTGAAGGATCTATTGAATGCATTACAAATGCCCAAAAAGATTGCTGTGGTAAAATGTTCAGCACATAAGTCAGGAGATGACTATGTAACAAAAGGAAACAGATACGCAGACCAAGTGGCGCGTTTCTGTGCACAAAATTCAATTTCAATCAACAGAGGGGTGGAGAAAAAGCATACAAATTGCCACTTGATGTTTTCTTCTTTGGAAACATGGGAAGAAATTAGGCAGCTTCAAGAGGAAGCAAGTGAGGAAGAAAAAGACATTTGGATAAAATCAGGTTGTAAAAAGAGAGCAGAAGATGACGTATGGGTGTATGTTGATGGAAGACCAGTAATGCCAGATAGTCTACTTTTTCAGATGGCAAGAATGTACCATGGAATTGCACATGTTGGAAGAGATGCTATGATTCAAGCAGTCATGGTACAACCCAAAGTTTAGGATCATTGCAGAGAGTCTATGCCAGAGATGCGTAGTGTGCCAGCAGCAAAATCCAGGTAGAAAGACAGTTGTTAGTTGGGGTCGAATTGGAAAAGCAGCAGGACCATTTACCCGACTACAGCTAGACTTTATAGAACTTCCCTTTGTAATGGACTAAAATATGTGTTGGTTGTTGTTTGTTTGTTTTCTCGTTGGGTAGAGGCTTATCCAACAAGAAGGAATGACAGCTTAACAGTTGCTAAATTACTTTTGAGAGAGATAATACCTAGGATTGGATTTCCAGTCTCTTTTGAAACAGATAGGGGAACACACTTCAACAATGAGATAATTCGGATGATTTGCGCAGCATTACAAATTGAGAAAAAGCTGCATTGTGCCTATCGACCAGAAGCATCTGGAGTGGTCGAACAAATTAACGGCACTATTAAATCCAGACTGTCAAAAGTGTGTGCGTCTACAACACTGAAATGGCCAGGCGCTTTACCCCTGGTATTGATGAGTCTTAGAAGCATTCTTGATAAAAAGACTGGATTGAGTCCTCATGAAATTTTGATGGGAGAGCTATTAGACAAGCAATTGTACCAGCAAACAAACTGATGAATATTACTGATGATCTGGTGCTTGATTATTGCAAAGGATTGGCTGATCTGGCGCGTTCTGTGTCTCATCAGGTTGGAGAAATTGCAACCACAACACAGCCGGATCAAGCACATGATTTGAGTCCAGGAGACTAGGTTCTTGTCAAGAAACACGTGAGGAAGTCGTATAATTAACTGAACTTTAGAAAACAACTTAAAACTTTTCTTTTTCCTTGATTTGCTCAAAGCTTAAGGGGCGCCACAGGTAGCGCTGGGATGCCCACGGGTAACCATGCGCTCTACAAATGCTTTTTCATTCATTCATTCATTTAGAACCCAGGTGGAATGGACCATAGCAGATCATTTTGGTGACAACGACAGCAGTGAAGTGTGGTGGCTTGCCAAACTGGATTCATGCAAGTCATAGAAGAAGAGTCCCAAGTCCACTTGAAAGACAAGAAGAAGAGCAGCAACTGGAAAAGCAAAGAAAAGAACCAGAAGCTGAAGAGCATGAAGCTATAGAATCTAGTGTTACAGATTCTGAAAAAGCAGAGCAAGCGGAAGAACCAAGTACAAGTCGAATAAAGTGGGCACCAGCTACTGGGTCTCACGAGACTGCTGTTGAGAAAGAAAAGGAGAAAGTGATTGATGAAAATCAAGAGCAAGTACAACAAAGAAAAGAACTGAATAAAAGAACTTGCGAACTTGACAAAAAAGGTGAAGAAGCAGTTCAAGTTAAGAAAGCAAGAAAAGGTGATGAGTGGCCAAAAGGAGTGAAAAGACTGAAATACACTATAGAAAAGAAAAGGCCAGATCAAATAAATGAGATATCGAGTCAAACTGGACAAAGTGATTCAGAAGAAGAATCAGTAAGAAAAAGAAGAAGAAGAAGAATTCCAAGTAAGAAATACACAGCTCCAGAATGGACATATGTGGTGTTAGAAGAATTTGAAAACACAGATCAGAAAGAAGAAGAAGTTGGTACTGATCAAAGTGACCAAAGCAAACTGAAACCACCTTAAAAAATACACCTTAAAAAATATTGTGAAAATAAAGGTGCAACAATTTCAATGAAGAATATTCTGAAAGTTCCAAAAGATTTGAAGAAGAAGAAGATATATAAAAAAGAGGGGGTAAAGAAGAGAGGCCTAAAGTGTAAGGATACACTACTCTAGATGGTTTTTGGATACGTTTTTTCAAAAGTTTTAAAATATTTTTAGGTTTTTTCTTAGATTTTTAATTTTTTTATATTGTGTCTAAAATGGCAAAGGTAACAGAGACTGGATATCAAAATCATAGTTTAAAACATTGATGTATTAATGCTTGCTTATGTAGTGTCTTACTACTAACATTGGTATGGTTAACACTGATTGTTATTGTCCCTGTTCTAATGGTGACTAATCACAAAAATAATACTAATAATGTGGGAAGTGAGAGAATAGATACTGTTACTAAGGAAACTATAAAAACTAATATAGAAAAGATAGAAGATGATAGTATTTATCATCATGATAAATCAATTAATGATTTTTCGTTAAATGTTTTTACTAAATTGTTGTATGAGTATGTTAATACAATGAAGGCGAGAGATTGTTATGTGTGCATGCAATTACCGTCGTCTGTCTCAGAGGGGGTGACTTACCATCACCTACCTTTAACATATGGTGTGTCTTGTAGTGTCTTAACAAGTCTTTTCTATGACTGGGAAGGTTTGGAGTACTACTACTCTAATTTTGATTTAATATTGTCAGAAATTCCTATTCGGAGAGATTTAAAAGTTGTTTATGGTCCTATTTATGCAGCACCTATGGGAGATTTTTTCATTAGTAACAAACCAATAGATACAATAGAAGCACATAGAAACAATCTAACCTGTAAGTTACGGCATGAAGAGATTGAATTTATGAATCTAGTAGAAGATAGAAGACGAGATTTCAAAAAGAAAGCTGCTGAGCAAAAGTCTCATGTACCTCCATGGGCTTTCAGAGAGGGTGATTATAAAAAGGGTGAGACTTATGCTGCCATGACTCTAGATTTTCAACATAAAGGAAAGCTTTGTCTGTTTAGAGAAAAGACTGAACATAATAGTTACTTTATTGGTTCTAGTGAATGTGAGCATACTTACTTGATAAAAGGAAATTGGGGACTGAAAGGAGGATCTGATCCTGTTTTCCCAGGAATATATTATGTGTGTGGTAAGGATGCTTATTATAGGTTACCCACAGGTTGGTATGGATGTTGTTATTTAGGCTTAGTATTCCCGAAAGTGTACCACGTAGATAAGAATAATAGAGTTAATGAAATAAAACAAGGACTAACACGTAATAAGAGAGGAGCGAGTTATTCTGAAATAATTGGGGATATTTTTGGAGCACTGATACCTTCTGTTGGAGTTATTCTGAATTCACATAAAATTAGAAAAATGTCCACAGTGGTTGATCGTTTATCAACAGATACTGCTGGTGGGTTCTTGATGATTGATACAGAAATTATTGCAATTAGATCAATGGTTTTGCAAAATCGACTTGCCCTTGATATATTATTGGCAAAAGAGGGTGGAGTCTGTAGCATGGTGAAAATACAACAATGCTGTACTTATATCCCTGACAAAATTAAAAATCTTGAGGGGTATATTAAAAATATTACAGAACTTCATGAAGATTTGACTGAACTGAAAGTTGACGGTGCATGGGAGAAACTTGGTAAGAGTTTTTCCTCAATGGGAAATTGGTTTTCTACTTTAGGAGTAGTTTATTAGGAAAATATTAATACCTGTTACTTCAGTAGTTGCAGTAATAATAATAATTACTATGATTTACAAATGTTGCAAATGCAAGTGTAGAAAGAAAGAGACATCAGATCTTAAACGTAAAGCTAGAAAAAGAAAGAGAGAGGAAATAGAATTAGAGAATATGAGAGGAAATTACTAAGAGATCATGATAGACTTAGATGGAAGAATGATAAAACGAGAAAAAGTACGGTATTTTAAAATAAGTGGCAACTTAAATGTGATGGGTATTTTGATGATGGCTCAAAAACGCCATCTAAGGGGATTGATGGAGCAGGGTTTTGAGAAAATAAAACCTGCTCTGATTGAACCCTCTGTAAAATTTATTAACAGTGTGCTGTGAAAATTATTATTAAGAACCGCTAAACAAGGGGAAATGCTTATGCGCATGCGTAAAACTAATGTGTGTACTAATGCATGAAACTAGGCCGCAAAAATAGCTTCGATATTAAAAACTAATGCTGCTTTTGTGCACGTTAATAATACTTAGCTAGGAATAACACATGTCGTGCATGGGTTAGTGCTAATGCTGGGATGGTGCGCGAAATGAATTACATTTCATGAAAATAATAAATGTTTGTGTTCTGTTCTCGTAGAAAGACAAGCATGGGCCTACTTTCCTGCATGCCAGTTTGGGGTTAAAACTTGCTGAAAGAAGAAAGATGATTTTAAATGGGCTTTGAATGAGGAGAGAATGCAAAAGCATGAAAAATTTCCTTCACGATGTACTGACTGTCTGCCAAGGTTGCGGAAGGAGGATACTGATAAACAAGTGGAAGCGTACAACTTCCTCACGAGATGGCAGAGGCGAACAATGGAAGTGTAGAGACTTGCAACATGTAGAATATGTAATATGATTGTGTTCAAAAATGTTTCCTGAGAAGGATCTGTCGTCATGTTGAAAAAACTAAAACAATAAACCAGTGAATGAAGTGATCACGATGAGAGTGGTGTGACAGAACACCCCCATTATTAGCCAATGAGGGACAGAGTTTGGTTGAAAAATGTAACAAATGTGGGTTGGACATTTAGGTTTTAGGGTATTACTGTAGGTGCCCGGTGAGTGTGGTTAGGTCGGCTGGTGCTTAGCTAGCGGGAGATCGTCGCTGTCGTCGGTTTGCTGTTCCAGATAAAGGCCTACCTGTTTCCTGATCCCTGTCTTAATCTTTGCCACTCGACTTTACTTGAGTGGTCTTGCTGCCCTGACTGGCCAGTGGGGTAGTTTTCCCTGAATCTTACTTAGGTTAGTATAGATAAATCTCCTAAATTTGCATATTCATTTGCAAATGTATTTGTCTCTGAACCTTTTCTCTCTTCGCCTATCCACTCCTTCAATGCATTGTTTATTTGACATGAGTTTGAATTTATACATTGCCAATGTTCTCTCTCTATGATAATCTATGATTTGCATTTGTGTAACTGTACTTGATGAGCATTTATTTCTCACATTATTTTACGATAAATAACATAAAACTACACACTGAGTCTGTTATTATTTAGTAGCATAGATGCATAGATAAGTACATATTATTGTCATCAACTTCTCAACACCAAAAAAGGTCTGTTGCCACATTTATTTTGTTAGGAAAAATGCAAGTTCTAAAGTATATTTAGGGGCATATTAACAACGGCCAGCGATAATTATCGCTGGCCGTGCTTAGCGATAATTATATTATCGCTGGCTATCTCTGGCATTTATCGCCCTGGTAGCGCGTTATTAACAACGCGTTACTCCAGGGCGATAAAAATTCCAGAGATAGCGATGTTATCGCCTTTGCAGGGAACATCGCTGGTTTTCCAGCGATGTTCCCTGCAAAAGGGCGATAACCTGCTGATACGACCCACAGGGTCGTATCAGCAGAATCCACCTCCTATGGCTAACATAGGTAAGTCGGGATTATAGCAGACGTTAGATTTTGGCGAAAACGGCCGTTTTCGCCAAAATCTAACGTCTGCTATAATCCTGTGGGCTGCCTTGTAAATATCGCGATGTGCACATCGGCGATATTTACAACGTAGCCCATCTGGGGTACGCCAGTAACGCCCACTTTGCATCTCATTTGAGATGCAAGGATGGGCGTTGGGGGAAAGGGCGATAGTGCAGGGATTCACGCGATAGCGTGACCTTGCTGATTAGGCGATAGAATTATCGCCGCTTTCCGTCCGAAAACGGACGCTAAAGCGGCGATAATTGACTATCGCCTCGTTGTTAATATGCCCCGAAGTGAGTTAGGAATAAACTTGCATCACACTGAACCCCAGCGTGAAGGGATTAGTTGGGTAGTGTAAATGGGCCTATGTTTGTGAAATTTATCGATCCCTGATCGCTGGATCACCTGCCACAAATATCACCTTTGGGGGTTTGTTTCTGGAAAACTAAAAACTTTATTAAGCGGGTGCAACAAACATGCCACTGCTCAGCAAGGTTCAGAGTCTTCACTTCATCTGCCTCACTATTGGTTGTAATGAAGGCTTTAGAGATCACCAGCAGGCAAGCTTGGATCTCTAACTATGGCACGTGATCTTCACCAGGAGAGTGATACCGTAGCTTCCACTGACCTGGAAGGATGCCAGCCGTAAAGGTCTAAATGGCCCTGAATGTTTTAAGCACTGTTTCTGGTTTCACACTTGTCCCCTTCCACCTAGAGTGACTACGCTGTCAGACTACAGATAGGAGCTTCCCTCATCCAGCCCTCGGTCTCTTTGAGTATTGCATCCACCAGAAGTCTTTGGAACAGCATGGTGCTGTTCTGGAGTATTTGGAACAGGACGATGGTCAATAGAATGCATCATAGAATCTTTAAATTATGGATGCATGTTCACACAAACTAGTTGTCTGAAAAGCACAAATTCTTGTGCCAGTTGTTACAGCAAATGTATCCAGTGCATTGAGGTTGATGTAGTTTGTGACTGACTGGCTTTGGGTCCTGTCACCTTATTTGGAATTTCATTATGTGCCCATAGAGAGCATTCTGGCAGGACAAAGGAGGCCTCAAGAGGGACTAATAAACAGCACTAGGTCCAGGGAAAAATGTATTATGCTTGCAAAGTTTTTGATTTTTGCTTTAGGCAAAGTGCATAAAATTTTGCATTGTGCATTTATTGTATTATTTGTGCCTGTGGGATATTGGTTCAACCATCAAATATCTTGTTAAGAGATATTTTCTGCTAGAACTAGTCTCCTTCTAGTTTCTATGTTGACTTTTTTATTCAAAGTATGTCCTAGCGTAAAAAGACTCATGAGATCTCAGCAACCCACATTTTCTGCTCTTCGGAACACTGATTGAATGGGCTGCATAGAAAACATGTCTTTGTAAGCTTATGGGAAACCGCTTCGTTTATGACCATAAGAAATAGGTGCCCCCCTTTCTTTGGCATTTTTGTTTCACAGACCATGTTTCTACCGCTAGTCTTCAAGTTATTTTTAAGCATGAATGCACATTTCATTTCTTAATACCACTTCCAGTCACAGACCATGTTTCTACCGCTAGTCTTCAAGTTATTTTTAAGCATGAATGCACATTTCATTTCTTAATACCACTTCCAGGAAATACATTTCATTTAGAGACATTGCATTTTGTCTGAGTACAACCTTTCTCCAAACTAAACACTTCATTAAAATTTCTTGATCTAATATTACGATTTAAGGACCAACTTAAATTACCTCAATGCTCTTTTTTTTTATTACAGTCACTATGACAGTCATCTTCCTATGATAAAATTCTGCTTTTTTATTTCTTTTACTCTGTACCTTTCCCCAGCATGATTTGAGTGCTATAATTCTAGGTTTTTCTATGCCTTATGCAAGGGTGCGCCCCTTTGCTATGAACCCATTAGCAGATTAGTGCTTTTTAGGGGAAAAAAGGGTTACCGCATTATTCCCCACAATTGATGATGAGTGGATGGTTGGCTTGCACAGTCTGAGCAGTGGACTGTTAAATGCCCCACGCTATGGAGAGTCTGATCAGAAGGCTTTGTTGAGGGATGTCATTGTGAAATACTCAAAATAGAGAACCCAATTAACTAGAGATGTGGGGCATCAATGTATTTGCATTAAAATAAAGGAATATAATTAAATATCAAAAATATATTTCACAGAATACATTTGGCGGTAGAGTTGGCATGAGAGAGAAGAGAATGACTAACCCTCTAGTAATGGGCAGTTCCGCAAAAAAGTCTCTCCTTTGCATGCTACTAACTATTAGTGTAATTGCTCCTCTGTGGACATGTGAGGGGCCCCGCCTATCTGAGTAGGATTCTTGCTTCAGTCACAATTTTTCGGAGGAGGTTGTCCCAAAGCCAACAGCTGGGATCATGATGCCAGAATTCCTTTGTCCATGATGGTTGATTGGAACACAGTTGGGTTAGGCCACCTTTGAAGTGAATCTCTTGCTCCTAACTGATCGAGATGTTTCAAATAGAGTTGTAATGGGCTTTTCATGACAAAGAAAGTAGATAAGATGCTTACGCTGATAATAATACGAGTATTTGTAAAGCGCAAACAATTACCCGAGGGTGTCAAGTCACTGGGGGCTATCGGGAAGATTACGTGAGCTATTGGCCAGAGTTACATGGGCGGCAGATCAGCCCAGCGCCGGGGATTGAACCGTGAGCCCCCCCCCCTGTTCTGGAGTCAGCCGCCCTGGCTGCTGCGCCACACGTCTTCCACTGTGAACCCATACAAATAAATAGGAAGGGGTTTAAAATTATGAACGATCACAACTTTAGTAGTTATCGGTTTACATTGTGGATTCTCAGAAAAACGCAATAGAAATGTCTTTTACATTGTGAACTCGTTGACAAACATTATAGAAAGTGTTTTACATGCTGCCCACTGAGAAAAATTCAACAGAAAGTGGTTTTACATTGCGAACTTCGTGACAAACAACACAGATTAGAGGTTAGAGGTGTTCTGACCTTCTAACTCACAGCTCCCCGAGTAAGCCTTGGGCAGCTCTGATTTGCTGTCCTCAGGGCTAAGTGCTAAAAGGGTGTACTTGGTGCTCAGTTTGGGCCTAATAATAAGGTGGCTCTTAGACACAAGAGGTACAACCCTACAATTGTCACATATAGAGCCCATTAATTCCTGATTGCCCTTCGAACCCTACTAACCACTTCCCACATCCTCAAATGAACATTTTTAATGACAACTGCACCAGAAGAAACTGCTCCTTTTACAGCTCATCTCCCACAGCACACCCTGCTGTAGCACTTTATGCTACAATGCTGGTCACCATTGAAAATCAGCAATATTACATCATGTCACTTGTGCCATCAGCGGAAACTGTACAAAATGCACATGCTGTACTTTTGGTACTATGGGCTTATCATCGAAATCTAATGATGTGACAGTGTGTGTCCTGGGCTGGTGGATGATGCATGTTGTAGTAAACAAATGAATTGCTGAGCAGTTTTGGTGCGGTCCCTGCCTCTCCCCAGAGGTTATCACATTATGTGTTGTTTTGACCACCGTCAACTTCCACCATAGCAGTTACCTCTCCATGCTAATTGGTGAGGACAACATTAAGGGCCATATGTACAAGGAGTGGCGAAAAATATCGCTAACGTTAGTTAGTGGCAGTTTTTTTACCGCAGTGTACCGCTGAAAACTATCGCCATGTTAGCGACGTATTTACAAGCCGTCGTTACATGGCGATAGCTTCAGGGATTGGCGGCGAAAACTGCCACTAACATTAGCGTGATGGCGATAGGAATTCCGGCGTTAGCGGGCGAAAACCAACGAAAGGCCCATTAGCGGCAAAAAAACGCACGTTACTCAGCTCAACGTGAGTTTTTTCTGCCTCTATTGGAAAAAATAGCCTATCAGTTGACCGCCAATAGAAAATAGGCAAAAAAAACAATGAAATGCAGAATGGAGCAGCCAGGGCCAAGTGCAGCACACATCAACAACCCCCTCAAGCCACCCAACATCCAGGATGACCAGGATGGGAGCCTGGATGCCTCGCAGGACCTGCGCCTGGAGCCTGGATGCCTCACTCGACCTGCGCCTGGATGCCTCTCTGGACCTGCGTCTGGAGCCTGGATGTCTCGCTGGACCTGCGTCTGGAGCCTGGATGCCTAGCTGGACCTGCGTCCGGAGCCTAAAGTGGGATGCGGAGGAGCTGTGGAGTCGAGCCGTGGCGGTAGACATTGAGGGGCAGCGATCGCCCGTACCTGGTGGTGAAGTCTGGCAGGTCGCATGGAGACACGTTGCTGACCTGTGTGAGAAGACCGCCTTGAGCCCCTTGGAGCTGTGTGTGGTAGAGGCGCTCCTGCGCACCAACGTCGGAGGTCTGCATCGCATACTATGATCCACCACTACACCGGGGTGCACGGAGGGGATTACCAACGGTGGGCGGCGCCTCTCTGCATCACAGGCCGGATGATGTTGCGCTGGCCGGATGCTGTGGAGGGTGAGGCCCCTGAGCTGCACTGAACTTGTGTGGTGGGAGCGCTGCAACTTCACGCCTAAGAGGACCCTGCTGCATCAACTGCATCGGGAGGTTCACCAGCGGACTTGTGGACGACTACTGTACCCAGGCTTGTGAAATCCCACCTGGCTGAGGCTCCTGCTGGCTGAGTCACAGATTTGGAGAGACTGCAGCGTATTGCGCCACGGTGTCAATGTCCAGGTAAGGAGAAGGTGGGACACATAGAGGAGGAGGCCCGGGGGTCGAGTCACCCAGTCCTAGCACCTGTAGATGACGCACCCCCAGTGGCGGCTCATCCACTTAGCGGAAGAGCGTTGCCCCACTGCTTTCAAGCAGTGCAGGAAGAGGAAAAATCATCACATGATGATAACTTCCCGATGTAATCGTGCTATGTTTCCTTTGCGTGCGGGAGGCTGGGTAGGGCTGCTCCACTCATGGAGCAGGACAGGGGCAGAGTGGCATGCCCACTCAAGTGTGCAATGACTGTTTGGTCGGCCCACTCAGGCCGCCCAAAGCAGTCATGAGCACTGTCCTGTTCGCAATGCAGGCTGCATTACAGCCTGCATAGAGATCATGCCCACCCCTCCAGCCCCTGGTTGAACGCCTTGTCCCGGCGCCAATGATCAATCCCAACGGGGCGCTGTGCAGCGTTGTGATTGGCTTAGGGGAGGGAGCCTGGCTGCCTACTTCCTGTTCCTGGAAGCAGACTCAGGAGAGCAGGAGCAACTAAGACACGGGACCCAGCCTCGAGGTAAGATTTCTCTCATTTAAATATTTACAACACCCGCTCACACACACACCCCTGCGTCCATGCCCCATCCAGTGTCCTTTCCGGCGTTTCCCACCGCCGTCCAGTCCCCCCCGCAGCACTTCTCAATGGCGGCCGCAGTGCGGCCATGCGCAGCGGGCGTACCACTGGTGTGCCAAAGGTATATATGAAGTTACGACGCATACCATTACATCGCATTCCATTACAATGCATACTAATACTAGGCATATTGCAACAGTAGGGAAGGTGCTGGATAGCGGAGATGTAAATATTACTATTCCCACTACAGTGAGTGCAACCCTAAAACTAACCCTTGCACCCCAAAGCAAACCCTAAACCCTAAAATTCATCTTTGATCCCCCAAAACACACCTTAAAAATCATATTTGACCCAAATGCACACCCCAATTTTCATAATTGACCCCAAAACACACCCCAAATTTAAAATTTTACCCCATAATACACCCCAGATTTCATCTCCGACTCCCGAAACCCATACCCACCCTGAAACTTAAAAATATCCCATTACTGACTTCACAATGCGTTGTAATGGAATGTGATGTAAAGGCACCTGTGTTGTTGGGGTTGCGTTGTAGAGGCATTACGATGTAATGCCTGCGTTGTAATGGACGTCTCCCGTGCCAAAGGCAAGCCATAGGCAAGCCCGTCTGTGTCCGTCTGCCCCTGGAATGCGCTCAGCACCAAGCACCCTTCCTCTCAGACACTCAACTGCTACGACGCCAGCACCCTCCTCGCCATCAACCCTGGATGCCACATCGCCTGCCAGGACCAACCTCTGTTCCGGACCGGACATCGCCAACGCCATCACTGACGGCTACTAAATCACCCCCCGACGACCATCCCGACCGTCCAGGAGGAGGCATTGCCATCACCTACAGAAGCACACTCCGACTGACCACGCACTCTAATGACCCAACGGTGACCATGAAACACCTCAACTTCCAGATCCGGACCAACCCCAAGCCCATCCTCTGCGGCACCCTCATCTGCAGGCCCCCCGGGCCATTAACCCCCATTCTCCGATACCATTGTAGACCTCATTGCACCCCAGGCTCTCCCACCCACCGATGACATCCTACTTGGTGAACTCAATTTCCACCTGGACAACCCCAGTGACCAGAACACCACCCCCTCCTGGGGAAGCTCCCCAACATCAGACTCAAGCAGCTAGTCACCACAGCAAGCCACATAGCAGGACACATGGTTGAGCACGTCTCCTCCCCCAGCGTGAACTTCAACTACAGCCACACCACCGGACTCTCCTGGACCGACCATCATTGTATACATCACGTCTTCACCATGCCCACCGTACACCACCGCCATCATCCCCCCCCTCGCAGCAGGATCAAGGCCACCGAAGAACGTCTCGTCAACTCCCTCAGCACCACCACTCTGCCAACGCTTACAGACGATGACACCACAGCGCGCAACCGCCACCGATGGATCTTCAACTGCGCCGACACCCTGGCACCCCTCAAGAACGGCACTGCGTCAGTACCTTACGCCTGCCTGATGGCAGGCATAAGGGTGATGCAGTGCCACAGGGATAGGCTGGCCCCATGTATTGCTGGAGTTGCGTCTTGGTTGTGACACGACTGCAGCAATGTGTGACTTTAGCGCAGACAGATACGTCAGGATTCCAGACGTATCTGTCATTACTTGCATCATGGAGCGCTGTCCACTGAATCAATGGTGTCGCAAGAAGGGGGTAGTGAAAAGTGTAGAAACGCTGTCTTGTCGCAGTACTGCAACACTTTTCATGACTGAGGCCCAGGAATGCGCACTATCTTATTGATTGTACGCATTCATGCCCTGTAGTTTTGTTGCAGGGCAGCGCAGCAACATTGCTTGCAGCACTGTCTAGCACCAAAACCTCCTGAAAAGAGGCCCCAAGTGTTATCTCCATTTTTAACACCAGCTATTTTCTGGTCTTAAAAACTGCCTCTAACTGCAGTTAGCAGCAGTTTTTTTGGTCTTCCAAAGTTCAGGAATCCCCTTGTAAATATCATGAATTAGGGTTAGCAGCCGTTTTTGCACAGGAACGACTCCCTTGCATGTCATTATCGCTAACAGAAGTGGCGATCTTTAGAATGGACGTTTTCACTGGAAAACTGCCGCTAAAAGAGATTAGCGGCAGCTTGTACCTAAGGCGATAAAAATCTTGCCACAAAACCGTCGGAAAAGTGCCGCTAAGGCGGCGTTAACTCCTTGTACATATGCCCCAAAGTTGGTTCTATGCTGTGCTGTGCTAATTTATCTAGTGCATGAGCAAGGTGCTTTTTGGTGCTGCACTTGAGTTTTTCCACAGTATTGTGATTTTACCAGGTGAACAAATAGCTGCTCATGTCATGTTCACTGGGCCTCATGTACACACTGCGCATTAATTGCACTTTGATGCACATAGGCACTATGTATCCATCCATGCAGGGGAGCTGGAGTTCCTTTGGGGTCAGTGCGGAAGAAGACATCAGCTAGAAAGAAGAAAGAGCAGTTGTAAGAAACTACTGTTGAGCTGTTCATGAGATGCCGGAGGCAAAGTCATGCAGTAAAGGCGGGTGTCAGCGAGCACTAGCAGGTCCACGGAGGGACCTGAGATTCTCTTCACTTGTGTAACAGTCGTTAGTGACAGCATTAAACATAACAATTTGTCAACATGATTTGGGGGTTAGTCTCTCATATGGGGAGAATTATGCATGAGCACTATCTGCCAGCAGTCATTGGACGATGGTTCTCAAAACTAAAACAAGCATTGGCAAAGCCAATAGGTCTTGCTTGTATGGGATCTATTGGTTTTGACAATTTTTTTTGCCATTTTGTACAGCGGCACAGCATTACTGAAAGTATAAATGTGCAATGTCATGGTCAATGCTTACTGTGTCATAGCGCTTTTTTATTTTCAACAATGCCCTCTCACACTCCTCCATTCTCACCCTCCTTGAAGTTTTAGATTGTTTTCAGGGTTTATAGTTTGTCCATTAAAGGTGACGGTTAAAAAGCTTTTTCACAATCAAATAATTCTGTATACATAGGCTGGATTAGCAGTATTACAGTTGCAACAAATGTTATATGATGTACAGAAGCGTGTTTATTGTGTTTTAGTTGTGTCACATTTTCCTGTTAGACGCCATCTTAAACTAGATGAATGCCATCTCTGTTATTTACTCCTGATCCCCCCCTCCACCCTCACATGCATCTTCTCTCCACAGGCTACACAGAGCACAGTCAAGTTGACATGTAGTAGTTTATTACTACTGTTCCCTCTCTCTATGACTTGAAGCATTATCAAAGTTCCTTCCATTGGCTTCCTTTTAAATACTAGTCCATTCATTTGCTGAAAGTACAATTTTTTGAATGTTTCATATTTGTTAGAACATCTCCAGATGGTATTAGCATAGAGGGTGCTGGATATGTTTTTTTAAATGGGGTAGTGCTAATGTGTTAAGATAATGTTGTATAAATTTCCTTGTGTTCCGATTTGCTAGAGAAACTACACTTCTGCTCACACCACAATGAGTTCATAGTTTTTCTAATTCATTAGGCAAGAATTGTGTATAAGAACCACTGAAATTTGGGGGTGAGCCAGAAGTCTTTACTGTTGTACTAGGGATGCTGACAGACTTCTTTTTGATTTTCCTGCTAATTTTGGACTTAGAATAGTTTCTGATTTTGCATATATTGTATTGCTATGTGCCCGGGTTAGGCCTATGTAGCAAAGCTGCTCGTTTCTTAAATGTCCAGTTTTTCACAATACCATTACTGCTGTGACCTTTTGCACAGATTTGTGTGCATGACAATGTTGGATTTGTTTCTCTGAAACTACTTCTGTTTACACATCTGGCTTCGCAAAACATTATCACGATCCCTTGAACACCAAGTACAAGGCCTTTACGCATGAGTGTACAAATGTCGTTCTATCTTCATCCACGGGGCAACAGGGCCATCTAAATATCTATAACATTGCTAATCTTCATGTACATCGCAAGGATGCCTTTTATTATAAATAATCTGCATCTCATAAGATTAGCAGAGGAGGGACTTCAGCTGACACGGAGGGACCCTGCATGCTCTGACTTCACCACGAAGCGGTCAGACGTCTTCGTGAGGTAAGTCCAGTTTGTGACCAAGACGGGGTCCTACATTCTCTCCCACCAGGTAATGGGGTTGGATCGTCCCTTGGGGGGATTCTTGGTTTTACACCTACACACACTCTAGACACATACAGAGTAGGGTTTGCATAGTAGGAGTATGCCTGATTACTACCTTGTTTTATATGCCTGCATATATACACTGTATTAGCACCATGGTAGAACTATATCTGCTATTTACTCTTTTAGTGCTCGTAATCACTTTCATCTGCTTATGTCTTCTGATTATTGCAGCACCTATATTTTATACATGAATAACGTTGGTTCAATAAATATATTGAAAGTATCCCACTGTGCATTCTCTGTATATTTATCTGAGAACAAAAGAGCACGAGTGACTGAACAAGAGGTTTCGATCTGTTACCACGATCCCTGAGGGGTCAGGGTTGTCATGTTCAGTGGTTGCCAGAAACCATTCGCTCCCTGGTAGGGTTAGGGGGGCTTATGATGGCACTGTGAGCTAGCTGGTCTCTAGGCCAACATATCCTGCGGGGGTGCTTGGAATCAGTCTAGGCACCTCACCCAAAGTTTATGTTGTCCAACAAACACGCAGATCCTACAGATTTGTGGGAACTACACAACAGTATAACTTAACTCCTGAAAGCCTTTGTGGCATTTACTCTGTATTGATTATTTTTTAATTTTGTAATAAAACTTTTAACTTTTTATTGATCTAGAACTCAATTACTGAGTGGTCCAATTAATTATTTGAACTGTTTTACTGTGCTAATCAATGTTTGAGGGGTTCCTTCACTCACAATTCAACCTGTAGAAGAACCGGATGAGGTAAAAGTTTGGGGTGTCCAAATTTTGAGGTGTGGTTTTGCTTCCACAGAAGCATTCTTACACCGCTCATACACTAGAAGTCTCCCAGCACCAGTAGAAGTCCCTAACTCATAAGAGTAGCCGTCACACACTATTAAAAGCACCCTCGCAACCCTCAAAGACTAACAGTCACATGCAGCAACAACCCTCTGTTGCCCATCACAAATTAGCAGCCAAACAATACCAGAAACACTTTTACACCGCTGACAAACCAATAGCAAAATCATTATATCTGGCTGATAACTGAAAGTTACTCTTGATTGATTGTTGAGTTTGTGTCTACGGCATTGTGGATGGGGAGGGAATTAATTAAAAAATGAGTAAGCGGGTGAATGAATAGATTCATGACTGCAAAGATGAGTGGCAGAGTACATGGATGATGAGTGATTCAGTTCATTTGATAGCTAGATGAGTGATTGGCTGGAAAAATCGGAACACTTTCAGTTAAAAGCCAGGCCTGTTAGATTTGGTACTACTTGCTGTCATTGGAATGGATCATGATTATTCCATTCATATAGATGCCACTTGTGAGTGGCTCTCCCATGGATACTGTGTGTGAAGATGTGAACCTATGATGACTTAAAAATGAGATATATTTATATGGTGCATTTATGAACCAAAACAAACACGTTCTGTGTTGAAATGAAATTGAAAGCTCTTCTGTCATTAAAGTCACACTTTCAGACATGTTGGTAGATTTTTGGCTAGATATTTTTTCTCTGCTAGCCCACTAATTGTTTTTAAAAATGTCTGTTAAGTATACAATTGCAAAACCTAACATCTTTAAATTCCATGATGCAGCTCAGTCAATTGACCACAGAATTAATAGGAAAAACAGAAGATATTTTTTATTCTAAACTTCACTTCAATAATTCCATACAAAAGCTTGTCTTTAACTTGTCTACATAAACAAAAGCCAGCCTGCTCAGAAATGTTATCTCCAGCTCCACTTCAAAGGCAGCTTCCTCTGTGAAGCTGGCCTTTTGGGCTAACACCCCTAGTGGCTTTCCTGGGAGAGGCGGTCACACCTCACTGGCAACTGCCTTTGTTCCTAAGCCTGGGAGTCGTTCACACATCTCCCCAGGTGGGCAGAAAGCTGTCTGTGTACTATAGCCTGTGTGAGGCTACTGGACCAGCTGGGGCACAGAGTAGCAACTTTCTAAAAGTTGCTTAACTTTAATAGTGACATCAATTTCGAGTTTGGCATCAAGTGGATTTAATGTCAGGATTAATTTGATACCTTACAGTACCCAGTTAGGTAGTCCCATTCAGCAATTAGTCAGGCCGGGATGCCAGCCGGTAACCCTGTATTATCCAAAGGGGCTACTAACTTTTCCTCAGCAAAACAACAACTTTAAGGGTTTTGCTGCTAAGACATATATAAACTTATATGTTTTGCTTAACAATATACAGCTCCATGCCATAGGGATCTATAGGACTTCCTTAGGGGAGACTTACATATATTGTTAAGGGAGTGGTGGCTTTGCCATACGTTTAAATGGCAAAGTTGAACTACCAGTGCAAACACTGTCCTTCTAGTCTGTAGTGGCAGGCTGGGAGTAATTTTGTTCTCTGGCACAAATAGTGCTGCCGCCCTAGGTGGACACTCTGCCTTATATGCCCTGGGTACCCTACTAGGGACTTATAAGTCAGTCAGCACTTACCAATTTGGGACATCCCATTTGACGCACTTTTTGTATGGGTCAGAACACTGGCACTGAGGTTTGGTTAACAGACCTCAGTGCAATCTCAGAGTCATAAAACCAGCAGCTATAGTCCAAATGGGGGCAAAAAGTGGGGGGAAACTTACAAAAATCCTGTTTCCTTACAAGACCTAATCCATTCCCTCCAAAACATTTGATGGTGATAGAGCACAAAAATGTATAAATATTATACACGAGATGCAGAACTGAGAACATGAATTTGAAAGTTTGACGTTGCACACATTAGATAGTGACACGTGAAACAGACAAGAGTAGCAGAAGCACTGCAAAAGAGTACTTTTAATTGTAATATAGAGATACATATGCAAATTTACACTAATGTATACAAAAAGGGTGCGATTTGATGCTATACCTGAAGTGGCCTAGTGCTATTGAAATGTTTTTGTAGAAAAGACATTGTATAGAAACATAGGGGGTATATCTTGTAAACAATGCGATATGAGCCTGAAACATTGCAGACTAATATTAGAGATGATATCGTTTATAAATATTACCAAACAATTTTATTTCTCTTAAACTTAGAAAATGTGCACTTATATGAAAGTAATGAATTTTGAGGTAATAATGTATTCCTAACAATAACTAGTATCATGTAATAATAATTTGTGAATATTAAATGTAATTTTCATGGTTACTGTGATTTTGTGTTTCATTTAACAATGTTTTAGAATGGATAAATCGAAGAAAATGTGAAGTCAACTTAAGGGCTTCTTGTTGAGAAATGTTTTTTAGTATTGACCTTTCCCCCAATTTTAACAATGGCTCAGTGATTTAGGATGTTGTTGCATTCCCTGTAACGCAATTGTACATTCTTTTACCTCTCTGAAATCTATTCCCATGGGAATAGCAAGACTGAAAACCATGATTTCTACTGTCCTCTGTATTGATATTATGCTTCTTTTTCCTAGCAATAACTGGTGTAGACTTGTGAATTTGTCGGTTCTCATGACAAGCATGGGAAACCATGTCGGTGTTGCGACCAGTGGCGGCTGGTGACATTTGAAAATGGTAGGGCGTAAAAGTTTTGGATGAGTAACCTCTGGCGAGCGAGCGTAGCAATTCCAACTGCCATAAGCGGGTTCAGGGGGGTTCTCTCCCCCCCCTCGTGTGGGCGAATGGTGCATTTTCAAGCAAATTTGAGAAAGCAAGAAGGTTAATAAGGTAATTGTTAAAGTGTAGTTATGACATCAACGAAGAGAGATTTCATATGATAATGATGTAGATTACGGTAGCTGCTTATTCAGTATAACCACATAACTTCATAAAAAAGACATAAATAGTATTTGGCGACGGTGGGGGTTACACATACTTTTTTGTGCAATGTGCATATGCCATAATGCCATGCCAGCCTCGGCCTCTTGGAGATTATACAATTGTGCAAGTCTCACACATGGCACATTAAAACGGAAACTTTAGTCGAACATCCCCAGTCTGGAAACCACAACACAGGCCGGCCCCGGATTCTCCCTTTGAACATAATCCTTTGTTCCCATCATCATCATCATCATACAGCCACAGAGTGATAGACCAGAATTATGTCAGCAGTCAGTCAAATGTGCAAATCATGGTAATATCGATAACGTGTTCATATACTGAATATACACGTACTGTATTATTGCATTGCACTTTCTTACTGTGAAGTCAATCGGGAATTCGATTTGAACTCATTGACAAAGTAAAGACTAGGCCGCACCAACAACAACAGCAGCAAGGGCGGGACTGGCGCGTGGCACTGCGGTACAAGTATAGTAGTACTGCCTGAAAGTGAAAAGTACGTACAGCCCCTCCGGCGCTAATTACAGTTTTTGTCTTTCTGAGTAGAAAGACAAAAACAGTATTTGGCGCCAGCGGGGGTTACAAGCACTTTCTTTTATGTGCTGCGTATATGCATTGCCAAATTGCCACTAGTGTGCATGTCTTTACTTTATCAATGTGGAATTCGATTTGAACTCCCCATTGACAAAGTAAAGGCCAGTCCTGGAAACGCAGCGCCGCTGGCCGCACCAACAACAGCAGCAAGGGCTTAAATATATAGAAAGGTTTACTAATACATTTATTGGGGGGCCAATGTGCCAAAATAATGAGTGGGGCAAAACCCTAACGCCCAAACGGAGGCACCGCCCCTGCATAGTTGTAGACATGATTATGCAGAATGAACTTTTAGTGCTTGTCATAACAGTGCTGGTCGAGCAGTCATTGAAGCATATCAAGCATATCTGGCTGACGAGGTGTCCTGCCTGCATTTTCTTGAGATACCAACTGAACTTATTTTCCTTCAGGAAGTTGTTGAAGATATTATATGATGTGAGGAGTGAGTGAAGTTGCCCTGGCTGGACTGTATTCACCGTCTATGCACAAAAGTATGCATTCCATCCCGCGCTCTAACCATTAATATCACCGTGGGAGCAGTCGCGGCCGGCATGACGCGCGGGGGGGTCACGCGGGGTGGGGGGGTTAATTAATTTATTTTTTTAAATGTAAACTTACCATCTCCTCCGGTCAGTCCCGCATCGCGTCTCCTCTCTCCTCTAGACAGGAAGCAGGCAGCCTCCCCTAAGCCAATCACAACGCTGCAATGGCAGCATTGTGATTGGCTAGGACGCCGTCCGCACGGGCCTCTATGGGGAGGCCATTTTCTCTATGTAGGCTGCATGCAGCCTACATAGAGAAAATGCAGAGTGCGTATGACTGGTTTGGTCGGCCCTGGGGCTAACCAAACAGTCAGCGCCCACAACAGTGGGCTAGCCACGCCTCCCCTGGACTCCTGCAGGACCGCCCACCCGCCCGCCCCCAACCAGGCATACCCTTCTGCTTTCTCGCAGTGCGAGAAGCAGAAACATAAAATGGTATTTAAAATACCATTTTATGTTTCTGCTTCTCGCACTACGAGAAAGCAGTGAGGCGACGCTCCTCCGCCCACATGGAGGAGCCGCCCCTGGTTGCGACTATCTAGGTGACTTAATGCACATTCTGAACACATGTTGATCTTTCGATGGTGGTGTGATGTCACATCACTCGGGCCTTGTATCATGAACTTATGAAAGAAGAAACCCCAAAGGAGGGGCAGCACCATCACCGCATTCAATTTTATTTTGCTTGTTGAGCGCACTCGTTTTGATTTACTTCCCCCTTTCTGACTATTCAATTGATCTGGAACTTTAATGCACGCACTTTGTGTGATGCCAACAACTTTTCGTTCTGACTGATTTTGAGGTATCAAACCCTCCTTTCGTTTTGGACTATCTGTCGATGCTACATTCAGTAGCTGATGGACTGAGATCTTTCTTGCCGAACCAGAACTTTCCTCTTTTGCTTAAGCTTTATGCTAAATGGGCTCGCCCTTTGAAACTTATACATTTTACTTCCCCCCCACCTGATATAATCAATTCTATTAGTTTGGAGAATCATCCTTCTTGGGTAGCAGGACTTTGTAACTCTGTAAGTGGATTTAGAGCCATCCTTGCCCAAATGCTGGGTGCTATAAAAAAGCTATGATATCTTTAACTGAATTGTTAACGAGATTGATTTTTATAATGAATTTTGAATCATTAATACAATAACTAACAAACTTTAACTTGCTTGAAACTCTTATTGTGTTCTATTGGTTGTCTCTTGAAACTGTGAAATTAGATAACATTTAATGTGGGACTTTTTGGTAAGTTGGCGGCCAATTAATGGTCCTCATTGAGCTGCTGACTGATGATCTGGGAACCCTAAATTTTACCCCTCCTATCGGCGGAATGAAGATCCATCGGAGGACCGTCACCTCAGGGTTAGGCAGAGGACACATCAGAAGACGATGGTAAAGAATTTCCTCTAATCGTAGGAGTGCCCAGTGCGATTAGAGTAGTGGTAGGAGAGAGTGCACGCTTCTGCGCACCAACAATGGCACTAAATGTAATTTGATAAATTCTCTTCAAACAAACCCTTTCAAAACCTATTAATCATGGTGTGCACCCACTCAATGTGAATGAGGGAGCACTTTCTGACATAGTAGTTTCTACATATATAATATACACTGTAATCTCAGGAACTAGGCATTCATCTTGTTCCAGAATTTATTCCATTACACCACAATGTGTAATTAAGCTACTGTTTTTGACAAAATGTTAGCATGGGAACAAGGTGAACAACCAAAATCTGAGCGTAAAACGACTAAAATACAAATTCGTCCAGTATATCGAAATTTGTTCATGTTGTGTTTAGCCCTTATTAAAAACAACAGAGCCCAAAACTGGTTACTCACTACTTTGGCATAAAAGAGGTGAAAAATAGTGTGGGAACATATGCCTTGAGATGTGAGAGAGAGAGAAAGAAACTTCTGTGACATCAACAGCTACCCATCTGTATTTCTGTATATTCTCATGTCAGCATTAAACGTTTATGGTGACTTAATTGTCATTATTTTTTTTTTCATCCACTATTTGTAGTTGATATCTTAGATAAAGTCAGCTTTTAACATGTATTCCATAACATTTTGATAATGAATATTTTCCATCCTCATGCCCACAGTCCAAAGTTAGGCATCTATTTCGAAATTGTGAGTGGAAAGGACCCTTCATTCATTTCTTAATCACGCAGGAGCCAGAAAACATATAATTCCATATTTCTGCTTTTGATTGTGATGGAAATATCTTCTAATAACAACCTGTTTGTGCGGCCAGATTCCATTTGTGTTTTTCTTGGCTAGTGCCTCTGTTTCTGGCAGACAAGTACAATAGGTATTATGGCTAAAACTGTAGCATTGTTGGAATTTCATGGCACTGGTTATTGCAGTGCCTCGAGGAGAATTCTTGGGCATTGAGCAGGCAGAAGGTCATAAAGGCACACGACTTCTCTTTGACTTATGAGTTAAAAGAGGAGAAGTTAATTGTGGCCTTAATCATTCAGACATTTTCTATTCACATTCTGATCAGATAGTGCCAATAGAATTTTCCATGAAGTTTCAACCAGTGTTAATGTTCTTAATTCTGAGGTTTGCAGTCATTACATCACCCACATGCAAAATATCTGCCATGGTGTTGGGACTCATGCTGGTTGAGAATCCTCTGCAGATAACATGCACACCTTTCTTAGATCCTGGTTTGATCTGGTTTTTTAATGCTGGCCCCAAAGTGTTTCCATCCAGCGAGATTACTCCTTTCCAAAGTGTTTCCCTCTGCCTCTTCAGTCCTGCCTTTGCCCGATGCCATGCTGTAGTGTGTGTGCAGTATGATTCAGAAACTATATGGGTTCCTTGTTCTTTTGCAGCAATTTGACACCCAAGACAGGGCCGGACTGGCCGGAGCTGGCACCGGGGGTTTCCCCAGTGGGCCAGAAGGATAGGGGCCGGTTTTGTGGCCGTGGGGAGCCGTGGTTGTCACTGGGGGCCGGAATTGCAGCAGTGCTGCAATATCGGCCCCCTGTAACAAAAGCGGGAGCGGTGCTTCTTACTAGCACCTCCCACCCCTCCCAGGGCTGGTAGAGCAGCAATCTGCCAGGGCTGGTTGCTGTTCCCAGTCCGGCCCTGACCCAAGAGAGGTTGCTCCATACCATCTCCCAAAACCGAAGCACAGTGCAGTTTGCTGACCCAAAGTCCTGGTGGTTCTACTGATGAGACAGTATGGAGGACAAATTTAGAAGAATGATGCACTGCTATTGTATTTGTATTTGCGACATAAACACCCTATTTCCTGGGAAAGCGCTTTAGGCCTCGCTATGGCTATGCAAAACACTTTACAACTACCAATACAATATCATACAATGCAATATAATACAGTCCAATACAATACTTCAAAAGTCATCATTGGTATTTCTTGTTCTTGCATTCTGGAAGCTATAAATGCACCTTTGCTCCCAACATTGCAAGAACTAACCAATTTGGGCCTCATTAATGAGGATTTGGCGCAAGGGCAGCACCACAAGGCGTCAAAAGAAAAGGGCAGGAATGCGCTGTATCGATGAAATACAGCGCATTCCTGTCCTTTTCCCCTGCGTTGGCGCACAATGGGCTGCCATGCGCCAACGCAGGCACCCTTGTGCCATGGTGCAAGGGTGCCTGCATTGAGGAACTGATTGATTTTGTGCAGGAAGGGAAACCTAGTGCCAAGACATTTGCCGAGAATTGCTCAAACCACTGCTGCTAGTCTTTACTTAAATTTCATTTGGCTTAAGGTCTGAAGCTTGAGTGATCATGTGATCCGTGGGGGGAACGCAAATGCATATACACTGCAATTCTTTCAGTTTTCGTTTAAATATTAGTTGCATTACTAATTTTCTCATATTTGCACGCCATGCTTTCTTGAAAGATACTAAACATGTTAATTCTTTTGACATTGCGAAAAGAAATGATTCTAACATTGTTGATCTAAGCACCAATTCATTATATGACAACGCTTTGGAAATAGATTTTAGCTTTAATGTGTATACTGTATTATTAGGTGAATATGTAAATACTATGGATGTTAGTGATTGAAACGTCTGTATGCGAATACCTACATCAATTGCTGAAGGTGTAACATACCATAGTTTTCCTTTGACTTATGGAATTTCTTGTAGCGTGCTAGTTAATTTATTTTATGGTGCTGATCAGTTTCAATACTATTATTCTAATCAGTATCAAGTCCTTTCTGAACTTTTCATGTTAAAAAATTTAAATCTGCATTCTGAAGTTTCGAACATTGAAACAATGAGTTACATTTTCAGACCAGCTCAATCTTTTGACATGGCTTATGCACTTAGAAATGATTAACAGTTAAATTAGTAAGAACTGCATTTTTTAAATAAATTTCGTAGAAGGTAGACGACAAAATAAAACAATTACTAATGAAGATGATGTTTTACCTACAATGGTTACTTGGAGTTTGTCACAAGAAGAGAACAAAGTAAGGGAGGGAATGGGTTCATTAATCTTAGATTGGCAGCACAAAGTAAACTTTGTGTATATATAGAAAAAAGTCAATTACTAATACTCTATAAGTAGGGACTAGTAAATATGAACATACAATCGAGATGTATGAAACTGGGAAAGATACTTAGAAGATGTAGATCCTATTTTCCCCGGAGTGTACTATATTTGTGGAAAGAACTCTTATTACAGGTTACTGAGACAATGGTATGGAATTTTCAACTTGAGAATAGATTTCTCGAAAATGTATCATGTTAAAAGAATTAAAGAAGAATTTATAGATACAGACAAAATAATAATAAGAAGTGCAAGTGCAAATGAAAAGTAGGTGATATATTTGGATTTCTAATTCTTTCAGTAGGAGTTGTGCTAAACTCACAGAAGATTAGAAAGCCTGCTATTATAGTGGATAAATTAGCTATCAGTACATCTGGAGGTTTCTCTGTAGTGAATGAAGAAATGATATCGATGAGATCAATCATGATTCAAAATTGACTTGCTCTTGATATATTACTTGCAAAAGAGGGCAGAGTCTGTCGTTTATTCTAGATTCAACATTGCTGCACATACATACAAGACAGGAACAAAGACTTGCAAATGTATACCAAACAATTACTGACTTAAATAGGGGTTTGAAAGATTTAAAAGCAGATGTTATCTGGAAGACTATAGGTAAAGGGTTTTCAAATGCTAGCAATTGGTTAGGGAGTTTAGGGAATGGATTAGTGATGTCCATATTGAGACCGGTGGTAGTGATCTCTTTGTGCATAATGCTATTGCTTTTATCAATCACATTTTGCAGATACCGAAGAAGTAAAAATCGTGGGGTTGAAAAGTACAAGGACTGATCTTGAATTAGAAGATGCACAATTCAAACTTTATAATGAAGTTAAGCCTTTAGAAGAGAGCAGGAGAAAAAGACTAAGAATGACACATCCAAATCCATGAAGAAATCTGATGTGATAAGATGATGGATTGATTCGCCATCAGAGAGGAGCCTGATAAAGCACAAAAATATCTAAACATATTACACGACGAGATGCAGAAATTAGAACATTAATTTGAAAGTTTCCCGTTGCACACATTAGATAGGAATACATTTGAAAGAGACAAGAGTAGCAGAAGCACCGTAAAAGAGTGCTTTTAAACCTAATATAGAGATACATATGCAAATGTATACTAATACATATAAAAAGGGTGATATTTGATGCTATATGTGAAGTGGCCTTGTGCTCTTGAAATGTTTTTGTAAAGAATATATTGCATAGAAAAATAAGTGGTATAGCTTGTAAACAATGAGACATGAGCCTGAAACTTTGCAGACTAATACCAGAGATGATATAGTTTATAAATATTACCAAACAATTTTATTTCTCTTAAACTTAGAAAATGTGCACTTATATGAAAGTAATTTGAGGCAATAAGATTTTTCTAACAATATCTAGTGTCATGTAATAATAAATAGTTTATATTAAATGTAATTTCTCATGGTTACCATGATTTTTTATTTCATTCAACGATGTTTTAGAATGGATAAAGTGAAGAAAATGTGAAGTCAGCTTAAGGACATCTTATTAAGACATATTTTTAGTATTGACCTTTTCCCCAATTTTAACAATGGCTCAGTGATGTAGTACGTTGTTGCATTCCCTTTACCGCAATTGTACATTCTTTTACTTTTCTGAAAACGAATCCCATGGGATTAGCAAGACTGAGAACCATGATTTCTACTGTCCTGTGTATTGCTATTATGTTTCTTTTTCCTACCAATAACTGGTGTGGACTAGTGAATTTGTTGGTTCTCATGACAAGCATGGGAAACCATGTTGATGTTGCGACTATCTGGGTGACTTAATGCACATCCTGAACACATGATGGTCTTTCGATGGTGGTGTGATGTCATATCACTCAGACGTTGTATCATGAACTTATAAAAGAAGAAACCCCAAAGGAGGGGCGGCGCACTCACCGCACCTAATTTATTTTGCTTGTTGAGCACACTCGCTTTGATTTACTTTCCCTTTTTGACAACGATTTGATTTATCTGGAACTTTGATGCAAACACTTTATGTGATGCTGAAAACCTTTCATTCTGACTGATTTTGAGGTATCAAACCATCCTTTGGTTTTGTACTGTCTGTCAATGCTACATTCGGTAGCCGATGGACTGAGATCTTTCTTGCAAGTCTAGAACTTTCCTCTTTTGCTTAAGCTTTATGCTAAATGGACTCGCCCTTAGAGACTCATACATTTTACTTCCCCCTCACCTGATAGGATCAATTCTATTTGTTTGGAGAATCATCCTTCTTTGGTAACAGGACTTCGTAACTCTGTAAGCGGATTTGGAATCATCCTTGCCCGAATGCTGGGTGCTATAATTAAAGCTGTGATATTGTTAACTGAATTGCTAATGAGATTGATTTTTATAATGAATTTTGAACCTTTAATACAATAACTAACAAACTTTAACTTGTTGGAGACTCTCATTGTGTCCTATTGGTTGTCTTTTGAAACTGTGCAATTAGATAACATTTAATGTGGGACTTTTTGGTAAGTTGGCAGCCAACTAATGGTCCTCATTGAGCTGCTGACTGATGATCTGGGAACCCTAAATTTTACTCCTGCTATCGGCGGAATGAAGATCCATCGGAGGACCGTCAACTCAGGGTTAGACAGAGGACGTATCAGAAGACGATGGTAAAGAATTTCCTCTAATCGTAGGAGTGCCCAGTGCGGTTAGAGTAGTGGTAGGAGAGAGCGCACACTTCTGTGTGCCAACAATGGCACCAAATGTAATTTGATATATTCTCTTCAAACAAACCCTTTCAAAACCTATTAATCATGGTGTGCACCCACTCAATGCGAATGAGATAGCGCTGTCTGACATAGTAGTTTCTGCATATATAATATACACTGTAATTTCTGGAATTGTGCATTAATCTTGTCCCAGAATGTATTCCATTACACCACTAGTAATTAAGCTACTCTTTGTGACAAAATTATAGCATCGCAACAAAGTGAGCAACCAAAATCTGAGCGTCTGTTGATTGAGGCAATTGTGTTTTTCATGAAATGCATCCCTGTGTCAAAAATTACCCCAAGGCTGTATTTCATGGTAAATTATAGCGCTAAGTGACGGATTGACATTTTGTGTAATTTTGCATAATGTTGTATAATCTTTGAGAAAATCATGTCATTACACAAAAGCAAATTACTCGAAAGTTGGAAGAACATGGCGGCCAACTGACCGACGCGTCCGGTCGCGAGCGTTCACCCGCCCGAGCGAGAGATGATGCTACGCCAGACTTTGCCCCCGTTCGCTTGATAACAACCCATGGGCCATAATCCCGTATTTAAAATATTAAAAAAAAAATACAAAAGAATCGCTTCACTGACCTGTTGTGGAGAGTTGCGGTCGCCCTGCTGTTTGCAGGAGAATCTCGCTGCACCCGATGGTTCTGTGGAGCTCGAGTTCCCGTGGCCAGGAGCAGGCCAGCGAGCTGAGCGTCAAGTCCACGGGAGTGCGTGTGCACGGCGGCAGCGTGTGGGCAGAGGCAGCGGAGGGGCTGCAGTCTTCACGGAGAGCAGCAGCTCGAATCTGGCACAGAGGAATAGCAGGCTACACTGGAAGAAGGCTGGACACAACGGAAGATACAGAAAAGTACAGAAACAGCAGTAATAGCAGAAACGATCAGTTCAAAGCAGGGGAAGAGAAGGAGAGCAGGAGTACCTGTATGACACCGGTAAGAGGCAGGGGGAGGGGTGAGAGAAGTGGAAAAACCCCCAGAGACCCTAAAATATTCCATCACCGGGGAAGTCAGCGCAGAGGGGTAAGAAGGGACAAATTCTGCCCACAGGTTTAAGTAAGGAAGAGGCAAGAGTTTACGGCGTCAGCCATTGCCTTAGAAGCAGACATTTAGAGATAGAAAATCCTGAAAACCCGTATAAAAACCAGATTATAACACCCACAATCCTTAGAAATAGCACCAAAAGGAGCAACACAGAGGGGAAAAAAGGGGCGAACGGTAGCCAGGTGGGGGATACTACCTCAACACTGCTCAACCCAAGTCAAGGTAAACAAGACAAACAAGGAGGGAGAATCAAAATTACCCCCTCTCTTCGCTCATACTTTAAAATTCAAAATAAACAATCAACACAAAATCTATTCCCTGGTGAGTCAAATACAGAAGAAGGGGTTAGGCAAGGTGAAACAATAACAAGAATGCAAGGAGATGCCCATAACCCCAAGAGAGGGGAACTGGCTACCAGTAATAGATACCAGGCCTTAGCCACGGAAGACACTGAGATAGGTTTGCCACCCTCAAGAAGAGGGTCAATGGAGAGACCAGTGACAGAAGAAAATATAGAGGTTGGACTAACAGATTCCAGATCAACCCGCTCAGTCAGAGATGGGGAAACTCATGGGTACTCTAATTGTCGAGATGAGAGCAAACTTCGCTAAGTC
This sequence comes from Calotriton arnoldi, assembly GCA_963921515.1. NCBI lineage: Eukaryota > Metazoa > Chordata > Amphibia > Caudata > Salamandridae > Calotriton > Calotriton arnoldi. The sequence goes on from CAWUFW010010839.1 coordinate 283,501, forward strand.
AGAAAAAAATCATGAGAAGATCCAAGCGACATGCGACGCGCTTGAATTGAAAGTGAACTCCCTGATGGATCATGTACAAGCAGTGGAAGAAACAGTAGGGAAACTTGAAAGAGACACAATTGAGAACCAAGGGGAGATCCGCACTTTGAGAATAAATGAGAGGGAGCTGAAAGACAAAATTGAGTCATTAGAAAATAACGCAAGGCGCAATAATCTCCGAATCTTGAATATACCCGAAGGAGAGGAAGGACAAAATATTAAGATTTTTGTGATTAATCTCCTCCAAGACTTTATTCCTGGAATGGATGTTAGGACATTAGAAGAGGATATTCAAATGGTTCATAGAGATCTTTTTAAAATAGGAAAACCCAGGAAAATTCAAGAAGAATTCTAATTAACTTTAAGACCTACACAATTAAGGAGAAGATTTTGAGTGAAGCCCTGAAAGCCGGCACATTCGCCAAAGGAGATTACAAATTCAGAATCCGCTCAGATATTTCAAAAGCTACACAGGTCAGACAATGGGAGCTCGGGAATCATATGCAAGAACTTAGATCGCTGGAGGCAACAGTCCAGATGAGATTCCCAGCCTCGCTTAAAATCATGTGGAGAAATCAAATGCATAATGTTCAAATCAACACAAAAATAATGAAATATTTAGGGGAAACGCGAAACAAATAGATTTCGGCTCAGCTCGGAGCGGGTGACTCTCGAATAGGGCAAATCCGATCTGCCCAACAGTAATAGGGAGGGTTCTTCAGGGAGGGGAGGGGGGGCACATAGCATAAATAAGTTCACGAGGTGTGGGAGCAAACGGGTAAAAAATGAAAAAAAAAGAACTTTGTCCATCATACATCATACATAAGAAAACCGGGTCCGAATTTTCAAACTTGGGAGATAATAGGATTCTAGCCGGGATGGTAAAGGGAAGACAAACAATAAATTGAACTTCACATCCTGGAACGTGAATGGTCTTAGAGTAAAGAAAAGAAGGGAGGATAAACAGTGACGTGATAATTTTACAAGACACACCTTTTGAAACAAGAGTGGGTTAAAATTATGAAACACCAAAAATGGGTAGACAGCTAAATTTGTACAAACCAGTCTTGTTGTGTTAAGGGAGTAGCAATCATATTAAAAAAATCAGCAAAAGTTACGATTTTAGAAGAGGTCACGGATCCGGGGGAAGGTGGGCCATAGCAAAAATAAAAACAGGAAAGAATTTATATACAATTGTGGGATATTATGGTCCAAATTCAGATGGTCCAGCTCCTCTACAAGCACTTTATTCCCAGTTATTAGAGGCGTCATCCCCAATTATACTGGGGTGAGATTTTAATATACTAATTGACCCTAAACAGGATAGATCCCCTCCAGGAAAGGGTTGAACTTACCGAAAATGAGGGCATGGCTGAACAGATACATAGAAGACCTGGGGATTGTGGATATTTGGAAGAGTAAGGGGAAAAATAAGTCAGTTAATAGGTTTACCTATAGGAACAAAAAATACGGACATGCATACAGAATTGATTTTTACCTGATAGATAACACGCTAAGCAACATCATAGTCAGTGTAGAACATATCCCAGCCCATCTGTCAGACCATTCCCCAGTCACTTTGTCATTAAAGATCGATAGGTACCAGGTAACATCTAGATGGACTCTAGACCGTACACTGCTCTTAGATCAGGAGGTTATAGATAAGCTCAAAGTAACTACGGAGGAAAACTTTAAGGACAATAGTATCAAGGAAACACCAATTCAGATAGTTTGGGATGCTTACAAGGCTGTAATTAGGGGAGCCTTAATGAACCTATCGGCATTTAGGAACAAAAGTACAAGAACAAAAATCAGCCAACTAGAATCAGAAATATTAGAACAGATCAAGAAACTGGAGGGAGGGGAGCATAATCAAGCTCAGGAAAGAATTGAGAAAGAAATACTGACTAAGAAAGCTGAGTTAACCAACATACTAGACTCCAAAATTAGGAAAAGGTAGGAAGCTAGTGAGCTGTCTAATTATGAATATGGGGAAGGCAGTGGCAAACTGCTCACTTGGAAATTCAAGATTAAACAGAGTTGAAATAGAATAGCAGCAATACTGATAGAGAACCAAACGGAGCAGATAGAAGACGAGGAGGAGATTGAGAAGGTCTTCTCTGATTTCTTCCAGTCTTTATATGCAGAAGACTTAGAGTCATCAGAGGATCAGGTGGAGTCCTACTTGAGCGAAATAATGGTCCCAAGTCTAGAAGAAGAAGAAAGGGAATTACTCAACACAGAAATAACAATCGAAGAGGTTGAGAGGGCTCTGTCTAGGTTAAGGAAAGGGAAGGCACCTGGTCCAGATGCCCTCCCGAATGAGTTGTACAGCTACTTGAAGGACCTACTGGGCCCCATATTAGTAACTTTGCTGAATGAGATCTTCTATAAGGGTTCAAAGCTACCTGAATCTTGGAATGATGCCACTATTAGCATACTCTTGAAACCAGGGAAAGACCCTACGAGATGCGAATCATACAGACCCATCTCCCTCTTGAATAATGATTATAAAATCTACTCACAAATTTTAGCAACAAGACTGGGGCAGGTGTCAAATAAGCTTATCCATAACGATCAAAAAGGTTTTATTATGGGCAGACAATTACATGAAGTAACACAGGAACTGATAGAAACAATTGATATAGCCACGCAAGAGAACACCCCCCTTGCTATTCTCACTTTTGCTGCTGCTAAGGCCTTTGACCGAGTGAACTGGGTGTTCCTTGGCAAGGTAATTAGCAAATATCATTTAGGTGACAAATTTCTGAAGGCGATTATGAATATTTACGACTCTCCGGTGACAAAAATACTGGTAAATGGAGCCCTGACCAAAGAAATCAGGATTGTAAGAGGCACGCGTCAAGGATGCCCACTCTCTCCTTTGTTATTCAATTTATACATCGAGCCGTTGGCCTACTCCATAAGAACATCACAGAGAGTTGTCCCGTTTAGCCGTCAAGGATGGGAGAAAAAAGTTGCGTTATACGCCGATGATCTGATAGTTTTTACTAATAATCTCACAACATCTTTACCCAATATTATTAAACTATTAGATGACTTTGGGAGAGTCTCGGGATACCAAATTAACCATCTAAAAACTGAAATTATGGAATGGAACTCCCCACTCCCACACTCAGCATCAAAAAATAGAAACAGATATCTAGGAATAGAAATATTACAGGATATTGATGAGATCGCTCGAACAAATTTTGACATAAAGGTGAATTGTCTTTTATGGGGAGATCGAATGCAATAAAAATGATGATCCTACCAACATTTACTTTTATTTTTAACACTATACCTTTGGAATTTAAGACAAAATGGTTCAAGAAAATACAAAGCGAGGTTAACAGCTTCATCTGGGCATCAAAGGGAGTGCGAATAGCATGGAAAAAACTATGCAGGAAAAAAGAACATGGGGGCATAGCCAGTCCAGATCTTCTGTTTTACTTTAGAGCCTTCCAATTTAAAAACTTAGGGGGTGATTAGGATGTAGGGCGGATCGCCACCGCCCGCATGGCGGTGGTGATCCGCCCGCCATTTCCCACCACCCGCCTCACATTTCCCCACCGCCATATTAGTATGGAGGTGGGGACCCAGGCGGATGGAAAGACCGTCCGCCGGTTTTCCACCGGTAGGCAATCCGCCCGATTGCCTACCGGGTGGAAAAGGCCTGCAATATGGTGGCGGTGCCTGCAAGGCACCGCCATCCATATTAGGATGATGGCGGTCACATGCCTTTCCATGGCGGAGACTCCGCCATGGAAAGGCATGCGGAGAATGCCTTTGGGGGCCCGTTGCGGGCCCCCTGGGGGGTGGGGGGCTGCACTTGGGGGGTACCCATGGTACCCCCCAACATTGGCATGCACAAGGTGGCAGGCACCGCGCGGTGCCTGCCACCTTGTGCATTCCCAGCATTGTGGCAGGCGGTGCTGTGTGCACCGCCCGCCACAATGCTGGGAATGGAGGATGCCACCGCCACGGTGGCGGTGGCATCCTAATCGCTCGTGCGGGACCGCCGCACCACTGGCGGCCGGTCCCAGCACCGCTAGGGTGGCGGGCGGACGAAAGTCCACCCGCCATCCTAATAGGCCCCTTAGAGTCTTACATAAAGAACATCACTCCTATCCCTCCTACTATAAGTACATTTTAACAGACGAATTTTATTTATACAAATTTGGTCACCCAAAATATTTTTAAAAAGTTAAGTTGAAGGTCCTAACGTCTGGCATCAGATCAAAAAGATATTGCAAATACCATATTACAGCACTTTGCCCCAATCTGGGACTCACCAGGTACTCCAGAATGCTTGAGAGACACGTTAGCGATTCCCATTAAACAAGCAGGAATAACAAAATGGGGTCAATTGATACAAGCAGGGAGACTGGTCAGTTGGGAATCTCTAGAAAAAAGTACGGATGGGAAACTATCAAGGTTCAAATATTACCAGCTGACAAGCTGGGCCAAAAACATGGAGAAGGCACTGGGAGAAGAGATGGATGCAGAGGATGAGATTCGAAGAGACCCCCAAAGAAGGAGATCTCCAAATGGTACTGGCTTTTAATTCTAGCAGGGGAGGAAGACTTCACACTTCCAATGAAGCTCTGGGAGAGAGACTTGCCATCGAGGGATCTCAGACACTTATGGCAAGTATCTATGACTACTTTATGGAGTGTTATACAATCTGCACCTCTTAGGAAAAAACATCTTTTTACATTACACAGGGCTTATTGGATGCCGGGGAAGTTATCCAAGATAAATAAACATGTGGTGAAAAATTTTCCAAGATGTGGAGAGATAAAGACAAATGACACACACATGTTCCGGGAGTGCCCTCAATTACAACAATTCTGGTCTGAAGTGTGTAAGGTGTTAAATGAAGTAATGGGACAAAACATAGAGGTAAGCGTGGTCTTAACTATTGTGGAGTGACGAATGATAATGGGGGCCCTCTACATTTAAATAATAGGCAAAAAGATCTTCTGTTTGTATTAATTTTACTTGCCAGACGGGAGATACGCATAAAATGGATTATAGCAGCCCCCCACATGAATGAGTGGTTGTCGTCAGTGTACAGGATTAAGAGGTTGGACCTGAGTAGAGAGGGAAGAAAGCGTATGAAGTTCTGGGAGGTGTGGGATAAGAAAGACTTCTAGATTGGGCTAAGAGAATAGGGTAAGGCAGGAAGGGAGTCCAATGATTACTCGCACCGCAATAACAAATTCTGGACTTGGCACAGTGGTGGCTCCACTAGTGATTTCCTCAAAGAATTTGGAGATTTAAGACAGCATTCCACCTCATACCAAGAGGGCCTTCACAGTTCCAGGAGAGGTGAGAATGACCCGGGTTGGTAAAGTTGCCAGATTGGGATCCCGGTCTTACTATATCTCACCTGTGCATGATATGAGGACAAAAGTTTTTTTTTAAAAACAAAAGCAAATTACTCGAATTTTGCACACCCATATTTTATTTTCTAAGCTTAAAATGGATTAAATAAAAATTCGTCCAGTACATCAAAATTTGTTCCTGTTGTGTATAGCCATTATTAAAAACAACAGAGCCCAAAACTGGTAACTCACTTCTTTGACGCAAAAGTGGGGAAAAATAGTGTGGTGAACATACGCCTTGAGATGTGAGAGAGAGAAAGAAACTTCTGTGACATCAACAGCTACCCATCTGTAATTTTGTATATTCTCATGTCAGCATTAAACGTTTATGGTGAATTAATTGTCATAATTTTGTTTTTCATCCACTATTTGTAGTTGATATCTTAGATAAAGTCAGCTTTTAACATGTATTCCATAACATTTTGATAATGAATATTTTCCATCCTCACGCCCACAGTCCAAAGTTAGGCATCTATTTCGAAATTGTGAGTGGATAAGACCCTTCATTCATTTCTTTAAGCATGCAGGAGCCAGAAAACACATATAATTTTATTTCTGTTTTCATTGTAATGGAAACATCTTCTAATAACAACCTGTTTGTGCGTCCAGATTCCTTTTGTGTTTTTCTTGGCTAGTGCCTCTGTTTCTGGCAGACAAGTACAATAGGTATTATGGCTAAAACATGCTACATTGTTGGAATTTCATGGCACTGGTTCTTGCAGCGCCGCAAGGAGAATTCTTGGGGATTGAGCAGGCAGAAGGTCATAAAGGCACACCACCCCTCTTTGACTTATGAGTTAAAAGAGAAGTTAATTGTGGCCTTAATCATTCAGACTTTTTCTACTCACATTCTGATCAGATAGTGCCAATAGAATTTTCTATGAAGTTTCAACCAGTGTTAATGTTCTTAATTCTGAGGTTTGCAGTCATTACATCACCCACATGCAAATTATCTGCCATGGTGTTGGGACTCATGCTGGTTGAGAATCCTCTGCAGATAACATGCACACCTTTCTTAGATCCTGGTTTGATCTGTTTTTTTAATGCTGGCCCCAAAGTGTTTCCATCCAGCGAGATTACTCCTTTCCAAAGTGTTTCCCTCTGCCTCTTCAGTCCTGCCTTTGCCCAATGCCATGCTGTAGTGTGTGTGCAGTATGATTCAGAAACTAAATGGGTTCCTTGTTCTTTTGCAGCAATTTCACACCCAAGACAGGGCCGGACTGGCCGGAGCTGGCACCGGGGGTTTCCCCAGTGGGCCAGAAGGATAGGGGCCGGTTTTGTGGCCGTGGGGAGCCGTGGTTGTCACTGGGGGCCGGTTTTGCAGCAGTGCTGCAATATCCGCCCCCACCTCTCCCAGGGCCGGTAGAGCAGCAATCTGCCAGGGCTGGTTGCTGTTCCCAGTCCGGCCCTGACCCAAGAGGTGGGTTTAAATAGAGGTTGCTCCATACCATCTCCCAAAACCGAAGCACAGTGCAGTTTGCTGACCCAAAGTCCTGGTGGTTCTACTGATGAGAGAGTATGGCAGTGGCAGAGCATGGAGGAGAAATCTAGAAGAATCATGTGCTTCTATTGTATTAGTATTTGCGACATAAACAGCCTATTTCCTGGGAAAGTGCTTTAGGCCTCACAAGGGCAATGCAAAACACTTTACAACTACCAATACAATATCATACAATGCAATATAATACAGTCCAATACAATACTTCAAAAGTCATCATTGGTATTTCTTGTTCATGCATTCTGGAAGCTATAAATGCACCATTGCTCCCAACATTGCAAAACTAACAACTTTGGGCCTCATTTATGAGGTTTTGGCGTAGGGCAGTGTCGCAAGAAATCTCTCTGCGCTGCCCTGCGTCAAAAGAAAGGGGCAGGACTGCGCCGTGTCTATGAAATACAGCACATTCCTGTCTTTTTCCCCTGCGCTGGTGTACAATGGGCTGCCATGCACCAACGCAGGCACCCTTGTGCCATGTTGCAAGGGTGCCTGCATTGCAGAGCTGATTGATTTTGTGCAGGAAGGGAATCCTTCCTACACAAAAACAATCAGAAGAGGCAATTTCCTCTTTCTATGTGTGCTGCAGAATTCAGCACACATAAAAAGAGGAGAAAACGAGGAGAAATGAAAACATTTCTCCTCATTGCGCCTCCCGGTGGTGTTAGGATCTGATACATTCCCAGGTTTACAATTCCTCGTAAATCTGGGAATGCTTCAGATTCCATGGGTGTTGCATAGGAACACCCACAGCAACACCCATGGAGTGCCCCTTTCAAACAGTGTTCTGCATGAAAGGGGCATATATTTATAAGGCCATGAAAAGCCACGTAAATTGGCTATACGTGGCCTTGTAAATATACAGCAGCATATTGTGCCTCCGGAGATTCAAAAAGTGGTGCTCCAGTGGCGCAAAAGTGCCGCAAGGGGCTTCATAAACGAGGCCCTTTGTCTTTTTTGAGGTCCCTGTGTAAGCATCTGGTTGACTCAGTGTATTCAGCCTGATTTGTTTTTTTTTCTCATTCTTTCTTGTCTTTGTCATATGTGTAAATGGGCACAAGTATGACATGTCTGGTACTTGCCATTGACTTGCTACTGGAAAGTTACTGTGTTCCAAGAATAGAGAATGTGAAAGGGAGTCTCATAATGATGACGGAAGGTGCCTGGAATCATGAAAGGAAGTTGCTGCATGTGTTGCTACATGTAAAAAAATATTTAACCAATCTCTGATTCTGGTTTGGTTACATCAGTCAAAGCTAGGGTGCGATGCACATTTTTTACAAATTGCGGGGGATATTAGCAAGGGCACTATCGCCGCTTTAGCGGCACTTTTTGCCGCTAAAGCGGCGATATTTATATCGCCCTATCAGCAAACTGTCTCTAACAGCAGTTAGCGACAGTTTGCGGGCATTAGCGCCTGTTTTTACCGCTTTGCATGTCAGCGATATTTATCGCTAATGACATGCAAAGTGGGCGTTCCCGACGAACAAACCTGGGAAACACTCGCTAACAGGCCTATCGCCTATTAGCAAGGTGGCCATGGCCCCAGTTAGCGACGTGAAAAGTCGCGCTAACCGGGGTCATCGCCATTTATTTAACACCTGCAATTAGCAGGTGTTAGCCATACCTAACATGGGGGGTGGATTATGCTGATACGACCACAGGGTCGTATCAGCAAGGTGTTCTCCCTTCTCCATGCAACATCGCTGGTTTTTTAGCGATGTTGGCCCATTTCACCCGCTATCGCTGGAATATTCATCGCCATAGCGCTAATCGTTGCTAATACAGCGTTAGCGTGGCGATATATTCCAGCGATAGCCGGCGATAAAAAAAATCACGCTAAGCAGGGTTAGCGATGATTATCGCCTCTTCTTGCTAATATGCCCCTGCATTTTCTTATTTAGGAATATATTTCTCTTTTGCGGAAGAGAATATAGATGGAGGTGCAGGTCATTGTTGGGGAAGGCAATGAAGGGACACTTGTTCTTATGTGGATAAAACTATGGCCGGATTAAAAGTGGGGTTGAGAGGCAGAAGGTACTGGACCCACGAAATGCTGGCCAAGTGGGTTGAGCTATTTTCTGGGTCCAGTAAATACCTACTACTCTAGTTCAAAATCAGAAATGGGGCATAACTTGCAGAATTTGCTGCGTACCACATTGAATTCTGCATGCCACAGTAATTACTGAGAATTGTTAACAAGGTAAGCTTCAACAGGTTTGACCTGGAGAAAATTGCAGGGTGTAGATTCTTTTATAATTGCAGGCTGGGCTAAACTCCACATTATTTGAGAATTCTGATCCCTGCACAAAAAAGAGGTCTGTGCAGGGTCCCGAATTTTATGGAAATCAATTCATTTTTTTACATTTACATGCCCATCCTGGATGATATTTTTCTTTAATCTTGTGTTAGGAGCAGGGAATAATGTTAGGGCATACAGTGGAAAATCCCACTTTAGATGAACGTTGCATGTTTCCCTTTTCTAGCAAGGGGAGAGTCCTTTATAAGTTCCAGAGAAATTATTGTCAATTAGCAATATCTCCACCCCAAGCTATAAAGCATCTTAAATACAGCTTACAATCATGGAGACCACCGTTGTCTGTCACCTGGCACTGTGAGAGCATCAGTGCCGAGACCTGTACTCTAAATGCAAAATTCAGTGTAGCTTAGAAGAGTTAGATTGTCATTAAGCAGCTTCCATAAGGAGGAATAAATTACGAGGAAGTAAGAATTATAATTAGGGCTCCCGTTTCATGGTATTTATTTTTTTGTGATTTCCGTCTGTATTTATCCATATTTATTTTTTGTCAACTTTATCTGCATTTATCCATATTTATTATGGGTTTTGTGAAAAAAGTAAAGTTGAAACTGGTATATTTCCACATTTATTTAACTAATAGATATACAGTCATGCTTGAATGCCTGCCAGGTTTCAGTGATATGAACACCCGCAGAAGAAAAATCAATGCACTTATATGAAAGTATGCACATTTCAGTATCAGCCTTGTGCTTAGCTACTGCTGTTTAAGCCTCTTTACTAAAATCCCTTTCTTTTTTAACCCCCTTACCTATCAATCCACAGTTACTGGCCTGGCAGTCAAGGCAAAGTGTATTTAGAATCACTCAAAAAGCACCCAATTTCCGTTTTTATCCACATTTAAAAATAAATACAGACAAGAAAATAAATGGTTTTCTGTCTGTATTTATCTGTAAAAATCAGTAAAAACGGAAAACAGGGAGCCTTAATTATAATACTGAAGTGTGGACGTGCTGGTAGGCCTACACGTTACACCCTTCTAAGCCAGGGATAAAGTTAAAAGGACCCATTCCAGGGCAGACAGGTTGAGCTATTAGCAATTTTGAGTACATCAAGGGCACTACTGATCTGGAGGTTGTGGTCCAGGTGTGGAGGAGAATTTTGCATCTCTTTGGAATATGTATATATAATAAGAAAAGTCCCAAGTTTAATTTCTCTTGGCAACTTTTAAGGATATTTGCATATTTTTGCAAGATGGTGGGTACCATTAAGTGAAGAAACCAAACACTTCTGAAAATCTTAATGATCTTTGCATTCATCCTTAGAAGCCATCACACATTTGAAGGACCATGGCAAAAGAAGAACGCTGTGCTTTATATTTGGATATATTAAACACGTTGTACCTGAAGGGAGATTACCAATTAATAGGCATTCTTCCCAAATAAACACATTGTTGGCACATGTATAGAGTTTACAAAAGCCGCACATTTGGCTTAAGAGCAAGGTTTTTAATTCATGAATTTCCCAGCATCACTTTCGAAATGTAAAAGTATGTCTCTTCCAGAATGTGCATTATATTTTTTCAAACTTCTGAGTATCATTGTTCATTGTTATTCAATATTTGAAGCAGTTTGCTTTCACAATTAAAATAAGCCTGCCATTTTAAATTACTTTATTACATAAACTGTGTTCAAATGTGATTCAAAATTATTCATTTTATTTGAACAGTTCTAAAGTAAATTGCTGTGTCATTGTGCACACAGACGGTCTTGTGCATTTAAAAGATCAAATTTTGCTTAAACCCCAAATTATGAATTTACAAGTTGCTTTCCAAGGTAAGAAGTATTATAGCCTTTAAAAGTTAGTGTTAACCACACCCAATTATGAGGTTTAAATGCTTGTTTTTCTTTGTCGTTCTCGGTAACACTTTTGATATATAAAACTATAAAAGATTGTGCGTGTCTTAGTTAATTTAAATCATAACTTTGTGACATTCTGAAGATCACCACAAAACATATCCCTAGACAGAACTGCAATATTTTAAAATTGATAGGCCAATTCAAATTGAATACAGAAATAAATTCTTATGTAAGCCATACAAGAATCTATGTCTTCATTTTAAACAATAGAGGATCTGCTAACAGACCTAAAATGTTATTGCATTGCTGAATATAAGCATTACTGACCAACAGTTTCTTACAAGACCGGAGGCAACCATTATATATTTCTTCCTTTAATGCCACTCCACGCAGCACTTGAAAATCATACATCATAAAGAAACTATTCCAGAACAGAACCTTCATGGCATATAATAAACTCATACATGTAACAGTCTGCCTCTTTTAAATACGGCTCCACGCAGATACGTACCCTCATTTTATGTCTTTGTGATTGCTCATTTGGGTGCTCTGTAATAGGGTTCTGTGTAGTTTCCAATCTATGGAAACATCCTTTAGCCAATTCCTCTTTCGTGTAGTTTTGCTGAACGTACGTTTTGTACACACAAAACAAAAAGTGATGTGGAGGAACCACTATCCTAAAGATTCCTAATAGGGTACAGTTAATTACTCCTATCCACTGGTTCAATATCCCATCAAATTCACATATATTTCAGTGAAGTCACATCCATTGCTCATTCCTGGTCATAACCACAATTTCTTTCTTTTAATTTCATATCTTGGTCAGGACCTGTAATTATTTTATATGCCAACCTTGATCAACAAAATTCAACAAGAATATATACAATATACATTTACCACACATACAAAGTTACACAAAACAAAAATAGTCGTTTTCCTAGACCCCAAATTTTACAAAAAAAGTGTCATTTCCTTAAATACAATGCGATCCACTGTGAGGTAATCCTTAGCACATTAGAGGTATCCTATCCACCTCAAGACAACTTTTTTGTGTGCATGTCCGTTATTATGTTTTATTCACAATTCAACGGATTCCTCCTTCTCCAGTTGTCGACGCATTTCAGCCCTATTAGTTGGGCCTCATCAGGACTGGGGTACGAGGAACAACTGTTAAATACTATCGTGGAATTGCCAAAGTTAAAAGGCAATTCCTAGCGTCGAGCGACGTCGTCACTTCTCAAAAAAAATCTTCGACAGGACGGGCTATAATCGAACCACAGAAGTGCTCACGCGTTGATTGTGTTGATACGGAGATACATTCGAGTGGGGCTGCCATATCAAATGAATTTACCGGGCACCTCTATGGTCCGATTATAGCCCGTCACCAGAGGAACTTTGCTGTCGAAGATTTTTTTGAGAAGTGGGGCAGTATTCTGGCAACTGTGATAACGTCGCTCGATGCTAGGAATTGCCTTTTAACTTTGGCAATTCCAAGATAGGATTTAACAGTTGTTCCTCGTACCCCAGTCCTGATGAGGCCCAACTAATAGGGCTGAAACGCATCAACAACTGGAGAAGTAGGAATCCGTTGAATTGTGAATAAAACATAATAACGGACATGCACACAAAAAAGTTGCCTTGAGGTGGATAGGATACCTCGAATGTGCTAAGGATTACCTCACAGTGGATCACATTGTATTTAAGGAACTGACACTTTTTTTGTAAAATTTGGGGTCTAGGAAAACGACTATTTTTGTTTTGTGTAACTTTGTATGTGTGGTAAATGTATATTGGATATATTCTTGTTGAATTTTGTTGATCGAGGTTGGCATATAAAATAATTACAGGTCCTGACCAAGATATGAAGTGAAAAGAAAAAATTGTGGTTATGACCAGGAATGAGCAATGGATGTGACTTCATTGAAATATATGTGAATTTGATGGGATATTGAACCAGTGGATAGCAGTAATTAAATGTACCCTATTAGGAATCTTTAGGATATTGGTTCCTCCACATCACTTTTTGTTTTGTGTGTATATTTACAGCCCACAGAGTGGAGGAATATTTAGGCAAACCCCTTGTATATTTGGTGTGAACGTACGTTTTGAGCGTTTATCTAGCGTGTTTTCTAAACACCAACACCGTTTGCCCCAATTCACATGCCGCAGGTGTGGTTCCCACGACGGTGTTGGCAGACTGGCGGCTGGTTCTGGTTCTCAATTGGGCTTTGAGAGGCTCCACCAGATGCCTCTAACCCCAACTCCTGCTGTCCCGAGGTCTCGTGGGTCCCGCGTGCATTGCCCTTCCTCATCAGGGAGCCATGCCTCTACACGACTGCGGCCTCAGTGAGGATTGCTGCAAAACCCCTGCAGGCAGCGGCCTATACATAACTCAGGGCGCATTTCACCCGACGCGTCTCAGAGGGTAACAACGCATTGGTGAAAAATATTTGAGATAAGCGCTGGGTAAAGGCTCTGCCGGCCCAGCCCTTAACATGCCACCATTTTTGATTGGGCTACAACCCTATTAATAAAGTGGGATGTAGCTGATCACCGGGAGATACTGTGACGTCATGAAGATAGTTGACAGTTGCAGTGTCTCCGCGATCAGCTGTTGCACCGTTACTCTGCTCCTCATTGTGTCGCAACATCTATGGACTTTAAGAGCCTCATTTGGCACCTTAGAATGAGATTTTGCCCCCTCATCTTTTTTAGTGGAATTTTGCCCCCCTTCCAGTTCAATAAAAAAAAAAAAGTTGGAAAAAGTTCCTATCTGCTGATATATATTAATATCATTTTAAATTTGATCTGAAGGGTGTACCTCCCTAATTTATATATTTTAAAATGTCAGATCAAGAGATTGATAGCCCTTTGGTCCTGCATGCCAGAATAAATGAGGATTTAATTAAAAGGCTCATACAGCAAACGGTGCATACTTTGTTACGTGAGACCTTAGACCAAGTCACGGGTAACAGAAGATCATTGGTGTCTGATGACTGGCCGTTGCGGGAACCAGGCATTTCCCCGGTGTGCCGCCAGGGTTGGGGCCAGTTTTAGACCCCTTGGGGGCCGTTTTTCTTATTGGGGGCCGGTTTTGCAGCCTAGCTGCAATATCCGCCCCCAGCAACAAAAGCGATACAAAAGGGGATGATGGACGGAGCGCTTGAGCCAATCAAACACCCACCCCCAGTCAACTGATCTGGGTTTAATCCATCATCATTCTTTAGCTCACTTCACCACCCCAGTTCAGACATGGCCATATGCAAATCAGTCTGACCCTGTGCCTCATGGGAACAGTCCAGTCCGAACTGCCAAGCCATGTCTTCCCTGGACCGGAAACAAGCATCCTAGGACCGGTTTCTGGCATTTCAGCCGTCATCAGCCAGGCTTGCTTGAATCCAGTGGCAAAGTGAGCAAGGGACCCACGTCTGGGCATACCCCCGCCAACTTAGGGCGAACAAAGCGATACAAAAGGGGATGATGGACGGAGCGCTTGAGCCAATCAAACACCCACCCCCAGTCAACTGATCTGGGTTTAATCCATCATCATTCTTTAGCTCACTCCACCACCCCAGTTCAGACATGGCCATATGCAAATCAGTCTGACCCTGTGCCTCATGGGAACAGTCCAGCCCGAACTGCCAAGCCATGTCTTCCCTGGACCGGAAACAAGCATCCTAGGACCGGTTTCTGGCATTTCAGCCGTCATCAGCCAGGCTTGCTTGAATCCAGTGGCAAAGTGAGCAAGGGACCCACGTCTGGGCATACCCCCGCCAACTTAGGGCGAACAAAGCGATACAAAAGGGGATGATGGACGGAGCGCTTGAGCCAATCAAACCCCCACCCCCAGTCAACTGATCTGGGTTTAATCCATCATCATTCTTTAGCTCACTCCACCACCCCAGTTCAGACATGGCCATATGCAAATCAGTCTGACCCTGTGCCTCATGGGAACAGTCCAGCCCGAACTGCCAAGCCATGTCTTCCCTGGACCGGAAACAAGCATCCTAGGACCGGTTTCTGGCATTTCAGCCGTCATCAGCCAGGCTTGCTTGAATCCAGTGGCAAAGTGAGCAAGGGACCCACGTCTGGGCATACCCCCGCCAACTTAGGGCGAACAAAGCAATACAAAAGGGGATGATGGACGGAGCGCTTGAGCCAATCAAACACCCACCCCCAGTCAACTGATCTGGGTTTAATCCATCATCATTCTTTAGCTCACTCCACCACCCCAGTTCAGACATGGCCATATGCAAATCAGTCTGACCCTGTGCCTCATGGGAACAGTCCAGCCCGAAATGCCAAGCCATGTCTTCCCTGGACCGGAAACAAGCATCCTAGGACCGGTTTCTGGCATTTCAGCCGTCATCAGCCAGGCTTGGTTGAATCCAGTGGCAAAGTGAGCAAGGGACCCACGTCTGGGCATACCCCGCCAACTTAGGGCGAACAAAGCGATACAAAGGGGATGATGGACGGAGCGCTTGAGCCAATCAAACACCCACCCCCAGTCAACTGATCTGGGTTTAATCCATCATCATTCTTTAGCTCACTCCACCACCCCAGTTCAGACATGGCCATATGCAAATCAGTCTGACCCTGTGCCTCATGGGAACAGTCCAGCCCGAACTGCCAAGCCATGTCTTCCCTGGACCGGAAACAAGCATCCTAGGACCGGTTTCTGGCATTTCAGCCGTCATCAGCCAGGCTTGCTTGAATCCAGTGGCAAAGTGAGCAAGGGACCCACGTCTGGGCATACCCCGCCAACTTAGGGCGAACAAGCGATACAAAAGGGGATGATGGACGGAGCGCTTGAGCCAATCAAACACCCACCCCCAGTCAACTGATCCGGGTTTAATCCATCATCATTCTTTAGCTCACTCCACCACCCCAGTTCAGACATGGCCATATGCAAATCAGTCTGACCCTGTGCCTCATGGGAACAGTCCAGCCCGAACTGCCAAGCCATGTCTTCCCTGGACCGGAAACAAGCATCCTAGGACTGGTTTCTGGCATTTCAGCCGTCATCAGCCAGGCTTGCTTGAATCCAGTGGCAAAGTGAGCAAGGGACCCACGTCTGGCATACCCCCGCCAACTTAGGGCGAACAAAGCGATACAAAAGGGGATGATGGACGGAGCGCTTGAGCCAATCAAACACCCGTCCATCATCCCCTTTTGTATCGCTTTGTTCGCCCTAAGTTGGCGGGGGTATGCCCAGACATGGGTCCCTTGCTCACTTTGCCACTGGATTCAAGCAAGCCTGGCTGATGACGGCTGGAATGCCAGAAACCGGTCCTAGGATGCTTGTTTCCGGTCCAAGGAAGACATGGCTTGGCAGTTCGGGCTGGACTGTTCCCATGAGGCACAGGGTCAGACTGATTTGCATATGGCCATGTCTGAACTGGGGTGGTGGAGTGAGCTAAAGAATGATGATGGATTAAACCCAGATCAGTTGACTGGGGGTGAGTGTTTGATTGGCTCAAACGTTCCGTCCATCATCCCCTTTGTATCGCTTTGTTCGCCCTAAGTTGGCGGGGGTATGCCCAGACGTGGGTCCCTTGCTCACTTTGCCACTGGATTCAAGCAAGCCTGGCTGATGACGGCTGGAATGCCAGAAACCGGTCCTAGGATGCTTGTTTCCGGTCCAAGGAAGACATGGCTTGGCAGTTCGGGCTGGACTGTTCCCATGAGGCACAGGGTCAGACTGATTTGCATATGGCCATGTCTGAACTGGGGTGGTGGAGTGAGCTAAAGAATGATGATGGATTAAACCCAGATCAGTTGACTGGGGGTGAGTGTTTGATTGGCTCAAACGTTCCGTCCATCATCCCCTTTTGTATCGCCCAGCAACAAAAGCGGCACAAAGATTTCAACAAGCACCCCCCCAATTTTCCTCCCCCAGGGGGCTGGCCGAGCTCTTTGCCAGGGCCGGTTTTGGTTCCCAGTCCGTCCCTGATGAGGAGATTGACTGTGGTTCTGCTTTAAGGAGAGTCTCTGATGGCGGTGATAAAGGTGGCAAGAAAATGAGGAAAACAAAGAACATTGAGAGGGCTTCTTCTCTGAGGAACACAGGAGATCCAAGCACCTCAAAATACACAGGCGGTCCAAGCACCTCAAAGAGATTGGGAGGTCTAAGCACCTCAAAGGCATTGCTTTTCCAGTGCAGCACACATTTGAAAGGTGTCCAATGTGGCACGTCTGTTTCAAGTGCACATAGCGGCACACAGGTTACTGACATGGGAGAGGAAGAACTTCTGAATGAGGGGCCCTTAGATGAATATATTCTTGATCTTGGATGTGGATGGCCTCTTTATAGAGGAGGACAAGGGTCCATCTACCTCCAAGGGGATATTGAAAGACCCTTTGGGGCAAGAAATGTTTTCCTCACATAATATCAGGCATCCTATAAGTGACGAGTAGGGGCCTCAGGATCACGTGGACAAATTCATTAAGTGATGGATTGGAAACCCTCTGGAAAAAGAAGCCCAAAATATTCTAAAAACTGAGTGCTAGAGGCCCGTGAGCCAAGACAAAGTTTGTCTAATCCATAGCCAGGATCTAGAGCTAATTACTTTTCTCGTAAAGCTTGAAAGGGATTCTAGGAAAGAGCTAGAAATGTCCATTAAAGCCTGCCCGGACCGGCTCTTTGGTGTGATAGGTCCCCTTGCGAGAATAATTGACATGGCGGAGGATGCTCACTTCAATGAGCTCCCAGTAGATGCAAATCTACTCAGGGGTTGGAGCCAAAGAGCATTGGTCCTTCTTGGGTATGCCAATGGAGACCTCAACGCCGAGCGGTGTAGGATCGAGTTGATGAAGATCAATCCAAAGTTAGGTGACCTTGCAGAGAGAGAACCCTCAGAGAACCCCAAGGGCCTCCTCTTTGGGGAGGATATGATTAAGACTCTGGGCCAACTTGTACAGCCCTGAACAAGGTCCAATTTAACATGCGGAGGGTTTTCAGTCATGGTGTTTTTGGCCAGGCTGGCAGAAGGGGACTTTCTGCCAGACGAGCCACCCAGGGTTCACAGTTCAGACAAAGAGGCTTCGGGTGGGGCTTTCAGCCTGGTGCATCGACAATTTTCTATCCACAAAGAGGCCGGGGCTATCGTGCAAGGGGATTCAGATCATGTGGACAAGGCTCAACCAGTTTCCAGAGTGAGTATAACAACTTCTCCTGTTTCTTCTTCCCTGGGGATGAAGTGGGGGGGGCATCTTAGACTTTTTTCCCAGGCTTGGGAAACTATCACACAGGATCCATCGGTTATAGAAACCGTTCACGGATTCAAGATAGATTTCCTAGAGGTACCCCTTCAAACTACTCCCTCAAGAGAGTTAAATTTGATGGTAGACCAGCAGAAGGTGGTAAATGAAGAGATTAATTCTATGTTACAGAAAGGTGCCATTGTAGAAGTACATTTAGAGTGCAGGGTTTTTGTAAGTACATTTTTCCTTGTTGAAAAGAAGGACAAGGGATGGAGACCCATAATAAATCTGAGGTATCTGAACAGGTACCTTGTATACAGACACTTTAAGATGAAAGGAATCCATCTTTCGAGAGATAAGGTGTTAGAAAAGGACTGGTTGGTGAAGTTGGAACTGAAGGATGCCTACTTCAACATACGTATGGCTAGAGAGTGTCAGTATTATCTACAGTTCATCTGGCGAGGTCATCTCTATTAGTTCTGAGCACTTCCCTTCAGTCTTTCTTCTGCACCTCGGTGCTTTACCATAATAATGAGAGCAGTGGCTTTTTTCTCAGAGAGAAAGTCTACTTGGACGATATCCTTATTATGCCCCAATGTCAAATGCAGTTTCTGAAAGATTTGGATATGGTTATAACTCTTCTGGAAAGGTTGAGATTCATAATAAACAGGGAGACGTCTATTCCTAAACCTCCAGGTCCCTAGAGTTCTCATGCTTCACTATAGATATGTTGAAGGTGGTTCTGCTTTTACCCTTGAAGATTACCAAGATTAGAAAAGAAATATAGTACGTCCTGAAACTAGACTCCTTAGCTATGGGCTTCCTCTCCTCTTCCATTTAGGCAATCTTTCCAGGACCATTACACTATCGTGCTTTTCAGAGAGTAAAGGGGAAAGGACTGCAAGGAGGTTTGTGGAATGGAACAGGGTACACCTAGATCAGGAGGCCATATTCGTGTTGAATTGGTGGCTGGAGAACCTGGACACCTGGAATGGCTGGGCGATCATTGGATGTTCTCCAGAATTTATTCTGGAGTCAAATGCGAACCTTCACGGCTGGCGTGCTCAACTGGGTGCGCAGGACACCGGAGGTCTGTGGTCACACACGAAGAGGTCAAATCACATAAATCATCTGGAGTTGACTGCAGGTCTCTATGCTCCTATAAGCTTCAAACACTGTTTGCAGGACAGAGCAGTTCTATTAAAAATGGATAATGTGTCTGCAGTGGCATGCATAAATCGGTTAGGGGATACAAAATCCTCAGACCTATCAGATTTGGCCAAGAGACTTTGGATGCTTTGATTAGAGCACAGGATCAGCTTGAGGGCAGAGTACCTTCCTGGGAAGACAATGTGATGGCGGACTGGATCTCAAGGTTTTTAAGGGATTACAGCGACTGGAAGTTGGACAAGACCTATTTCAGGAGTCTGTCTCAGTTGTGGGATTCATTGAAATTGGATCTTTTTGCGAGCAGGCTGACATCTCTACTGAAGAGATACTTCAGCTGGATGCCAAACCCGGTGCTCTAGCAGTGAACGCATTCCTACAGAGGGGCCGATTCCGATCTCGGCCGGTAGGGCTCCGAATAGGATTCGGCTTTACCGGATCCGATTCGGAGCCCTGTTTCCCGACCGAACCGTACGCGGGTCCGGCCGAGCGAGTACGATGCGAGTCCGCCGACCGACTCGTCCGGGCGACCCGACCGCTCCGACCGACTCGTACCCGGATCGTACCGCTCCGACCGACTCGGTCGGACACGATTCGCACCGCGCAATGGAGACGTTTTCCGGCCGGGTAAGTACGATGCGCACCTCGACCGCTCCGACCGACTCGCGCCGTCCGACTCGAACTCGCTGTCGGAGCCGTACTTTGGGGGTCCGTGTCGGACCCCCTGTACGCGCACTCCGTGCGAGGCGCACACAGGGGGACCCATGGGTCCCCCTACCTGTGCGTGTACGCCGCGAAGCGCTTCGTGGCGTACTCGCTGTAGGGGGCGCCCTTGTCCGCCTCGCACACATTGAGGCAATGGGAGCCCGCGTACGCGTTGTACGACCGGCTCCCATTGAGTTCAATGGGAGTCCGACCGACTCGTGTCCGGTGGCATACGAATGCATCGTACTCGTTCGGTCGGACTGCACGGGTCCGATTCGGTCGGAAATCTCTCCGGGTCCGGCTCGGTCGGAGAGATTTCCGGCCCGAATCGGAATCGACCCCAGAGTTGGAACTGGACCACTCTTAGTTCACAATGATTCAGAGGGTTCTTCAGAAGGTGAAATAGGAGAGATGTTCACTTGTGTTAATAACTCCTTTCTGAATAACAGTTGCGTTTTCCTGAAGGGAATAATGTCCCCACTTAGCACTCCAAATGCGAAATTCAAATTAAAAGAGTTCTCTTATTATCCTCTTGAGTTAGTAGTAACAACGTAGTCAGTAGTATGCATCGCCAAACTTCATTTATTTCTTTTGGCCATTCCAGGCATGGTTCCAAGGACATACCTTTTTTTCTACCTGTCAAGGAGGGTCTCTTAAGTGAAGCAGATGGAAGGGAGCATCCTCTGATTCTGACAGGTACTTTGAGTCTTCTTGCTTGGAGAATATCAGGAGATCTACAGACATGTCAGACCTTTCGGGAAGAGCTGAGGAACTTCTCGAAGAGTTCTGGGCTCCAGGAACCCACAGTAGATATAAAGGAGTACGGAAAACAGAGGTACATTGGTGCTTGGAAAGGGACTTGGATCCCGTGGAGGCTCCTATAGTTAAAGTAGTGAATTGTTTTTGTGGAGCAGTATGAAAGGGGCCTTGCATTACAGAATGCTTAACTGCTACAGATCTGCAGTTTCGGCCTGACATGCTCTAGTGAATGGCAGAAGTGTTGGGAAATATGTCCTGGTCTGTAGGTTCTAAAAAGTATCATGTTAAGGAGACCCCCTAGACCTAAGTACGATACCATATGGGATGTAAATTTAGTACTGGAAATTTTCTCATCATGGCCGAGTAATAGATATTTGGATCTGAAAAGACCCTCTATGAAGCTAGCTTCCTTGCTCTGTTTAATATCCTGTCAAGGGGTGTCGGACGTTAATGCTTTAGAGGTAAGTAATAGAGTTTATGAGGCCTTAGGGGAACTTTGAGGTTGTTAGGAGAACAAAAACAATGTCCGACACCATATTTTATGCAAAACTTGATTCTTGCAAACAATTGTGTGTCATAAGTTGCATGAAAGAATATAACTCCAGGATGAGAAAGCGTCATCCTGATGATACTGACCAACTTCTGATTTCCTTTGTGAAACCCTTTAGAGCGGGAACCTCTGATACCATTGCAAGGTGGGTTAAATGGACTATGCAATTAGCTGCTGTTGACCTTCAGAAGTTTCAAGCACATTCTATGAGGGGAGCTATGACTAGTCAGTCCTTTTGGAAAGGTGGCAGACTGGAGGACATTCTGAGGGCAGCTGATGGATCAAATTCTGCTACCTTTGCAAAACATTACTGTAAACCGATTGAGCACAATTAATCAGGGAATTGTGAACCGCGCTACTCACCCGTATGGGTCTCAAGGCGCTGGGGGGGTGCAGCTCCGGTCAGTCGAAGAGCCAGGTCTTGAGGGTCTTCCTGAAGATGTGAAGAGTGGGGGCGCGTCTGATGTTGATCGGGAGCTCGATCCAGGTCTTTGCCGCGATATAGGAGAAGGCTCTTCCACCTGTTCTGGCTCTGCGGATGCACGGGGTTTCGGCGAGGTCGGCGGATCGGAGGTTTCTCTTGGGTGCGTGGAAGGAGATTCTTTCGTTGAGATATTGGGGTCCGATGTTGTGGAGGCATTTGTAGGCATGGGTGAGTATCTTGAAGGTGACTCTTCTCGACGGGGAGCCAGTGGAGGTCTCACAGGTGTTGGGTGAGGTGTTCGTGTCGAGGGATGCCGAGGATGAGTCTGGCTGCGGTGTTCTGTATGGTCTGGAGCTTGCGAAGCAGAGATTTGTTGAGCCCGGTGTAGAGGGTGTTTCCGTAATCCAGTCTGCTGGTTATGAGTGCGTGGGTGATGGTCTTTCTTGATTCAGGGGGGGATCCATTTGAAGGTCTTGCGGAGGATGCAGAGGGTATTGAAGCCAGTGGAGGCGATGGCGTTGATCTGTCGGGTCATGGTGAGGGAGGAGTCGAGAATGATGCTGAGGTTCCGGGCGTGGTCCGTGGGGGTGGGCCGGCTGCCGAGGACGGTGGGCCACCAGGTGTTGTCCCGTGCAGTGGGGGAGGGTCCGAGGATGAGGACTTCTGTCTTCTCCGAGTTAAGCTTCAGGCAACTGCTGCTCATCCAGGATGCGACGTCCTTCATTCCTTTCTGGAAGCTGAGTCTGGTGGTGAGGGGGTCCTTAGTGAGGAAGAGGATGAGCTGGGTGTCGTCGGCATAGGATGCTATGCTGAGTTCATGCTGTCTGACGATGGCGGCGAGGGGGGCCATGTAGATGTTGAAGAGCATGGGGCTGAGTGATGATCCTTGGGGTACTCCGCAGTTGATCTCTGTGGGTTCAGGAAGGAAGGGCGGAAGTCTGATTCTTTGTGTTCTGCCGGTGAGGATGGAGCGGAGCCAGTCGATGGCGGGTCCCTGTATGCCGGCGTCGTGGAGGGTGGCGGTGAGAGTGCGATGGGAGACGGTGTCGAAGGCTGCAGAGAGGTCAAGTAGGATCAGGGCCGCGGTGTGGCCTAGGTCGAGGAGGGTGCACATGTCTGATGTGGCTTTGTAGGACTACCAGCATGCATATTAGTAGCCTCTGGTCTTGTAATGAAATAGCGATTCTCCAAGTTAAATGCCAAGAGAATTTCAACTTCATTCAAGACACGCAGACTAACATTATCCCAGCCTCCCATCCCAAGTGAAGATTTGGCTTAAAAAGGAAAAAGAAAATCAAGAAGGAACCATTGTTTAAAGAGTGATAGAAGTTTCAAAAGAAAAAAAAGTAAGAATCATACTAAAAGTGAATGTTATGTATTTAAACAATCATTTATTTTCATGTGATTTGTTGTTCTTAATGAATTTGGAAGTTATCTTAAGCTGGCGTATTAACGTTTCTCTTCAATTTCAGATAATGTCCAATATGTCACTTCCTGTATGGGTTTTCATCTTTCTGGAGTATGGCACTGCCAGAGGATGCTTTATCTTCATTCAGCTATGAAGCTTCGTTCTCCTGATGTTCTTGGCCTGCCAGTGGATTTAATCTCTTCGCTCTTGCATGAAGGAAGAGTTTCTTTCACATGTCAAAGAGGCAGACTGTTGCGTGCATGAGTTTATTATATGCCATGAAGGTTCTGTACTGGAATAGTTTCTTTATGATGTATGACTTTCAAGTGCTGCGTGGAGTGGCATTAAAGGAAGAAATGCATAATGTCAGCCTCTGTGTCTTTAATGAATTTCAGATTCTCTTGCCATTTAACTTGGAGAATCACTGTTCTCGATGGCATTGAACAGATGTTCGATCAATTTCCAACATATCAGTTTGGGCTACTATGTACTAAACGATATGCTAGATTTATGTTTTTACAGCCAATTAAATGATACAATGTGATACTCCGCTCCAAGTACTTTGTCCTGGATGGACTCCGGTGTGGGCTATTCTAATTCTTGAATGTTGTAAATATTATTCCCCCAAAAATGCACATGTTTTATTCACAATTGTGATTCCATAGTGAGGCTTATTGCGCACAGTAATTCAAATTATGGAATATTCTAAATATAGCTCCCCATTCACTGTACATGAATTTGCATAAGAACTGTTGTAGGAATCATAGGTACACACTGAAAATAGCATCAATGTGCAGAGGGTGGCCGTTTCAGCAGCTCGGCTCAAGTACCGGATGGCAGCTTTCTTAATGTGTGCTCATTCAATACCTGCCTGCCTGAAATCATCCTCATTTCACTGTGATACATGGACTGAGATGGACTCCTATGCTGCCTGCTCCTAAGCAATTGACTACTTTAAATTGTCCAAGTGAGCAATGAGATCTCTTATGTTTGTCTGTAGAATATTTCTTCTCCTAACAAGATGATATGTATCCGTTTAGGTTTTAGTTACTTTGTAAATATTTAAGCCGCTCCACATGATGACTATCCTGATTACCCTTCACATCCAGATCATTTAACGTGCAAATCATAGTGAATTTATATTATTTGTTCACTATGACTTCATGGAGGATAGCCAGTTTGTTATCCTAATTGGATACTGCAGTTTCTAGTGATATTAGGATTGTATTTAGGTCCACCGAATGCACTCATATATGATTTAAATCTATATAATGTTCCACTAAGGCCTAATGTTGGTTGCATACTTTGTGATCGTTCAGGGCCTCCTGGTCTAGAATTATGTACACGAGGGTATTAGCCTGACACCAGTGGTTGGCCATTCTTTCTTGGCTAGCTCTGCATTTAAGAGTACACAATAGGATATCCATGTGAATAAAGAATTATTCAATCCCAGTCCAACATGATTTTTGATGAATTCATTTTTTTCCGAGCCCACTCTCATGCTTCTCACAGGTATCTAGACAGATGGCTATTATTATGTCCTTATGAGAACTGCTCCTAAGGTTGAAACAATAACAATACAACATTGGGTTGTAAAGAAAACTATGCTATTGAAGCACTATTACAGTTAATGGCTTCTGCATCATTGGTAGTGGGCAACCCATTGTATCTTATTAATGTGTCTGTGTCAAGTATGTATATCCTTCATATCAGGATGCAGTGTGCCCTCTGCACTTTATTCATGAAATATTTGTGTGTGTGCATCATTATTTGAATATGAATACGGTGTGAGTTGATTACACCACAGCAGTGTATCCAGAAGATATCTCTCAGATAAATAGTATTTTCTCATAAATATTATTCCAGATTTGGTTGGAGATTGAGTGTAATCACTTTATTAAATGGATCCTAGGGAATCATTGTTTCTTTACCTGTTACACAAGGGGGTGGTGCAAATGACAGAGCCAATCCACTATCACACACAAAAGATATCTGGTAGCGCAAAGTTTATGCGAGCACGCGGCAGATGTTCCTTTATGTTGCTGTGTCAAGGACTGTAAACAGCGTGCGATGAATGTTTGTGTTTTTGTTCTTTCACTTTAGAGAGACAAAACATCCAGGATTTCCCAAAAGTGTCCTAGTTTTTCACTACCTGCATGTCCCAGGCTTCCAACAGTTTCCCCAAAATGAAAATATGTCCCCTTTTTGGGGAAAGATTCAAGTAACATTAACGGAATAAGAACAACAGTGCCCCTGTGTACATCTCCAAGGGAAACTTTCTCACCAGCAGTGTGGTGAGACAGCAGGTATCTCTTTGTCAGCACAGCTGCTAGCTTTTCTAATGTTTCCCCAAAAGACGGGAGCAGACGAGCCTGACTTGCGGAATCTCATGCCGTAGCACATCAAAATATTGAGCCTTATTATAAATCTCCTGTGTACTCATTCTGGGAACTCCAAAAAGTGAATTACAACTTTAAAAAAAATAAAATTTATTGAGCAGAGCAAATGAGACATAGCAAGAATAATCAATAACAGTGAATTTAAACAACAATCTATGATCAAAACCTGGACGTTATGCATAAAACCAACATGGCATAAATACAAAAAAAAAGAAAAGGGATATTGCTACCATAATCTGGCTACATCCTTGATTTTCACAAGTTCTTTAGTCAATATCCCGACTATTTACAGATGTGCAAATCTAACATATTAAAGTGCTAAAGTGCTAAAGTGCTATAATACACACAAAAAACTCAGAGTAAGTTATCTTTTCCCCGACATAAAACCAACACAGATTAAGTATAGCAAAACATATTGGAACAATAATCTGGCAGCATCCTCAAATTTTTAAGAAGTGCTTTCGTCACAGTCCCTACTTTTAGAGATGTGCAAATCTAGCGTATTAAAGTGCAAAAGTTCTACAGGGCTATAATACACGAGTGAATTACAACTTACTGTGACGATGGAAGAATAAAAAGATAATGAATTGCAACCGAAGAACATGAACACTTATTTTTACCTTTGTTAGAATGTAGAGTTGCTCAGAGACTCCATCTATTTGCTCTGGTTGTGGACCTAGCCCACTCCACATTAGAGGGTATAGGTGACTACTCTTTCCCCTCGGAGCACCATAAGATTACTCACAAATGACATGGGGATACTGTTAGCCTTGCGCAATTGATACCCTTGCCACTGGTAATTTTCTATATTATATATAATATATCTGCAGTGCTTTATAACAGGAAACTGCATTTCACAGGCTGGATGCATTTTAGGCCTGCTTTTAATCCTGATTAATAAACTGGCCCTCCTCACTGGATTTTATATCTACAGAAGAAGTTTTCCTCATTGGTTCTTTTGCAATACGAACATCCATGTTGGCTTCCCTATAACAGCGAAATACACCTACTTCTGATCACAGTGAATACCTGTTGTGACGCAGTCTCAAATTAAGCAGAATAATTGTTTCTCTTTCAGTGATAAAAGCTCTTTACCCTTCTTGCATATATAACATACTCTTCTACATTGCTTAACCACACAGTAGTCTGTACCAGCATTTTGTGCACTGTTTCATCCCCTCTACCGAGAACACTTAAATTCATATGCTTGTGTTCAATTGCCAATGGTAAAGTGGCAGGAGAATTGTTTTACGGTTCACTGATAGAATACCGATGTAACAATCATCGATGTTCTAAATATCGAGAAAAAAATATTGAAAAAAGATATTGACTCCAATACCTTAACAGGTAAGTACAAAAATATTGAATCAAAATATCGAGGTAAAAAATATAGATGTAAAAAATATCAATTTAAAAAGATATATAAAATAAAATAATATATATTAAATATGAATATTATTTTTAACAAAATAAATTACATTTAATATATATTTTAACTAAATATAACAAACTAAATTAAAAAAATATAAACACACAAACATAAAAATGTATACATATACATATATTTACAAAAAATAAACAATTACACAAAATAAATATCAAATAATTAACATTAATTAACAACCATATCATAATTAATTCAACACAAAATAGATACCACCCTTTACTCCTATAAACACTACAACACACACATAAAATGAATTACACAATTACCATAATTAATTACTAATTAATTAATTAAAATTAATTAACAACTAATTATTAATTCATCAATTAAAAATAAATTACTTCCCACCCTTTACACCTAAAAACACCACAACGCACACCTAAAATTAATTACACAATTACCATAATTAATTACCAATTAACTAAATAAAATTAATAACCAATTATTTAATAATAAATTACTTTACCCATTTAACACTATAACATCTCAATTGAACAAATAATAATAAATAAAAAATATTCAATAAATTTAATATAATTAAATTACTTCCCACCCTATTCCCCTATAACACAACCCGCTATGGAACTAAAAACGCAAAATTCAAATAAAAAATATTAATAACTACTAAAAAGAATCAATTAATTTTATATAATTAAACTACTTCCCACCCTATTCCCGTATAAACCCACAAGCCGCTACAGAACTAAAAACGCAAAAATGAAATTAAAAACAATTAATAACTACTAAAAATTTAACACATATATTAAAAATACAAACAAATCTTATACAAAAAAACATACATCACATACATATAAAATATATACTAAAATACATGACATTAATAAAAAAATCGATATTTTTAACAACTATATTTTTGCAAATTATATTTTACACTTCGATATTTTTAACATCGATATTACTTACCTAAATTCGATCTTCTTGACCACGAAAATTTGTCTGTCGATATTTCTGACCCACGATATTTTTAACTCGATATTTGTGTAAATCGATATTTTTGATTCAATATTCTGTCCCTGCACCTTGTTTTACATTTGCCTTGTGTATTAAGCACTTAATTCCTTAGCTTTCAAGTATTGTGGCTGCGTGTCTCATGAAATGTTTTTGCCTCGCATTTTAGAGACCCTGTTGAGTAACACATCTTTCCTACCATACACAGACACCAGAGGGCCAATTTGCAAATGTACATTTACACATTTAAATTTATTGACATGTAAACCTACTACTGCACCTAAGTGTAAATCTACATTTTTTGTGCTAATCATCATTTTTGGGTGTAGATGAACACCTAAATATAGACTTATGTGTCACTAACCCCTCAGCAGAGGGAGTATTGACACCTAAGGCTGAATTTACAAGTGTGAAGTTACTAATAACATTAATATCGATGTTACAGCACAGTAACCTATTAAAATAAATATGCATTTAATAATTCATTTTAATTTATATGTATATAAATGATAAATAATATGTTTTAATACTTTGTTTTATGTATTCATATTTATTTGGCTTTGCTAAAAATTCGGTGTTTAATTAATTTAAATTATTTTTAATTTTTGACATTGGTTAAAAGTTATTTTTATAAATGTTTAATTATGTTTATTAATGAATTTATATGTATATATATGTATATATATACACACACACATACATACAAGAGGAAACAGAAGATGACTTTCAATGTTTCCACCTTCGTCAATTTAACGTGCACCGCCATCTGTAAAAACTAATAAACATCGCAATCAGGAGAAGAGAAAGGCTCCGGTATCAAGACATGCAAATTGAAAATCCCCACACATTTGACAGTTCATCAATAAATAATAGATGATGAAAAAACAACTCATTCAAATCTTGTATGACAATTATGCTGGACTCTAATTAATTTACCATATGGTGTGCTATTCTTTTGTCTTGTTTGGTGAAGGCTACCAGTATGGAGAAGGCTGTTGCCAGCTGTCTACTTGCGAAATACACTGGTCAATATACATCCATCCACCTCCACATGCAAATCCAAATAGTATATATATGGATATTTGCATAAATATGTATATTTCATAAATTCAAACACTGTAATGTTTATTAATAGTGATTATCACGAAATATTTTCAATTAAACATTATTTCATTAACTTTTTTTGGCCACAAATTGCAGCCACAGAACCAACCACAAGGGGACTCTACACTCCAGCTGAAGAGCATGCAACTCCAGCTCAGAGTACTCTAAAAAATATATGGTAAACTCCCCCGGGATCATGAATTCAATGACCCAGGAGGCATACTGTTTTTTAATGTTGCTGGGGGGCTGCTGCGCTCCCAACTGCCCTCCAAAACATTAAAAAAATTCTTGGTGCTACTACCACGATCCTAAAAATATGACTAAAAAAAGCCATTGCAGGGCCTTCTGGGGCATTGCTTGTTGAAGCAATGAATATTAAATGAGAGGCTCCTGTTGTTCATTTAATGTTCCTTTTAATATTTTTTTTGGGTGTCCTGGTCCCACCAGGGACACCTTAAGTTTATATTAAATTTGGGATCGCAGAAAGAGCCCCAAGGCCTCCACAGCCCCTGGGTGACTACCCAGCCCGCGCACTTCGTGGGTGCCAGCGGGAGCTGGCTAGTTTGTTCCAGTGGGTGCCCTGGTGCCCATCTGGGGTACATACAATGCAGCCAAAGCTTTGGGGACTCTGGGGAACCTCAAAGCCCTGTGCCCCTTGCCGTCTCCCCAACCAGCACCCTTTGTGGGTGCCAGTGGGAGCTGGCTACTTTGTTCCAGTGGTTGCTTTGGAGCCTCCCTGGGACACCCACCATGTATCCCAAAAATTGAGGGTTGTATTGGGAACCCCCAGGCCCTCATGGCCAATGCCAGTAGCCCAGCAAGCACTCTTCCTGTGCAGCAGTGGCCGTTGCAGGTAAGCGCGGTGGGGCGGGAGGGGGGAAGTTGACAGATAACAGAATAGGGAAAATAAAATAACGAAATAATTCCTATTCCATCGTCTGTCGACTTTCCACCCTGCCCGCCCCACCGCACTTACTTGCGGCGGCCGCTGCTGTTCCTGGGTAGCGGCTGGAGCCAGCTTCTTTCCTTTGCTCCCACCGGGGAGGAAGCATCTTTTTTCTCTGCTCCCACCCAGGCGAAAGAAAAGTTCTGTTCCCTGTTTGGAAGAGCTCAGGCAGGGAATAAAGTTTACATTCCATCCCTGCACTTTCCCAGGCAAGGAACACAGCAGTGTCCTAGGAAATGTGATCCACAGGACACTGCTTTGATTGGGACTGTTCTAAGGCTCGGGGGAGCGGGTCCAGATGCCTCCTGCCAAAAATAAACCACTTGCCCCAGGGGATTGGGTCCCCAGGGTCTCTCTAAGATTTGGGGAGGGCCACTTGCCGCCCTCCCCAAACTATAATTTCAGCCCCAGGGGAATGGGGTCCCTGGAGCCTTAAAGAGGCTCAGGGAGGGGGGCTGCAACCCCCTCTCAAAATAAACTATTTAGCCCGCCCTGGAAGATAGGGTCCCCAGGGCCTTTTAACAACTTGGAAAGGGAGGCCACGTGCCCCATCCCAAAAATAACTGTACTGGCCCAGGGGAATGGGGTCACCTAGGCCTAAAAATGGCCCAGGGAAGGGTGCCACATGCCTGCTTCCCCAAAAAGGAAATTATGCTGGACCCTGGGGCCCCATCCACCCCGGGGAGCTCATTTTTCAAATGGGCGGGAACCTTGTTTTTTTCTAATCAACACTGCAGATCCATGGATCCTATGCGGATGCACGGTACCATTAAAAATAATTACTGTTCTGGTCCCAAGGGTGTCCCTCTGGGACCTCCCTCCAGTCTTAGGAGAGAACAGTATCCCTACCTTGCCACCTGTTTGCTTTTTATTCTTTATCTAGGACAAGGGACTGAGGGGTATATTTACAAAGCAGTGACGGAGCGTGGCATTACCCTTCATGGCTTAATGCCATGCTCCACCACTTCTGAAATGCAGGGCTGCACCGTATTTACAACAATACAGTGCAGCCCTGCGTTTCCCCTGCGCTGGTGCTAAATTTTGCTGCCTATCGCCAATGCAGGCAGCCTTGCAACATAGTGCATTAGTGCAAGGGTGCCTGCATCGTGGGGAATGAATGTTTATGTGCAGGAAGGGACACCTTCCTGCACATAAACAATCATGCATGCCGTTTTGCTGTTTTTATGTGTGCTGCACAATGCAGCACACATAAAAACAGCAAAAACAAGGAGAAATAAAGCATTTCTCCTCGTTATGCCCTGTTAAGACCAGATTTTCCCTGGTCTTAATTTTATCGCTGCCCCATATTTGGGCCACTCTTGTAAATATAGGGCCCACCGCAACACCCATTGCCCACCACTTTCGCGCTAAGTATAGCGTGAAAGGGTGCATTATATACATGGTATCGTTAAGCAATGTTAAGTGGCTTCACACTGCCTTGTAAATAAGGCGAAGCCCGTATCGCCACCACTACTTCAAAAAAAGTGACATTATAGTGGTGATGTTGTGGGCTTGCAAATATGCTCCTGATTCCCCAGTCTTAAAAAGACTGTCGACATATCTTTGTTGATGTGGTGGCATCCAATCAGATCTTATCTTTAGACCTGTCAGCTCCATGGATCCTCAGTGGCATGAAATATACATAAATGTTTAGATTTAATGTCTCTAAATTTACTGAACAGATTTATGCCAAACCCCAAAAAAACTTTCTGGACCAAGGTGTAGATTTCTACTGAATTTGGTGCATTTCAATTTAGCTATTTTGGCTGCAGTTGTGTCTAATTTTGCTATGTAAGATTTCATAGGGAGAATGGTTTTTTCCCCCCCACTTTTTTCTCACTCACCGCTTGACGGATGACCACGAAACTTTCAGAGAAGGAGCTGAGGTGGATGAGACTTTTCTGGAATAGTTTAGTGAAATTTGTCAAATGGCACTGAAGGTATAAGCAAACCAAAAAATCAGTTTAGGTGGGAAATGTGCTTGGGGGCTGTCCATCAGCGTGTGAAAAGGTGGGAAGACCTTTGCATTCTACTAAGGAAAATGGGGCAAGGCCAAACAAGTTAAGTTTGCTAATGATTTGGGGCATTTGCATACTTAGGGTAATTGAAAGGGAGCCCCATGGGCTCTCCTTTCTTGATTACACATGGGGAGGGGGGACCGCACAGCATCCCTCCCTGGGCCAATTTCAGCCCTGGGGACCCCATCCCCCAGGGCCCGGCCTTTTGATGCTGGCTGCCTAGTCTGGCACCACCACCAATCATCGAAATGAAGGAAGGACAAGACTATCAACGCAGACAGGCAAACTTGTTGGCCGCCTTTGAATGACAATGAAGCAAATACAGATGGAAGAGAGGCTGTTTTCTGACACAATTTTAGAAATGAGGGAAAATCGTCTAGCCATCTTTAATTAGCAAAATAATACATGAGCTGTAAATGTACTTGAAGCCTATATGGGAATGAGTGCAGAAAATATGACTTCCATAAATTTTGTGTAAAGTGTACTATACTTTTTTTTCTCCAAACGCATCGAGCAGGCTTTATTTAAAACATCAAAGTTACGTTCAATTTATTGATCGGCGTTATCAGTGGGAAAGCAAAACAAGCCAAATTTCCCTTATAAGGAAGCCCAAAACCAAACCAATATCCTACCAACAAAAAAAACAACTGCCGATCGACATCAAAAATTGTAAAAAAAGTAAAAATGCAAGGTCGAACTGGGAGATGTAAACATAACGGAGCTGGGGAGGGTGTTAAAGCTGAGGAATAGGGTTCGAGTCTGATTGGAGGATCAAAATCCTGTGATTGGTGCGCAAGAAGAGGGAGGGAGGGAGCAGGCAGACTGGGGAAATGAAGAATATATGTCGTAATGAGAAAATCAGAGTAGAAAAATTAAGTTTGGGATGAATCAAAGGAGAGCTAACATGAGGGAGAATTGAGTAGGGTTGTTTAGGAGGTCATAGTAGTAAAGTGATTGGGGTGAGCCAGGAGGTGTAGAGGAGGGAGGAAGGGTTATTTTGGAGATCATATTAGAAAGGGTTTGGGTTGATAGAAAGTGAAGATGGAGGATAAATTGATAGAGGTGTAGGCTGATGGTAGGACAGAGTAAAGCTTTCAAGAAAATATGTTGTTTTGTTCTCCAAGTGGGGCAGCACAATGCTGTCATACCTTATAAATTATTATTGCCCAATTGGCAATATTAACAACTGGGTAAATACCCATGAGTATTACTGAGTGCACATATCCCCATGATCGGAAACATCTGCCTTCCAAACTGAACCCAAACTTCACCCAAAGTATACTTTTATTAAGAAGTATGAAAACCACTCAGGGTTGGAGGAGTCCCGTTATTCACAGTCACTACCACAGAATTACCAAAAACACGAACCTCGTTTAAAGGATATTCTGAGGCGCTAAAGAGCCAATTATAAATTGCAGTGCTACACACCATATACACAGTATAAAGAATGCACCAATTCTGGGGCTGGCCTCAAATTTCTTCAAATGTCTATGTGAAGGAGCTACCTGGGAGAGTGAGGTGCTAAACATCACTGCCTTTTTATTTACGCTAGGTGTTCACAAACTCTACAGATGGGATTCAATTTAATAAACCAAGCTTGTATGGGTACTGCAGATCCAGGGTGAATCGTAGTCTGGACTAGTAATATCAAGCAGCTACATCACATTAGGCTCAGTAGTTCATCTTCAGAAAACTACAACACACCATAATGTAATGGCTTTCAATTTCACACTTTTTCCAGGAATTATTAACTGTGGAGGCTTGCCATTGAAGCCACAGGCAAACAGTAACAGAGAAGAAAACCAATAAAAAAATAGTCCCCCAAGGTACAGATAAACAACCTTAGCGTAATAATACCATGCTTAGTCCCTGCTCCGTGGGAGGAATGGAAGAGAAAAGGAGGAACAAAGAGGCAGGACTGGCCACTAGCAAGTAGGATTTTTAAAGGACACTGACATAGACAAATGAAAAGCAATGTCAAGCAATAGGCGGAGTTGAACTTCAGAAAGCATATACAACAGGTCACTAAGTGACAGCGCAAGCACTGTCTAGGCTTGACCTAAAAAGGGCTCTTTCTAGCTTTCCGCCAAATTTGGTGTAGTTCTGTTCAGCAGTTCGGGCTGTCGTCGTGTTCAAAATCCCTATGGGAATGAACATGGAAAGAGGTTTTTTTTAACCTCCCCTTTTTCTCAGCCCCCGCTTCAAGGACCACCTTCAAGCTTTCTATGCACAAATAGAATCAGGAGGAAACTTTTTGGGGAAAATTTGTGAAGATTTGTCAAATGGCGCCAAAGTTATAAGCAAGTCGAAAAATGCTTTTCCTATGGAAACTAGGTTCAAACTACAACTACCTATTGGCGACCGCCATTAGGATATACATATTATACATATATATATATATGTATATATATGTGTGTGTATATATATATATATATATATATATATATATACATATATGTGTGTATATATATGCATATATATATATATATATATATATATATATATATATATATATATGTGTGTGTGTATATATAAAATACACTGTTGTTCATTATATAAATATATGCATACATATATATATATAAGCACAGGTTACAGGGGCGTTATAGTTAGGCTTACATTTCACTCGCACAAAACTATAGAAATTCAGCAGGTATAATTACATGAACTGACTATAATTTATGCCCCCGCAATGCACTGCTTACGACCTCATATATTATATCACTCAAGATATGGTCTGTGACATCACTGATGACATCTCAAATGACATCACTGATGACATCATCCAGTGAGTGTAAGTGTTTTGCAAATGTTTATGAGTGTTAAACATATATATCAATGTACAACAGAAGTTAAATTAGTATACTTTGTGTACTATTAATGAGTGATACTATTTCTAACATATAATATGTGAGTGACTGTGACTGTGTGTATCCATGTGTGAGAGGGTATCTGAGTGGCTGTATGGGTGTGTGAGTAGTTGTGTCAGTGGCTGTATCGGTGAGTGACTGGCTGTGTCAGTGGCTGAATGGGTAGGTGAGTGGAAGTGTGAGTGACTGTATGGGTGAGTGACTGGGTGTCTGAATGGCTATATGAGTGAGTGACTGGGTGTGTAAGTGACTGTATGGGTGAGTGTGTGTTTATTTAATTGAGTTGGTGTGTGAGTGGCTGTATTGGAGAGTGAGTGTCTGTGTGAATGGTTGTATGGGTGAGTCAGCAGATGTGTGAGTGCTTGTATGGGTGTGTGAATGGGTATGTTAGTGGTTGTGTGGGTGTGTGAGTGAGGTATGAGTGGGTGTATGGGTGAGTGAGTGGTTGTGTTGAGAGGCTGTATGGGTGAGTGAGTGGGTGTGTGAATGGATGTATAGGTGAATAAGTGGGTGTGTGAGTAGTTGTATGAGTGAGTGTGTGGATATATAGGTGACTAAATGGGTGTGTGAGTAGCTGTGTGGTAGGTGTGTGGCTGTGTGAGTGGCTGTGTGGGTGAGTGAGTGGTTGTTTGACTAGCTGAATGTGTGGGTGAGTAGGTGTGTGAGTGGCTCTATGGATGAGTGAGTAGTTGTATGAGTAGTTGTAAGGGTCTGTGAGTGGTTTTGTGGGTATATGAGTGAGTATAGGGGTGTGAGTGGTGTAAGAGTGATTCTATGGATGATGTTTTCTGTGATGTCATCAGTGATGTCAAATCAGTGATGTCACTGACCATGTCATGAGTGATGTAAGTTTTAGTTAGCTCCGATAACCATAACTGCTGAATTTCTATGGTTTTGTATGAGTAAAATGTAAGCCTAACTATATCGTCCCTGTAACCTTTGGTTTTTCCAGTGAATTTATAATATTTCTTAACTCTAACATCCCTGTATTCTTTGGTTTTATTCAGTGAATTTTGAAGGTTTTTTAATTTTATTTCCTAATTGTAACCTTTCAGAGAATGAGTGTGAGTGGCTGTATAGGTCGGTGAGTGGGTGTGTGAGTGGCTGTATGGGTATGTGACTGGGTGGTCACATGGTGGTTATGTGGGTGTGTGAGTAGCTGTGTGGGTGTGTGAGTCTGTTTGTGAGTGGGTGTATGGGTTGTGAGTTGATGTGTGAGTGGCTATATGTGTCTGTGAGTGGGTGTGTGAGTAGCTGTGTGGGTTTGTGAGTGGCTGTATGGGTCTGTAAGTGGGTGCATGAGTTGCTATATGGGTCTGTACAGTGGATGGAGAAAGGGGGCAGGGCCTCCAATGAGCTCTCAGCAGTCCTGCTGTGTGGGACTTACTGGTAGTAACAGGAGGAGTTATTGGCCCCCAAGGTCGACCCTCAGCATTCAAGGGGACTTAATCCCCCAACAAGTAGTGAGCCAGGAGGCGCGTTTGCAGTTCTGTGGACAAAGAGGCGGGCCTCTGACGAACTCTCAGCAATCCCACTGTGTGGGACTTACTGGTGGTAACATGAGGGGTTCTTGGTCCCCAAGGACACTCAGCATCAAAGGGGTTTTCACCCCCCCATGAGTAGCACACCAGGAAGCGCATTTGCAGTGTGGTTAAGAAAGGAGGTGGGGCCTCCGACAAGCTCTAAGTAATCCGCTGAGTGGGGCTTGCTGGTGGTAACATGAGGGGCTTTTGGCCCCCAAGGACCTTCATCATCCAAGGGGACTTTATCCCCTGAGTAGTGTGCCAGGCTGCACGTTTCCAGAGTAGTGAACACAGGGGGCGGACCTCTACAAGCTCTCAGCAGTCCTACTGTGTGGGACTTACTGGTGGTAAGAAGAGAGATTCTTGGCCCCCAAGGACCTTTAGCATCCAAGGGGACTTCATTCCCCAGTGAGTAGTGCACCAGCACTTTTGCACAGTGGTTCCGAATGGAATCAGGGTCTCAGACGATCTCTCAGGTAGCCTGCTTTGTGGGACTTACTGGTGGTAAGAGGAGGGTTCTTGGTACAAGGACCCTCAGCATCCAAGGGGACGTTATCTCCCAATGTGCCATAGGTGGTGGACCGCACATCCCCCCTCTAACATATTGATAAAGCCCTGGGAAGGTGGTGGTCCCAGGGACTCAAAAGAGTCGCAGGAGGGGGGCCACGTGAGCCGCCCTCTGTATTTTAAAGTACGCTCCTAGGACCTGCCCACCAAGGGGCTTAAATAAAAATAAGAGGGGAGACCGCAAAAACAATTGCTGTAAATTCCTGAATATTCACCATTTTGTGTCATACATTTTTTTTAAACACGCTTTTTTGCCCTGCTAGGGTCCCTGGGATACACTAGCACCAAGGCTAGGGGGGTCAGGGTATTCCTACCCTGCCCCCTTTTTAAAAAAACTTTTTTGCGTACCCTAGAAATACAAATTTGAATTTCCTTTAATATCCAAAAACTACTGAACGTATTTACACTAAATAATAAAAAGCATGCTTTCTGGACCAAGAACTACCTTCCTGCCTAATTTGGTGTAATTGCGTCCAGCAGTTCGGGCTGTAGATATGTTCAAAATCACAATGGGAATTAACATGGGGAAAAAACTTTTTTGAACCCGCCCCCTTTTTCCCAGCCCCCACTTAACATATCTCCTCAAAACTTTCCATTTACAACAAAACCCTAGAGGACACTATTTTTGGAAAATTTGGCACCAGAGATATTGCCAAGTCAAAAAAAAAAACTTTTCCTATGGAACTTAGGTCCTAGGTAGGACTACCTACTAGCGACCGCCATATATATATTTGACATGTCATCAGTAATGTCACAGGCAATGTCTTGAGTGATGTAATATGTGAGGTTATAAACAGTGCATTGCGGGCATCAGTTACAGTTAGATCACATAACTATAACTGCTGAATTTCTATGGTTTTGTATGAGTGAAGTTTGAGCCTAACTATAACGTTATGTCATTGTTATGTTATGCATTCTTATAAAGCGCATGGCTGCCCCAGCAACGGTGCGTCCTAGCGCTAAGACAGACATGTGACTACAGGGAAGGAAGACTAGGGATTAGAGAAGAGCCAGGTTTTAATCAGTTTTCTGAAAGCCCAGTGGTCTTGTGTGCCCCAGCAGCGAGAGGGGAAGAGTTCCACAGGGCGGGTGCCATGGCCCTGAAAGAGCGCCCCCCTGCACTTAGCCTGTGCACTCGAGGGGTACAGGCTAGATGCAGAGCGCAGGGCTCGAGTCGGTACGTACGGTGAGCACAACCCGTGCAGAATTTGGGGGCCTTGGCCATGCAAGATCTTGTGCATAGTACAGAGAGTCTTAAAATAGACTCTCTGTTCTAACGGCAGCCAGTGAAGACGGTGAAGAAGGTAGGGCAAAAAGCGTACGTGCAGCCGCATTCTGTGCCCTTTGGAGTCTTTTGGTTGCAGCCTTATTCATGCTGAGTAAAAGCACATTGCAATAATTTAATCGGGACTGTAGAATAGATTGGACAATCGTTCGACAGATGGATGCGTCGAAAAATCCCAGAATGGGTTTCAGGCCGCGTAAGAGACCGAAAGCAAGTGCCTGCCAATTTTTTGGCTTGACTCTCAAATGAGAGGGCACTGTCCAACAGAACTCCTAAGTTCTTCACCACGTTTTTCGGTTGGGGAGGGGTACCCAAGGCAGTAGGCCACCATTGGTTGCCCCATCGATGGGCATCACGGCCCACCAGGAGCACCTCAGACTTGGTGGAGTTCAGTTGCAAGATATTATCCGCCATCCAGTCAGAGATGGCCATAAGATCCTCTTGAAATTTAGCTTGGTCCTGTTTGGGGTTATTGGAGAAGGTGAATACCAATTGGGTATCATCGGCGTATGATACCATGTCGATGTTCCGTGCTTTGGCCAGGAGGGCCAGGGGGCGGACATAAACGTTGAATAACGTGGGGCTTAGGGCAGAACCCTGGGGAACGCCGCAACCGAGAGGGTGAACACTGGACAAAAAAGGGGGGGCAGATACCTGAAAGGAGCGATCGGTCAGAAAGGACGCAAACCAGGCCAGGACCTTGCCCTTGACCCCGATCTCCTCTAATCGTTGTAGCAGAGTCCTATGGGAGACCGTGTCAAAGGCCACACTGAGGTCCAGTAGAATCAGTGCTGAGGTTTTGCCCTCATCCAGAGTGGCCCGTAGCTGCTCTGTGACTGCAAGTAGTGCAGATTCGGTACTGTGTCTGGGCCGAAAGCCATTTTGTGACCTGTACAGGATCTCATTTACTTCCAGGTATTAGTCAGAGCGAAGTTAACATAGGACTCCATGATTTTAGCTAAATATGGGAGCAGAGAAATTGGGCGGAAGTTCTCTGGCAGAGACGTATCAAGTGTTGGTTTTTGTAACAAAGGAATAACTTTGGCGTGTTTCCACGACTTAGGGGTCACCACCGTTTGGAGTGACCTATTTATCAGCTCCCGGCCCTCAATCAAGAGGCAGTCGTGAAATTTCCTGAAAAGATCAGGTTTTAGAGGATCGTCGGGAGAGCCTGATTTTACCTTGGCCGACAAAACGTCCATGTCTTTAGGAGACATGGGCGGAAGGTCTTGTAGGGAGTGGGATAGGGCTAACATAGTAGAATTCTCCCGAGGTTCGGAGGCATCCTTCCTCAGACCGAATGCACTATAAATACGTTCCACCTTGTTGATGAAATATTTAGCCAATGACTCGCATTGTGCGTTGGAGGATATGGTGTTATTGACATCAGTCGGGGTTTTACCATATCTTTCATGAGGGAGAAAATGGTTTTAGTAGGATTGCTGCTCATCGTGATTATCTTAGCATAAAACATGGCCGTGGTCTTCCGGACTTGTTTATAGTATGCTTTGACTGCATTCCTATAGATAATTTTTGCTGTGAGGTCGTATGCATTGCTCCAGGCCCGTTCTAAGGTTTTAAATTTTTTCTTTTCCGCAATCAGGGCCTCATTATACCAAGCGTGGGTTTGAGTGCGTTTGGCATGAGTCATTTTCATCGGGATACAGTGATCAAGTGCTTTTTTTGACCCATCTCCTAAACGCACTGTCAGCTGCCTCTAGGTCAGTAGGCCATTCTGGGCAATGCGAGTTTAGGGTGGATGTGAAAGTGGACGAGTCCAGTTTGTGCCAAGGGCGCTTCATAGAAGACTGATGGGGAGAGGGCAGAGGGGTGCCTGCTATACAGAGGTGCAGAGAGATGAGGGAATGATCCGTCCAGAGCAAAGGGAGGGGTGGATTAGCCTCCAACGTCTGGAGATTTGAGAATACGGGATCGAGTAGGTGACCTGCTGCATGTGTCGGTCCCTCCACTATCTGGGTTAGTTGGCAGGCATCCATATCACCTAGGAAGTTGATAATCTCCTGGGAATCTTGGCATTCCAGGTGCAGGTTGAGGTCTCCTATAATATTAAAATTGGCTGCTTCTAGTACGAGTGTAGATGCAGTATTAACTAAGGCTTCTTGAAAGGCTTTTGAGGGACCTGGTGGACGGTAGATGAGAAGCCCAGAAAGGGTAAAATTGTGGGACAAAGCAATTTTAAACAAGGCACTTTGACAGTCAGGGATAGCCTGTGGTGTGAGGGTGCTTGAAAATGCTGATTTAAATATAACAGCTGAGCCTCCCCCCCTCCCGCTTGCCCTATTCTGGGTGCGCAACGTGTAGCCTGCAGGTAGCGCCAGTGCCGGGATGGCCACGGAGTCAGTGGTAAGTCACGTTTCGGGGAGGAATAAAATAACCGGTGAGGATTCCTGTAGAAGATCTAATACCTCTGCATGATGTTTCGCAAGAGATCTGCAGTTGAGGCTGTAAATGGTAAGATATTCCAGCCCTGGAGCCGAAGGGGATAGCCGAGATCCCGTCTCTGCCCTAAACCCACATTTGTTGCACTGCCCGTGGGGAGAGTCAGGATGCCATTTATATTGCGCACAGGGGGCTTTAGATTTTAAAGCAAGCAGGCATTCCCGTGTGTAGGCTTGCCTGCGGTGTGTCCCAGAACCAGGGGTCCTGGTGTCTGGCGACGTCCAGACGCGGACGGGCGCAGACGAGCTTGCCTTTGGCGCGCCCGCTGCGTGCGTCCGCTGCGCGCTTGTGGTGTCATGGGTTTAAATGCCCCCCTGACCCGGAAGTAGAGAACGAGCTGGACCGCCATCCTCCAGAAGGCGTCCGGCTCGAAGGAGCAACAGAAATAGAAAAGAGACTCTCTCCGCACAAACGGGAGACCAGTGGCGGACCGGAGAGCCCAGGAAGAACAGAGTGCGTCCTGGGGCCTGGCTAAACTTTATGGGGGAGGGTGGCTGTGCGGCCTCCTACCTAGGCCTATTTCGGCCCCAGGGATCCCACTGGGGCCTGGCCACTACTCCCTGGGTGCCCTCGAGCCTACCAAGGGCACCAATTGTGCATCTTGGGGACCGTGGGAGGAGCCTCAAAGCCCCTGCGGTCTTAGCCGGCTCTCCGCCTCCTGCAGGAGCCAGCATTGCTATTACACACAGGGAGCTGCTGGAAATGCAGCTCTGTGTGTGCAAGACCAATAGTTTCATCTGTTTCCCTGTCTGCGGGCAGGGAAAGAGATGAAACCTCCTCTTCTAGTGAGCGGGAGCACTTTGACAGCTCCCGCCCACTGGAACCAGAGTGTTTGGTTCTGCTTGACGGTAGCTGTCAGAGCAGGGAGCTCGCCGAATAAAGTGCTTAGCGGAGTGCAATAATGCAGGTAAAATCGATTAAAGCACACTAATGTACAAAGTGCTAAGTGGAGTGCGATAATGCCGGTAAAAGCGAATAAAAGCACACTAATATAAACAAATTACACAGACAACAACTTAAAACTTCCAAGTAGCTTAAAATGGCAGAGAGAGCAAACACGCCTCTTGCCTACATGCGTCCGCTGCACGCTTGTGGTGTCATGGGTTTAAATGGCCCTCAGACCCGGAAGTAGAGAACGAGCTGGACCGCCAACCTCCAGAAGGCGTCCGGCTCGAAGGAGCAACAGAAATAGAAAAGAGACTCTCTCCGCACAAACGGGAGACCAGTGGCGGACCGGAGAGCCCAGGAAGAACAGAGTGCGTCCTGGGGCCTGGCTAAACTTTATGGGGGAGGGTGGCTGTGCGGCCTCCTACCTAGGCCTATTTCGGCCCCAGGGATCCCACTGGGGCCTGGCCACTACTCCTGGGTGCCCTCGAGCCTACCAAGGGCACCAATTGTGCATCTTGGGGACCGTGGGAGGAGCCTCAAAGCCCCTGCGGTCTTAGCCGGCTCTCCGCCTCCTGCAGGAGCCAGCATTGCTATTACACACAGGGAGCTGCTGGAAATGCAGCTCTGTGTGTGCAAGACCAATAGTTTCATCTGTTTCCCTGTCTGCGGGCAGGGAAAGAGATGAAACCTCCTCTTCTAGTGAGCGGGAGCACTTTGACAGCTCCCGCCCACTGGAACCAGAGTGTTTGGTTCTGCTTGACGGTAGCTGTCAGAGCAGGGGAGCTCGCCGAATAAAGTGCTT
Source organism: Calotriton arnoldi (assembly GCA_963921515.1). Taxonomy (NCBI): domain Eukaryota; kingdom Metazoa; phylum Chordata; class Amphibia; order Caudata; family Salamandridae; genus Calotriton; species Calotriton arnoldi. The sequence goes on from CAWUFW010010839.1 coordinate 326,035, forward strand.
AGTGGAGTGCAATAATGCAGGTAAAATCGATTAAAGCACACTAATGTACAAAGTGCTAAGTGGAGTGCGATAATGCCGGTAAAAACGAATAAAAGCACACTAATATAAACAAATTACACAGACAACAACTTAAAACTTCCAAGTAGCTTAAAATGGCAGAGAGAGCAAACACGCCTCTTGCCTACATGCGATCGCTGCACGCTTGTGGTGTCATGGGTTTAAATGCCCCTCAGACCCGGAAGTAGAGAACGAGCTGGACCGCCAACCTCCGGAAAACGTCCGGCTCGAAGGAGCAACAGAAATAGTCCATGTAACCTTTGGTGTTTTAAGTGAATTTCCATTGTTTTTAATGTTATTTCCTAACTGTAATCTGTAACCTTTGAGAGTGAGTGTGTGAGCGAGTGCATGAGTATCTCAGTGGGTGTGTGAGTGAGTATGTGAGTGTCTCAATGGGTGTGTGAGTGTCTGAGTGGACCTGGCAAATCTCCACCAAACAAGGGTCCTTCCTCTTAACTATATGAAGTATGTGCTTCTTGAGTTTGGCGGAGATGTCATCAAATTCCTTGGCATAAAGAACTCCTCACAAAATCAGCAGGAAACCCACTGGGGGGGGAGGCAATTGTTAAGCTGTCCATCATCCTGGCAAAAGTCAGGAAGACCTTTGCATGTTACTAAGGTGGGCAGGGCCAAATGGATGAAGCTTGCTAGTGATTTTCACATTTCCATACTTGTAGACATTTAAAGGGAGAACCATGCTCTAACCAGGACAGGACAAAAAGGAACCTACTCACATACAGATTGCTCTCCAATAGATCAATGATGCATTCACCTCCATGAAGCATTTCAGATCATTTTCAATATGGAATTGCCGAGAAAACACACTTGCTTTGCCTTCGCCAAGCACAGGAGTTAGGATCATATGTCCTTAACAGAAGTGAAGCTTAAACAGAGGACCTGCTATGTTTATATGTGTAAGTGCATACTGTTGAAGTTTACTTTTTGTGAAATGAGCATCTGGACCAGAACGGTCCGGACACCCCATACTCTGGGGCCTGGCTATAACTTTATGGGGGAGGGTGGCTGTGCGGCCTCCTACCTAGGCCTATTTCGGCCCCAGGGATCCCCCCCGAGCCCGTCCACTACTCCCTGGGCGCCCTCGAGCCTACCAAGGGCACCAATTGTGCATCTTGGGGACCGTGGGAGGAGCTTCAAAGCCCCTGCGCTCTTAGCTGGCTCCCCGCCTCCTGTGGGAGCCAGCATTGCTATTACACACAGGGAGCTGCTGGAAATGCAGCTCTGTGTGTGCAAGAGCAATAGTTTCATCTCTTTCCCTGTCTGCGGGCAGGGAAAGAAATGAAACCTCCTCTTCTAGTGAGCGGGAGCACTTTGACAGCTCCCGCCCACTGGAACCAGAGTGTTTGGTTTTGCTTGACGGTAGCTGTCAGCTACCACCACGCAAAAGCAAACAGCTATTTCCTGGGACATAGCAGTAGCCGGGCCTGGAGGCTGATAGTCCCCAGGGCCATATAGGGCTCCAGGAGGGGGGTAGCACTGCCTCATATGTTGTTGTTTGCGTGCCGGCCGTGGGGAGGTGGTCATCCCTGGGGCTGTATGTGGACAAGAAGGGGGACCGTCCGCCCCTTCCCACTTCAAAATGTTCTTTTCCCCAGGGAAGTAGTGGTCCCCGGGGCACGGTGGTCCGTGTGGCCCCCCGTGCTATTGTTGAATTAGCCCCGGGGAGGTGGTGGTCCCCGGGACTTGAAATAGCCCAGGGGGAATCTGTGCGGCCCCCTCCATGAATTAAACAAAGGTTCGGGGGAGGTGGTGGTTCCCGGGTCTCATTTGAGCCCAAGGAGGGGGGGTCCCACGGCCCCCTCATAAATTATTGATAAGCCTCAGGGAGGTGGTGGTCCCCGGGGCTCAAAGAGCCTCAGGCGGGGTGCTCTGTGCAACCCCTCCTTTTTTTATAAAATGCCCCGGGACCTGGCCACCTGGAGACCCTTTTCAAAACAAGTGTGGGAGCCCAGGCTTGTTTTTTTTTTTTGCTGCAAATTTTGGGAATTCATGGCAACATTTTTAGAAAAAAAAACATTTGTATCCTGTTGAGGTCCCCAAGACCAAAGCTTGGATTACTGGATCTCAGTTACTTGAAATCGAAACGCCGTCGACCTCCTTACAACTAAAACTCCTTTTATTCTTAAAAATTTGTACCAAGGAGTTTTACTTATGTTGTCAATGCGATGTATGTTTTTATACTTCTTCTCCTACCACATCACGTTCTTTTTCACTTCTGTGTGAGCACTGGATCTATAAATCCAAACAACTAGTATTGTTAAATAAATGAAACCGTTCTTAATTTTCACTCGTGTCCCTTCCAACATTTATCTTATCTAGCCTAGTTTTTTTCTGCCAGAGTCTAATTGATTAACAATTTTGTCTGAAAAATAGATCTTTTTAAGGACCTATTGGCCTTCAATGAACCATTGTCTTTTGAAAAACAATCGTACACCCCAGGTTCAAAGATTGGGGTACCCTTGTTATGTTATACATTGGCACATTATGGCATCATGACACATGCACACATACATATCAGAACACTTTTATATATTTTTTTCCGTGCTGTGGCAAACAAACATTTTTCTCGTTATTTTCTCATTATCAATGCAGAACATCATTGGCAAAAAGCATTTGCAAATCCAAACGGTGTGATAATGTCATTGAAAAGCAAGACTAACGTTTTGTTAAATCTGCATTCTTCGGACATACGAGTATATTTTCACAGCGGCTGTGAATTGGCTCCATGACAGTCTTGCTTTTTCAGCCAGCAGTGCTAACATGCCATGACTGCGGGTCCATGTTTATGATGGGGAAAGTACAAATACTAGTCCAAGAACTGCAAAGGGCAAATGGATCATAAACAGCACTGACGGAAGGCAATCTCTTGACATGGGATCAGTTGACAATATGCGCTTTTAATACAAATATTAACACATACCTGTGTTTCATACCTTAAAAATCAAGTTTATGTGTGTAAATTTAGCATATATAAAAAGCTGATTTGCTGTGTTTTAATTGGGATGAAAAAGTGAGGGGGCTGTAAAGGGGGACTGGCCTTAGAAATGCATCCAAGAAACCTCCACAAGAGGCAAATCCAGTATAACTAAGAGCGCAGCCAAACAAATGCGAAATAGAATCCTGTCAAAAGGATCAAAACACTTGACAAGTTCCCCGTTGAAAACATTCTGTATGCTCGTCGGCAGTTGTATTCCTCTCTTGTCACAAGTGACGTTTTAAATAGTTTTCGGCCCGAGTACACATCGTTTCTTTCCTCTAAATACAATGTGGCATTACTTGTAATTTTCAGGAAGCTACTCCGACGCTCGGTCGTGTTTCCTTCCACCTGTTCCTCTTAATTGAACATACTGTTTGTAAATATTTTGAAGGAAGTTCATATTGCCTGTGCTTTCTGTTTCCTAAACTTCGAGACAGGATCATATAGTTCTGTTTCTCCTATCCCAACTCACAAGTGGATTTTTTTCAATGATTTTAATTATAGTTGGACACTATTTCGAACCTCTCCCAGGTTACAAAATAATAATAAAATATTTATAATGCTAATAACTATTATTATAATAATAACACACGAGTGGGTGCGTTTCCCTTTATTTGCATGCAGCGACTTGATTATTGGGAAGGTGTGACATTGGGAGGCCTCTCTCGAGGAAACCTAGTGAACATTTCTCGACAAGTTATCTAAAAGTTGCAAAGTGTGCTTTATTTGTGTGAGACTAAAAATAGGCCCTGAGAAAGAAACATACAGGCAAGTTTGTATTTGCTCTGCCTGACACACGGCAATTCACATTGCAGGATCATTTTCCGAGTCTTTTCACCAGGGTGAAAAAAAATCTTAATTTCATAATTGGATGAAGTTACAAAATCCTGAATTTCATCCAAATAGACTGGTGGAATGATGCATTCGGGCACTGCTAATTGTTGCACATGATACATATGAACCGAATACTATTTAACCTTGAATGCACTTAAATTAATCTGAGCTGCACTTTCTACCCATATAGCAGAGCATCTAAGCTATTTACATTGACTTCTAAACTTTGATGAATTTCATTGCATCTTTACATTAATGTTCCTAAAGTTAGGCCATCTGTGGCTTTGAAATCCAACCTCTGAGACTTAAATCCGTAAGCAAGCCCTCCAAGTCGAGGAGTTATATTAATGCCCCAGCATCCCACTGGTTAGTAATGTTACCTCCAGGTCCCTGAGAGGACTATACTATGCTCTGCTCTCTTTGCTATTTTAAGTGGTTTTGCACTTAGAGCGAAGAGTGGTAACCTGGGGCCATATGTACGAACTAATTTTCCCATAGACACAGAATGGGTAAAACGCTTTGATACATCTGGCCCCTGGTGCTTCAGCTCTGGGGCAGTGAGAATCTCTGCAGCTAGTACTTGAACCACCCAACTGGCCTATCCACTTTACATTCTTATATCCCATTGGATTCTGGATGAGGCAAGTTGGCAGAATTGTGCGGCTGGACTGAAGCCTGCTTGGCAGGCCGGCTTCCAAGCTTCCATCTAGGCCCTCCACTGATGAGGTCAGAAGAGGTGCTCCAATAACTTCCATATACTGTCCCATGGTACATACAGTCCAGAACTACCAGATGCAGCTGAGCCGGCGAGCCTTCCTGTCCTTAAATTAATTTCTCAGATGGGTAGACTGTAGCTGGACAGGTCAGTAATGGAACATACAGTGGCACCATGGCTATGTCATTCAACTGCTGCAAAGGCTTCAAAATGCTGCTGGTAGATGTGTGTGCAGAAGAAAGAAAATTGACCAGACATTGCTTAATTTGTAAAATAATAAGTGCCTGGGCCCTGACCAGGACGCCACTGCAGCTTGCACCACCCATCGCCCCTGTCATCGCTACCAAAACAACTACTGACCATCTCTCTTGCCCGCAAGTGCAACAGTTCAAATTATTCCAGGTCCCCAAAGCCAAAGAAATGGCTGGGAAGGCAGGTATTAGTAATTTTTAATGTATATTGTATTCATAAAACAACCGTTGTTCTGCTCATCTCTAAATTAGATGAGCAGCGCCACCATGTGGTCGACTGTCATAAGTGTGGTGTTGACAAATAAGTGCCAGTGCTGATCACCGGAAACCACCTGCTCAAATTAAGCACTGGGACCAGACGACGTCTTCTTCATCACTGGCTGTCTGTGATTATATAAATCCAGTTTGAAGGATCAGTAAAGTTCATAAATCACTTTATAAGGGGGTCTATCTGAAAATTAAGTATACAACATAAAGACATCAGCTTGGACACTGAGGTCCGTTTAAAAAAACCAGTAACCAGTCCCTAAAGTTAGAAAAGGGAGGGCTGGAGGTAGATCTTTTATAATACAGACAACCATGCCTGGAAGACTGTGCTAACTGTGAAGTGTCAGATGTCCAAATATCCTAGTTTTATAAACAGGTGGAAACACGTGCTTGAAGGATAAGATAGAGTCTAGGAATTGATTGTTGTCTACTGATGCTTTGGTCAAATGTGGTAAGAAGCCCTAAGTGGGTAAGGGTGTTCTTTATCAGTTACAATAACATAATAGATCTTTGTCCTTCTCCAAGGCCAGGAAACAACACTTATTGAGCCTGCCAACATTTAAGGCAAAATGTGCTTACTACCTCAAGTTAGTTTTTAAAGCCCCTGCCTAAAAGAATGATGCAACTTTCCACTGACTAAACAGTACAGTCCCTGGGCATTTCTGGCCCACAGGAAACGGTTTCTGAGAGCAATGGCTGTTCTTAATGATTTGCAAGTCTTTTCTTAGTTATTCCCGGCTTTTCTAGAACCATTGCGTCAAGGTGCATTTAATCTCTTCAAGAACCATTGTGTCATGGTGCATTTAACCTCTCGATGGTAAATAATGTAGCAGTCAGTGCCATTTGTGGTACATACCCCACATAGTGATTAATTCATAAATTCATAAATTTACAAAGCACGTACAGGTTCTGCTTGTTCCAAATTGGCAATTCCCTGTTTTTATAGAATTCCTGGCAGGCCCAGACCTCCATGGAGGTGTACTGCCTACCCGCGGAGCTTCAGGGGACATCATTGAGTGACCCACAACCCACGTGGGGCTCAATACTAGAGGTCTAGTCATTGCTGACCCCCCCCCCCACTTTGGAGGGTCTAGACCCTTTCTTAAAGAAAAGTCTGTATTCCTGCACACAGATCCAGACACTGAACAGGGGTGCACTCCCAATTCTCGGCCTGGAATCCCTGTCACTACTTAATGAGGAGGATCGCCACAATCTTGGGGGCTATTAGAGACGCTCTGTAGTCGGAACCCTCCCTTCCTTTGTCCTGGGGTTTGCCCTGCACACCCAAAAAGAGGCGTGGGTGATACTGCTAGTCAGGGTGCTCAGCTCACTCTGCAGCTCAGACTCAAAGTTGGGTCTATTAAACAATATATGTAATATAGCCATTTGATTCCATGACTGTAGGGCCACCCAGCGGTTAAGGATATATGTAGAGTTTCTATGCACCCTTCAGTGATTTATTGTCACACTTGCTGGATTACTTATGTTATTGTTCAATACTTCAAAGTCGTAGCAGTGCCCCCCCTATTATTGACTGGTAGTGTAACTGGGGTTCACAAAAACCAGGCCATTAGGAGCTGGGGGAATTGGATTCAAGCTTCTTTTCTCCCAGAAAGTTCGGCTGCTTTTAGCAGTGTCAGTCCCCTGTCGAAACTGTGCAATGCCCACAGGTTTACACATGCGTAATGGTAGCGTATCATGTGCAAATCCTTTTTAGGAGTGCTGACTGCTATGCAAAGCGGATGTTTAGCAAACATTGGCAAAACCAAGGTGCCCCGCCTTTTAGTTATGCTGTGCAAAAGAGGAATGGGTAGAGGGAGTCTGTGGAGGAGGGAATACAATAAAGGGAGGGGGAAGAGGGAAAGGCAGCACATGAGGCAGAGAGCAACATGGGAGTAGGGGAGGAGCACAAGAAGGAGACAGCAACATGGAGTTTGAGTACAGGGGAGTTTGGCAGAGAAGCACGAGAGCGAGTGAGAGAGAGAGAGAGAGGGAGAGAGAGAGAGAGAGAGAACGGCACACAAGGGAGAGTGCTACAATGAGCATAGACGGAGAAGCATGCAAAGGAGACAGCTAGAAAACACATGTACTCTCAAGGAATGCTTATCCCAAAAAAAAGAGTAGTTCCCTCAAAGTAAGCATTAGAAGGATACAAGTTAGCCAATAGAATTGGATGGAAAAGAGGCTATACAGTAGGGGAGAGACAAGCAGAACAAGTGGAAGGCAAGGCAACATAATTTAAGGACTAAAAAGCAAGCAAATGAGAGTGAAAATAAAATCAACCAATGGAAAGCAAAAGGCAGGCAGCAAGCACAGTGTTAGTTCTTGGTAGGCCCACAATAGGTCTTTCAGAACCAGACAGCTTGCAAAGTCTGGAAGGCAAAACCTATAAATTAATAAATTGAAGGTAGTGCCGTGAGCCATAGAAATAAAATAATTCATATTACCCTTTCAACAACCTTTGCTGTTGGATGTAGTAGCAAAACAAGGACAAAACGAAGACACACTCTTTAGGTGAGCATATTACATTTTCTACTGAAGAACAGCCAAGTTTGTGCTTTAAAGTTTAATAGAGAGGCTCAAAATAATTTTATGAATGAAGGTTGTGACTACAAAAAGAGACCTACTACATATATACCGAACAATAATAGACATATTTTACTCTGTCTGTGGATGAGATACACAGTGTGGACATTCATTGAGCTCAATGAAGGTGAAAAAATGAATAATTCCATAAAGTGAGAAGCATGGAAATTAAACATCTCGGTATCCCATTTTCAAAGGTTCATTATTAGAAAGATTTAGTCATGTTAAATGTGAGGAGTTATTTGCATAGGTAAGGTTGACAGAGTTTGTAGGCCTTATTTAACATGTCCTACACCCAAGGAAGTCCGCAATATTTTACACGTTTGAATAACCCTCTTACTAGAAGTAAGCTGAGTTTCATGCTCATGTGTACAAAATAATACAATGGTGAGCAGCCAAAGCCTGGTCAAGTCCGGGATCCACATTATAGCCCCTATTCCAATCAATGATCCTGCCACACATAGAGCCCAATTCCTCCAAAAAGAAGGGTAACTTTAAAGGCCTTCTCATAACATTCGCAATCAAGGCATATTCATTGAGTATGCTTGACTTCACGGAGGGAAAGTGGAAAGTCTTGGTGTAATACTATAGTCTTAGAGCCCTCAGTAGCTGGCTTTTCTGGCCATTAAAGACACATTTCTCATGATACCTGGCAGTTGATCAGGAAATTATCCCTGCGTAACAAAATTGCTCCTTCACTGATTCAATCCAAATTTTTCACAATTAATCTCCTACATTGGACTCCTGCTCGCTTACACAAATTGAAATTACGAGATAGTGATCTATGTTGGAATTGCAATTCAGAACTGGCCACCCATCAACATATGTTCTTTAAATGCACACTATTAGACTCCTTTTGGGGCCTATACAGAAACATTTGTCTTTAATCTTAAATACACCTATCATTCACTCCTTTGCTATAATTATGCTGGGTCCATGGGCTGCAGTTGCCCCATTACCTCTTGATAATATAGATTTGGAGCTATTAGATTTGCTCTTATCCATTGCAGTCAAGATTATACTCACAGAAGAGAAATCCTTTAATCTCCTATCGTACCATACTTGTTGGGCTTGGGTATCATATCTTCGAGGAGCTCTTACTCTTATTGGAGGAAAACAATCTACGTCTTCAATCACTAGCAATGTATGACATTCTTTGGATAATTATATGGATTTGTCTGCTCAGGGTTTGGTAGCTCAACATCCTTTTGGGTCCCTCTCTTGATTTTGTCATCATATGTGTAGCAAATGTCCCATTGCACCCTTCTCCCCACCAATATCCTTTCCTCCTCCTTTCCTCCTCTTTCTCTTTCCCTTCTTATTTCATCCCTGTTAGAACTGGGGGTCTCTAGTTGGCAGAGGTAGGTACCTTTGTCCAAATAGGGACCCTTGCTTCTAGTCAGGGTAAGGGGGATACACTACTAAAATAACCACTGCTCATCCCCTTGGTAGCTTGGCACGAGCAGGCAGCTTATCTCAGAGGCAGTGTGTAAAGCATTTGTGAACACATACAGTAATACAGTGACAACACTACGGATGGACACCACACAGGTTGTATTATAAAAATAAGTATTTTTATATAGACTTAACTCAAGACCCAAAACGACAAAATTCCACAATACACTAAGAAAAATATGACTGTCAATGGTAGAAAATAGTTCAGTTCAAATGCAGGTGATAAATGCGACACTCTACGTTCAATGTACCTTTGGGTGCGTAACGCGATACAAACAAAAGAGTTGCAGGGAAGGTGATGCGTCGGTTCCTTACACCAAGAACGGTGATGCGTCGGTTCCTTGCTCCGGGGGAGGTGATGCGTCAGTTCCCTACTGCTGCGTAGGGGACGGTGATGCGTCGGTTCCTTACCGGAGAGGAGGTGATGCGTCGGTTCTTCACTGCGTGGGGAGGTGATGCGTCGGTTTCTTACTGCGCTTCTGTGGCAATGCGACCACCAGCGCTTCGATGCGATGACGACCCGGTGCAATGAAACAAAATGGCGTCTTCTTCTCGATGCGACAATGAAGTGGGCGATGCGTGCACGCCCGACAGCCGTGCGGCGACTCGGTGAAACTTCTGAGCCACGACAGGCCCTGGGACACGCTTCTCCGATGATGCGACGGCGTCTGCTTCGACGGCGACACTCTTCTCCGGTGATGCGAGGTGCTTCGGTGATGCGATGGCGACAGCAGCAGCGGCGGCACGCTTTCTCGACGATGCGACGACAGCTGCTGCGGCGGCGACACGCTTCTTCTTTGTGAGTCGCGACACGCAGTCTCTCAGAAGGCCCAACACAACAGTAGGCACTTCAAATTCCCAGCAAGGGAATTCAGGGGAGATGGTTGGTGAAGTCTTGTATCCCTGAGACTTCAGCAGGAGGCAAGCTCAATCTTCAAGCCCTTGGAGATTTTCTGCAAGATGATGAAAGTAGGCACAAAGTTCCTTTCTCCTTTCTTTGGCAATCAGGCAACCACTGCAGGCCAATCCCTCAAACAGCACACAGCATAGGGATAGTCTCCTCCTTCAGTTTCTCTAGTTCCTCTGCTCAGCAAAGGTTCTTCTTGTTTCCCAGAAGTGATCTAAAATCTTGGGATCTGGGTCCCAATATTTATACTAGCAAATCCTTTGTCCTCTGAAGGCAGAGGGTCCTGTACCTAGTCCAAACCAGTTCTGTGTGCTTTCTGCCAGTGCACACCTTCTTCCTTTGTCAATGTGGGCCAGGGACATCAGACGCACCACAGGAGGTGGAGCCAGCATTGTGGAAGGCAGGCACAGCCCTATTCAGGCCCAGGTGCTACTCCTCCCACCACTCTACATGCAGATAGGTCTATTCAGCCCTGTGCTGACTCACCCTGTCTCCTGGAGTCCCCCAGCCCCTGTCACTCACAAACCCAGTCATACAATACACAAGCTAGCAGAGGCAGGCTGGATGGTTAGGCAAGAAAATACCTACTTTCTAAAAGTGGTATTTTCAAACACAGAATGTCAAAACCAACTTCACTAAAAGATGTATTTTATCATTCTGAGTTCAGGCATACTAAATTCGTTTTTCTACCATGTTCCCTGGGTCAGTTAGGATTATAAGATTTTATAATCAAACTGCCCATGCTGGCCTATGGGGACAGGTAGCCTTGCAATAGTGAAAAACGAAATTGGCTGTAATTCACTATCAGGACATGCCACACACATCAGGGCATGTCCTACCTTACACATACAATGCACCCTGCCCTAGGGCCTACCTTAGGGGTGACTAATATGCAGGAAAGGGAAGGTTTGGGGACTGGTAAGTGGGTGCACTTACCAAGTCGACATGGCAGTACCAGACTGCACACAGGCTCTGCGATGGCAGGCCTGAGACACACTTTACAAGTTGCTCCTGTGGGTGGCACAACCAGTGCTGCAAGCCCACCAGCAGCATTTGATTCACAGGCCCTGGGCACAAACAGTGCACTGTATTAGGGTCTGACAGTGAATCAAATAGGCCAAACATGGAGTCACTAATCCACACATTAATTTACCATAGGGAGCACTTGCACTTTGGCACTGAATAGCAGTGGCAAAGTGCCCAAAGCATCTAAACCAGCAAAAACATGTCAACAACAGAGGAGGCATAGTGACAAAATGGAAGGGAGACCCACGCCAAGGATGCCAGGTCTAACGTGTCCCCTCCAGCTGAAATGTGGGGAGAACTATCCTACCTCTAGGGAGTTCTCATCACTAAGGTGGAAGAATCTGGACAGACCATCAGCATTGGCGTGTTCTGTACCAGGGCGGTGTTCCACCGTAAAGTCCATCCCCTGTAGGGAAATGGACCACCTCAACAGTTTTGGATTCTCACCCCTCATCTGTATCAACCATCTGAGGGGCCTGTGGTCTGTCTGAACCCGGAAGTGAGTCCCAAATAGGTATGGCCTCAACTTCTTCAGCGCCCAGACTACAGCAAATGCCTCACGCTCAATAGCACTCCACCTCTGTTCCCGTGGAAGTAACCTCCTACTGATGAAGGCTACAGGTTGGTCTAGGCCCTACTCATTTAACTGTCCCAGAACAGCCCCTACACCATGCTCTGAAGTGTCTGTTTGAACAACAATTCTTTTGAGAAGTTGGGCGCCTGAAGCACGGGGGCCGTGCACATGGCAGTCTTCAAGGCGTCAAAAGCTCTCTGACAGGTGTCAGTCCAAATCACTCTCTTGGGCTGCTTCCTGGAAGTCAGCTCTGTCAAGGGTGCAACGATGCTGCCATACCCCTTGACAAATCTCCTGTAATACCCGGTGAGTCCTAGAAAGGCTCTCACCTCTGTCTGGGTCTTGGGGGGTTCCCAAGCCAGAATGGTATCAATCTTGGGCTGTAGGGGCACCACCTGGCCGCTCCAAACCTGGTGTCCCAAGTACACCACGGAACCCTGCCCGATCTGGCACTTACTTGCCTTGATCGTGAGGCCTGCCCTCCGCAGCACCATCAACACTTCCCAGAGGTGGCGCAGATGTTCTTCCCAACTGGCGCTGAACACTGCGATGTCATCCAGGTAGGCGGCACTGAAATCTTCCAATACAACCAACACCTGGTTGACCAACCTCTGAATGGTGGCAGGGGCATTCTTCATCCCAAAGGGCATAACCCGGAATTGGTAGTGCCCATCTGGTGTGGAGAATGCTGACCTCTCTTTGGCCCCATCAGTCAAGGCGATCTGCCAGTACCCAGACGTTAAGTCAAACGTGCTGAGGTACCGGGCAGCCCCTAACCGATCAATGAGCTCATCAGCTCGGGGATGGGGTGCGCGTCAGTCCTGGTGACTGAATTGAGTCCTCAGTAGTCCACACAGAACCGGAGTTTGGGTGTGGCACCAGGCGCTGCAGCCTTTGGGACCAAGACCACTGGGCTGGCCAAAGGTCTGTGAGAGGACTCAATCACCCCCAATGCAAACATCTTGGGGACCTACTCCTTGATGCAAGCTCTCACCATGTAAGTCACTCTGTAAGCCTTGTGCTTGACAGGAGGACTGTCCCCAGTGTCCACATCATGGACGCACCAATCAGTGACACTAGGAGTCAGGGAAAACAGGTCAGGAAACTGTCCCAACAGTTGGCGACAGTCTTCCTGCTGCTCAGGTGTCAGGTGTTAGAGAGGTTCACACCCTCCACTGACCCATCTTGCTCTGTTGCAGACAGGAGGTCAGGAAGAGGTTCTGTCTCCTCTTCCATTCCATCATCTGTTGCTAGGAGCTTCGGACCTCTCAAAATGGGGCTTTAGGCGGTTGACATGTAGGACCCGCAAAGGGTTCCTGGGAGATCGCAAGTCCACCAGGTAGGTGACCTCACTCTTGCGCTCCACCACCTCAAATGGTCCGGTCCACTTATCCTGGAGCGCGCAAGGCTCCACGGGGGCCATGAGCCACACTTTCTGCCCAGGCTGAAACTCGATCAGAGTGGCATTCTGATCATACCATCGTTTCATCTCCTCCTGGCTGGCTTCCAGATTCGCCTCAGCGAGTTGTCTGAATCACCTAGTTTGGTTTCTAAAGGCCAGCATGTAGCTAAATACATCCTGGGGAGGTTTACTGGGAGCTTTCTCCTAGCCTTCTTTCACCAAACTCAGAGGTCCTCTACCGGGTGACCATAGAGCAGTTCAAAGGGACTGAACCCTAAGGACTTCTGTGGCACCTCACGGTAAGCAAAGAGAAGGCATGGCAAGAGGACGTCCCACTTATGCCTCATGGGTTATTCCAGACCCATAATCATGCCCTTCAGGGTCTGGTTGAATCTCTCAACCAGCCCATTTCCTTGGGGGTGGTAAGGGGTGGTGAACTTATAGGTAACACTGCACTCCTGCCACAGGGACTTCATATACTTGGATATGAAGTTTGTACCACGGTCACTCACCACCTCCTTGGTAACCCCACATGGGAGAAAATCCCCATCAGTGCACGTCCCACCACAGGGGCCGTCACTGTCCGAAGAGGGATGGCTTCCGGGTACCGGGTGGCATGGTCCACCAAGACCAGGATGAACCTGTTGCCCATGGCTGTCTTGGGGTCCAGTGGCCCCACAATGTCAATACCCACCCGTTCAAAGGGGGTGCTGACCACAGGGAATGGCTGGAGGGGAGCCTTGTGCTTCCTCCCACTTTTTCCACTTGCCTGGCAAGTCTGACATGTCCTGCAATGAGTGTCTGAACTCTTGCACATCTGGGGCCAATAAAAGTGGGTGACAAGCCTTTCAAAGGTCTTGCCCTGCCCCAGATGTCCTGCTAAAGGCACATCATGAGCCAAACCCAGTAGGAAGGCTCTGAAGCGCTGGGGTACTACCAGCACACGGGCTGACCCAGGCTCAGCAACCGTAGGCTCGCTATACAGGAGACCATTCTCCCAGTAGATCCAATGTGATCCAGACTGATCACCTGCTGCCTGGTTTGTGGCCTGTTGCCACAAACCCACAAGAGAAGGGCACTTGTTCTGCTCCTCACAGAACTCCTCCCTGGAGGGTCCTCCTTCTTGCTGCCAATGGGTCAGCTCAGGCAGGTCCCCCAGTTCGGCCACTTGTTCCCCTGTAGGTTCCAGAGCATCCCCCTCAGGTTCTGCTTCCTCCTGGACTGTGGGAACTACAGGGGCCGGTTTCCCGCGCCCCCTGCCTCTTCTCTTCAAGGCAGGCACCTGGGCCACCCTCTCAGGCTCCAGGTCCTCTTGAGCACCTCTACTGGCTGCCATAGACCGAGTGGTCGCGCACGCCCACTCAGGCAGACCCAACATCTCTAGATGAGACCTTCTCTCCACCTCTGCCCAAGGTGAACTTTCTAAATCGTTGCCCAACAGACAGTCTACAGGCATGGCTGGCCTCACAGCTACTTGAAAGGTACTTGAGACCCCCCCCACTCAAAGGGAACCTGAGCCACTCTGCAGTGGCTCTCTGAGTTGTCCGCGGCAACTACTGGGCAGAATGCATTGGGGATCACCTGCTCTTCAGACACCAGCCGACAACTGACAGCTGTCACACTGGCTCCGGTGTGTCTCAGAGCCTCCATCCTTTGGCCATTGATGGTCACCCACTGCCTGGATTTCTTAGTGTTATCAGGCAGTTGGGCCCTGGGGACCATCTCACTGTCTCCTAAAGAGACCAAGGACATTGCTGCGGGACCCCACCCACCTTGGCACCCATCTCCTCCCCCAGGGCTACACTAGCTACCTGCCGGGGTGGTGCACCAGTGGGTGCTGATTTTCCATACAAGGGACATCTAGTCTCCCAGGAGCAGTGGCCCACTTGACCACACTTAAAGCAAGTCTTGGGCCCCCTGTGAACAGGCTTATCTGTCAGGCCCCTGGCTTCTTTTCAGGGGGAGGCTGGGAACCCTTCCCTTGGTTCCCTTGGGGATTACTTTGGGGCCCTTTCTGGAACTCCCTCTGTTTACCCTTGTCCCCCCCACTCCTCTGCTGGGGACCCTGCCCACCTTTGGTGGAGTCTCCCACGTGACCCTTGTGGACCCGGGTGGTCACCCAGCGGTCCACCTCCTCAGCAGGCTTCCTAGGGTTAGTCAGCCTACTATCAATAAGGTGCTGGCGTAGCTCTGAAAAACAATTTCCTGGCAAGTGCTCCCATGCAATCAAATCAAAGAGCGCTTCAAAATCATTCACTTTGCTACCCTTCCCCCAACCATCCAATGCTCTGCAAAAAAAGTCACATATTCTACCCAGGTACTGCCCTCCAACTTTTGCAATTCCTGAACCTCTGCCTATACAGTTCAGGAGTCAACCCATACCTGGACATCAATGCTTCTTTCATATGACCATAAGAATTGTGGACTTCAGAGGGCAAGTCTAATAAGGTATCCCGCCCCTCACTAAGGAACCACCCCCACAACCCCGCTCACCAATCCTTCTCAGGGACCCGGTGTGAGGTCATAGCTACCTCATAGGCTTTAAACCATTGCCCAATGTCATCATTTTTATAAAACTCTTTCACCACATCTTTAGGTATATACACCCTTGCTTCAACAGGCATGGACGGTGTGCTGCCACCAGAGGGAGTAATCTCTAAGGTCCTAGCTTTCAACTCCAACTCCCTCAAACTTCTCTCATGCTCCATTTGCATCCTCTTTTCCTCTAGGGCCAATTTCTTTATTTCCAATTCTAACTGCCCACCCATCTTAAGCTTGGTCAGCTCCATTTCATGCACCCTACTTCTCTCTCTGTCCTCCAGCTCTCCTTGGGACAGGCCCTTGGAAGAAACACTGCTACCTGCTGGGGAAGGTGCTTTCCTCCCCCCTGGACCCAATAGCCCATCTAGCTGCCCTTCTGCATCCTCAGCCCCCTCCTCATGCTCTTCCACATGCTCAGGGGTACTCCTTGCTTCCACCCAGGCCCTCAGCGCCTTTTGGAACTCATCCTTCTTGGAGAGACCGGTCATAGCAACTATAAATCTCCTGCAGAAGTGTTTCAGCTGTTTTACAGTGTAACTTTCCAGCTTTTCTTCTTCAAAGGATAAATCCACAGATGCGATGGATGCTGTTTTGCTCATGGTGACTAAACTTGGCAGTTCTTGGCAAAAATAGAAATCCCAGGAAAAAACAATCTACCAAAATGTAAGTGGTTGCGTTTGGTCTGCACTCACTAGTAGTGTACACCAATCACTGTATATGAGTCACAAATGCCAGTCCAGAATCCTCACCGCTGACCACCAATGTTAAAACTGGGGGTCTCTAGTTGGCAGAGGTAGGTACCTTTGTCCAAATAGGGACCCTTGCTTCTAGTCAGGGTAAGGGGATACACTACTAAAATAACCCCTGCTCACCCCCTTGGTAGCTTGGCACGAGCAGGCAGGCTTATCTCAGAGGCAGTGTGTAAAGCATTTGTGAACACATACAGTAATACAGTGACAACACTACAGATGGACACCACACAGGTTGTATTATAAAAATAAGTATTTTTATATAGACTTAGCACAAGACCCAAAATGACAAAAATACACAATACACTATGAAAAATATGACTGTCAATGGTAGAAAATAGTTCAGTGCAAATGCAGGTGATAAATGCGACACTCTACGTTCAATCTACCTTTGGGTGCGTAACGCAATACAAACAAAAGAGTTGCAGGGAAGGTGATGCGTCAGTTCCTTACACACAAGAACGGTGATGCGTCGGTTCCTTGCTCCGGGGGAAGTGATGCGTCGGTTCCCTACTGCTGCGTAGGGGACGGTGATGCGTCGGTTCCTTACCGGAGAGGAGGTGTTGCATCGGTTCTTCACTGTGTGGGGAGGTGATGCGTCGGTTTCTTACTGCGCTTCTGTGGCGATGCGACCAGCAGCGCCTCGATGCGATGACGACCCGTTGCAATGAAACAAAATGGAGTCTTCTTCTTGATGCGACAATGAAGGGGGCGATGCGTGCACGCCCGACAGCCGTGTGGCGACTCGGTGAATCTTCTGAGCCGCGACAGGCCCTGCGACCTGGTTCTCCGATGATGCGACGGCGTCTGCTGCGACGGCGACACTCTTCTCCGGTGATGCGAGGCGCTTCGGTGATGCGATGGCGACAGCAGCAGCGGCGGCACGCTTTCTCGGCGATGCGATGACAGCTGCTGCGGCGGCGACACGCTTCTTCTTCGTGAGTCGCGCTTCCAGCTCCCAGCAACACGCAGTCTCTCAGAAGGCGCAACACAACAGTAGGCACTTCAAATTCCCAGCAAGGGAATTCAGGGGAGATGGTTGGTGAAGTTGTATCCCTGAGACTTCAGCAGGAGGCAAGCTCAATCTTCAAGCCCTTGGAGATTTTCTGCAAGATGATGAAAGTAGGCACAAAGTTCCTTTCTCCTTTCTTTGGCAATCAGGCAACCACTACAGGCCAATCCCTCAAACAGCACACAGCATAGCGATAGTCTCCTCTTTCAGTTTCTCTGGTTCCTCTCCTCAGCAAAGGTTCTTCTTGTTTCCCAGAAGTGATCTAAAATATTGGGGTCTGGGTCCCAATATTTATACTATCAAATCCTTTGTCCTCTGAAGGCAGAGGGTCCTGTACCTAGTCCAAACCAGTTCTGGGTGCATTCTGCCAGTGCACACCTTCTTCCTTTGTCAATGTGGGCCAGGGACATCAGACGCACCACAGGAGGTGGAGCCAGCATTGTGGAAGGCAGGCACAGCCCTATTCAGGCCCAGGTGCTACTCCTCCCACCACTCTACATGCAGCAGGTCTATTCAGCCCTGTGCTGACTCACCATGTCTCCTGGAGTCCCCCATCCCCTGTCACTCACAAACCCAGTCATACAATACACAAGCTAGCAGAGGCAGGCTGGATGGTTAGGCAAGAAAATACCTACTTTCTAAAAGTGGTATTTTCAAACACAGAATGTCAAAACCAACTTCACTAAAAGATGTATTTTGTCATTCTGAGTTCAGGCATACTAAATTCGTTTTTCTACCATGTTCCCTGGGTCAGTTAGGATTATAAGATGTTATAATCAAACTGCCCATTCTGGCCTATGGGGACAGGTAGCCTTGCAATAGTGAAAAACGAAATTGGCTGTAATTCACTATCAGGACATGCCACACACATCAGGGCATGTCCTACCTTACACATACAATGCACCCTGCCTTAGGGCCTACCTTAGGGGTGACTAATATGCAGGAAAGGGAAGGTTTGGGGACTGGTAAGTGGGTGCACTTACCAAGTCGACATGGCAGTACCAGACTGCACACAGGCTCTGCGATGGCAGGCTTGAGACACACTTTACAAGTTGCTCCTGTGGGTGGCACAACCAGTGCTGCAAGCCCACCAGCAGCATTTGATTCACAGGCCCAGGGCACAAACAGTGCACTGTACTAGGGTCTGACAGTGAATCAAATAGGCCAAACATGGAGTCACTAATCCACACATTCATTTACCATAGGGAGCACTTGCACTTTGGCACTGAATAGCAGTGGCAAAGTGCCCAAAGCATCTAAACCAGCAAAAACATGTCAACAACAGAGGAGGCATAGTGAAAAAATGGAAGGGAGACCCACGCCAAGGATGCCAGGTCTAACAATCCCCCTTGCTGATATATTCTATTTACCAAGCGATACACATTTTACCATACATGACTTTACTGCGCTATATGGTGATCTTTCATCTGATCCGTACTCCTTGAGATGATATTTACTATTTGATGATTTTGAAACACCTGCTCTCTGTCATGATATGTACATGGTCATTTTTATATGATACATTTCAACCATTATCATCCTAGTTCAGGCACTGTTTGTCATATAACTTTTTTGAACTTTTTACATGTATGCATCAATTTTTGGTATTTATCTATCGCTGTTGCTTTGGAACTGTATATCTTTTTATCCAAATACAACAAAAATATTTGAACACAGAAAAAGCCCACTCCAGCGTTAAAGGCCCAGGCTGAAGGCGAGGGCCTTTAACAATGGAGCAGGCCTTCAATGGCCGGTAGCTCCGGCTGCAGAGGGCTCTAGGGCTATTAGAACATTGCGCCCCTAGAGGTCAGAATGTTCTGATTTGTAAAACAAAGGCCTCACGGAGCCCAAGGTGGTTGAAATCCCCTCGGGCTCAGTGTTGCCTTTGTTCACAACATTGGAATGTTGACTTTCCGGGCTTCTACGAACCATTAGAAGCCCAGACCACTCCATTGTTTTCAATGAAGCGCTCAACATTCCAATGTTCTAATATAAGATGGACAAGGTGGCAAGGTCATATGGTTGCGTGAAATTGTGTGTGCCTAGTTAGTTCAAAAAACACAAATCGTAAAGGTGCCCCAAGGAGAAGTGGCCAACATACACTCCAATAGGGACACGGTGCTTCCGACAATAATTTATAAGGTCCCCTGAGCACCAGAAAGTAAAATTATTGAATGTCCAAAAGTCCAGCATGACCAGTAGTTCTTTATTATGTTCCTTCACATGCATCCAGAAGTCTTGACAAATCTTGTACGGCATGAGGCTGATTTAAGACAGGCAAAGCCATTTTGGGGCTCATGATCAGATGCTCATGAACTGTGTTATCAGAAATCCATCATAACACCTTTTATTCGACACAGCCAGCAAGCACTATTTGAGGTTAATGTTTCAGTAGCTTGAGGACAGACATAAAAAACATGATGTAAGGCCACGGTGAATGGAAAACGAAAACAACTGCTGTAAGAAGATCAACTTAAACTACATGCTGTTACATTTGGATGTTGAAAGCTCTGCTACACTCTGCCACATGCAAGTCATCTCTATAGGACTCCCCCACAAGCACTTCCAAAAACAAAATTGTTTCAAAACCACCCTGTCAGCCACAAATCACCATCCCCCATGCCCAATCTCCCACCCCGACCCACAAGCGTCCCTGCCTCCCCAGCCCCTCCGAGCCCGCCATACCCCACCAGCGTCCTGGAACAGTCACATTCCCCCAACTCAAGTCCCACCAGCACCACATGCGCTGGAGCACCCGCACGAGCAGACACGCCCCGGCGCTGGTCAGTTCTACCACAGCCAGTGCAAGCGACCAGGGAAGCCACCCCAAAACATGAGCTGCACACCGCTGAAAACGAGATCCCCAGCCACATGACAGCCCCACTGAAAAGAGGAATGTCCGGCACCAAATATCGTGTCCCGTCAAACTTGCACTCATGCTAGCGTGGACCCACCAAAACATGCACCCAGAGGGCACCTCAGAGGCGCCCCCCAGATAACCAACTAGCCCCCAGTGCACCCGCAATCCAGACTTCACCAGCCCGCCACACAAAGCAAGCCTCCGACCTCCCAGGGTGAGGGCCCCCCGCTCCCAGGAGGTCAGGAACAAACGCCTGCAGGGGAAGAGGGTGCCACACCCACCCCCCACAGGACGCCCCACTGACCAGATTCCCTGGGCAGGCGAGCCCCAAATGAACCACCACCCTGGAATGCAAATCCAGCTCCCCTCTTAGGAGAGGAAGCCCTTTTTCAACTATTTCATCAACCAGAACACCATCACTACCCCATAAAGTTCAGTAGACATATTGAGTTTTTACTGATCTGGCATCTCATGTCACCAAAACCTCGAAGTTCTTTAAACCTTGTCCTCCTAGCTGCAACATCAGCAGCTCAACAGTTTCCCAACTTGGGCAGTCATTGCCCTTTTCTTAACTCTGTCCTTCAATACAAGTCTCTGCCAGGAAAATTCCACACCCCTCCAGCCCAGGGCCAACCATGCCATCATCACCCTTATTTCTGAAAATGCTCAACATTATATCCATCCTGAGCCACCCACACACAGCCAAAGCCTTTTAAATAGTAGTCACTGCAAACTCTCATCCCAGGCTGTATTTCCCTAAGAAACAATCAATAGGACTTCTGTTCCATATTGCAACCACAAAATGCACCTATGACGCTTAAAGTTCATCAATGGGGCAATAATGACATAAACTTTTGTCACTTGTCTTATCAATGACCTTATAAACGGTCCACTTCAAATCCTACACTGAATTGCACATAGTTTTAAAAGTTATAATACTGGTAGCACATATATGCTCACAACACCCAGCTGCAACTCAAACTTCAGAACAGTGTTTTTATAGCTGTCACATAATTGCTGATTACTCTTAGAAATCTGGTACCAGATGATTTGTAGCGGACTTTGAACGTTTTGAAGACAGAGGTCATATTCATAGATCATGTGGATCCGACCCACCTAACATTTAATCGGTCATCCTTCATGGTACATTCATCATTCATTCATTTAAATCTTTATTCGGCTATCAAAGAAAACAGCCATAAAAGTACAAGCAGAGTAGTACATCTAAAAAGACAATTAAAAAACATATAATTGCAGTGACAATTATAAAAAAGAATCAGTTCATTTGTTACACTATAGCATAATACTTTTCCTCACATTAATCGACTTCAAGATAAACAAAGCGACATTATAACATATTGAAGAATCATCTAGTGTCATCAAAAATGTAATTGCTACTTTGTGTGACCAAATGTTCTGAGCGATACAAAAGGGGTGGTGGAGTGAGCTAAAGAATGATGATGGATTAAACCCAGATCAGTTGACTGGGGGTGAGTGTTTGATTGGCTCAAGCGTTCCGTCCATCATCCCCTTTTGTATCGCAAATGTTCTGAGCAGCAAACAATGGTTTAAGATAAAAGCACATAAAATTATGATAACATTTACAAAACAATAGAAAGTGCAATGTGCTTTGTTTGCTTTTGTTGTCAAAAGGCCATGGTACCATATGAGGTGGGTGGGACTTCATTTTTTGGGGGAATGCGACTAGGTAGTGAACAATGCCACATCTCAGTCTTGTCAGCACAAAACGATGTTGTACATTAGTCATATGTGACAGGTATTTATTACGTTTCTCCTCCAAATTAAAAGATTTCTACAAGGCGACCGTTGGGTTATTCTGATCAGCCATTGATCTACGATCCAGTCTGTGTTGGAAAAAGAATTCTTTGATACCTTTCTTTGTAAGAGACAATACATTTGAAGGATCCGACCCAATGGATATCTTAAACGCCTTTCGAGGGAGGAGTTAATATACAATAACCAGGGAATACTTAATGCATCATTCAGGGTTAAACAGTCTAAAATAATTGATCTGGTGAACCCGTTTCTTCCCTGTCCCAAAGTGAAGCCCACAATAGCAGCGGTCTAACCAATAAAAGATCCTCTAAAAACCATAGTCCCACCTCATGATGTACAATAGTGTTTGATGCAGAGGAGGGTAGGTATAGTAAACATTTTAAAAAGCAGTTTTCTTTGTTTGCCGGGCCGTGCTATTTGCATAACCCCAGAGACCCGCCCCATAAAGGGCTGTGCTCACTCCTTTAGCTTTATAAATGGCTACCATTTCGTTAATTGGTCGGTTTCCTAGTTTTGAAGAAAATTCAAAAAGTTCTTGGGTTGCCCTACTCATTTTAGCTTTAGTATTTAAAATATGTTGTGCCCATGAGCCATTTCCCGAAAATAAAATACCAAGATAGCAAAAGGAATTCACTGTATTAATTGGAATGCTGTCAATAAAAAATGATTTGCAGGATTTGGGTTTAGACCTACAGACCATACTAAATGTTTTAGATTTATTAATTACCATTTTCTTTTGTGTCATAAAATCTGAAAAAGCATCCATCAGTCTCTGGAGGCCTACTGGAGTCCGTGCTAATACTGCATCATCCACATATAGTAGTACGGGTATAGGGCGGCCAGCCGCCTGGGGGGCATCAGCCTGAATCGTCTGTAAGTGATTATCTACCACATTAATAAAAAGGGAAAATAAAATTGGCGTTAATACACATCCTTGCCATATACCTTGCCCTACTTTAAATTTAGGTGAGCATTCCCCCCCAAGGGCCAAAGCGGACTTGGCTGGTTAGGTTCTCATACAAACGGGAGAGAAACCCAATGATCGGCCTAGGTGCTCCCATAGAAATCAAGGTTGGCCAGAGTAAATTATGGTCGACCAGATCAAATGCACTACTTAAATCGGCAAAGCATAGATAAAGAGTACCTGCCTTAGCCCTAGTATACTTGCCGATAAGTAACTCTAGGTTGATGCATTGCTCGATAGTCCCAAGTCGTTTCCTGAACCCAAACTGCACCGGGGTTAAAATCAAATGCTCTTGCGCCCATTCCTCCAGTCTTAATAACAAAACCCTACTCCTCATTTTTAGGGCGGTGTCTAGGAGCGAAATAGGCCGATAGTTTTTTGGATCTGTTTTGTCCCTTTTTTTAAATATAGGTACGATGATGGATTCTCCCCATGTCTGTGGGAACATGTCTGTTACGGCTGAATTAAACACCCTGGTTAAAATAGGTCCCCATAATTCAGGGGCAGATTTAAAAACATCGACTGGGACATCATCTGGGCCTGGGGCCCGGCCCCCGGCGCTCGCCTGAATAGCCGGAAGAACTTCTTCATTAGTGATGTTCAAAGGGAGGCTCCTCCCCTCACACAACTGCCAATCAGACCCTTTTATCGTCTCCCCACTTTTACTAAAAATTCCAGAGAAATGGGTCGCCCATGTATCAGAGGGAATAAAAGAACTAAACTCAGGGATATCGTCATTCTTTAAAAAGGGAGCTTTTACTGTGTCCCAGAAAAGTTTGGTATTCCTGGTTTTTGCAGAAATGGCCAGGTTTTCCCATGCTTCAGCCTAAAGTGTCTTTTTCCGGGCCGCTATAGCTAATTTATACTTGCTCCAAAGGGATTTGATAGTTGGTGTGTCTCGCGGGGATTTAGACAAGGCATACTTAAGTGACTGTAGTGCTTTAGTACAAGTACCATCAAACCATCCCTTTTTGTTGTTACCTGATGTACCTGGATACTTAGTTAAAAGTGATTTGATGGAAATTGTAATATAACAGAAATTTTCAATCACTATTTGAGGCGATTTCATCCTGAAGACAGTAGATTATGTCCCTACTGTTAGACACCACTATTTTCTGCTGGGTCATATGTGGATCAACGCCCGTCCACTTGATTCTTGCACCATTTATCCTAATGGGGTCAATATTATTTATTAGATCTGATGGAGCAAGGACTCACAAATGAGACTTGCTCGGACGCAATCTCCTCACAGTATTAATTTATTAAACTTGTATTGTTTGTACTAACTCTTACATACACGACATAAGTAGCAAGGAAGCTTGCCTATGTGTTTTAACTAACAAGTAACGCTTGTCTTTTTCTAAAATGGCCGCTAAAACGCGGGAACTTTACTGCGCATGTGTCAACCATATCACGTGTTGTGACGTCTTTCTTTGCTTGGTGGGAAACTCCTGCTTCTGCGCAGTGTGCATTAAAATGGCTGCTAGATGTTTTCACATGCTACAGCGTGTTATTAGATTGTCGTTT
This sequence comes from Calotriton arnoldi, assembly GCA_963921515.1. NCBI lineage: Eukaryota > Metazoa > Chordata > Amphibia > Caudata > Salamandridae > Calotriton > Calotriton arnoldi. The sequence goes on from CAWUFW010010839.1 coordinate 350,554, forward strand.
TCCTAACGCTACTAATGCGGGATAGAATTTATAAGTAAATGGGAATAGAGTAGAAAGAGTAGGTATACAGTGAAACATTTTATTTGTGATTTTAATCTTTTCTTCTTTGACTTTTATTAGTTCGTAAACTTGGGCCTGGGGTTGCTGAACTGAAACTCGAGAGACAATGACTCTGCGCATGCGTCCTGCATGGCTGCCAAAAGAATAGGATGAAGTCAACCTGGACGTCGTCCAAGGCCACGACCTAATGGCCAACATTGCTGTACCCATGTTGTTCCTGTTAAATATGCAACAATGTACATGAAGAATGTATAAACTTTGTCGTGAGACGGGTGGGAAATAAAGCAAATGTATTAACATTTATGGGCGGTATTTTAAAACAATGGTCTTCAGAAAATTGAACTAAAATCATATGGTGTGAGGATCAACCCCCTGTCCCTGTCCAATCAGAAATAGTGGTCCCATATTTTTGCAACATTAATGGGAGGTACATGGGCATAGAAGGGTATAACAGATATAGAATTAGCTAATTAGTCAGATCAGAAGACACAGAAGGCAGAAGAGGAGCTCAGAACAGGCGTTCACACAGAGAGGCAGAGGCTCCAGACCGACAAGCTGATCGATTGCAGACTGAACCGCTGTCCAGAGAGGTCCTGAGGAGGGGGCGGCGGAGTCCATTAGAAGGAAGGCACGGGAGAATTCGAGGAGAAGTCGAGTATCAGAGAGAGCAACGACGCAGGCGTCGTTGGTAGAGAGGTCACCGGTCCTGTCCTGAACCTGGAGGAGGTCTTTGCTCTTCATCCTTCCTGGGTCCCATCTTTTCCAACTCCTTGGCCAAGGGGTTTGGTTCTCGCACTTTAGGTAAATATAAATGCAACCTTTAGTTGCGCTGCTGTCTCTATCTTCTCCTTTCTGAGGGACCGTCATTGATCAATTATTTTTATTCTATGCTTCATCCTTGATATACGATTAAGTACCATGTGGTTCTGTATTTTACTCTGCTAAAATCTTTAGATAAACATTTTAAAACTTCCTGACTCAGTGGTTATTTCAGGATTATGTACTGTAATGAATGTCACTCATTTTAAACTTCCCAATTAGCAAAGGATTCATTGGTAAGTCATTACTCTTCAATCAGAAAAGTAATTGGTAGCAGGGATTTTGATAAAGAGTACAACTGACTCCCCAGCGTAAGTATTAGCGTAGTATGAATGTATGGGCCCAAGTGAGTATTTGGTGTATGAATGCTGTTTGCTAATATTGCGCTGGATCAGATCGAATGAGTCCTGCCTTTGGCCCCAGAAGAAAAACAATAGTATAAGTAGATTGTGATCACTAAATATGAAGGGAGCCACACTAAGGTTACCACACATACCAAAGGTGGAGGCAGACACCAATACATGATCTATGATAGAGTACAAATTTCTCCCAGTAAAGGTTGGGACTACGTCTCCATTAGCACCACGGCCCCCTCTAAGTAATTGGAGACCATATTTAGTAATGATCCGGTTTAATGCTTCCCCATGCTCGATATGGCAAAAATAGTCGTTTCCCTCTCCATCGTGGTAAATATGGCTGCATGCCTGGGTGGTAGATACTTCGCATGCCTGGATGTTAAAATCTCCTGCCCACACTAGTGCAAAATTTATATTGATGGAAGCTAAAAAGGTTTCAAGGCCTTGCCACACTGCTACGTGTAGAATCAAAGATATCGTTATAGACGTTTACAACTATCAGGTCTTTCCCTCCTTTTTTATTTAACCACAGCAATTGTGCATGGGGGCCCAGTGATGCAACCTTTTTAACATTTGTAGCAATTTTATTAGAAATAAGTATCTGTAGTCCCCTTTTAGCTCGCCGGGCTTGAGACCCTAGAGCTGCAAAAAAAATATGAGGAGTATCCTTCTACATGTACTGGACTTATGCACCAAGTTTTTTGTAAACATATGATGTCAAAGCCAGATATGGTGCTAACCCAGTCAGCATTCGAAACCTTATTCGATAGCCCATTCACATTCCATGTTGCAAACTTAAACCCTTCCTCAAAGGGCTGACTTACAGGGGAAATGTTTGATGCAGATATAGGTGTATTGCAAGAGCTAAAATTATCTTTACCAGTTGCTTTGACGGCCTTGGCTGCAATCAGCCCACAAATGGCGGGTGCCCGAGTAATAAATGTACGATCTTTTGGAGGTAGCTTGCTTGCCTGAATAGTTATAAAATCCCTTCTCTGATAATTCGTAGAGTCCCCAGCATAACTTTGATCGGGGCTTAGTCATTCATTATCATCTAATGTACTCAGTGCCTCATATCTATTACGCACTGCAAATTCCGAACCACGTGGCAAATGCGAGCTTGGAGTAACCCTCTGTCTTTGTGAATTCAGTGCACCACTAGAGCATTGACCTAGACTCTGTAAGTGACGATAAAAAACCCAATGGAAGTATGCCCACGTCTTGTGTATCCATAATTGGTACCCCCATATTTATATGGATACCTCTAACAACACTAGGGTTTCTAAAGTTAATAACTACACAATCACCACCAAAGTGTTTTTTCAATGCCCCAATCCACCATGGTTCTCCTCTGTGGTCCTTGTAATCTATGAGTATTCTTCAATACTGACCTGTCTTTTGTGACACAAGTGAATGTGTTCATAAAGTCAGTATCTGGATGATCACAGCAATTGTCATGTTTCAGTGTGATTAATGTAATTAAATACACCTTTGCCTCTGTCACCCTGCCAAAATACTCCAACAGCTGATTGCTCAAAGCTACTCTGCCCACCATATTATCAGCTTCAAGTGAACTCAAAGTTTATCCTAAGTAATTAAAGAACTACACTGACTGATTTCATCACATCCCATTGACTTTAAGACTGTATGCCTGGCCTACAAATCCTTCTAGAGCCAGGCCTCCTCCAAACTCAAAAACACCTGCATTACCAGCTGGATATTTTCGCCCCCCGGAAACTGGCTAGTTATCTGCTATGTGAACTACAAGTTTTGATGCAAAAAATATTTGAGAGCACCATGTTGTAAGAAAATTCAAAATTCTTTATTTCCAAAGTCAGTGAAATCAATCTTAAACAAAAGCTACTATTGCTTTCAAAATGAATCTTTTAATTTCAGCCAATATCTTTTGGAAATTGATTTTCTGCTTCCAGGCTACAGAACCTTCATGAATCTCAACGTAATTCTTTTTAACGGTTTTTTATTGATTTGACGTATAAGTAATTAATTATACAAAATATTCATGCCATTACATAGCATATCAGTATGAATGAATTCACTTTGCCTCTGGTTTTCATAGGATTACTGGATAAAGAACAACATTTTGGAGGACATAGATTCAGTGCCAATGTGATCAAAGAAACAAAAGTAACTCGATAACCTTGAGACCTGACCCAAAAGCTGGAGCAGTAGTATTACCAACAGTGTGAAACAACAAAGTGGTAGTGATACAAGGCTGTTGTGCAGGTAGCAGATCTGATAGCTAATGTGACCAAATGGAGAGAAGCCAAAGAAGGGCAAGGTGAAGATGTATATGTCATCACACCAGCAGATGGGCTTTGGTAAACTGTGTAATGCAAGCAACTTCAGGGAACACCGAGCATCAAATGTATATTAGGAATGGGAAAGTCCCTTTAAGGCAGCATTGTATCATCCTTAGATTGTTCCCAGAACTTAAATAGTAATTAATCCCATTCAGTTGCTATGGGTCTTTTCCCTAGACCCCTAGCTTCTTCTCTCCCCAAGGAAACGGATTCTATTTCAGCCCACCGTTTCCACTATTGTGCCACTGGATAACTCCAGGAAGAGGGGCTTCCAATGAATACTGACTGTATGCCGGGCTAGTAGAAAAGACAGGTCCAGAAACAGACTATGAACTCCCTACTTTGAGTGTGGATAAAGTCCCAGGACACAAAATTCCAGTTTTTGTAAGTCACTGAGACCTGTGACAAGTATGAGCAACTTGGTAATTTCAGACCAGAAAGTGGTAACTGATAGAAGTACCAGAACGTGGGCTTTCTTTCAGGTTTTTCAGCCTGACAGCGAGGACATATAGGGGTCGATTCCGATTCGGGCCGGAAATCTCTCCGACCGAGCCGGACCCGGAGAGATTTCCGACCGAATCGGACCCGTGCAGTCCGACCGAACGAGTCCGATGCATTAGTATGCCACCGGACACGAGTCGGTCGGACTCCCATTGAACTCAATGGGAGCCGGTCGTACAACGCGTACGCGGGCTCCCATTGCCTCAATGGGTGCGAGGCGGACAAGGGCGCCCCTACAGCGAGTGCGCCGCGAGCGCTCGCGGCGTACACGCACAGGTAGGGGGACCCATGGGTCCCCCTGTGTGCGCCTCGCACGGGTACGCGTACAGGGGGTCCGACACGGACCCCCAAAGTACGGCTCCGACAGCGAGTTCGAGTCGGACGGCGCGAGTCGGTCGGAGCGGTCGAGGTGCGCATCGTACTTACCCGGCCGGAAAACGTCTCCATTGCGCGGTGCGAATCGGGTCCGAGCGAGTCGGTCGGAGCGGTACGATCCGGGTACGAGTCGGTCGGAGCGGTCGGGTCGCCCGGACGAGTCGGTCGGCGAATTCGCATCGTACTCGCTCGGCCGGACCCGCGTACGATTCGGTCGGGAACAAGGGCTCCGAATCGGATCCGGTAAAGCCGAATCCTATTCGGAGCCCTACCGGCCGAGATCGGAATCGGCCCCATAGTGTTTGCAGTATTGTACATTTAGAATATCTATACATAATCATCACACTTGTCCTTCTCTGTCAATGTCAATCAATCTTTCAATCTCTTGATTCTATTAATTTCTGAAGCACCACGATAATTAGGCATGACATTTGTATTATTAGTGTGCACATGTGCAACAGCTTTTCTATATATGTTTTTTCGAAATCATAAACTTAATGACAGTAGAACTCCAGCCTTACTATTAAGTTTATAGTTGTGATGTCTTTGGCGATGTCAACAGTGATGTGATATGTGATGCCACTAATGAGGTCAACAAAAATATATTTATTCAATTCAATTAAACTTTTGACCACATACCAGCTGTGAATGTTTATGATTGGAATGCAAATATTATTCTCCAGGAAGCTGGCGAATTAAATGACTAAATATTTGGCACAGGGATTTGGATGTACTTTTCTTCCAGATAAAGGATGGAATCAAACCATTGCCAATGTTAATATTATTCCATTACATTCTACACCTGGCAGAGAAAACACAGAATATGCTGTTGAATCTAAATGCTTTTGAATCTATTCAATGGAACAAATTATTTGTAAAAAGATCGATAATAATGACAAGGATCAAGCCAATATGCATAAAATTAGGGGGATGGATCATAACTACAAGCGTGATCTACTACCAGTAAAAACCCAACGGGGATAATTAGGAGTCTTTTTTTCAAGAGCACTTGGCTTGAAAAAAGTGAGAAATCTTTGTGGAAAGTGATACCTCAGTTTAAGGCAGAAGATATGCGATGTCGTTCTGGTTCAAAGAACCAAGTTATGCACTTAGTTCTGCATTTCCCTCTGCAGGAACACCAGACCCTTGGATAAAACAGCACTTGGGCGCTCAGGTAACGCATTCAATAGAAGCTCTGCACCAGATTTAGAGTTTGGTAAACGGGTATTCCATACAAACGTGATGGCTATTCCGTCCGCCATATTTTCTGTGCTATAGGATATAATGCACTCGTAATAAGGCAAATGCAATATTCGTCACATTAGTGATGAGCAACTCAATCTGCTAAACTCTAAATCAGGCCCTATATATCAGTTTAATAGAGAAAGATTACACAAAGGAATTTCAATATCTTTCCAGTCTCCAAAAATGCATATTGACTTCAAAACACATTAAGGTCATCTCTAGATCCCAGAATCTAATAAAGTCACTGATTTTCCTGGACTACTTCAGCTCTCTGTGCACCTTGAACAAACTTCAGTTTCAGTTCCTGGTCCTCGGACTGATCAGCATCCTACTCACACCGCTCCCCCTGCCTTTGTGACGCAATCACGTAGGGCAGAGCTGATGTTGTCTTCCAATAATGAGGTGCAGCTAGCACAGGGATATGGGGGCATATTAGCAAGAACGGCGTTAAAATTATCGCCGCTTTAGCGGCATGAAACTGCCGCTAAAGCGGCGATAATGGGCTTGATAATATGCCCTTGAGAAGTCCAATAGAAGCCCAGGATCACAGCAGAACATGGGCTTCTATTGGTATTCTCAAGGGCATATTATCAAGCCCATTATCGCCGCTTTAGCGGCAGTTTCCTGCCGCTAAAGCGGCGATAATTTTAACGCTGTTCTTGCTAATATGCCCCATGGACTTCACTTGCTGTTCAGTGTCCCAGACAAGAAGGGAAAGGAGTGTAGCACATGGATGACATGTTGTCTTAATTAGAAGCAATTAAAGTGCCTGTGTTCCATGTTTTATGTCAAGATTCAAATAATGCTTGGCTCTAGTGCCAGGGGCGGGCTGGTCGTAGTGGGTTTCGGGCATTTGCCCGGGAGGCTGGACAGGTGGGGGCTGGTTTTGGAGCAGTGGGGCTGGTTTTGCTACTGGGGGGCCGGTTTTGTTACTGGGGGCCGGTTTTGCAGAGATGCTGCAATATACGCTCCCAGTAACAAAAACAGCAGTTCTGGGAGTCGGTTTTGTTAAGCAGCAGTTCTTCAGGCTCCCCCCAGGACCCCTCAGGGTGGGGGCCGGTCCAACAAAATTGCCAGGGCTGCTTTGGGTTCACAGTCTGGCCCTATCTAGTGCTGAACATGCCCACTAGAGGAGGGAAAGTCAGTCTATCCATTGTTGCCTGTCAACCAGCAGAGAGAGCAGATCTCACAGGTCATGAGACCCTGCACACACCTGATCAGACAGCCCACCAGCTAACTACCAAAGACATGCTCATATGCAGCATATATTGCCTCGGTTACACCACCGGCCCTCACGGAGCAGCATCTTCTGCACATGTTCCACCTGTTTTGCAGGGCAAGTCACAAAGGGCCATATGTATGAAGCCAATTTGCGATCGCAAACGCCAAAATTCGCAGAATTTCGGCATTTGCGATCGCAAATTAGCAGTGTGCAATGTATCACACTGACACCCCCTCGCAAAATAAGGAATCGCAAATTTTGCGATTCCCTATTTTACGATTGCATTTAAGGAATCGCTAATTGCGATTCCTTAAATGCAATGTAAGAAGCACAAAAGAAAGTGTGATTTGGGCTTAAGGAATCGCAAATTACCACCAACTTCAAGTTGGTGGTAACTTGCAATTTCACTTAAAAATGCACTATTTTGCATTTTTTAAAGTGCCATGTGGCGCACATACATGCCTTTAGGGCACGTATGTGTGCCACATGTGCGCACATTTCAGGGGTGCAACAGGGTGTCCTTTTGACACCCTGGCACCCTTGAAATTGCATTCTCAGTTTGCGATTCTCTAATTGCTAATCGCAAATTGAGAATGTCTTCCCATTCATTCCTATGGGCCTCTAGGCCCATAGGAATGAATGGGGAGGTATTCCTTAATTGCGAATCGCAATTTGCGATTCGCAATTAAGGAATATGAAGGATTCGCAAAATTTATTGCAAATCCTACATACATGGCGTTTTGCGATTCTCAAATAGCGATTCGCAAAAAATCGCTATTTGAGAATCGCAAAAGGACATTTTGATACATATGGCCCAAAGATGCTGCAATTGTGCTACATAAAGTATGCCAAGTTCTAGGCTGAGGCTACATTCGCAAAACAGGGGCACTATCATACTGTTTTTCATTTATTTTAACTCTTTTGAAAACAAATCTCTTTTGAAAAGACATGTTCGGTTATTGCTCATTATATGACGTATGGTGGTGCGGGTGATGCTATGTTGTTGTACCCAGACCCCCGTCTCATTGTTGTGGCCAATAAGGTCTTTAGCTTGCTCCTTTCCACATAGAAGAATAATAATATTTGCCTATTAGCAGTGTCCAGGGTGGGACTGGCCTACGGGCAAATCAGGCAGTGCCCAATGGACTGGTAGACAGATCAGCATGTGGGCTGTTTTTTAGCAGTTGAGGGCTGATTTTATGGCCAGGAGGGTCAGTGTTTAGCATTGTTGTCCCTTATATTACCACTTTTCTAGCAATATGCTTTGTTAATGGGGGCAACTTTTATTTCAGTGCCCGGGACTATTTTTTGTCCAAGTCCGACCTTGGCAGTGTCTTTCTCCCATCAGCCCCATAATGGCCATCTCCAAACTCTCCCTTTATCGACTGTTTTAACCTATGTTGTGTCTGTGAATAAAGTCAAACAACAGCCAACTGAATATATATTTGCTGCTTTGTGCCATGATATGTGATACAATCAGCTAGTCCTGGCTTTTCATGCAACATCATGTTCCATTTTGGGACATGTGGTTTGCTCCTACCACTGTCATTATGGACTCAAAAATCCCAACATCCGAAGTGATATTAGCTGAAAAGCCAGAATTGGTTGAAGGTGTCACAAATGGCGTCGAATCACATGGCAACTATGTGTTATACTTTTACAAAGTGGCCAAGTCCATTTTGAAAACGGTGGATTTTCACGTGAATATTCAAAAGTAAGGTCTGTTCTCATATTGTGTGAAGCTTCACTCTTTTATTCATATCATGCATTAAAACATATTGACAATCCTAATAATGCTGACTTGTGTATAGTGAAAAAGGTTTATGTCAAGTTTACTTTACAGGCAATATAAACAGCAGTGTAACTTTCCATAACACAAGAATTAATAGAAATGACAGGTGGCAGCAGCAGGAGCAGTGCCATAATGTTGAAGATGCACAGAAGAGGTACAACACAGGCTCATTAATGAATGCGAAATTGTAAAATTGTTGCATTATATATTTAAGATATCAGTTCAAAATGGCAAGTATATTACATTCTGATTATTCATGCACAGGTGTTTGAAATGGAGTGCATTGCATATCTTATTATTTTTAATATTTTTACAGGCTTTGCGTTGAAGAATGCTGCTAGTGCAGTTGGGGTTCGGTACTCCCCTGGGTCCCGACAACAATGGCGCTCGTAGTGTATACAGCTGCAATACGTTCTCCCATTGAAAAGTCAGCGTCGTTTTCCTGTTTACTCAAGCCTTGGCTCGCCTTTGATACTGCGGGACACTTGCACAGAATGTTCCGCACGTCGTGGTGCAAAGACAACGTGTCCCCCACGCTAGCATTTTAAGTGACACGGAGGAGGGGGCCCACGGCCAGGTACAGCCTTAGCGCGGATGGAATGTACCATTGTAACTGACCTTAGGGACGGCTCAAAACAAAAGGAGCGCACAATGAATCCAGAAAACGATTGTAGCCTCCGTAAAGGCCAGATATCTCTGAATGGAGGAAGGCCTCTTTCATTTGCTGCAATTTTTTTGAATTTTTTTTTGTGGTTGTGTTCTGTCTCCTCACTGTTGGGATCTACTTAATTCCTTTTCAGTCTTACAGGTTAAATTCAAAATGTCCCGCCTTTCCATTTATTGAATGGCTTGTCTGTCAAATAATATATTTGAAACAACTAAACCCAGGATCGGAGTGGCCGTTATGGCACTCTAGAATTTTCTGGGTAGTCTGCAGGCAGGTGACTGCTTAAAGAACAGGGTGGGCAGCCATGATCCAACCATGTCCATATGGTCTATTCTACCTGAGCCTTCCTGCAGCTTAGGGCTAGGTTGTACCGTTTTGTCAAAGCTAATTTTGATTTCCAGTCCAGCCCTTGCTAAATCGGAAATAATAAAAAGCAATGGAAAATGAAAGATAATAAATATAAAAGAGAAAATGAAAAAAAAAAACGTTGAAATCAAAAGCAACTTAATAACTAAATGGGGATCGAGAAAGGAAATTAGAAATAAGTTACAAGTAAGGAAGTATAAGAGGCATGCAATAAAAAAGATAAGGTGAAAAATAAAAATGAGAAATACAGAAACAGATTAAACAAAACGAAACAGTTTGATCGATTGAGGGGTGAGCAAAATTGCAAGTATTTTTTCTCCCAAACCTTTTAATTTACAAATATTATGCTTATTGCCGATAGGTCACAGGTCTCCACATGCAAATTATTCACATGAAAAAAGTGACTTTGCTCCCCTTTTAAGTTGTCAAGAAAGAAATGTCACCAATATCTAACCAGTTTCAAAGTTTCAACGAAAACTGTTTTAAAATTAACTTGTAAGACAAGGTACAGTCATATTCAGCACCAGCTAGCACTTGTGCTGAAATATTGTCAGGTAAAATGAAAAAAATATCATATTTTCTACTTAGATCATTGTCAACAAATTCTGAGACACTTCGGGTCAAATATATCAACATTTTGCACCGGTGCAATGTCACACAAACCAACACATAATTTGATAATGTATTTATTTTCTACTGCAAAACATTCCTTGCCAGCAGCGGCCGGCACAGGTAAGCGTGGTGGGCGGGGTGGGAAGACGACGGAATAGGTCAAATTACATAAATAAATACATAAAAACGATTCCATCGTCTGTCGACTTTGGAATCACAGTGGCAGCGTTAAAGTGGCTAACCTCATTCTTAGCCAACATGAGCTTTCAGTTTAGCGAAGGGCCCTTTCTGTCAGAGATACACAGGCTAGAGTGTGGAGTGCCGCAGGGCTCTTTGTTGAGGCCCACGCTCTTTAATGTGTACTTCTGGCCTCTTTCAGATATTATTTGTGCTCAAGGCTTCACTATGGTATCTTATGCAGAAGATTGTTGTCTGCCTGTCACTCAATACTCACTCAACCTCTAGAAGACTAACTACCTGCTTGGAACAGGTGACCAGCTGGATAGCTACAAGCTGTCTCAAGTTAAATGGGGATAAAACTGAGGTTATGATGACTGGGAAGAATCTGTCACTCTGGGATCAATTTCTCCTTCCCCTATACTTGGGGGACCATCCCCCTCTTAAACCTAGAGTAAAGAGCCTTGGAGTCATTTTAGATAAAGATCCAACCATGGTTTCCCAGGCAAAGAAGTTTGCAGGCGCCTGCTTTGGCCTCCTAAGGCCTCTTCGGAAGACACTCAAATGGCTCCCTATGGATTGTCGTAAGATGGTGGTTCAAGGCCTGTTAGAAATAGGATTTCTGGTGGCTAGGGTATGGCCCTGAGCCAGGCAGAACCCATCGCTCTAGTCAGGCTAATGGAGTTACACATCCAAGAAAACCCCTACTCACCCCCTTGGTAGCTTGGCAGAGCAGTCAGGCTTATCCCAGAGGCAATGTGTAAAGCGTTTGCTCAACACACACACACCAGTGACACACTAGGCACACCACAAAAAGAGATTCCACACAAGGTTACATAAAAATATCCTGTGTATTGTACATACAACACTTTAGACCATAATCACATAAATCACTGTGCCACTAGGCACTTGTCATGACGTCACATAGATCAAAAATCACTGTGCCAACCAGGCAATTGTCATAACATTGCAAGTTAGTGTAATCCAGTAAATACTTATAGGGTGCACACGTTATAAAACCACTATTACTGCACATATAAGGTGACTCCTGAAATAATGCTTGTTATCCTGACAAATGCAAGGCAAAACGACATACATTAGAAAACATCAGGGCCTAAAATGCAGGTTAGGTCATACATAAATTATGGCTGCTGGGCATGCTATACCAGTCCTGGAAATGCGAGGAGAAACAACATGCATCACAACATCAGGGCATAGGCATAAAGCAGTTGGGTAATGCAGAACACAGCAGAATTACCCACAGCATATCCATCACACCATATGTTACCATAAACAACCCTGGACACAGCGCTCTTGCACTTCTATTACACCCATTATGGTAGCCAGGGCATTTATGTTGGGCACTGAGACCTCTGGGCATCTCCCAAGTAGATTCTAGTAGTCCCTGCGCCCTGACACATAGGCTTCAGGGCACCTGCTCGCCTACAACCGGGACTCCGGTAGTTTTAAGAAGTTTTCATAGCGTGGGGCCAGTCCCACAGCAGGTGCCCCGTCACGGGCTCGCCCTACAATGGACACCACCGAACTAGTGTTCCACCACAACAGGTACAGGGGGGACACCAGCAACAAGTAAAGCAATCAAGTGGGGAGACTGGGCAGTGTTGCACAGCTACCGTCAAAGCTGGTCTTCCCAGCAGTGGGTATCTGCGGGTGCAACTACTAAGAGAGGGTGTCACCCGCGGGCCCGACTCACCCTGTGCTCTCAAGGTGCTGGCGGAGCGGTCCCCACGTCCCGGTGTAGCCGCTCCGGTAGCACGACATCAGCGGAACTCCTCCACTCTCAGCCTTGGCTCTTCCCCGGTGGCTGAGCCCCGCCCTCTGGTGGCATCAGCATTGCTTAACAACGGGGGGCTCTGCTCTGGGGCTTCCTCCTGCTTTTGCTCCCTCGGCAGCTTCCGTTTACAGCCCTCAGCGCCGCGCTGCTTTGAGGGGAGCCAACCAGTGCTGCAGTGCCTGCAACGTGATCTCCGTTGCAGGGACCGTCGCCGGGAAATGTAGAGCCGGCGGGCGTGGCTTTCCTCGCCGGGCCCCACCCACAGTGGACACCTGGAGATCCTCGGTTCTTCACGCCGGTACGGCACCAGGGATTAAAAAAATAAAGTGAAGCACCAAAACGGAGCAAAATGGAGTGCAAGCACCAGAACCTGGTAAAACATGGTGCAAGCACCAGAACTTTTTCAGAAACTAAAGCGCTCACCACGCATCAACCATTGGGATGTTCCTTTGTGACAGGGAAAGTGCTCCTCACGTTTCTCGACACGCCCAGTTGCAGGGATAACAAACTCCAAAATAAAGCGCTTCCCACACGCTGATTGCAGGGACAAGGAGCCTAACCGGCACTCCTTGGAGAACACGGGGAGCACAAGGCCCAGGCAAGCAGGCAGCCAGGCCAGCCCATCAGGGCCCTTGGAAACAAAGTTGCAGTCCTTCTCATAGCCTCACAGGCCACAGGTCAGCACAAGCAAGGGAGTCCAATGGTGGTTCCTCCTGGCAGCATCACAGTTCCTTCTGGCCAGGTGCAGTCTGTGGAGCCAGCAGCGCCTGGTTACAAGTCTGCACAGTATTACAAATCCTGGGGTCACAGGCCCTGAACTTATACTCCAAATGCCTTTGTTCTGTGGGAACTTCAAACAACCATTAGAAGTGCACAACACCCCCATTCATTTCCAGCTCTGGCTCCAGACACACTACAGGGGGGCGGAGACAGCATTGTGAAAGGTAGGCACAGCCCTATTCAGGTGCAGGTGACAACTCCTCCCACCACCAGGCCTATTCGGCTCACTATGAGTCACCCAGGAAAGGCAGGACCCCCCTCAACCCCCCTTGTGACTGTCTACAGTGTATGCACATCCCCAGCCCCTGTCACTCAAAAACCAGACAGTGAATACACACCAGGCAGTGCACAAAGAGTAATAAGCACACAGAAATGCCCACTTCTAAAAGTGTAATGTCTAAAATAGTAATAACAAATCTGCTTCACCAATAAGCAGGATTTATTACTACTATTCCAAACATACCAAACATGGCCACGCTACCCCTTTCATATCAGAAATTACCACTAAAACACATATCAGGAAATTCCCAATGCAAACCTATGAGAGGGCAGCCTCACAGCAGTGAGAAAACCAAGTAGGTGGTTTATCCCTACCAGGACATGTCACACAACAAAGGCACATGTCCTACCTTTTACTTATGTAGCACCCTGCCCTTAGGGCTACCTAGGGCCTACCTTAGGAGTGACCTATATGTAGTAAAAGGGGAGTTTCAGACGTGACAAACACTTTAAGTGCCACGTCACTGCGGCAGTAAACTGCGCAGGCAGGCCCTGCATCGGCAGATACCTGAGACTGGTTTGAAAGGCTACTTCGGTGGGTGGCGCAAGGAGTGCTGCAGGTCCACTAGTAGCATTTAATTTACAGGCCCTGGGTATATGGGATACCACTGTACAAGGGACTTACAGGTAAATTAAATATGCCAAACAGGTGTAGACCAATCTTACCAAGTTTACAGGCGAGAGCACATGAACTTTAGCACTGATCAGCTGTGGTAAAGTGCCCAGAGTCATAAAACCAACAAAAACAGGTCATACAAAATACAGGAGGAAGGCAAACAGTTCTGGGATAACCCTGCAAAAAAGGCCAGGTCCCACAAGGCCTGATACTCTTCCGTCTGGACTATGGCAATTCACTCTACCTGGGTAGCCCCTCGTATGTCATTAGAAAGCTGCATGTTACTCAGAATGCCCCAGCCAGAGCTTTGCTGGCCCAGGCCCAAAATGCAATCTGCTCATTCGCGCTTGCTCAGCTTAATTGGTTGCATATAAATAAAATAATAACATTTAAGGCCTTATGTATTGCCCATAAGATAAAGCATTCTTCGGGCCCACAAATCCTTCAACATCTCATCACTCCATACAGTGTCCCCAGAGATCTGAGATCGAATGACCTCTTACTTCTGGTCGTTCCCATAATCAAGAGAGCAAGAAGTAGGGGTCGTTAATTCGTCTACCTGGCCACTAAACTCTGGAACTCCCCTCCTAGCCATCTTTTACTGACCTTTATGAAATAGTTGAAAACTCATCTTTTTATCTAAGCAGGGCAATGTCCTCATTCATCCTCACTTGTTCTGTCATCGCCGGGAAGCCCGTTGTGGGTAGCTGTGTGCTCTATAAGAACTTTTTAATAATAATAAAATAATAATATATGTATTTGGCTTGAAAACCGCAAATGACAGTGCCAGGGCGGTTTCGAGTGTTCTAAACTGAGGCTGAAGTCAGGTTGTGAGAAACCCAACAAATGTAACTTATTTTTCTAAAGAGTCTTGTGTACACCTTAGAGTCCACGACAAGCAGTTGTGGAGCAGTAAGAAGATGAACAGTTGCAGGATTCCCTATACATCATTAATACCTCTTGTGCAACTTAAAAAGAGTAACCACTCAATGCTGATTATTCATATTTAATCATGTAGGGCAAATTTTCAGAAG
This sequence comes from Calotriton arnoldi, assembly GCA_963921515.1. Classification (NCBI taxonomy): domain Eukaryota; kingdom Metazoa; phylum Chordata; class Amphibia; order Caudata; family Salamandridae; genus Calotriton; species Calotriton arnoldi. The sequence goes on from CAWUFW010010839.1 coordinate 365,571, forward strand.
CTCATACACAGATTATATCGACCACCCTTCATTCTCCTTCTAACTACTCTGCAACCTACAAGACACAATGATGAGAGACCATTATTATTAATTGTATCCATCTTTCATGTTTTTGTTAGGGTTGGAACTGTAGCACACATCCCATGGCACCATGGTGTGCGAGGGCGTATGTGCTGGCTTTGAATACGGAACATTAACTTTTGGTGAGGTGCTGGTGGTCGCTCGCTTAACTGTGATGCATCCTCTGCAAATAAACATCTTCAGTCCTACAGTCCCGGTGAGTCCTCTTCTTTTCACTGGTGATGAGAAGGGAAATCGAGCTCCACTGCACTGCCCTATTTTTTTCTGCCAGATGCTTCCTTTGTTCTTTGTAACCCCTGCCATTCGTTGCCTGGTGTTGCACAGTTTTTTTCCTGCAGGACCGTGTAATCCTGCTCACCATGATGCTGTTCCCAAGCCTGGCACCATTGCCTGACTTTACTTGGCTAGATTAATGGACGCTAGTGCATGTTGCATCACACTCACAGCTGCAGTCTTGGAATGTAAGAAGTTGTTGGGACAACTTCATTGACTTCATCATTGAGCGCTGTAGCCAAGTCAGTGCTGCCATCTTGAAGTGAGGCACTTGTTGGGACATTTTCATTGTCCACATTATGTACTGCAAAAACAATCTCAGGCTACCTATTATTTGCATTGTTAGTGGATTATTACACAGTCTGTCAGTATTCCAATAGAGTTCTGGAGTCTGTTACTGAGCTTGGGGGATTTAAGGGGTATTTCTTCTCCTGATTTGTGGATTCCTGTGCAGGTACCCACTAAAGAGGTAGGATTTAATTGAGGATTTTATTGAGTACTGCATTATACCTATACATCTATATTATTATATTAAAGTTATATCGCCTCCTCAACAGTTGGATGGTCATGGTGGAAAAATACTTTCCAAACCTCTCGATGCTTTTGATGGGGACATGTTCGGCAATAGCAAATGCATTATTAGTACACAGCATAGGCCCTGAAGGCAGGTCTATTTTAAAAACTTTACCATTGATTGAGGTGATAATTATATCTTACTAAGAAGCACAGAAGCATATTGTGGATGAATATGCCACAGTTATACAAGCACTTGACAAACATTGTTCACCTAGTAGGAATGTGGTACTGGAAGGACACAAATTCTCAAGGACAGTTTATTGATGATTTTATTTCAGCTTTAAGAACTTTGGCCATTATCTGCAATTATTGCGACATGCACAATCATATTATTTCTGACTAGTGAATTGAAAGAACATGCAGCAGGAAAATTCAGGAATGTTTGCTTTCTACTGACAATTCAGATCTGGAGACAGGCATCACTTTCACCATGGCAATAGGGAATTCTGATACCCACCCTAAAGAATTGCCTTCTCTTAGTTGATCTTGCTCTCTGCAATGAAATTACCAATCGTCAGTAAAAGGGTTTAAGTAAAGACCCCAAGAATACAACAGAGCAAAACTGGAATCTAAACGTGATTGGAACAGTGACACTATGTGAGTCAAAAATATTCTAATATATTTTAGGTGTGGTTGCATAAAACACACATTTTCACCTAGGAACTGTCCTGCCATATCTCAAATATGTTTTATGTGTAACATAGAGGGTCAGTTTGCAAGAGTTGGTTGCATGTTATGCAAGATTTTGTCTAACATTGAGGGGAATAATAACAGTGGATGTGATAGTGAAGTAGTTCTCAAAGTGGCAAGCTTAGTGATTCAGGATGACGATAATGTTGTTGAGAGCAATGATGACATGAATTATGTATGCAACATAAGGAGAAAACCTCCAACTTTTGACACGTCTGAATGGTAAAGTTGTCCAAATAATGGTGGATTTTGGCTCATCATATACACGCATAGGGTCAAAAGTGTCCAAGAAATTTTGAACTGCCAAATTAAGACCTTCTTGTGTAAATATGTTTGCCTATGGAGGTGTGAAGATTGAGGTTGAAGGAGAATTTGACAGACAACTTGAATTTTAGAATAAAACTGCAATGGCTGTGGTAAATGTAGCCAAGTATGGAAAAAAGTTATTATCGTGGAATGATCAAGGGGAATTTAGTCTCTAATCATCCTGTTTATATCTAAATCCAATGTCAGCTGTGGAAGTTGCATGAATGTGTCCTCTGGCGAGTGTTTGGATCCAAAACTTTCCTAATATGTTAAACAAAAAACTTGGCAAGTTGTGTGGATTTCAGCACAAAATTGTGATGAAAGACTGTTGCAGGGATTCTGCACATATACAGAACTATGCGCAGGAAAACGGGACCTCAGTGAATAGGGGTGTACCAGCCTACCACATTAGTACCCAAAATCCCAAACCGACTAGCTATAGTGTCTCATTCGTTCTCCGACTATCAGCGAAGCTACCAATGATTAGACAACCCAGAACACGACACTCCCGACTCTCTCAGGATTCGCGGGAGCCAGACAACTCTTTCGCTCACTCACTCATACTTGTCCACGATGCGAGTAATCAGAGCCACGGTATAGTTTAAAATGTTTATTTCAACTAACGCGCTCTATGGTACAGTACACGTGCCATTGCTAGCAGCAAAATGCATAAACACAATATAGTCAGCATTGTCACAATTCCATAGAATATAAACGGGGATATCATTTTGTAAAGACAGTGGAAAAGGTCTACAATACCTAACCACCCTCCCCGTGGTAAAAAATAGTTTATTATAAAAAAGAAGACCTCTGGGCTTTGTCAGCAGACCCCATACCTCAAGGCCTAGATGAAAGGTTTACATCTCAGGACAAGCACAGCTCTTCTCTCCGGAAAGGAATCTCTCCAAGTGCCTGCACCACCTGTGTTGCTTGCAATATTAATGATAGTAATCAAAAGGAAGAGCGAGGAGGTAGAAGGCCAGTTCACTTCCCCTAGGTATAGTATGATAATCAAAAGGAACTAGCTACTGGATAAGAGCTCCTGATATGTGTATGCAATGCAACACAATTGTGTTTTATAGAAGACCCTCACTCACCAACCTGGTTGGTGACATGCTTCATCGTCGGGTCCCACATCATCGGGTCCCACCCAAGGTACCGAATGTACCTTGGGTGTGCTGCAACGCCTGGATACAGCGGAGCTGGTTGTGTGCCGTGAGTGTGCAGTGAAAGTGAGATGAATGTGGTTTAAAAAGCTGTCCGTAGGGTCCCGTTTAAATAACAAGAGGACTATTTTAATGTATGGGCCCCCGGCAGTGGTTAAAAAACGAGAGGTGGATATCTGTGGAGTTAACTAGGCTCCAATATCCTGGTCAACATGTTTCAGCAGTTAGGCTGGCTTTCTTCAGGACCTTATGTGAGTGAAAATTTAAAATGGTGGTCTAAAACTAAATCTGTAAGAGACCATCTATGTGGTGCACTCGCTAAGGTGCATTATGTGGTAGAGGATGATTTCCTCTCGCGACGCATACCTGTAGTAGGGGGTAAAGAAGGACGACAAACAAACATACACAATAAAACATTTAGATGATGTTATTTGAACACATCTATTAGTGTGAGTCAGGAGCGTGGTGTCCGTGCTCTATTCGGATAAAATTCGTAGTAAGGACGGACCGTGGCATTTTTGTGCATTGTAATTAAATCAAAACAATGTTTACGCCTCTTATATATGCGTTATCGGGTGAAAATCAATATGCGATCTAACATGGTGGTAAATATAAAAAAATATGGAGATAAAAACAACTTATCTCACTCAGCAATTGTCTGAGAAATGCCCCATGAGTTCCGAGGGGGGGGCCCGACCTATTGTCACACTCTGTGTGTTTTAAGAAAGGAAAAGGAAAAAGAAAAAAGAGTGAAGGCACATACATCGTGGAATATTGGCGTGCCGTATTGCTGCGGGACTCCTAGTCCCTCTATGGCTGGAACCCCCCTGAACAGAGCCCCACTTACTTCTTCAAGATCAAAGGCCCGTCTCCGTACCTAGTCTGGCCGCATCGGAACTCCGACGGTAAATGACTGGTACGGGGTGGGGGTTTAAATACCTTAGCAGCTTCTGCCGGTAAAAGCACGTTTTCTCTAATAGCCTCCAGGTGCGGGTGATCAGTATCCATTCCGTGCACCTGCGAGAATAAACAGAGAAGAAAGCATGCGCACGTGTATGGTTGTTTACGTTGCGTGTGAAAATAAAGTTAAATAAATTATTTGTAAATAAATAGAGTATCGGGTAATTCCCTGTATGATGTAGTTTAACTGTATAATTGGAGTGGAACTTCTAAACGGCTGTATTAGACTGGAGAAAGCGCGCTAGTAATATTGGTTATTAGGGTATGTCCCCATAGAAATGAGAGGACTCCGTACTGGTACTGCCTCCTGGGAGGCGTTAACCATATGCGCACGGGTTTTGTATTGTGCGTATATTCAAGATGTAACTATTAGACAATCTATTATGAGTTAGGGAGGCCGATGTTAAATGGGACGCCTGTTAGTTGCAGACTCGTTAATTTGGAAGTACATATATTCCCCTCTGCATGTTGCAGTGTATAAATGAGTCATACATAAGAGAATGGTCATGATAAGGACACAAGGTGTTAGTGAGAACATGGGGGTTTTAAGCTCTTAGTGAGGGAGGGTTTCATGTGTTTACAGCAAATATACTGAGAAAGGTAGTCAAACGTGAATACTATTCCACGGTATATTATCATTCAATCCTGTGTTGTTAGTGGAAAGACGATATATCCAACGTTGTTCCTTTTGCAGAAGGGTTTTCTCATGAGTATTGCTATGGCATGTGATCTGTTCTATGATGGTCCACCTGATGTCATTAGGTGTATGCCCTGTAGTGAGGAAATGGTCTGTGAGTTTGCTCAAGTTCTTTTTGCAGCGTATAGTGCTGCGATGTTCCACAATGCGTGTCCTGACTTTACGGCTTGTCATGCCTACATAACGTAATTTGCAAGGGCATTCAATTAAATAAATTACATTTGTAGAGTTACAGTTTGTGTGTTTGGTTTGGTGCCAAGTTTTGTCTGTTTCTAGATTTAATGTCTTGGTTGCTTTAGTCAAATGGCAGACGCTGCAATCACCACAGGGATAGTGACCTACTATCATTGGGAGGCCCCATGCGTTCAGTATGGTGTTGGTCACGGGGGTAGGTCTTGCCTTTGGTCTGGTGGAGACCAGGCGGTCCCTGAGGCTGCCCGCTTTTATAAGAAAAAGCGGGGGTCCCATGAGAGGTTACCAGTATTGAGTATGCGCCAATTTCTTTTAATTATTTTAGCCACCTGATTGGAGGCCGCATTGTACGTGGTAACACAGGTGAGTGGAGTCGGAGTATTATCCCGTATATTGTCTTCCAAAAGGGATTCTCTCGGTTGGTTCCGTGCCCGTTTGTTGGTAATACGAATGATTTTATCTAGGTAGCCACGTTCCCCTAGCTTCTTTGCCAACGCTGATGATTGTGTTTTGTAATCCTCTATATGGCTACAGTTGCGGCGTATGCGCAAGAATTGGCCATATGGAAGGTTTTCCCGGAGAGGCCTGGGATGGAAGCTTCCAAATTGAAGCAAAGAGTTTCTGGAGGTCGGTTTATAGTAGGTCGTGGTCTGGAGTTTACCCGCTATGGCCATGATGTTGAGATCCAGAAAGGCGATATTGGAATTGCTGGCACTGCTGGTGAATCGCAGGAAAGGATCCCGTTCATTCAGCCATATGAGAAAAGAAGTCAATGAATCATTAGATCCTGTCCATATCAGGAGGATGTCGTCAATGTAACGGCGCCAGAATTGAATATTTTGGCTGTATGGGTTATTAGCTGGTAAGATGTGTGTTTTCTCAAAATGATAGACATAAAGTCCAGCCACACTGGGAGCAAAAACGCTGCCCATAGACGTTCCATTCGTCTGTAAGTAGAAATCACCCTCAAATTCAAAATAATTCTGTTTGAGGGCTAGCGTTGCGCATTGCAAGATGAATTCTCTTGGCGTGGTGTGTTCCCAAGTGGATTCTTGTAGCATAGTTCTGAGGACCCTAATGGTGTCGTCCTGAGGGAGACTGGTATATAGGCTTTCAATGTCCAGGCCCACTAAGAGTTGGGACATGGGATCAAAGTCGATGTCCTGGATCAAGTTCAATAGATGTTTTGTGTCCTTGATGTACGTGGACGACTTCTGCACCATAGGGTTTAGGAAAAAATCACAGAAACGTGATAGTGGTTCCAATAAGGAATTGATTCCTGACACTATAGGGCGACCAGGTGGTGGTCTTGTTTCCTTATGAATTTTTGGAACTGTGTAGAAATATGGTATTTTCGGTTTTTTGGTGCAGAGGAAGTCTGCTTCCTGTTTAGAGATCTTATTAAGTACCTCTGCTGTCTCTACCAGAGAAATGATGGTATTCTGTAGTGTGGTGGTAGGGTCTTCCTGGAGTCGTCTATAGTTTCTGGCGTCACTTAGTAGTCTTCTACATTCATTAGTGTAATCCATTTTGTTCTGGATGACTATACCACCCCCTTGTCCGCTGGTTTTATGACAATGTGGGGGTTGTCTTGGAGATTATGTACAGCTTCCCTTTCTTTTTTGGTGAAGTTGTTGAAAGGTTTAGGTTGTTTCAGTTCCTCAATTTGTTTGAAGACCGCCTGTTCAAAGGTGGCTACTTCAACTGGGATGCATACTGGTGGTGGTAGAAAAGTGGACTTCGGTCTGAGTTCTGTTTCATTGATTAAGCGTGTTGTCTCTGTCGACGGCTGCTTCTCAAAGAATGCCTTTAGTTTTAATTTACGAAAAAAATCGGCCAATTCCACATGAAGTTGGAATTTGTCTAGACGGGTTGTGGGCACAAATGAGAGTCCTTTGTTGAGGACCCCTTCCTCTGCCACAGAGAGTGGAGTATCTGACAGATTAAACACCAGGGATGGTGTGTGTTGATTAGTTTTATTTATCTCATCCCCCTGTGTCCTGGTTGTGGTTCCCTTGTTTTGCTTCTGGTTGCCCCTGCTGGTCCCTCTTCGTCCGACCAGTGTACTTGGGGTTGATTTCATCTCCTTCCTCTGGTACGCCGGCCTCTCCCTAAAAAAGGAGGTCGTAGGTTGGGTTGGTAGTAGGCCTGTGGGCCGGGTTGGTACATTGGTGGCCGTCCGAAGAATGGGTTCTGTGGTGGCGGATTGAATAGTGGTGGGCCATAATGTTGGCCTTGGTGATGATATGTGTCCCATGGTTGTCGCCAAGTTGGTGTTCTTCCTCTGTTTCGCATATTGTGTGTACTGCCAGTACTGGATCCACTGGAGAAAGAACTATCATCCTCTGAATTGTCTGATTTGTGTTCCTGTCGTTGGGGTATAGAGTAATTTTCATCAGCATATGGATAGGCTTTGTTATATGAGAACCGTTTAAGGTCCTTCTGAAATTTGTTAATTTTAGACTGGGTAAGGTACTCCTTATATTCTGTCACTTCCCTGTTGGTTTCTTCCAATTTTTTCTTAAAGCATGTGAGAGTAGTTTTAAAATGGTTCTCGGTTGCTTGAATGTCAATAATCATGGCATCGGAGAGGCGTTTTGCGGTCTTTATAATTAGCACTAGCCAGTCCCTGGTACAGTGCCACGCTATCTGTGCCCAGTCTTTCCTGAAGGAGGCATCCTCCAGGAAAATCCTGGGAGCATTGGTCACTAGTAAGCCCTTAGGTGCTGTATTGGTACGGAGATACTCTGTGAGGATTACACCATGTAAAATGGTGCGAATTCTATTGCGCTTTTGTTCCGTGAGTTTATCCCAGTCAGTTGTCTGGGCTATTGCTTGGGATATGTTGACATCAGCCATTAGGGGTGGATTAGAAAGAATTTCACTGATCTCTTCTTCAGCGAAGGTTAGGCCGGGGTTCTCCGCCATGGTAAGAGGCGGTGGTAGTGGGATATACTCTTACAGCTGTACGCTGCTGATAATGATAGTAATCAAAAGGAAGAGCGAGGAGGTAGAATGCCAGTTCACTTCCCCTGGGTATAGTATGATAATCAAAAGGAACTAGCTACTGGATAAGAGCTCCTGATATGTGTATGCAATGCAACACAATTGTGTTTTATAGAAGACCCTCACTCACCAACCTGGTTGGTGACATGCTTCATCATCGCGTCCCACCCAAGGTACCGAATGTACCTTGGGTGTGCTGCAACGCCTGGATACATCGGAGCTGGTTGTGTGCCGTGAGTGTGCAGTGAAAGTGAGATGAATGTGGTTTAAAAAGCTGTCCGTAGGGTCCCGTTTAAATAACAAGAGGACTATTTTAATGTATGGGCCCCCGGCAGTGGTTAAAAAACGAGAGGTGGATATCTGTGGAGTTAACTAGGCTCCAATATCCTGGTCAACATGTTTCAGCCAGTCTCTCTGTACTAGGCTGGCTTTCTTCAGGACCTTATGTGAGTGAAAATTTAAAATGGTGGTCTAAAACTAAATCTGTAAGAGACCATCTATGTGGTGCACTCGCTAAGGTGCATTATGTGGTAGAGGATGATTTCCTCTCGCGACGCATACCTGTAGTAGGGGGTAAAGAAGGACGACAAACAAACATACACAATAAAACATTTAGATGATGTTATTTGAACACATCTATTAGTGTGAGTCAGGAGCGTGGTGTCCGTGCCCTATTCGGATAAAATTCGTAGTGAGGACGGACCGTGGCGTTATTGTGCATTGTAATTAAATCAAAACAATGTTTACGCCTCTTATATATGCGTTATCGGGTGAAAATCAATATGCGATCTAACATGGTGGTAAATATAAAAAAATATGGAGATAAAAACAACTTATGCTCACTCAGCAATTGTCTGATAAATGCCCCATGAGTTCCGAGGGGGGGGGCCTGACCTATTGTCACACTCTGTGTGTTTTAAGAAAGGAAAAGGAAAAAGAAAAAAGAGTGAAGGCACATACATCGTGGAATATTGGCGTGCCGTATTGCTGCGGGACTCCTAGTCCCTCTATGGCTGGAACCCCCCTGAACAGAGCCCCACTTACTTCTTCAAGATCAAAGGCCCGTCTCCGTACCTAGTCTGGCCGCATCGGAACTCCGATGGTAAATGACTGGTACGGGGTGGGGGTTTAAATACCTTAGCAGCTTCTGCCGGTAAAAGCAGGTTTTCTCTAATAGCCTCCAGGTGCGGGTGATCAGTATCCATTCCGTGCACCTGCGAGAATAAACAGAGAAGAAAGCATGCGCACGTGTATGGTTGTTTACGTTGCGTGTGAAAATAAAGTTAAATAAATTATTTGTAAATAAATAGAGTATCGGGTAATTCCCTGTATGATGTAGTTTAACTTTATAATTGGAGTGGAACTTCTAATCGGCTGTATTAGACTGGAGAAAGCGCGCTAGTAATATTGGTTATTAGGGTATGTCCCCATAGAAATGAGAGGACTCCGTACTGGGTCTGCCTCCTGGGAGGCGTTAACCATATGCGCACGGGTTTTGTATCGTGCGTATATTCAAGATGTAACTATTAGACAATCTATTATGAGTTAGGGAGGCCGATGTTAAATGGGACGCCTGTTAGTTGCAGACTCGTTAATTTGGAAGTACATATATTCCCCTCTGCATGTTGCAGTGTATAAATGAGTCATACATAAGAGAATGGTCATGATAAGGACACAAGGTGTTAGTGAGAACATGGGGGTTTTAAGCTCTTAGTGAGTGAGGGATTCATGTGTTTACAGCAAATATACTGAGAAAGGTAGTCAAACGTGAATACTATTCCACGGTATATTATCATTCAATCCTGTGTTGTTAGTGGAAAGACGATATATCCAACGTTGTTCCTTTTGCAGAAGGGTTTTCTCATGAGTATTGCTATGGCATGTGATCTGTTCTATGATGGTCCACCTGATGTCATTAGGTGTATGCCCTGTAGTGAGGAAATGGTCTGTGAGTTTGCTCAAGTTCTTTTTGCAGCGTATAGTGCTGCAATGTTCCACAATGCGTGTCCTGACTTTACGGCTTGTCATGCCTACATAACGTAATTTGCATGGGCATTCAATTAAATAAATTACATTTGTAGAGTTACAGTTTGTGTGTTTGGTTTGGTGCCAAGTTTTGTCTGTTTCTAGATTTAATGTCTTGGTTGCTTTAGTCAAATGGCAGACGCTGCAATCACCACAGGGATAGTGACCTACTATCATTGGGAGGCCCCATGCGTTCAGTATGGTGTTGGTCACGGGGGTAGGTCTTGCCTTTGGTCTGGTGGAGACCAGGCGGTCCCTGAGGCTGCCCGCTTTTTATAAGAAAAAAGCGGGGGGTCCCATGAGAGGTTACCAGTATTGAGTATGCGCCGATATCTTTTAATTATTTTAGCCACCTGATTGGAGGCCGCATTGTACGTGGTAACACAGGCGAGTCGAGTCGGAGTATTATCCTGTATATTGTCTTCCAAAAGGGATTCTCTCGGTTGGTTCCGTGCCCGTTTGTTGGTAATACGAATGATTTTATCTGGGTAGCCACGTTCCCCTAGCTTCTTTGCCAACGCTGATGATTGTGTTTTGTAATCCTCTATATGGCTACAGTTGCGGCGTATGCGCAAGAATTGGCCATATGGAAGGTTTTCCCGGAGAGGCCTGGGATGGAAGCTTCCAAATTGAAGCAAAGAGTTTCTGGAGGTCGGTTTATAGTAGGTCGTGGTCTGGAGTTTACCCGCTATGGCCATGATGTTGAGATCCAGAAAAGCGATATTGGAATTGCTGGCACTGCTGGTGAATCGCAGGAAAGGATCCCGTTCATTCAGCCATATGAGAAAAGAAGTCAATGAATCATTAGATCCTGTCCATATCAGGAGGATGTCGTCAATGTAACGGCGCCAGAATTGAATATTTTGGCTGTATGGGTTATTAGCTGGTAAGATGTGTGTTTTCTCAAAATGATAGACATAAAGTCCAGCCACACTGGGAGCAAAACGCTGCCCATAGACGTTCCATTCGTCTGTAAGTAGAAATCACCCTCAAATTCAAAATAATTCTGTTTGAGGGCTAGCGTTGCGCATTGCAAGATGAATTCTCTTGGCGTGGTGTGTTCCCAAGTGGATTCTTGTAGCATAGTTCTGAGGACCCTAATGGTGTCGTCCTGAGGGAGACTGGTATATAGGCTTTCAATGTCCAGGCCCACTAAGAGTTGGGACATGGGATCAAAGTCGATGTCCTGGATCAAGTTCAATAGATGTTTTGTGTCCTTGATGTACGTGGACGACTTCTGCACCATAGGGTTTAGGAAAAAATCACAGAAACGTGATAGTGGTTCCAATAAGGAATTGATTCCTGACACTATAGGGCGACCAGGTGGTGGTCTTGTTTCCTTATGAATTTTTGGAACTGTGTAGAAATATGGTATTTTCGGTTTTTGGTGCAGAGGAAGTCTGCTTCCTGTTTAGAGATCTTATTAAGTACCTCTGCTGTCTATACCAGAGAAATGATGGTATTCTGTAGTGTGGTGGTAGGGTCTTCCTGGAGTCGTCTATAGTTTCTGGCGTCACTTAGTAGTCTTCTACATTCATTAGTGTAATCCATTTTGTTCTGGATGACTATACCACCCCCTTGTCCGCTGGTTTTATGACAATGTGGGGGTTGTCTTGGAGATTATGTACAGCTTCCCTTTCTTTTTTGGTGAAGTTGTTGAAAGGTTTAGGTTGTTTCAGTTCCTCAATTTGTTTGAAGACCGCCTGTTCAAAGGTGGCTACTTCAACTGGGATGCATACTGGTGGTGGTAGAAAAGTGGACTTCGGTCTGAGTCCTGTTTAATTGATTAAGCGTGTTGTCTCTGTCGACGGCTGCTTCTCAAAGAATGCCTTTAGTTTTAATTTACGAAAAAAATCGGCCAATTCCACATGAAGTTGGAATTTGTCTAGACGGGTTGTGGGCACAATTGAGAGTCCTTTGTTGAGGACCCCTTCCTCTGCCACAGAGAGTGGAGTATCTGACAGATTAAACACCAGGGATGGTGTGTGTTGATTAGTTTTATTTATCTCATCCCCCTGTGTCCTGGTTGTGGTTCCCTTGTTTTGCTTCTGGTTGCCCCTGCTGGTCCCTCTTCGTCCGACCAGTGTACTTGGGGTTGATTTCGTCTCCTTCCTCTGGTACGCCGGCCTCTCCCTAAAAAAGGAGGGCGTAACTTGAACTGTATAACAGCTCTATGCACGCGTATTAAAGACGTATGTAACACGCGGAGTTCTGCAAGCGTCTCCTTTGTCAAACGACGCAGGTGTGGGGAATACCCAACCAAAATGGGCCACGTTGCCCCATCTATCGATAAAGGACCTAAACGTACCGGCGTTATTGGGTGAGGAAGGGCGCCATTAAACCAAATTTGGTGTTGCCAAGCTGTAAGTGGAACCTCTAGAGCCCGATAGGGCTGATAAGCATTAGGAAGGGCCGTAGGCGTGTATTCGTGAAACAAGTTATCTGCTCCATCCACCGCCGGAAAGGTGACCCAAGAATAAAACACTTCGAAGCGGTAAGCCGCATCTGCTTCTACTACAAAAATCAGCGCAACACCAGCATTCGGGACTCCATTCTGAGTCAAATAAGCCGTGAGTGCTGCCCTATTAGCGGCCGGAACCGGGACCGACATAACCGATAAGAAAGAATAACAACCTAAAGCGCGGCAGCACAATAAAGGGTTAATAAGAAAGAGAAACCTTTTAAAACTTCAAGCTTGAAAGAACCTATAAAAACATCAATATAGGAGGTCACACCGTCACAACTGTCTCCGGAAACAGAAGTGAGGGTATTGTGGACAAGCACAAGCTTTACTCAAGCGTCTCGCAGATAAGAACCAGACCAAACGTTGGTGGCGCGATGTTGCAGGGATTCTGCACATATACAGAACTATGCGCAGGAAAACGGGACCTCAGTGAATAGGGGTGTACCAGCCTACCACATTAGTACCCAAAATCCCAAACTGACTAGCTATAGTGTCTCATTCGTTCTCCGACTAACAGCGAAGCTACCAATGATTAGACAACCCAGAACACGACACTCCGGTCTCTCTCAGGAATCGCGGGAGCCAGACAACTCTTTCGCTCACTCACTCATACTTGTCCACAATGCGAGTAATCAGAGCCACGATATAGTTTAAAATGTTTATTTCAACTAACTCGCTCTATGGTACAGTACACGTGCCATTATTAGCAGCAAAATGCATAAACACCAATATAGTCAGCATTGTCACAATTCCATAGAATATAAACGGGGATATCATTTTGTAAAGACAGTGGAAAAGGTCTACAATACCTAACCACCCTCCCCGTGGTAAGAAATAGTTTATTATAAAAAAGAAGACCTCTGGGCTTTGTCAGCAGACCCCATACCTCAAGGCCTAGATGAAAGGTTTACATCTCAGGACAAGCACAGCTCTTCTTTCCGGAAAGGAATCTCTCCAAGTGCCTGCACCACATGTGTTGCTTGCAATATTAAAGCATACGATTTTCAGTAGTGCAGCTGTGTGTCATGTTATGTCTAGGTGCGAGGGACTGACCAGAACAGAATAACAAGGGGCATTGTTGATCGACCTTGTACATCGTGTGCAGACTAAACCCCAGAGCACAGCAGAGAACGCGAAAAGCAGACAGTTCTCATGTGAAAGAGCACAAACAGAGTCTTGCGAAATCTATGCATGCAGTGTCGTGCGCAAAAGCAGCCTCATAGCAGCGAAGCTCATGTTAACTTAGCAGATGTCAACCATGGCCCCACAATCCATACCACACCCTCCCCCTGGTAAGATCTTCGCATGTAGACATCGCACGAAAACAGAGTTCAAAAGTACGAGCAGAGTTCTAAAGCGTGATTAAGAGAGAGAGAAAAAAGAAAACCATTAGGAAAAAAATAAGTTCGTTTAAAGGGCCTTAGAAATCCAAGGACAGGTGAATTTAATCCATCAGAGTGTAGGAGCAATAAAATGCAATACCCTCCAGAAGGAAATCATTGCTGTTGGTAGAAAAAAAGGACGCCATCCAGTTCATCAAATCGAACTAACACGTGTGCTCCTCATATGCAGGTGCCTCCATTAGCATTTCCGGACAACTTGCGTGATATTCGATGTAACTTTGAAGTAGGAGATTCTGCGCAGCCTCACAGACATCCCATTGAGCCAAGATACCAAGTGTAGCCGCAAGTGCCATAAAGCCAACCCCAGAACAGTCCCGCTCATGGGCCACTAAGGGACCCATCAGCCGGTCGAAATTCGGGTCCGGACATGACGAATTGGAGAGGCACAAATCCAATGCCCACGCAAACGGACATTGTAGACATGAAAAAACAGGTTGCACGCAAGTGAAGTATGGAAAGCGGAAGGACAACCCATAAGACACACTGAGAGCTGCCAGTGGTAGTGCATCGAAGCATTCATGCATACGATCACGGAGCAATTGCAGCCGATCTTGTCTGTGCAGTACCAAAAGAGGAGCAGCCATTGCGCAGCAGACACAGTAGAAGCAGGATTCCAGCAGCTAACGCCAGCATTAGAGGGAAGCCACCAAAGACGCTGGAAAAGATAGAATGAATGAATGCAGGTATAACACCAAATATTGTCTGAAAAGAAGTCACAAGGCCAGAGCCGACAGCTTTAAAAAAATGAGCAAGGCCACTCGTGTCAGACGCATTAAATATGAGGTGTATTAGCTCCCCAAAATGTAGTGGGAGATTAGTTGTTAAAAGAGTTTGAATTTCACTTGCAGCGCTAGCCACCTGCAGGTTGAAGGTTTCTCGTGCGGAGGTAAGGGCGACTTCTTGTTGGGTTAAAAGCGCCTTTAATCTGCTCAACTTGTTGAAATCTGCTTTCAAAGTTGGTATGGAAGGCCAAATTGAGCTATCGAGCTGCCCACGCGGGGGAGGAAAAAGCACATTTTTACAACAAATTACGCGCTGTGAAACCGTTACTATGTATGGTATGCCAGCCAGCAAGCCGCAGCATTCATGGTTATTTAGAATAAGATAACTACCGTTAGTAAGCAGAGAGAACTTGGAAATTATTGCGGGAACCGGATTACCTTTTAAAACACATGCAAGGTTCGGAGCTGACATATTACATGCTCTGTGCAACTTGATATTTTTGCAAACAAGCGAATGACCCACTGTAGAATCACAGTCCTCCCCTGTAAGGTAAACTTCAGTTTCTTCCCGCAAACAGCGGTAGGTAAAAGGCAAAGACCACAGTTCATGCAGAAAAGCGCTACCCAAGGGTTCACAGCGGCCTAACGGGTAATGTTTCATACAGGAGCTGAGTTGGAACAGCGAGAAAGGCAAAGATATGACCCCATGAATTAGCCAAACAGCAGTGTCAGTTTCCGCTACAGAAAAGGGTAAAGGGTCTATTTTTTCGATATGTAGAAGAGTGTAAGTTGCATCTTTCATGGACATGAACTGCTGTTTGTCAGTTAAATTAAATGGTAAAAACAAAGCAGTCGCATTTAAATAATCCCATGGTACTTTTCCCATTTTTAGAGTTTGTAAAGTGCATGCGAATTGCATGACAGAACGCAATTGATTTTGACCATGATATAACAGAGACACATCTTCTTGCACAATATCAATAACAGAAGAAACAATATTATCTAATGTATAAATGCGGGAAGATAGTGTGTTAATACTATTATCGACAACAGCTAGAACCTTTTCTAAGTTTGCTTGGTCAATTTCCCACAGACGTGACGCCGCTTCAATTTGTGAAAGTTTCCATATTTCATTGTAAGCTGCGTAATAGAATCTCTTTGTTCTAGGAACCCTTGGTCCCAAGACAAAGTCGGCCAAATTAATGTTGTTGGACAACAACGATAAATGTTGTTTGACGGACGATAGTGTAGAGTGCTGCAACCACTGTTGACATAATTTTCCAACCGAATAGGTTGTTACCGAAAGTGTATCTGGAAATCGTGGGTCGGGTCTGTCTTGCATATAACCCGAATTGGTGTTATGAAAACGAAGTTGGCAGGCATTCGAACTTGTCTGCCAAACTCGCCAACCTAAATAATCCAATTCAGACACATCAAAAGTGTTATTTTGAAATAAAGATTGTAAGGCTTCAATGGTATAATTTGTGTATATGCGCCAATTATTATACTCAGCTACAGAAGGAATAGCAGGGGCGTTTAACTTTTTTGCAGTTGCCAAACCAAAGCAAGTTGTCTGGTAAACTGTTTCATTTATAAACAAAATTTGTGTTGGGATGAGGCAGGCACGATATAAGGCTTCAGTGCCTCGCACCTGCCAGGACCTAGAACCCCAGATCGATTTCAAATCAACGGTGGCCCTCCAATGATCATAACCCTTGATAGACAGATCATGTCTGAAAGAATTTGAATAAATCAATTTTGTATGGGTCAACATTACTTTGGGAGTTGATGGAACATTTCATTTAAAATAATACGACCCGGGTGTTGACCTATCAAAGTCCGTAAAATATGTCATTTGTCTCTAAGAGTTTTTGAACTACCTTTTAATGGTGCAGGACAATGTTCCCACTGGGTGTAATTGACAACAGGACGTAATGTATTAGTCTTGTGTAGGAAATGATGTCCATAATGTTGATAACAGAACAAATCAGCATAATTGGCAGAATTTAAATATAAATCTTCAGCATTAAAAGCAGCATAATATTTCAAATCAGAAAATAATGATTGTATAGCATGCACATCCCAGTCGTCGGAGTGTATGTCCTTCGTTACCACATCACCCATGGAGACGCGAAACACGTATGGAACGTTAATAATTTCCGTCGGACCATGGACCTGATAATCCACTTTATCCCAGATGATGCCATCCGCAACTGGAAATGCTGAAATGTTAACAAGAGTTTGGTCACGCTTCATGATGTGGGAAGATGAGTGAGGGGCCAAAATACCATCAACCAAGTTCACAGCAGAGCGTTCAGGTAAGTAGTGACCATTAATGAGTAGGAAAAACACCGTCACAAACCCAATTGACATAAAGAGAAAAATCGTGATCAGAATTAACCAGATGTATGTCCAGGGAGGGACCAAATAAGTCTGTTTAAACCAAGAAACAAAAATAGACAATTTGGTAGGGCCAATTGAAATGGTGGAAGACGAGTCAAAAGAAAAATTGTCATGGTGTAATGAGCCTTCAGGCAAGCCATGCAAAGACTCACTTGTGGAATAAGCATACTCAACGTCCTCGTTGCAGGAGGGAGCAGGAGGGACAGATAAATGGTCAACAACAGGGTCCATCTCGATGACAGTGTCATTAGGTGAGCTGAAAGATGCGCTAACCCCAGGATTTCTCGAAATTGTGGTACACGAAACAGCAGGCATCACACTATTCAGAATCGGCCAGATGTTGTAGCTTGACATTGTCAATGGAGATGTATCTGTTGTCCTTGCGACCAGGAAGCGGTGGTAAAATGACTGTACGAGTGCCCTTCAAGCCAAGCACTGGAACCGGTGCACGATAAGAGGGACCAAATTCTTTTTTGTTCTCCAACTTCTCTCGGACCAGATCACCAACTTTTGGAAGCCAGCCGGCCACCGGAATCAGCAGTGCAGCATCTGTTGCTGAAGGCAAATGTTCAGTAGCAAGACGGGCATGGGTCTCTTGTAGGTCCTGTAACTTAGTAGAATGATTATCTACGTCAAAGGTTGCGGCTGCCGCCGCAACGTCTAGACCATCAAGGTCTGGTACAAACATTTTGATGCCAAAGAGCATCTCGTATGGGGTCCGCCCACCCAGAGGTCTTCTAGGGAGATTATTAAGTGCACGTTGACCCCATACAAGTGGGCCAGCCAGTTCCTGCCAGTACCTAAGACTCTAGCTGTCAAGGATTGCTTTAAGTCACGGTTCATTCGCTCCACAATTGAATTGCCCTCAGGCCTGTATGGAGACGAAAACTGCACCAGCACCCCCAAAGACTTCATCGCATCCCTGTATGCCTTAGAGGCGAATGCAGGACCTTGGTCTGAATGAAAGGTGCCACAGGCAAAAATCCCTACAAAGACACGCAAATCCCTGATGACATTTCGAGCGTCAGCACTGCGTTGTGGACAAACCCAAAGGAATCTAGTGCACGAATCAACTGCAACCAAAATGTATTTATATGCAGTATCAGAAGTAAAAGGACCGCAGTGATCAAGATAAACACAGGCAAAGGGGCGATTCGCAATGCAAAGCTGTGTTTGTGGCGGACGTGTTACCGTAGAAGGCTTGATTTGTTGACAGATGTCACACGAAAGCCCATAAGTACGGGTCTGTTTATATAAACCACGCCACCAATAACGTTGCTGCAAGATAGAAACAGTCGCGGATACTCCGGCATGGACCGAAGCCATACCTTCGTGTGCGGTTTTGATCAAAGTGTGTCTGGGGTCCGCGTTGGGAATCAGCCGATCTCCAACGTCAGGTATTATAGCAAAAGGAACTTTTTCAGGAGTTAACTGATAAGAATACTTTGAAGGGAAAACCTGTGGATAATTAGAGCCCTCCGCAGTCGCAGCAATAGCTGCCAAAATGTCATTATCAATTTTAGTCATGGACCTGGTAACGGCTGCTACGGAACACGTCGCTACTGCAGATTTGGCTGCTTCATCAGCCAAAGAATTCCCAAGAGCGTGTGCTCCCACACGCTGATGGCCAAGAGTATGTATAACATGTGTGAGTGGCAGACGTTGTTTAAGATCCGCCACTCGAACCCAAAGCGTTTTATGTTTAATTGTGCTGCCTTTAGAATCTCGATAGTCATTTTGAGACCAAAAGAATAAGTTGTCATTGAAAGACTGAACACAGTAGTAAGAATCGCACACAATGAGCATAGAAACACTTGGATCTGCAAACTCGAGAGCAAGAACCAAAGCGCGCAGCTCGGCCAATTGGGTGGTACAGTCCCCTAGCGTCTGTGTATGCACTATACTAGACTTGAATTCTCCATTCACCATCGCACCAGCCACAATAGCGCAAGCCGCTGAATAAGCATGTTTAGAACCAGTGGCCGGTTGCGCCGAACCATCGGTGTAGATGATACATGTGTACTCCTCTAAGGGAAGCAAAGACAGAGGAGGTGGATGAACGTGTTCATACTGCAAGAACTCCTGTGTCTGAAGAGAGGGGTCAAAGATAAACGAGACATCCGGAGACGTCAAGGAAGTAGCCCATTGTATCCAATGGGGATGTAATGCTTTAGAGTTTGGTACACTCGCCTTTGTTACTGCTTCCAAAGCAGGGAAAGCTGTAACCACTAAAATGCGTTTCCCTTGTGCCAGTGCGCGTTCCTTCAGGACCGCCATCTGCACAGCTGTCAAAACTTTCTCGACAGAGGAAAACCGCATTTCGGCTGAAGTGTACAAATGTGATTTGTATGCAATAGGCACTGTGTCGCCTTCATTGTACGTCAAGTAAGTGAAACCCACCACGCCTGGCACGATTCGTATCACCAGGTTTGTGTGGTTGTCACGTGTCAACAAGTACTTAGATTCAAGTAGATCAGACTGCAAAGATTTCAGAATAGCAGAATGTTCCGGAAGCCAGCTGGCCTTTGAAAAGGTAGGTTGTATCAAAGCATAAAGAGGCTTGATACGCTGGGCATACTCGGGAATGTAAGACCTCCCGAAATTCAAAAATCCCAGCAAAGACTGAAGTTTTTTCAGGGTAGTCGGAGATTGCAAGCGTGCGCATTTCTCCAGAAAGTGGGGTGCCAAGCCCCGACCTTCATTATTGAGCTCATAGCCCAAAAACAACACCGCATAGCAAGCGATGTGTGATTTAGCAAAATTAAATTTGTATCCGTAGTCCGCAAACTGAAGGATGATGCGGTCAACACGGCATAGATGCGGCCACAATTTGTCGTCTGTGAGATAAAAATCATCAACATACGAGTATGCATCTGGGTCTATGCTGTCTAACAAAGAGACAACACGCGCGGTGAAAACCCCAGGGCTATTCTTATACCCCATAGGTAAACGTCGAAATTATTTCTGTTTTCCACCAGCCATGAATGCGGTCCATTGACTACATTCAGGGGCTAGGTTATGAATGTAAAAGCCATTGGAAATGTCAAGTGTCATTTTATATTTTTTACGCACTATACTGTCCACAAGTGCAGAGCTATGGGTATTCTGTACCACACAAGTACGACAATGAGAGTTCAAATGCCGGTAATCTAAAACTATGCGATAAGACCCATCGGGTTTGGACACAGTAAAAAGAGGATTATTCATCGGTGACACACATGTCTCAATCACTCCTTGGTACTCCAACTCAGTTAGAACATCAGAAACTGGACCTTTGGCTTCCCGCCGGATGGAATATTGGGGTTGAGGTTGAGGCATAGACCGCAATGGAATCTCATGTGGCGGAGAATCTTTATCCCAGCCCACTTGATTACGGTACACTGCCGGTGCCAGGGCCAAAGCCCACTCAGCTGCAAAAGCCTCTGCATGCTCCTTGGGGACGTAACGCAAAAAACTCAGAAGAATCACGTCCTCCCCCCTTGATGCGGCCAGTACAAAAGGTGGGGGCCAATCTGCCTCTGCTAACAAAATGTCATAGGAAGCGGTCAGATTCTCCCAAAAAATCCCTGTGACCACACGTTCAATGTCACCTTCAATTTGAAAAACTATATTATACAGCCTATCCGGGGGGGCAACCCGGGTGTCAGCTGTCTCTACTGTAATGAAAGTTTCAGTTGCTGTCGCCTCCAGACAAGGACGCAGTGCCTCCCACACTATGGTAACTTCCGCTGCGCTGTCGAGCAGAGTCACCGCCCAAGTCCAATCCAGCAGTCGGGTTCTCACCATCTGAGGCATATCTCGCTGTCAAAGCGGCAACCTTTTTCTTTGGAAACGGGGGACGGAAGCGTGCTTGCTCCTCTTGTTTCCCCTTGACGTCAAATTGACGAGGCTGATCACGTCTCTGTTGTGCAGGCTGACTCTTGCCACGATCCTTGCGAGCTCCACCACCGACTTGAGAGCCAGATGTGTCCTATAAAGAACGAGGAGAACGCTGATCAGGGACTTGAAACCTATCAGGAGACTTAATTTCCGCGCTGTCGCGCAAGTCATAAGTACGCTCAGAAGTGTCAGGTGTTGGTGAACCAGCATGCGAACCCTGCTTCTGTTGTTGCTGCCCCTGTTTTTTATTTTTCCAGTTCTTTTTAGGAAAGAATGGACGTCCATTTTTATCTGTCTGGACTTTTGTGTAGTTTGAGATTGAGTTTGCGTTTGAGTAAAAGGCTTAACCCCCATACTATTGCGGCCTATGGTCTTATAAGCCTTTGCAATAATTTTCAGTAATTCGCGTGGTTTGTCTGCATCAGGCACAGCCTCCAAGCGATTTGCAACTTGAAAGCTTACCGCATCGCCCTTGACATTTGCAAGGATCATATCTGCAACCACGTCGAACACCCCACCAATCGCATCCCCAGCTCCACAGACGCTTCGGCTCCATGTTCATCTTGAACACGTTTAATCACTGTAGGGAGTACGGTCATGGAAGGAGTGCCGAAACACTTCGAATATACCGCTGCAAACACCTTGCCCCAGGTGTTACAATCAGCCAACTCGGGAAGTAAGTCCTTTGGCAAACTCATAGTCAATATCCTGTGTTTCTCCACAGGAGATGTGTTCGGAAAAACAGCCTCAATTTGGCCAAATTTTTCAGCAAGCCAATAAGGTAATTGATCCTTATTCTGCGGACGCTTGCCCATCACTGAATTTACCATAACGGGACTGATGGTCACACCACCGGGTCCTGCAGGTTGCGCAGCAACTCCAGGTGGTCCCACCTGAAAGTTGCATGACATGAACTGTATAACAGCTCTATGCATGCGTATTAAAGACGTATGTAACACGCGGAGTTCTGCAAGCGTCTCCTTTGTCAAACGACGCGGGTGTGGGGTATACCCAGCCAAAATGGGCCACGTTGCCCCATCTATCAATAAAGGACCTAAACGTACCGGCGTTATTGGGTGAGGAAGGGCGCCATTAAACCAAATTTGGTGTTGCCAAGCTGTAAGTGGAACCTCTAGAGCCCGATAGGGCTGATAAGCATTAGGAAGGGCCGTAGGCGTGTATTCGTGAAACAAGTTATCTGCTCCATCCACCGCCGGAAAGGTGACCCAAGAATAAAACACTTCGAAGCGGTAAGCCGCATCTGCTTCTACTACAAAAATCAGCGCAACACCAGCATTCGGGACTCCATTCTGAGTCAAATAAGCCGTGAGTGCTGCCCTATTAGCGGCCGGAACCGGGACCGACATAACCGATAAGAAAGAATAACAACCTAAAGCGCGGCAGCACAATAAAGGGTTAATAAGAAAGAGAAACCTTTTAAAACTTCAAGCTTGAAAGAACCTATAAAAACATCAATATAGGAGGTCACACCGTCACAACTGTCTCCGGAAACAGAAGTGAGGGTATTGTGGACAAGCACAAGCTTTACTCAAGCGTCTCGCAGATAAGAACCAGACCAAACGTTGGTGGCGCGATGTTGCAGGGATTCTGCACATATACAGAACTATGCGCAGGAAAACGGGACCTCAGTGAATAGGGGTGTACCAGCCTACCACATTAGTACCCAAAATCCCAAACTGACTAGCTATAGTGTCTCATTCGTTCTCCGACTAACAGCGAAGCTACCAATGATTAGACAACCCAGAACACGACACTCCGGTCTCTCTCAGGAATCGCGGGAGCCAGACAACTCTTTCGCTCACTCACTCATACTTGTCCACAATGCGAGTAATCAGAGCCACGATATAGTTTAAAATGTTTATTTCAACTAACTCGCTCTATGGTACAGTACACGTGCCATTATTAGCAGCAAAATGCATAAACACCAATATAGTCAGCATTGTCACAATTCCATAGAATATAAACGGGGATATCATTTTGTAAAGACAGTGGAAAAGGTCTACAATACCTAACCACCCTCCCCGTGGTAAGAAATAGTTTATTATAAAAAGAAGACCTCTGGGCTTTGTCAGCAGACCCCATACCTCAAGGCCTAGATGAAAGGTTTACATCTCAGGACAAGCACAGCTCTTCTTTCCGGAAAGGAATCTCTCCAAGTGCCTGCACCACATGTGTTGCTTGCAATATTAAAGCATACAATTTTCAGTAGTGCAGCTGTGTGTCATGTTATGTCTAGGTGCGAGGGACTGACCAGAACAGAATAACAAGGGGCATTGTTGATTGACCTTGTACATCGTGTGCAGACTAAACCCCAGAGCACAGCAGAGAACGCGAAAAGCAGACAGTTCTCATGTGAAAGAGCACAAACAGAGTCTTGCGAAATCTATGCATGCAGTGTCGTGCGCAAAAGCAGCCTCATGGCAGCGAAGCTCATGCTAACTTAGCAGATGTCAACAATGGCCCCACAATCCATACCACAAGACAACGCCAGTTTTACGGGTAAATCACAGAGTGAGTTAAATTGCTTGTGCGATCATGAAATTATAGAAACTATCGATTGTTCTGGGTGGTTGTCTCCAGTTCTTGCTCTTATAGCTGACCAGACTTTGAGATTATTCATAAAGTTATCCGATTTGCATCATAATATTTGGGTGGATCATGAACATCTAGACAAAATTAATGAGATGTTGTGCATTTTGAAGTGGGGTGTGATCTTTACTATTCTTCAGTAAACCTTCAGAAAGGACCTCAAGACCTGGCTCTTCGGATGACCTCGGAGCTGCCCGAACCCCCTCCCCATTGCCTTGAGACCCTCATGGGTGAGTAGTGCGCTATATAAATCCCCGATTGATTGATTGATTGATTGATATATCCGCTGCTTACCACCAGAAAATGCTAATTGATAATTCCAAACATCTCACCTCCTTTGTCACTCCTGTTGGAGCATTCCATTAGAAACGCATGCCTTTCAGCTTTGCATCAGCTTCCTCAGTTTTTCAAAGGCTCATGAGATTAATGTTCCAGGGTCAGGATGGGGTTTTATATTTCCAGGATGACATCCTAGTATTTGGAAGCAGTGTAACAGACTATGACGAAAGGCTGACCAGAGATTTGTCGGTATTGAGAAGAAGACGCTTGACATTGCGTTCTGGCAAATGGAGGTTTCAAGCACGTGTTATGAATTACTTAGTGCACGACATAAGTGTTAAGAATATAGAACCTAAAGTGAACATGTTGAATGCTTTTGAGGAAGCTCCATGCCCCAAGAATAAGGAGCCTCTAAAATCGTATGTGGGTTTAGATGAGTATTATTTAAAATGTGTCCCTCACTGTGACCAAAAAAACTGAAGCCTTAAGAAACTTATTTAAAAAAGAAAGTATGTATGTTTGAAGTGAGATGTGCCAATGGCTGAAGAGAGGATGAAGTTTGATATGGTGGGTGCTCCACCTTTAAAACCATTCAATCCACATGACTGCAACATTATCATCACTGATGCCAGTAACAATGACCTGGTGGGGTCATGCTATTGCAGAAGCGAAAGGACGGTAGAGAAGATTTAATTGCATTCACTAGTAGAGCATTACAGGGATCTGAGTTGACTTCCTCGATCTTTGAGAAAGAAGCAATGGCATTGTGGTGGGCTACACAGCACTTTGGCACAAAAAGGGGTTGGAGAGCTATGACCAGGATTTCAAATTGGCAAAACTGCTTGAGGAATACCATTATCATGTGGAGTACGTACCTTGAAAGAGAAATGTAGTTGCAGATTATCTGTTCACAATGCCCTTTGTTGCCGAAGACGAGGTTGTGAAAGAAGATGAGGTTATAGTGCCTGGGGCGCATTAAACGTTAGTGTTGTCAAGTGATGCAACATCTGAGCAAGAGTGGAGAGATGCCCTTGAACTCTTTTCTCTTAAATGAGAAGTTAGGTGAGTAGTGGATGGCCTAGTGTGAAAATGTAAGCACAGAGTTTGGTCTTACTTGCATTTAGCATTCGAGTTGAAGTGTGAAGAACGTTTGGTGTGCAGAATTGAGTAATTGCTTGTATCATTCGATTTGAGGAAGATGGTGCTGGGAAAAGCCCACGCAGGGCATTTGGGAAGACGAGGGATGAAATGCAAGGTCAGCAAAGAATTTTGGTGGTAAGTGGTTAAGAAATCTGTTGAATGTGTTGTGCGTGACTGTTATAGATGTTTTGCAAGGACTATTCAGTAGGGAAGGTTATCCTAACCAATTTCTGACTGATAATACCATGAAATTAGTCTCTGAAGATATTGTGAGATTTCTATCTGAATATGGTATCATTCAAAACCGCACCTCATTATATCATCCAAGGAGCAATGGTTTAGTTCAACTGGAAACATGCCGTCAGTGACATGTTGAGGCCTATGCGATCGACGCCTAATGAAACAACTGGCGTCACACCTTTTGTGTTATTGAGGGGGTGAATTCTCTGGTTCAAATTGAATAGTGAGTGATTTGATGGGACATCACACTATTGCTTCTTATCTGTTAAAAAAGTAGTGGCTGATAGTAGGAAGGTCCAGGCTAGTTATTGGTGCAATGATCTTTGTGGCAAGGAGTGAACGTGAAAGAAGGTTGTTGGGTGAGGGTGAAGAAGCTGTGGTAATGGGTCAGTCAAGGTACTTTTCCCCCATGTGAGTTGTTCGTGTACTGTCCCATGCGATGCACACCAGTGATGGTTGTGCCTGGAAGCAGGATGGAATTGCGTTGATTCTAGTCGACAAGGTTGACATGGAACATAATCATCTAAAAAATGCAAACAGTGAAGTACACAAGGAAGTTCTGTGATAGTACAAAGTTGTAAGGCTCTTAGCAGAAAGAATCACATTTGAGGATCGGAAGACATTATGTGTAAAATGACAAACGTCTGTATAGGTCTGCCAAGGCATCTGAATTGTGACTATTACATTGGAATATAATATGAAAACTGACTAATGTTTGAATAAAAATACTTGGGAAAACATGAACAGCACAAAACTACATTTGTGTTAAGGAATTCATAATCTGAAGAAACATTTCTGAAGAATTACCGCTATGAAGAAATCGTTGTGAACAGAAGTTAGCAATAACAAATTTTGCTTTTAAGCCTCTGTAACGAAATTTAAAATGACACCAAAATATATTTATCTTGTTATCTGTGAAAAAACAATTTGACATAAAAAATAAAGGCTCAACAATGTTTAAAAAGGCAATGGTTACAGATTGGATGAATTTAGAGTAGGATTTATGGTAAAACGTTTGGTTGGATAAAGAGTTACTTTTAAATATAGGGTTACTTTTTGTGTAAAGTAAGGCTAAGAATTAGCTTTAGTGTTACGGATAGGGCTGTGGTTAATGTTGGTGGGGTTGATTATAATACATATATTTTATTAAATAATTTGAGGGCGTTTTCTATTCTAGTCTAATTAATGTTAACTTAATTTTTTGGGCAATATTTCTGGTGGGTTCTTCATAAAAATATTTCTTTATAAAGAATTCTTCATTTGAACACTTTTCCCATGAGGAAACAGAGAAATGTAAATAATGTATTATGATGCATGGAATTAAGAGTATCACAGTTAATATTAACTTGTTTACAATAACTAGTTACTTGATCAGTCACATTTCCAGCATCATTGAGCTGAAGGTACAGGTTGAAATTAATATTGTAGTTAAAAAATGCTTGTTGACAAGCATATTATAATAGAGAAATGAAGCTGCAACTGACCATGAAAAATGTTTGCGCTTCATGGACTTGGATCTGATTGAAAATGCACCCTATTATGGGAAGGGGAAGTAATTTATCTGATGGTGATGCCAACAGAATCCGGTACTGTGGCATAATGCACAATGTCAATGTGACCCCTCACTGGGCAGGAGAAAAACCCTATATCGCTGGATGACTGGAGAGAGTACTGATGAAAGGACAGCTGGATGTGAGAGAGACAGACTCTCTCATCATTTTTCACTGTTTCCGCTCCTTCTCATGGACACCTAGGGGCATATTTACAAGAACTGACGCATCGGCATTGATGCGTCAGATTTCTTGCACCTGCCGCAAACGCCCTAACGACGCCATGCATGTGCTGTATTTACAATACAGTTAGCCATTGCGCAAGGATCCACGGATGCATCTGAAATTGTGACACATCTTTTGGCTCTAAAGTGACTGATTGCTGGAGTTGGTCGTCAGACTGCCGCAACTCCAGCAATGTGTCAGAACACCGAGGCGAGTCCCATGTTAATCCCTACGCCTGGTTTGAGAAGGCATTGGAATTTTGACGCAGTCAAATCGTAGATTGACGCAGTGAAAAGTTGCAAATTTCACTGCATCAGTTCTACTTGGCTTTTATCGTGGAAACGCCTACCCTGCATACATTATACCTGGCGCAGGTATAATGTGACGCAGGCCTCTACAAACTGATGCATTGGGCCAATGCATCAGTTTGTAAATATGGAGCAGTGTGGAGTACTGATTACATCACCGCTGCATTAAAACAATGATGCTACAGTGGCCCTAGCTCCTTGTAAATATGCCCCCTAGTTTGCTAATCAGCTGGTGGTTGCTAGGTTGGCAGATGAGATAAAGAAAAGCCTGTGCAACATGACCGCAATAAACAGGCAAGCGTATATGTGAAGACTCTGCTTAATGGAAAAAAGACACAGATAAAATAATTGCCTTGAATGGATGGGAGACAATGTTCCCACCCTTGTTTGGCAACTTCAGGTTCAAGAGATCTGCCAGATGTCATTTTCCCTAAGATACAACTACCAGGTTTAAACAAAACAACATCTAAGAAATAGCTTTCTTCAGAAAAACTGGAGAGACACAGACATCTTATTCTCAGTTTATGGAACAAGATGGTTCTTTCACTATCTGTATATTGGCTAGATATATAATTGCCTCCAACAAATTTGGCATGTTTTCTAAAATGTATATGCACAAAGTTTTTATTGTTTTCAGGGTCACAGTAAACTGGAAGTATACTTTGGAATATTCTAGTAAAATTGTTTCTAATGAAAAAGCTGAGAGTATTTAACGTAAATAGAGGTAATTCTTTGAGCACCCGTAGTAGTTGTCGATGTAATGGTAAGTGATATAGAGGGCTCCCAAAAAGAGTGAGCAGTTGACCACTGTGGGTTAGTGATAGGTTAGGCAGAGAATATGGTTGGTGTGCAATGGTTGATGGGGAACAAATTGGATGTGCATAATATGAAAGGAGGGTGATTGAGAAAGATTGCCAGCAACTTTCATTATCTTAAACTATGAATATTTGTCACACTCTTTTCTCAGGAAAGGCCCCTGACTGTGGTCACTGTCCTCATTGGCTCTAGATTAGATTACTGTAACTCACACTACTTAGGTCTCAGCAAAAATTAATTGCACCCATTGCAATGTACACAGACCAAACCACCAGACTGATTCACATGGCCCCAATGCTTTATTAGAGCATCCGCCCTTCTAGAACAGCTCCCCATCTGCACCAGAGTTCAATTCAAGGCCCTTAGCATTATACATCATTCAAACCATTTTTCCCCTCGAATCCAGCACCACACGCCCATCAGTGCCCTTCAGTCTGCAAATCAGAACCTGCTATAAATA
Source organism: Calotriton arnoldi (assembly GCA_963921515.1). Taxonomy (NCBI): domain Eukaryota; kingdom Metazoa; phylum Chordata; class Amphibia; order Caudata; family Salamandridae; genus Calotriton; species Calotriton arnoldi. The sequence goes on from CAWUFW010010839.1 coordinate 394,042, forward strand.
CTGACAAAAAAGAACAAATGATAGACGGAATACTGAACAAATCAAACATTCACCCCCAGTCACAGATCTAGGTTTAATCCATCATTTATTTGCTCACCACGTCATCCCAGTTTGGGCCCAGCCATATACAAATCAGTCTTGACCCTGCTCCCCGTGGGAACAGTCCAGCTCAAACTGTTAGGCCTCCCTGGACCAGAAACAAGCCTCCTGGGACCGGTTTCAGGGTATCACCCCTCATCAACTAGGCTAGCTTGAATCCAGTGGCACAGTGAGCATGCGACCCACGTCTGGACAAACCCATCCCACTTAGGGCAACAAAAGCAAAAAGAACAAATGATGGACATAAAGCAGAACAAATTAAACTTTCACCCCCAGTGACAGATAAGTACAAGTACTGAGCATCTATAGATCAGCTATGAGAGTTCTCTCCTAATCATATATTGACCTGAAAGCTTACAACACCTTACATGTGACTAGAGGTGGGCTGAATGTTTCGTTCTTCCTGCAGAATTGGCAGAATTTTGGCCACTCCGCATTACTTTTTAATGTGTAATTCCGGACAAATTCCATCAGTCACCACTTGCCAGAATTTTTCTCATGCGAGGCTCCAGAATAAGCGAGCTGGTGCAAGCAAGAGAGATTTGGTGTCCCCTATTGCAATTTTCTAATTTGTGTGGTCGCAGGCCTTCACGAGCAGTCTCGGTCATAGGGCGGCCATTCGCATAGATTTGCTGCCGCTCGAGTAGATTTTCTATCCGAATGGCAGCAAAATCAACTCGAATTGTATTGCACTCTTGCGCATCGCATAGTGCTGTAAGGAATGAATTTTTTTAAAACACATTTTGACTTGCAGACCATATTAGAATTGCACTTTAAAATAACTTTTTCACATAGAGAAAAATTAACACATAGGGAAAACGTGCTTGCTTTAAACGTGTAAAAGAATCACTTTAGAATGCCTTTCAGTTTTAATAAAAGAATGCTTTCACATAGAAAATAACAACTAGGGACAATGTGCTTGCTTAAATGTATATGAAAATAACGTAATGAAAAATAAATTGTACTAGGCTATCATTCCTAAATGTGCCTCTTTAATTAGGCTCAAGCCTTTTCTTTCCACTCTTGCTCATAGCTAAGTAGATGTTTATTTAAGAAGATTTTGCCTAGCACCAGCATGTTGTTAAAGAATGTGCCAACTCCTTAGCTTCATCATACCATATTAGATCATTTCATATTAACAATTAACCTTGCTGTGAATTCATAATAAATAGACTGTTAGAATATATAATGATTTAGATATATTTTATGTATGCTTAACTAAAAAATCATTGATAGATTTGTTTCAGTGCATCTGACTAGCCTTTGTATTCACAATGGAACACTGAACGCAGCTTTTAGCTTAGGTAAGAAGGTTCTCATGAGAACTTTCTTCCATGTTTCTAACACTTGTAGCAGTGTTTTACTATATACTGGCATGAATGTTTACCATGGTAATCGGGAGGAGAAGCAACGGATGTTGATGACGCCATCGGATCAGTGGTTTCCATTGGATGAGAGATTCGAACACCTACTAAGTTTTGTTACATTATTGTGTGATTTTTATATTAATTAGTGTTCCTACTGAGTTGGGGAGAGAACCCACACTCTGATCTCTGAGACTTACTTGGTGAAGACCCCTTATGACGCAGCTGTAGGAGAGTCGCTCTTTTGCATCCTTTCCCTTGGTTACCGGCAGCTATTGCTAAAGGTGACTTTATTTTTCTTTCTTTTATTCTGATTTTCTCTGATCAATGCTACTTTAACGATCATTCCTCTATCACTGATATTTTGACGGTGGCTAATGCAGCTGTGGGGAACACGGCTGAGTTTCCAGAACATCTCTTTATGGGAAGTTCTAGTCTCTAACTAAGTTCCAAACTCTTGCTCTTTTCAGTAAAAGGAACTCCTTATGGGTTTCTCTGCATTGGGTAGATCAGGCTTTTTAGCTAGATAGTGACAATTTCCTTTATGGAACACTCTGTATTGATTTATGTTGTCCCTAATCGACCATTTACTCGATATTTCTGTAAACTGGACTAATCTGAATAAAAATGCAAAAAAAACATACTAATCCTTTAAGATAAATAAAGGCTCTGAAAACTTATTCTACCTATCATCATTTACTGTATATTAAGGATCTGGTAATTGATGATATATGTATGACTTGTGTTTTGTTCCAGCTCCATTCGTACTACGGTGGCAAAGGTCCATCTGACCTGTCAAGCACCATCTGGATTTCCAAGGTCGAATTTGTAAGTCGAGGTGTTTAGTGCTAAATACCATTTGGCCAATCCTTTAGGCGCTAACAGTGCCGTTCGCTCTGATTTTCAGTGCAACTCACGCTACCGACGCTAAGTTGCAGTGTGAGCTGCATATTTTACGCCCATTGGCGGAATTCTACTTTATCCCACAGAATTTTTCTGTAATTTCGCAAGTTCCACCTACCCGCTACGTGTGAGTACAAAAACTGTAACCTTTCACCATGAATTCAAGTAAAAAGTAAAAACATTTCACTTCTGCCCTTTCCATCTCAGCCTCAAGATGCAAAGTTGAATGCTGCACTATATGAACTACGGTAACATAACAAAGTAGAAGAGAGAACCAGCCAGGATATAGGAAGAACAGTAAAGAAAACAAAGACTGGGAGAGAGAGAAGGAGAGTAAAATATAAATATTGAACAGGTGTGATTCTGGAAAAAGTGGGCTGCAGCTTTCTTTTTTTCTTTTTTTTTTTTTACATGAAGGGCATTAAACATAATGGATTTTCCATGTTTGGAATGTCACTCATTTGAAAGAACAGTGATGAAACAGGTTCACAGTGTCAGTTTCTCGGAACAAGATTTCCTTAAATGTGTTTTTCTCCAAACTCCCATACCACCACAGTGTACCCTGGGGACAAAATAGCTTCCTACATTATCAAAACTTTACACAATGTAGTCAATCTTAGAACTCTTAAAAACCTGCCATAAAACAGTAATGCACACATCTTGCTTGTTTATCAACCTTACTCCGTCTGTGTGTTTCTTAAAACTGGGTAGCAAAAAATCGGTGGAGAATGGACTTACTTCTTAAATCAAGGAATTTGCATATGCAAAACGGGAGTAATCAAGTAGACCGGAAGATTAGGTGATGCTTATCAGGTTTGCCTGTACAAAGGCGCAAATCCGACCAAGAAAGAATATGGTTCATAAAATAGAGCAAATGATTGTCAGCAATGCATGTGTTCAAAATGTTATTTTTTTGTCTTAAGAAATAGTGAAAAGAGCGTTTACACCATGCATAATTAACAATGTTTGCGATGAAAATCCTTGTGAATAACCACTGTTCTTGATTTGCTGTCTGCTAATCAAATGCTCAAACTGTGGCTGTAATAGGTTACACTTGAAAAGTATTGCCTTCTCGGGCCTTCACTTTCAGAATTCATGAATAAATACTTGAAAACAAGGCCGGCTTTAGGGCGGTGAGACTGGTGCAGCTGCCCTGGGCAGTGACCTGGAGGGGGGGGGGGCACTTACCTCGGAGTAGGGGGGCTCTGTTTAGCATTAATGTACAATTTAAAAACACCTACTGCAGTGTTCCTTGTGCATTCATCTTTCAGGCAGCAATAAAAATGTCAAGTTAACTCAATATTCCTGCTAGACAGAAAGATAGGAGTTTTGTATAGTGGCAGTTTTGACTTGCCATACAGTAGCACAGAGTGTTAATATGCCTGCTGCAAAGAACAGATCTGTATTTTAGTTGGAGATCTGAGTGGATTAGTAAAGCCAGCCTTTCCCAGCACTTTAAAGCAAATGAAATGTATTTGAGAGAGGGGCTATGCCAGGTGGTAGTCAGGTAATCCGAGGAGGCGGTCATATTGGGGGGACGCCAAAAAGCATTGTCACACCGGGCTCCACCAGAGCTAAATCCGGCCCGCTTGAAAATAACCACAGGGATGCTTTTTTAAACTTAGAAGTTGTGTCTCTTTCTCACCAACTGATCTTTCCGTTGTCTCGGTAAAAACTGTTCCGGGTTGAGAGCAATGGAAAGATTGTAAAAACCATAAAATATAAAATTTAAAAAACCTAGTGCTGTTGGTTGCAGGAAACAGCTGCATGCACCACCACCAGAAACATTTGTTGTACTTGTAGTAGATACAGGGACAGGAGGCAAGAAGGAATCTGCTCAGCTATCCAGTCTGGGGGACTCCCAAAACCCCCATTCACTCTACCAGGAGCGCCCACTGTAGAGTGGGAGCATCATTGTGGCTCCAACCAATCAATGTAGGCAAATAAGAATAAAACAGAAGGCATCTTCTATTGGAACGGGTGCTGCCCCAAGAAGGAGAAGTGTTTGTGGAGTAAGGAAAGTCATGGAAATTAACTTAAATCATATAGTTAGAAAGGAAAGTGCAGTGTCAGTTTTTATGATTAAATTGATCAAGGGTATCGGTTTATGCATGTATAACTTCCAGAAGGAAATGATTATTTAGTTGATTGTGAGGATTCTTGAGATTGAAGATGCTCCTAGTTAAAGGTGATAGGCTGAAAAGGGGGAGTCATCCAGATTATTCTTTGGTGTTGAAAGTCAACCTTAAAAAGATACAAGGAATTACTAACAGGTAAATAAACACGTCCAAGACAAATGAAAAGGGCCAGAAAAATATCAAAGGTGTCCCGTTCAAAGGAGCTGGCTGTGCAAAGGGGCTTATTCACACACTGCACTTTGTAGCATGGTTAGTAGTACTACAATAGTACAACTCATGTTCTACAAATTGCTATTCACAAATGGACATTTGGTTACCTCCACCTCTAATCTGCTCCATGTAGAGTTCTCCAACCCATTTGCGGAGTTCTCCACACACAAAGCTATATGATTTAGTAGTAAATGTGGGAGGACCTGGGGCAGTGGCTGGGAATTGGGCAATACATACTACTAAATGGGAGAAGATTAGGAAGGGGTAAGGAGGGGTTATGAAGGGTAAGGAGGGATTTAGAGATAAACAAACAAACAACCCCACACATAAAAGATTAATTCCTTTGCTTTTCACAAACTTCACATCTGAATTTACTACCGCCAAAAAGGGCTCAAACGACTTTTATATAAACTCCAGCCGGCCTTGGAATAAGTCCAGCACCATACATGGTCACTCACAGGTATTGCAAAATGCTCTCATAGAATAAAGGGCCAGATGTACGACCATTGGCAATTGCGAGTCGCAAATTGCCCCAAATTGCGAGTCGCAATTTGCGAGTCGCAATTGCCAATGTACAACAGTGTCTGAGACACTGTTTGCAATTCCCAATGGGGTCGCAAATTGCATGACTCATACGTTTTAATGAATCTGTCGGTCTAAAACCCATTTGCGCATGCAAAAATCCATCGTACATCTGGCCCAAAGTAGGGACTTAAACTTATTTAGTTTAGTTTAAATAAATTAATATTTAAATTTTGTTTAAATTAATTAAAGCATTTCAACTAAGCCTGCTGTGGCATTACCCAACACTACCTAAAACATCTCAACATGGTGGTGGGAATATCAGGGACTGGGACTAACTAGGACATTGTGCTTTTTAAGGTACTGTGTCGTGCATGGGTAGGAGGTGGTTGGGTTCTGTTGGTTGTCAGTGTATGCAAAAATCAATAAAGTTGGTTATAAAAAAAATCTCAACATTCAGTTAATTGCTGGAAATGCGTCTATATATCGGTGTATGTATAGCATACACATAGCTAGAGAGCAACAGACCACTCAACATGAGCAGAAGCCCAGAATGAAATTCGAGATTGTTTACAATTATTTGGTATATTCCTGTGTGGCGCTTCCTCTCAAGTAACACTGGTGCATTCTCTGGCCATGTGGGTTTTCAGATCAATTCTGAATTGCAGGAGGATTAGGACAGTTTTAATGTTGATTTTGTGCTGTTGTTCCTGATATCGGGATCGTAGATGGCGATGGTCTATCTTTTATTATAATTTTTTTTATAGTTTTTGTTTTCTAGCCTGGTTATGCCATCTGATGTTGTGTGACCGAGTAGGTTATTTTCTAAGCTGGACACGGAGGTGTGCGATAAGTTGTATCCTCATGGGAAATGCAGCTGGTCTTGAAAATAATGCTGCAGCCCTGAAAGGAGAGGCAACACAGTCACTTCAGGACTGAATGATATAGTTCCACTTCTCTAGGCCTTTGAGGAAATCTGCTACGGAAAGTGGGATGCCTTTCGGGGGCCACAACGTGTGAGTGGGAAGGGTGTCGTGCAGAGCATTGGTGTCAACAAGGTGTGAATCGAATACGGTGTGGACTGTTTATTTAAGTTGATTTTAGTTGGGAGAGCTGGTATAATGCTATAGTGTATCATTGAAATATTTGTTCCCAGAGGCTACGTGTGAAAATCCAACATGTCAGGTAGTAAGGATAAGCCATAATGCACTCCACACTATAAGGTGTAAAGACTAACAGCAATGTTCATAAACAGAATGCCTGGTAGCCCCCCCATGGGTCAGTGACTCTCTCCCGGTCTGTTGCTCCTTCCCAAACACTGATTATCTGCCCTACCAAGTCCTTTTCCAGATCCTGGTGAACTCTTCTTCCTGGGTAGGTTTGGTCCTTGTTCCCTGAAAAAGAATAATAGACAGATATCTCTGTTTTATTCCCTATGCTGGAAAAATAAACTATGGTTGCCGCAACAAACCTTCCGGTGAACACACTAGGCTGGGATCATGACCCTCACCTTTGCTTGTCCCTGTCAGGTCTTGCAGTGTAAGCTTCTGATTAGTCCACCCTAATTAGTGCCACCAGTTTAATAGAAATTAATATAGTCACTTTCCTGGAGCCATGGCGAGCACACATCTCCTTCTTCTCTTAGGCATCTGGGTTCACACACCAGTATGACGTGTTGAATTTTTCCTTCCTGATCATGGTGATGTCCGTGCTCTTTCTCCTTCTGGTCTTGATTGGGAACCTGGCCTTACTGGTTGTTCTCCTCCTTGGGCTCCTGCCACATCTCTATTCAGCTCCGAGTCTTTTCTTTATGTCTGCTGCCTCTTCCAGGTCTTCGTCTCACATTGCTCCTTGCTCATCTCCCCAATGCGGCCACCCCAGCACACTCCTCCCTGTTGTTCTTAGCCTTTGCTCCACTATACCGCTCTCTTCTCCATGCTTTGTATGTTCCGCAGCAGCCATCTTAGATATCTTGGATCCTAATTTGGCCCCTTGCTAACAGTGTTATTAGAGTTGGTATTCCATAAATCATGGTGTCTGGACACCACCCTAGGGGCATCGTGGCCCCTGAATCTAAGTGATTTCTACTATACCTACGGTGTCAGTTATTTGCCTTGGCTTAGGGAGGGTTGTGAAATATTCAGGAATATATGATTCCTTTGAGGGCTGACTATTGACTTCATGGTGTTGGTCAGTGATGCGAGATCTACTTCACTATATGGAGAGCAGTTAGGGAACATTCTGGATGGGATACCTATGATTATTTCAGGTTTCTGCAATGACTAATATAAGATCTTGTGGTATCATTGTTTGCAGAAAAAATATTGCCATCTTTGCAACTAATAAATGACAATGAGGTAGATTAGGAAGGGTTAGGGGGAGGAACCAGTGTTACTTTATAGCATAACTAAATGTTCAATTGTTGTGTGGATGCAGGAGGTGTGAAATTGGGGTACAAGGGAAGGATGGTGTTTTTTGAATTTCAATGACAAAGTCTGTCATCATTACTTTATTTTGCATTATTTCAATGCAAAAATGTATAAACATTATTTAAAACAACATATATTACATATATTTGATTCATTTAAAAGATCCTATATAAAAACAATTAATATATCATCTAAAAACAAACTGCTATTCCAAATGCATCTACTTACTGCAGCGATAAATTGATTTTATATAGAATCTTTTAACTGTATGTATTTTATAAATAAATAAAGCAAAGATGACTGATACTTTCAATGACAATTCGTTTCATGCACATTTCATTTGCATATTTTCATTTGAAACTCTTTGTATTGTCCTGCAAAACATGTTCCACTTATTATTTCAGTACAACTAATTTAAAATATATTCTTCATGGTGAAATAAACAAATGACAGTATTAGCCTTAATGGCCATCTACTGAGGAATTAACAGTGGCTCCAATAGCTCTGCAAATATGTTGGTGTTCTTGCCCCGCCTCACCTACAGCTGTTCACATCATTATGTTGTAAGTGGTTACATACGGAGAGGCAATCAAGAGAGGCAGTAGCTCCTGTTGAGTCGAACAGTGTTTGGAGCCCTCTAAGAGATTTTACAGGATCATGTTTTCTTTTGTACTTGTGTCCTACTGCACCAACCTTTAGTGCCATTTTTAACTCTTCCACTAACCCATGTTCCGAGTTAATATGCCGTATGACTCCTGGTCCTGATTTGTTGGTTTGGGGAGGTAGAGCAGGTATTGGATTAATGGAAGAAGGCTATCCACTCATGGAGTGAGGCTTTGACCCAGAAATGAAGCTGGGATTGCTATCAAGGCATGTCTGCATATTGCAGCCAACTTCCTTCACCCTGCCTCTTCTTTTTGCTGTAACTATTTTTAGGTTTAAATCTTGTTTCATTATTTTCATAGAACAAGAAAAAGAATATCTCACCTACATGCATAGGTCAGCGAGCAAGAAAAAAGTAAGCTGAGGGGGATGAATGTGAGGGGGGGAGGAATCAGGAGTGTATGGAGAGTGTAGTATAATGCTTTCGATTAGTAAGGCCGCGTCTACTCAATGGCATGTATAATCATGTGCGATGTGTGGGGTCGGGTGCGAGGGTGGCTGAAACAATCAATTGGCAGGGTGTTCTGTTGGCAGGAGGCGAAGTACATGCAGGTATGCCGGACATGTCAGTTCTCTAAATTCCTCTGTAAGGTATTGAATGCAAGGACCCCAGGTTTTACCAAATTGGGGTAACCGGTTCTCGGAAAGTGCCGTAAGTTTCTTCATCCCTAAAAGGTCCCAGATTCTATGGAGCCAATCGGTAGGACTTGGTATTTTGTTTGCACCCATGGTGATACTTGAGATCATGGGATTTCCACGCACATGCTCCGCAAATGGCTCCATAAAAAAGAGCGAAAAGGAGTGGTGTCAAAGGACACCCCTGCCTTGTGCCGTGGGCGATGCCAAATAAAGGGGATGTAAGACCATTAAACTCGTACTGTCACCTGGGGTCCTGAGTAGCTGCATGATATCAATCTCGTGAATCAATGGTCCAAGTCTATTTTTGGGAGCACTTTTTACAAACAAGGACAGTGGACCCAGTCAAATACCTTTTCTGAATCAATCGAGAAGAGGAGGACAGGTACTCATTTGGTGTTATCGCTACGGCTCCGCTCAAGTATAAAATCCGTTTGATCAGGATCTACAAGGGATCGCATATGAGGTACCAGACGAGTTGCTAAAATATGGTAAACATTTTAGCATCGACATTTAGCAGCTAGATACGTCGACACGAAGATCAGTGAGTGGGATCTTTGTCCGATTTGGGTATAACTGTAACTGTGGCCTCTTTCATAGTATCTGTTAAGAAGCTGTGGGTGGCGAACTCCGCTCCGCTAGTGGAGTTTTCAGAGTTTTGCCAACTCCGCGCTCTGTGCCTGGGCTGTCCTCCTATCTCCTTGTCCTCGGCAGTGCAAAACACCTACGCTGCAAGACTCGCGAGGACTGCTCATGAGCGCGCATGAGCGCATGCGCAGTCCTTCTAAGCCCTGCAGCAAAGCGGTTTCACTTCCATTACGGACCAGGAAGGACTGCAGTGGAGAAACACCGCTGATCACCGCCATGGCAGACTGAGGTAAGCCATAAATCAGGTGGCAGTCTGGGGTTCAGGAACCCTCCAGGTCTGCTGCGTGCATGGTTAGGGCAGAGCGGAATTCCACTGAGTTTTTAGGCAACTCCATGGAATTCCACGTAGTGCCACTCCGCCAACTCCGCCCACCCTTACTGTTAAGATGCCTGTCTCACTAAATGAATTATATAGGCGTGTGAGAATAGGAGCCAAGGAGGGGGAAAATAGTTTTAAAAAGTCAGGTGGGTAGCCGTCCTGCCCAGGGGCTTTGCCTGATTGGAGATGGGAAATCGCCATCAACACTTCATCTGTGTATATGTATCGCACTAGGTGTAGAGCATGCTGTGGTTGTAGATGTTGTATGGATGCTTGATCTAGATCTGAAGTAGCATCTTCCTCTAACATATCTTCAGCTGCATAGAAGTCAGTGTAGAAGTGTTGAGATGCTTGTGCAATTTGTTCATCTTGGTTTAACCTAGTTCCGAGTGGTCCCTCTATCTCAGCCACCCTTTGACTATTCGCTTGCATTCAAAGGCAGTGAGCAAATAAGCAACCTGCCTTGTTTCCCCCTGTATAATATTTCTGTTTGGTTCGTAAAAGGGCATATTCTGCCCTGTCCATGTCCAAAGCTTTAAGCTGTTTCCTCACCACAGTGAGTTGTCCCTTGATGGGAACCCATTTGTTTATGTGTTTCTTCTAGTTCCCTCACCTTCCCCTTCAAATCAGCCCATTTGTCTCGCCTCAGTGATCGCCATAAAGCGACCCCAAATCACTGCCTTCAGAGTGTCCCACAACAATGCTATTGGTGTCCCTGGGGTATCATTGGTCCTCAAGAAAAAACGATTGCTTCTGTCAGTAACAGTTGCTGCGTATGTAAGACGTTTGAGGTTAAAGCACCAGGAGCGGCTTTGGTGGGATAGGCTAGATATATGGAATATGATGTGTATCGGGGAGTGTTCCTACAGGGCGGCAACCCTGATATCGGTGTCCTGAAGGAATGCCACTCAGCGCTGTGTCGCCAAGAAGAAATCAATTCTTGCATAAGATTGATTGGCTGCTGAGGAGAAAGAGTAGGTCTTTTCCCTAGGATGGGTCATGTGCCAAACATCAGCTAGACCATACTCCGTGAGTTGATGGTGACCCTGAGGTGAGAGAGCACCTGTCTGTCCCACCCTTTGCACCGATCTGTCCAGAGTGGTATCCATAACTAGGTTATAGTCCCCTCCTATAAGAACTTCGGAATCCATAGTGGCCATCACGTGGCTCAATGCTTCGAGGATGAAGCTCTCTTGATGATCATTGGGGGCATAAATAGTGGCAAGTGTGAATGTGTATGACCCAATAGCTATGTGAAGTGAGAGAAGTCAGCCGGGAATTTCAGCTTGTGTTTGGACTACCCTGCCAGCAAAATGTGAGGCTATGAGAATCGTGACACCTGCCTTCCTCCCGACCCCAGATGAGAAATACTGGCAATCAAACTAACATGATCTCATGCGCCAATCATATGCCTTAGGCAGGTGGGTTTCCTGAAGCAAACAGATGTCGCATTTGGATTCTCTCAGTCTGGATAGGAGGGCCACACGTTTTGCTGGTGCGTTGAGACCCCTCACACTATAACTGAGTATTTTACCATTAGCCATATCGGAAGAAAGTTGTGATGTAGAGGGCCTGCGACAGTCTTCTCCATTACTACTCTAGGGAGTCATTGCTCGAAATGTGGCTATGACTAACTGTATCTGCAGATAGTGAAATAAAAAAGTAAAGTAAAAGTTAGAGAGAAATGAGAAAAAATTAAAGAACCTTGAACAATATAGCATCGACGAGCCCCTCTCCGGTTTGCCTAAGATCTGAGAAGTAGCATCAGTAGTACAGTCGCTTGGGTTGATTGTCCATCACTTCACCATGGTGGGGAGCTCCACAGCCTAGATATTGCCACTCCTGATGGCACAAATGGGAGCCTGAACAAGTATTTCGAACCACAGGGGAGCGTCCTGCCTGTTACTCACAAGGGGGATTTGTTAGTTTTAAATTTCCGGGAAAGCGATTATCAGACACTAGCAGAATCCCTGGTTGTCTCATGTCCATGGATTTGATGCAGCAAAGGCTGCTATTTTCTTACAGCTTTGTAACTCGGTTGGTGTGACTGTATTTTCCTGTTTCGGCCTTAAGAAGCGTTTCAATTGCACTGTGACAGGAGAGAGGCCATGTGGAGCAGGGTCAGGGTTATCACCATTGGAGTTTGTATCAATGTTCACCAACTCTTTTGCTTCCTCTATGGTGCGTATAGTTCGTATCTCACTTTCCCAGACAAAAGTGAGGTGAAAGGGTTGTTCCCAGTGGTAGAGAATCTCTTTTCTTTGTAGTAGTTCCATGAGTGGGTTCAGCTGGCGATGCCCCTGCAATGTACCAGGGTATAGGTCTTGATAGAGCCAGTTCTTATCACCTTCAAAGTCTGCAGTATTACAAACTCATACCGCCATCGTAATGGCCTTTTTTTATTTATAGTAATGGAGACAAGTAAGAATATCAAGAGGCATGCCTGGTGAACTAGCAGGCTGGCCTGCTCTTTGTGTACGATCCAGTAGTGTGATGAGGCTGCACCAATTTGAGATTTATTCACATATTCATGATGTACTGATGGACCACAGCATTAGCCTTCTTGACATTAGGTTGGACATCCCCAGTTTCTTCAATCCATCACTGCACTGTACTAGCAACTATACGGCTTATTTCTTAGTTTTGCCCTTTCATTGAGGATATTTAGTTGCATCCCAAACAATAAGGCACTCTGCCACAATTGTGCAAGGAGGCCAGCTTTGGTGCTAACCGTTGAAAGTGGGCACTGTTGTAAATGAAATTAAGTGTTTGCCCCTTATCATGGCACATTTCCGGATAACATGCATTTGCAACATGTTGGAGCAGATTGGCAAACAATTTGGAAAGACAATACCCTACAACATTCTTTGCAAAGGGTGCACATGTACAATACTTTTTATATGATATTCGCTCCTATGGTATCCATTGTGTCACTACTTATCTTATTTCAATGGAAGCTGTGGCTGTGGATGCTCATGCCAATATCAATGCTATATGACATTTTCACACAATGGGCCAGTAATTTGTGTAGTATCGTAATATCTGGTGTGGATTCTCATCCAATTCACAAAGTGAATATGCCTTCTTGGTATGTTAACATGTGTACATGAGAGCTTTGGTTCACGTTGCATGGCTACAGCTTTATGAAATTAAATTGGGTTAGTCTGTATTGACTAATTTAGCCAGTGATTATTGTGAAGGTACAGTAAGACTTTTACTGAGGCCATATTTGCAAATTGTGTATGTCACTCCAGATGATGCAGGTGGGTTTCACAGTGTACATACTGAAGAGGAAACATTTAAGGGATGTTGGTGATGGGTTTGATAAGACATGGAATCCATGTACACCCTGCCCTGACATGGCTGTCACTAATGAACAGTTCATTGGAGCAACAATTGTCATTGAGAGTTATTACTCCAAAAAGGCAGTCTGATAACCAAGCTGAGAGCTGGTGTAAGTGACAATATTGGATGAGTGGAATGACCCCCAATCACAACTTTTTGGAATGAGTCAATTCAACTTTAAGACACAGTTAGGAGCTCAAAATCTATTCCTGACCTTAATAACTATCTTGCTTCAAAATTAGTGGAGTTCTGACATCTTGATGCAAATTTCAAGGCACCTGTCACCTCCCCAACGTTACCTTGTACAACATTCTTTTTGCAAGACTGACTTAGCCTTAGTCACAAGCCAGCGTTAAGACACTTAACGTTGATAAACGCCAACTTGTGTGTTAGACCCCATTTCACAATATATTTTGGGTGAAAGGGGTGGGCAATGTTACACTGCAAAGACCATTATTTTGTACGCTGCACCATGTCGACAAGGGCAGCGTGAATATCGGGGAGTGCGTTATAGGCAAGACCATGCAAAACATGTTAACAAACATGCTCAAGAATGATACGTTTTCATTTGTTCATCATATTTGATGTTTTAATGTGTGCTGCATTGGGTGGCACAGATGGAAACAGCAAAAGGACATTGATTGTTCATGTGCATGAAGGTGAGCCTTCCATCACATAAACTATCTTCTGCTCAATGCAGACCCCCTTGCACTGTTGTGCAAGGGTGCCTGTGTTGGCGCTAGCATGAAGAGATTTGCACTCCCACAAGTGGAAATGCAGAGCTGCAACAATATGATTTGAAGATGCCGCAGCTCTGCGTTTCCATAGTGGCAGAGCACAGCGTGATGCAAAGCAGGCTAACAACACACTCCGACACTTCCTTGTAAATATGCCTGGTTGTCTTCCAATCATCAGATTTGTGGCCTACATTTACTCAGATGTTTCTAGTAGATCTATACAGCATGACTCATGGATGTGTAGCTGTTTTGACACATCCAACTTGGTGGTGACTTGATGAAATTTGCTATACAGTTCTACATGAGTACCACTGTGGTGCTTATTGGTCTGCCACTATTGCAACCAGTGCACCCTATGTATTTGTGTAATTGTCATGGCCTGGCTCTGCAATGGGCCTGTAAAGATGTCTCCTGGAAGACATTCCCCTGGTAAACTCATTTTGAGTCTGTGTCCGTGGCTTCATTGACACAGCTAATCTTCCACTGTTGTTACTCCACTCTGCCCTTGCTATGTCCCATACCATACATTGACATGTTGGTATCACTATCAGGTTGTGATTTAGAATTTACATTAACATTGAACTTGTCAGGTCATGTCGGAAGTACCTAACATTTGATAAGAGTGTATACTTTCTGTTTTTGTACACTTGTGTTTGTGAAATACATGATGAAAGGTAATATTTATCTTTAATCTTACATCTTGTCATGTTTTGAGTTTTTTACAGACATGTCACCTGATGAAGTTCGCCAGTTCCTAATGCGGAAGGAACGGTATCTGCATATACGTCGGGTGGCAAAGGGCTACAATGCAATGGCAAGAAGGTACCGGGAGGAAAGGGCATCAGGACAATGGAAGTCTATTACAAATTTTAACAAAAAAAGTGGACAAAAGCGTGGTGTCCTGCCTGCCTCATCAAGTCGGAAGAGGCACACTGATGCAATGCCAGGCCCTTCTGGTGTCCTGCGTGGTGGCACATATCAAAACCCATCTGCTGCTCCCACAACAACCACACCAGCACAACCTGCTGCACCCACCTCATCTCGGAAACTAGGTGTACCCTCACAACCTGCTACACAAGGCACAGCATCCCCAACTTAAGCACCACGAGACTGTATCCCAGCTTCACCAACAGGGACCGTTGGTTGCTTTTGAACCTCAATGTGCGTGTGGCTCATGTTAAACGGGACATATCAGCCATCAAAACACACCTCCAGGACATTAAGGGTGCCCTGGGGTTCCCCTTCTGAGCCCCTAAATATTTTAACCATCCCCCTTGTACAGCATCCCTATTCCTTGTAGCATATGGTTATATTTTGTTGTATTGTAGTATTTTAGGTACAGGTAAGTGTAGTTTTAGAGTAAGTATAGATTAGTGTTAGGTGTAGGTAAGGTTTTATACTTTTTATGCATTTTACATAGTGTTTTGGGTTAAGTTTCCTTTTCTTTTGGGTGGGGGGTTGATGTCTTTTTTACTTGTTCAATAAAAAATGCATTAAAAAAATTAAAAAATATATATTTGTTTAGGATGTATGTTTAGTTATTTATTGTCTAGGTTAAGCTGTCTTGGTCCCATCTACAGATGTGCCTTAAGGGGGGTGGTGGGTAGATGTATAATATATGTTGTTATGTGTATATTATAAGTTAAGGTAGTTAGTTTACTGTACATCTCAATTAGCATAAGTTAGATTAGTGTAGGTTATGATAGGTTATTAGTGTTAGCTTTAGGTTAGTTAGTATCTTTTTCTAAAATAAAGTTTTAGTGGTTAGTAATATGTTGTGTCACTGATGTTCAATGTGGTTCAGTGACACAACATTGATGTTATAAATATTGATGTAAAAATATCGACTAAAAAATATAGACAACAAAAATATATATATTAAATATATTAAATATTTAATTTAATTTTAACAAAATAAAATAAATTTCATATACATTTTAATAAAATATAACAAATAAACTTAATAAAAAAACCACACATACATCATTATTTATACATATATATTTACTTTAAAACAATTAATAAACTATTATTTTTAATTTGTGTTAAAAGTTTAAAATTATATAAAAAATAAAAATATATATCAATGATTTAAAATATAAAAAAACAAAAATCTATAATAAATTAAAACAAACTATTAAAAATTATTTAAACTTATTTCACAATACAATCAGTGCAACAGTAGGGAAAGTGTTGGATAGCAGAGGGATAAAAAATTACTATTCCCACTCCGGTGAGTGCAACAGTAGGGAAAGTGTTGGATAGCGGAGGGGTGAATTTTACTATTCCCACTCCAGTGAGTGCAACAGTAGGGAAAGTGTTTGATAGCGGAGAGGTATAATTTACTATTCCCACTCCAGTAAGTGCAACAGTAGGGAAAGTGGTGGATAGCGGAGGGGTATAATTTACTATTCCCACTCCAGTAAGTGCAACAGTAGGGAAAGTGGTGGATAGCGGAGGGGTAAATATGACTATTCCCACTTCAAAGAGTGCAACAGTAAGGAAAGTGTTGGATAGCAGAGAGGAAAAAATTACTATTCACACTGCAACAGTTAAAACAAATGTATATATATATTAAAAATTAAAAAAATATATAAGTAAATAATATTTAAAAATGTAAAAATTAAATATATTAAATATATGGAAAGAAACCATATTATAATATTGTTTACATATAACAAATACCTACAAATATTATATAAAATAAAATAATAAATACATTTAAAAAAAAGAATTCCTTTAAACTAGAAAATATTTAACATTGATTAATACATAAATGTATTTATTTTATTTCCTACCCTATAACAGCACACCAAAAACAACACACTTCAACATTTTAAATTAATTTTGCTTCCATAATTAACATAAATAATAATCAATTACAAAAATATTATTAATAAAACAAAAATAATAAACATTAATTAACTACACACACTTTAACACTATAATGTCCACAACACACACCTAAATTAAACTATAAATTACTAAAACATAATTAAAACTTAATTTTAAATTAAAAACTATTACTATTAACAACTCATTATAAAGTAATTAAAATATATTTAATACCCACCCTTTACCCCTTTAAAAGTAAAAACAACACACAAAAAAGAAACAATTACCCAAAATAAATATCAAAGAATTAACAACTATATATTAGTTAATTAAACACGATCCGTTACTCCTATAAATACCACAACACACACCTAAAATTAATTACACAATTGCCATAATGAATTTTTAAGTAATTTTATTGATATCAATTAACAAATAATTATTAATAAAAAATAAATAAACTACTTAACACCTTTTACCCTTATAACCCCCAAAACACACACCTAAAATTAATTACAGAATTGCTATAATTAATTACCAACCAACTATTAATTAATCAATTAAAAATAAATTTCTTCCCACCCTTTACACCTATAAACACCAAAACACACACCTAAAATTAATTACACAATTACCATAATTAATTACCAATTAATTAATTAAAATTAATTAACAACCAACTATGAATTAATTTAATTAAAAATAAATTACTTTCCACCATTTACACCTATATAAACCAAAACACACACCTAAAATTAATTACACAATTAGCATAATTAATTACAAATTAAATAATTAATATTAATTAACAACAAATTATTTATTAATTAATAATAAATTACTTTACACATTTAACACTATAACATCTCAATTAAACAAATATTAAAAAACAAAAAATAATCAATTAATTTAATATAATTAAATTACTTCCCACCCTATTACCCTATCAACCCACAAGTTGAGATGTGCGTGCCCTCCCCTTGTGTTTTCCACAGCAGTGACAATGATCACTTAATGCAAGCAGGAGGAGATAGGACTTTGAGACAGGCTTCTAAGATTGGTGCATTGTTGCACAGCAGAGCTTTGTGGGACATCACAGGGATGGGCACATGGATGATACATACTGTTGGGCTCAGGGAAATTGGTTGCATTTGTTACTGGAAGGATGTTTACAGATATCAATAGCTATGCATTTGTTCACTGCCACTGTTAACTTTACCTAAAAGCCAGTTTCCATGCATGCCAATGTGTCTTGTACCTCCAACCCCAGGGCCATGATGACAATGACATACTGCAAACTAAACAACACAAGAGGATACTTTAATATGGATTAATGCATTTTGAGGAATAATGTCAAGGCAGTGTGTAGCCAAATGACATGCATTGTTACAACCTTGTGAATGAGGCCCATTCTCACCCTTCACTTTCCATGCAGGGAACGGGGAATGTGTGATTCTAGGAGTAGAGCAACCAGAGCAGGCATGTTGTTATTTTATGGTACACATTCCTACAATGCTGAGGTCTTACACTGTACTTTGAAATGCAGATCCCTTTTACTTGAAGGTAAACAGCAACTTGGCCCTCCAGTATGTGTTTTTGTGACAATATGGAATGTGCCCATCATTGACACAAGGTGCTTCCAAGAGAAGTGCAGCTTTTCATGTGGGCAACAAGGGTGAGTCAACTTAAAAAAGTGCTCTCCAACATTTTTAGATGTGGTTATGTGTGCTGCATTCAGCTGCACACATAAAAGCAGCAGTTAAGCTGTTACAATTGCTCGTGGCATATTTACAAGGTACTATCACAACTGGACCATCCACAATTTTTGTTTACTGAGGGGAAGCATGCTTCACAACATTTACATGGCAGTGTTGACCTACTTACTGTGGGATAGCAACACCTTGTGAAGGAAGCACACTTTCATTATGTACTTGCGGTCATATGTACAGGCCTGTAACGTAACTCGACATTTGCATACTTGAATAGACACAGCGCTCAACCACTTCTGAAAATCAGGGTTCAGACGTATTTACTAAATTATGTTGAAGCATGATATTTCAGCAAGCACATGCAATGAATGTAGTTGACTAACCCCAACGCAGACACTCTTCCACCATTGTGCATGAGTGCCTGCATTTGCGCTAGGCAACCACATTTATCACCAGTAATTGTTGTGACACAGGACTGAGCCATATTGTTGTATATATAGTTCAGCGCTGTGTTTCAAATTGGCAGAGGGCTGCATTGAGCCAAGTGGGCTAACCCAACGCTCAGTAAATTTGCTTGTTAATATGGCCCAGCGTTAGGGGACACGAGTGGACAATTGTCATTATACATATGCATGTGTGCTGGATTGTAAGTCACTTACACCACCATTATGTGTCATGCTATGTATTTGCTAATGATGCCAACAGCTCAAGGGACATGTGAATGTAACCCCAAGTACCTGTGTATCTGGTATTTGATCTGCACACAGTTTGGGTGGGCACTGAGACATATTTAGATGGACAGAAGCAACATTACTCCCCCACCTCCCTATGCCCCTGGTTGTTACTTACCCTGTTGCTGATGTAGCTGGTCATAGTCAACACTATACTGTCCCTCGACTCCAACCACCGACTCCTCACACATGACTGCAGACACCTGTTCCTCCAAGGCATCTAGCTCCTGCTGTGGCGCTGGACTCCCACCTCTGGTCTGCAGTGCTGCCTGTCGATTGTTGACCACTTTCTGCTTAGTCTTGCGCTTGGCATCATGCCAGTGCTTTTTACAGTCGACCACTGTCCTCTTAACTTCTGCTGCTGAGTTCACCTTGGTCACAATGGACTGCCAAAGGGCATTTTTGGTCCCCAATGACACTTTAGAGCTGACGAAGAGCTGGTGTTGATTCTCCGTCACCTCCACAATCAGGATCTCATTTTCTTCCTAACTGAATCTTATTTTCCTCTTCCTTTTTGTCTTCCCCTGAGCCTCTGGCTGGTCATCCTGGCTGTTAGGGGGGCTATGGGGGATGTTGTCTGCTGCTGAACTTGGTCCAGGCTGCTCCATTTTGCTTTCAGGTAGTAGTTTTTTTTTGTCTTTCGCTGGCTTTTTGTGTGTTTTTTCCCCCCGCGAAGCGTAAAGATTTGTGGCATGCGGCTGACTAACATGTGTTTTCTAGCCGCTAATTGGGCGACCGTCACTTTTTTCACGTTAGCGTCAATATTTTTATCGCTGTGATGCTAGTGTTTGCAGCAACAATCGCCGCCGCGAGCTGATCCTTTCGCCATGTACCGACGTATTGTAAATACATCACTAACATGGCGATAGTTTTCGGCGATACACAGCGTTAATAAAATTGCCGCTATTCAAAGCTAACTTTGCTTAGCGGCAATTCTTGTAAATATACCCCATTGTCTCTAAGTTAAGCCTGGCTGCTTTGTGCCAAGCTACAAAAAGGTTCCGCACAAGTTGATTTGGAGTTGGATTGTGTTTCATCCTGACAAGAATTGTGGTTGCTTTTTGAGCAGGTTTCCACCCCCCAAATCAGTAACCAAATTTCCTACAGTCATCTAAATATGTGCCTTATGTTTTAGCAGCAAAGTGCCTTGTCCGACATTGTGTTCTGTGAAGTTGGAGAAATAAAATTGAGGGGCATATTAGCAAGACCCACGTTAAAATTATCGCCGTTTTAGCGGCAGGAAACTGCCGCTAAAACGGCGATAAGGCCTTGCTAATATGCGTTATAGAAGCCCAGGTTAGATGTCCTGCACTTCTAACCTGGGCTTCTATTGGAATTCTATAACGCATATTAGCAACCCCATTATCGCCGTTTTAGCGGCAGTTTCCTGCCGCTAAAACGGCGATAATTTTAACGTGGGTCTTGCTAATATGCCCCTGTGTCTTTAAGTTTTGTACATTTTCAACTCTGAGCTGTGGTGTTGGCAAGCAATGGTTCATTAAGGTAAAGACATGAAACATAATTTCAATAGAGGGACTAGAGAAGAACAAATATTTCCCTGTCTATTTATCAGATGTTTCGTTTTTTAGGGCAGCCGTACACCACAAACTCTGCAGTCAAAACTGTACATTTTTAACAACACATCTAAAATGGCTTTGCCACAAAAAGAGCCACAAGAGTTGAGCTGGGTTGATGGTCATGGTAGCTCGGAGTAGTGATGGGTCTACTACAGAAATCTTTATTTGAGCTTATGGTCATAAGTTTGAATCCTGGTGGGTCCACTTGTTCATTCATCCTCCCGATATCCAGTGCATGGGTTCTACTGCACCTCAGTTACTTCTGTTTTTTTACTTTTTACCTCGGTGGAGGGAGGAGGCCCCAATTCCTTGCTTCCATTTGGGTCTGTTTCATCCTTGATACCTCGCTGAGTCACAGAGTACCAATTAAGTTCTAGTGAAGTGTCGGCTGGCCACAGGGTACCTCAAACTTACATTATCACAGCAAGCCAGCATGGTTTTTAATATATAAGTGCTGCCCAGCTTTTAGTGTGAGATTTACTGCTCCGGTTCTTATTTAATAATATGCTTAGTTGGAAACCAACACTCTCCAGTGCTGAGCTTTCTGCTAATGGGCACATGTTGCTGCCTCAGTCACATGAGGGGTGTCTAATGTGTACTTGTTTATTTTGTCTGTGCGGGTGGAAATGCATGCTGCAATAACTTAAGTGGTGCACTGTGAATGAACTAAAGGTATCCATACCTCTTTTTGCCACTTTACTCTTTGAATCCATTATTAAGTAATTCTACAACTAAAGAAAATCAGGACGTAAAGCATGGAATCCGGTTAAAGTGGACTGTACTACACATGTTTAATGTCATTTAAGGATGTTAATAGAGTCTTCTACAGCAAAAATAACACACATAGACTATTAAACGAAATAACAAACAATTCAAGTGCCAGTTGTCAAGTTAGTGCTGTGGTGTGTAAATCTCCTGCTCTCTAATGTGAGGCCTGGCTAGCTCATCTCTGCTATTCATTGTGAGGAATGACGAGTTCATCTCCTGCTGCCCAATGTCAGGCATGGCTAGCTCATCTCCTGTGGTCTAATGTTAGGCATGGCTAGCTCATCTCCTGAGGTTCATTGTCAGGCATGACTAGCTCATCTCCTGTGGTCCAATGTCAGGCATGGCTAGCTCATCTCCTGTGGTACATTATCAGGCACGACTAGCTAATCCATTGCTGTCCAATGTCAGGCATGGCTAGCTCATCTCCTGTGGTCCAATGTCAGGCATGGCTAGCTCATCTCCTGAGGTTCATTGTCAGGCATGACTAGCTCATCTCCTGTGGTCCAATGTCAGGCATGGCTAGCTCTTCTCCTGTGGTTCAATGCCAAGCATGACTACTCATCTCATGCTGTCCAATATCAGACATGGCTAGCTCATTTCCTGTGGTCCAATGTCAGGCATGGCTAGCTCATCTCCTGTAGTTCATTATCGGGCATGACTAGCTCATCTAGTACTGTCCAATGTCAGGCATGGCTAGCTCATCTCCTGCTGTCCAATGTCAGGCATGTCTAGCTAATCCATTGCTGTCCAGTGTCAGGCATGACTAGCTAATCCATTGCTGTCCAATGTTAGGCATGGCTAGCTCATCTCCTGCTGTCCAATGTCAAGCATGACCAGTTCATCCAATAATTTTTGTCTCGTTGCATTCTAGCACTGGTAGTCGTGTTTTGATAATGTGGTAGAAAACCTACAAGTTATGCCATGACAAGGAAAAAAAACATGCCTGGATCAGATACTCAAGACAGACATGGGAAAACCTGAGATCTCTGTTGAATTCTCTCCCATGCCATTCAAAGTAAATTCACCTTTTTTCCACCTAATTGTACAAACATTTGAATTCTGTTATTTCTGTATGTGTTGAGTGTAGGCTCTATTGGAGTAAACGTCATAGGTCTCTGGTACAAGCATTTTAGAGTAAAATACAAATATATTAGAACATCTGACTTAAATGTGATTATTGCATGCAACCAAAGAGTTAGTCCAAATGAATCTTTTACATTTAATCTGAAGTGGCAGAACATAATGAGTTTGGTAGCTCATGCACTGTGATCTCTTGCAAAGTGAGTTGTTGAATGCATGTAGCGCATGCACACAGAAGAAAAGAATTAGAGGGAAAATTGCTTACGAGCAGTGCAGATTGGGATGGAGTATTTCTCAGTCCTATTAAGCACCTCTGATTTAGAATTTCCCCTGTAGCCATGAGGAATTACTCTTCCAGAATAGATTTTTTCCCACACCAAATTCCACGCCTTGCACTGTACCCCGCACTTTTCCCTAGACAATTACTTCAATTTTCACCTGCCAATATTTGCCTCTGTACAACTGCTGCGGCTGCGGTTAAAACCGAACATCTACTAATGGCACTCCCTGTGCAACATCCTGTTTCTACAGGAATTAGAATTTAGCACATAACTCGCACTCCGGTCTCGCCTACAATGCACTACAGCTCCTCTTTTATGAAGCCTGCACAAACTCAGGTACATTAACAATTCAAATCTGGAACATGGTACATTGGAGTGCCCAGACCTCTACCTGCAGATGTTGTGAGACTTCCATGAGTACAGGACAGCACACCAATAGTTCAATTAAAACGTGGGAAATGTGACCATCTCCTTTCCTGACATTGGGTGCCTTGACGCCATGTACATAGAGGAGTATGTTTAAATTATTGCGTCACTGTTTACAGGGCAGTTTTTTCAAACAGGCCTATTGTTTCTGAAAAATTAATTACACAGATGCACCCTCAAGAGTCACTTGAATTCACATTCCTTTCATTTTCTCGTCCTACCACTTTATCGTTGTTTTAGACTTGAGGACAACTGTCTGTCATAAGGCCTCTATATAAGCAGTGGGCAGCTGCTGTTTTGGGGTTATAAAGAGTTAAAAAGTACCTTATTTGATCTTTACTCACTTTTATAGTGCAATAAGACTACTATGGGGTACGAGAGCAAGTTTAAAAACCTTCTAAAAGGGGAATGCACAATTCGAATGAGGATGGGAGGAAAGAAATGAGAGTCAAGAAGCAAAACAATAAAGGAATGGAAGTAAACAAATGCAAGGTCCTGGAGGAAATCAGAAAAATGGACAGTCAAACGTCAACGAGTGAATGAGCGATAGGTCAGACTCTCCCCCTTTTAGCTGTCATAAAATGTTGGGAGGTCGACAAATGTACGTAAACCAAACCCATCATACGCAGGTCTGTGAATGTATTCGTCACCTTCAGCACTTGTGCCCTAAAAGAGTGGATGTCAGTTTTTTCATCATCACAGTGAGGGAAGGGTGACAGGAAGTTGCCACCAGCACCTTCCATTTCCCATGGTAAGATCGCCTTAATGACGCGCACGCCGCCCCGCATTGCAAATGGTCACTGCATTGTTGGCTGTACAAAGACCTAAGAAGGAGTGTCTGCCTGCCACCGTGAGGGACAACTGCCACGGGTGGAGACGGGCTGAGAGGAAAGAAAGGTCAGGCTGAATGGAGAACCGAGTCCTTTCTCCCACCTGGACATCCTGCTCGCTTGACCTAATCTCAGGTGCAAATATTGTGCCTGCCTAGCAACAACCAAAGAAGGCGATGACACTTTGAGGTCTGTAAAATATGTGACAATCCTGTCGACCTCGAATACGCCCAGTCTGTCCTGGACATGGTTCATCTGACTGACGACCTCATCAGTCAACGGATCTCAGTGACAAAAAGCGTCCTAGGCGGGTTACACCCATTCACTCAGGATGCTGGAGTGTGAGACAGAAGCCCTCATACTGTCCTGCACACTAAGGCCCTGACAGGGCTGGAATTGAGTGAAGCCTTTACAGCACCAGGTAAATACCGACACCAGAGATGAGGCATTTACCGGGTGCAATAAAAACGTCCTATAAAATGAGGAATGACAAATGCTGTTTAGTGCACCGATTTCCGCATCTATCAATATTTAACACTTTTGCCGGTCAAAATTTAACAGGTGAATATTGCAAATACCAGAGTCCTTGGTAGCTCAATATGTGAAGGTGATATCAGTTACCACACATATCAGAATTCATCCCCCAACTCAGGGCTTTAAGTGGGCCGGGTCCGCCGGTGCTGAGCACCGGAAGTTTTTAAAGGAGGCCTCGAAACAGGTCTCTATCGGGCTCTGTTTTGTGCCCTGGCACAGGCGGTCCGTTTTTTTCCGGACTGCAGTGACAGCAAGCACATCGATGTGCTTGTGCTCACACTGCTCACTTCTCACAAGTGGAGAAGTTACGGCATGACGTCATGCCAGGTGAGTGTTGTAGGGGAAGGGAAATCCTTTAAAGATAGTCATTTTCTCTCTGGATTCTAAAACTCCGGAGCAGCAACATTGTCGTGGGGTCACCAGGGCTTTAAGTGGAAGCTTTTTCAATATTACATACAAGCCATAGTTGCTGCTTATTTATCTTAGGCAACTAACAACCATTGACATAGCCAATAGTCTTGACTTGTTGTAGGTATGATGTTACTTGTTGTCTCCTATATCTGGATTCAATGACAGAAACCGCAAAATACAAGTCGGGCGCCACACTATGCTAAGCACAGATTTTTAGCTTATGTGTTTTTGAAACCACGCCCTTAATTACATTGACCACGACCCTTTTAGAGACCCCCCCCAGTTTTTTCATCCCACTTAAAGCCCTGTGTGAAGGTGATATCAGTTACCACACACGTCAGAATTTATCCCCCCAACTCATAAGCCGGGGCATGGTGCAATGGTAGTACTCGCGTCATTTCCGGGCCCTGGCATCTATTCACCAAGGGCCCAGATTTCAGTTGTGAAAATCCATTACTCCCACATTTTACCAGGAGTGAGATACTTAACCTTAGGTTTACAGGAGACACAAAGTACACGAAGAGGCATTGCAGGAGTACTCCTTCCGAGCATATGTCAGACAGACCCTCCACCAGAGGATATTACTGAATTATACCTCATAATCCTACCTCGCACAGTCCACCAGTGGGTGACCTTCTTGTTTAGGGATGTGGTGTTTTAAATTTATTTTTATGCCTTTTTATTCTTTGTTAAGAATATACTTTTTCCTGTGGAGAAATCCCATCCACTACTTCTGCTTAACGTGCGGGTGAGCCATGTCACCCAGAAGACACACTGGCACCTAAAATTTAATGAGTAAATTTTTCTCTATTTTCACTGTGTAAAGTGCATGGAAAAAGATTGTGAATACTAAAAATCTTACTTTTCTAAAACAGTAGAAACCTCTTTTCAAGTGGGGAGTAATTTTGACTGGAATTACCAGGTGAACTGGAAATTTCAAGAGATATGTGACTACCACACTCCAGGTGCCACCAGCCCTCTCCGGGATGACAGATGGCTTAAGTGTTCAGTAGGAAAACAGCAACCAATGGAGTGTTGTTGCATAGACGCCATGGCCCTGGTGCAAGAAAGGAGCATGAGACCAGGTCCACCTGTTGGGTAGTAAAGTACAGCCACAATGGGGCTTCTGTTGGCTTCTCTGCGAATGAACATGCTACCCTATTGGTCGCTACATCCATGGACAAAAGGCAAATTACATGGGAAATCTGGTGCCTTAAATCCGGTTTTCATGGTAATCCCCCATTTCTACGGCGTCACTCGGGATCGCCCGCGGAATGATGCAGCATTCTTGAATTCTGGAATTGCAGCTATGCGTGGTATTCATAAAACCAGGGGCCGGACTACTGATGAAGCATCGCCTGCCCATTTAGAATGAGGTTGGAGTGTGTTCACGAAAATCCTTATGACCTGGAACCCCCGATAGGACCGGACCCCAACACCATCCAAATGAGTTACCAACAAGACACCAGTAAGCTTAGTTTGTGGATCATTTTATTTCAACATTAACATAGGAAACTTTGAGCAGATCTGTTAAATTCAACACAACAAAAGAACGGTGCATGTAAAACTTAAAAATCATCTATAAACCAAACATATATAAATGTGTCAAAGTTATGAGCAAACAAACGATCAACTCAATAATTAATGTGCCAGATAAGATCAATAACCGGACACCTCCTTTTCCCCAAGGGGTCACCTCGCAGTCCTGGACACCATTGGACCACACAAGGTGCAACCACCTGCATCTGCGAGGGGCGGCCCCATGCCCCTGTACCCTTGTCCGCTTAATGTGCACCGCCCCTTGAACACCAAGCTCCCAGGGGCTGCAGTAAAGGTGGCAGAAGCAGGGCACCCCGTGCCGACCCCCAAAGATCTAACTGTGCGCCCTAGCCCGCAAGCTGGTGTACATCCTCTGGTTGGCCCAGGACTGCCTAACCTTACCCCTTGCTACCATCCTAAGGGGGGGACTGCTTCTGAAGGACCCTCCCCCCGCTTGGCTAACTGGAGGGGGTGTCTTAAGTATCCTAGACCCACTAAGCCTAACATTAGGGTTGGGAGGGAGGGAGAAAAATGCTGCTCCGGATAAGGGCTTCTCGTCGGGGTGTCTAGGTGGGGAAAGACCTAGGCCAAGGGGCACGGGGTCTTTATACCACCCCCTGGCCACCCTGACGGCGGCGCTCAGCGATGACGCGCTTCCGGCCGCCCACCAATCGCAGAGCGGGTGGGCCGGAAGGCGTGGAAGCTGGATCCGGTTCTGGACGCCCGTGGCCGGCACCCCGCCGGATCGCGGGAGTCCTGGTCCACAGGGGCCCCGGTCCTAAGCTCAGCGTCCACCCCCCATTCGAGGGGTGGACGCTTTGTCCATAGGACCTGGAACCCCGATAGGACCGGACCCCAAGACCACCAAAACGAGTTACCAACAAGACACCAGTAAGCTTAGTTTGTGGATCATTTTATTTCAACATTAACATAGGAAACTTTGAGCAGATCTGTTAAATTCAACACAACAAAAGAACGGTGCATGTAAAACATAAAAATCATCTATAAACCAAACATATACAAATGTGTCAAAATTATGAGCAAACAAATGATCAACTCAATAATTCATGTGCCAGATAAGATCAATAACCGGACACCCCCTTTTCCCCAAGGGGTCACCTCGCTCTCCTGGACACCATTGGACCACACAAGGTGCAACCACCTGCATCTGCGAGGGGTGGCCCCATGCCCCTGTACCCTTGTCCACTTAATGGTCACCGCCCCTCGAACACCAAGCTCCCCAGGGGCTGCAGTAAAGGTTGCAGGAGCAGGGCACCCCGTGCCAAACCCCCAAGATCTAACTGTGCGCCCTAGCCCGCAAGCTGGTGTACATCCTCTGGTTGGCCCAGGACTGCCTAACCTTACCCCTTGCTACCATCCTAAGGGGGGGGACTGCTTCTGAAGGACCCTCTCCCCCTTGGCTAACTGGAGGGGGTGTCTTAAGTATCCTAGACCCCGCCACAAGGGCGACCAGGGGCCCCAGGTCCTTCGCCCTCCCCACCACAGAACATCCGCTGAGCAAATGCCCAAATGTCCCTGATGAAAACATCTGACCCAGCGTCCGACAGATGAACACCATCCCCGTGGAACAAGTCTGCACCCTTGAGGAGTCTGTGTGGTATATTCCAAAGACGACCTGGGCCCGGGCACAGTCCAGACATCTCAGAGTTCAAACGTCTCACTGACACATTGATTATTCTGGATTTTATGTTCTTCCCCCAATTACGGCGTGGCACCATGTGAGACCATGCAATGGCCGCCTCCGGAAATGCCCTACCCAGTTTGGCAAACTTGAACAAAATGGCCTCCCTGAGGCTTTTACGGCCCAAATTCACCAAATCGTTGCACCCAAGGTGAACCACGATGAGATCCAGGGACTGGAGTCCCTCACAACCCCTAGCCACTTCAATTAACCGCTGGAGCTGAGATATGTGCAGACCACCGATCCTACACTATCGAAATGCCACGTCACCCAGAGCAAGAGGCTTCGGTCCACAGAGCAGTTGCAACCTGTAGGCCGCCCGACGAACATAGGAGTGACCGATCACCCACACGACCTTGCATGGCATCCTACTAAAAAGGGATGAAAGACAAAAAACACAAGTGAATATGCATGGTCCGGGCACCAAGCAACCCATGCACTAGATTTAATTGCAAGTCAGGGCGAATGTAATGCTTATAAGATTTTGAGGACCAACGACCCAATCTTTTAACTTCCTTAACTGACATTCCTGTGCCCGCCGCCTCTGTTGCGGCACCTATTCTAAAAGAATGTGACGAATAGCCCTTCGGATTGATCCCGGCCTCTCGCAGGGCAGCGGACATCACTGCAGTGAATTGGTATTTGGAAAGGGCGTCCCCATTCAAGTGGAGGAACAAGGCTGAAGACTCCCTGAAGGGGCGAATCGCCAAATAGGACCCCATCCATGTAATAGGACAAATCTGGGAGCTCAGGCGCTGCCCTGGCTTGATCAGTGCCCCCCTCCCCTCTTGATCAGTTTTGGACCTACGCAACGTTATGGTCAAGGAGTCCTTGCCCAACAGAACATCCGACCACTGAAGGCCTCCCGCAAAGTCATTACGTGCAGATTCCACCAGTTCGCCAACGCGAAAAGCACCATAAAAGGCCACGGTGACTGCTGCGGCGAAGAGTGTTGCTTCATAAGAGGATGCACACATTTTTGGGAGGACGGATAACACACGACTTAACAGTTGTGCGTTGAGAGGACGCCTTGTGTCTACCCCTGAACCCTCTATTCTGGTCCATCCAGCCAGCGCCTTTTGGATGAGGAAAGATGACTGTAAGGCAGGCCCACCTTGAAGTTTTGCAAAAAAACGAATGGCAGACAAGTGGGCCAGAGCGCAGGATACAGTCTTGCCCTGCCTCCGCAAATTACCCAAAAAGAGACATATAGTGTTCCGATCAAATGCGAGAGGAACATTCTGTGCTCGTATGAAAGACCTATAGTTTGCAAAACATTTCTTGTAGGAGACCCTGGTGCGCTTTGCCAGCGAAGCTGCAACTAAATCCGATAAAGCGGGACTCCAATCCTCCACAGATATGAAGGGAACTCTGTCATCTCCACTGCAGCCTGTGGGTGAAAACAACGAAATTTTTTAAATTTGGATCGGGATAAGGCATCGGCAGCATTGTTACGAATGCCAGGTACATGCTTAGCACGGAAGGAGATGTTAGCTTTTAAACACAGTAAGATCAGATGCTTCAATAACCCCAGCACCCCTTGGCAGGACGCCCCCTGTCTATTACTCGCCTCGACCACTGCCATATTATCTGACCAAAAAATAACACTCCTATTCTTGAGGGCCTCCCTCCAGATGGTTACGGCCACTATGATAGGAAAGAGCTCCAAAAAGGCAACATTCCTTGTGGTGCCGTTGACGTGCCAGGCCACGGGCCACTCGCCCCTACACCATTCAGAGCACAAAATTGCCCCAAAGCCAATGCTGCCAGCAGCGTCAGTAAAAAGACCCAACTCATTGTTAGTAATCAGGTGGGAGGGCCACAACACTGAGCCATTAAATTGCTGTAAGAAGGCCCCCCAAATGTTTATGTCCTCCCTAACTTCACTAGAAAGCCGGGTATGATGGTCCCTCACAATAAGACCAGACATGGACCTGGCAATGGACCGTGAGAAGGCACGGCCCATCGGAATAATCCGCAGCGCGAAATTCAGTTGGCCCACTAGCACCTGTAGATGGTGGAGAGTCACTTTTTTGGATGCCAGCACAGTATCAATGGACCCCCGGAAGGCCTGAATCTTGTCCGCTGGGAGGCAGCATTCCCCAGCCACAATGTCAATCTCAATCCCCAGGAAGGTTAGGCAAGTTGAAGGACCCACGGTCTTATCTGGTGCAATGGGCACACCGAATTTCTTAAAGAAAGAAGTCAAGGTATCCAGTGCCCTAGCGCACACGTCAGACACCGGGGGCCCCAAGAGCAAAATGTCATCAAGGTAATGAATTATGTCACTATGGCCTGTGGCTGAAGTAAATATCCATTGCAACATGGAACTAAATCGTTCAAAATAAGTGCAAGACACGCTACAACCCATGGGCATACACTTATCATGGTAAAAGGCACCCCCGAATGGGAACCCCAGGAGGTGGTAATCGTCAGGGTGGACCGGTAGAAGACGGAAAGCAGACTCTATGTCTGTCTTTGCCAACAGAGCACCCCTGCCTAATCTCCGCAAGATTGCCAGGGCCTGGTCAAGAGACGCGTATCTGACTGAGCACAACTGAGGGTCAATGGCCTTATTCACGGATGAGCCTCTGGCTGCAGATAAATTGTGAATCAATCTGAACTGACCCTCTTCTTTTTTGGGTACGACTCCCAATGGGGAACAAACAACATTTGTAAAAGGAAGGGTAGAAAAGGGGCCTGCTATCCTGCCTAAAGAAGCCTCTTTCTCAATCTTTTTGATTACCACCTCGCGGTGTGCCTGAGCAGATGCTAAATTGGTGCAGTGCAGGATTGGCACTACTGAAGAGACAGGTATCCTGAAACCTGTAGAAAAACGCAAATAGAGTAACTTTGCCGTGTCTCTGCTCGGATATACATTTAACCATGGGATCAATTTAAAAACATCAACCGGTGTGGGCAGCCTAGTATTAATTAGAGGATTTGGCTCCCTCCCTCCCCTTGTCTTTGGATTTCTTATTACACTTGAACTCGGGGTGGGACCCGTGACCACAGAAGGAGCAGCAGTGCTTGTATTTACAGGATCCCGGCGGCCGTGTGCAAGCCTTTCTGTTGAAGGCCCAACAGGAGCCCTTCCTCTCGCATGACTGGTGCTGACGAAAAGGCGTTTTAAAAGGGGGCTTATTATTGACACTTTCCAGTCAAACATTAACCTCCGTTTGATCCCACCCAATGTCTGGATCCTCCACCCTGGCCCACCTAAAGTCCCGGTCATAATCCAACCATGCTGACCCCCGATAAACATGGTGCGCTTTCAGAATCTTATTGGAATAAAAAATCATGGAAGTTGCCACCTCCGGTTTCTTTTCTAACATCACTGACATATAAACATTGAAATCGAACAACCAATTGGTGATAGTTTCCTCAACCTTAGGCTTTTTCTCTCTAGGAGAAGCGTCCTTACCCTCCTTTTCCTTCTGGTCACATTTCCTTCGCTTTGCCCTTATCAAAGAAAACACATCAACAAATTCATTCTTCCAAATCTTTTCTTTCACCTCTGGTCGGACATGCGAAGATAACTTCCCGGGCATAGACAACAGGGATTCCTGCCTCCCCACAGGGTTAACGACCACAACCGTTTTCTC
Source organism: Calotriton arnoldi (assembly GCA_963921515.1). Classification (NCBI taxonomy): domain Eukaryota; kingdom Metazoa; phylum Chordata; class Amphibia; order Caudata; family Salamandridae; genus Calotriton; species Calotriton arnoldi. The sequence continues at coordinate 426,083 of CAWUFW010010839.1, forward strand.
CCCCTCTGAGTCAGGTTTCTTACCTGTGTCGGCCATAGGCAGGTCTTTAGGCCGTAATGCCTGAATGTCAGATGGGCTGCCACCGCTAGTTGCCCCTAAACGTGCCGCCCCAATAGCTTCGACCTGCTTCTTCAAGTCGCTAACACAATGTCGTTGGACGGGGACCAGGGGGTGGTTGATAAGGAAATCAGATTACCACTAACCGGTGGAGCAGCGAGTTTATTAAGTACCTGCGCAACCGAAAGCAACGCCTGCGCTACAGGATTCCCATTTTGTGCGGGATGAAGAAGGGGTGCAGAGGAGGGATTGGCAGGCACCGGCAAGGGAGTTACAGAGGGAGTTACCGAGGGGGTCAAGGGTTGGACTGTACTCCCTCCAGCCGACCCCGCAGGTAAAGATAACAATGTTTGCCTGAAGGCATCCAACGCTGCGCAAGTGTCCTGATGCTCAGCTGGTGGAGGTGCATTAGTGTTAGTTGTCATTGGCGGCCCAGGAATAACTAAAGGGGCGGGAGGGTTCACAGGCAGCGTATTTGAAGATAATACCGTGGCCTCCACAAAGGGTGGTAGATTGGTAGATAAAGGAACCCCACCCAACTCTGCAGGCGCAGTAGGGGCACGAGGCACCCCCTTGCCCTTACGCTGAACTGGGGGGAATGCCGGGCGTGGGGGTACATGAGAGCGGCTTGGACGAGCTGCCTCCACTGGGCTACTCTCACCTTCAGAGCCTGACGCTGAGGCCTCTACCTCCCCTTCCTTATCCAATTTAGCCAATACCAATCTCAATAAGTAAGCTAAATCCGGGTCCTTAGATTTTCTCTTACCCACCCATCTGCCCTTAGCTTCTGAAGCCATGATGACAAAATTGGGATTCGGAAAATAGACTCTACCCCCACACGTCAAGCTGAACTCAAGGTGAACGGCGCTAAACCAGTGCCCCTGTACTACACGCTATAAGCCAGTGGATAGTAAAAAGTTGGGGTGACGCTCCTCAGTCGAGAAGCCGCCACGCCCCTCTCTCTCTTTGGCACACAACAGGCCCGGACTCCGGGAAGGCCCTACTCCGCACCACACACACTCTGAAGAGAAGGTACAATCTCTCCTAGCCTCGTCGTCCTATAACTCTACCTCGAAACCACAACCATTGAAGCACCAGGCTTAAAACGCATAATCTTTGACATAGGAGTCAAAGACCTTAAACATCAGCAAAATTGACCCAAGCACCCCCACAAGGCAACAAAGGACGACTGTACTGTAGGCACAAAACCACACAATGCCCACAACATAAGCCAATAAAAAACCAGTGCCAGCAAAAAACCGAAACAATAAAACACTTGTACTTGTACGTTAGGCACAAAATCTCACAAGCAAAACCTGGGAATGGGGCGCTTTTATAAAAAAAAAAGCATTTGTTTGTCGACTTGAGAAACACATGCTTTTATTTGTAAAAGCACCCATTCTGCGCTTTCACTTTAATAGCGGCTGCGCACCTTTGTTCAGAAGAGACCACCACCAGTACCACCACCAATACCACCAGTACCAGTACCAGCACCAATACCACCAGTACCACCACCAATACCACAAGTGCCACCACTGATACCACCTCTACCACCACCAATACCACCACCACCAATACCACCACCACCAATACCACCACCACCAGTACCACCAGTACCACCACCACCACCACCACCAGTACCACCACCAGTACCACCACCAGTACCACCACCACCAGTACCACTACCAATACCACCACCACCAGTACCAGTACCAGTACCACCACCAGTACCACCACCACCACCAGTACCACCACCACCAGTACCACTACCACCACCACCACTACCACCACCAGTACCACCACCACAAGTACCACCACCACCAGTACCACCACCAGTACCACCACCACCAGTACCACCACCACCACCAGTACCACCACCACCAGTACAACCAGTACCAGCACCAGTACCAGCACCAGTACCACCCGTACCACCACCAGTACCACCACTACCACCACCAGTACCACCATCACCAGTACCAGTACCACCAGTACCACCACCACCAGTACCACCAGTACCACCACCACCAGTACCACCACCACCACCAGTACCACTACCACCAGTACCACCACCAGTACCACCACCACCACCACCAGTACCACCAGTACCAGTACCACCAGTACCACCAGTGCCAGTACCACCAGAACCACCACCAATACCACAAGTACCAGTGCCACGACCAGTACCACAAATACCACCAGTATCACCACCAATACCACCAGTACCACTACCAATACCACCAGTACCACCACCAATACCACCAGTACCACCACCAATACCACCACTACCACCACCAATACCACCACCACCTATACCACCAGTACCAGTACCACCAGTACCAGTCCCACCAGTACTAGTACCACCAGTACCAGTACCACCACCAGTACCATTACCACCAGTACCACCACCACCAGTACCACCACCACCAGTACCACCAGTACCAGTACCACCAGTGCCAGTACCACCAGAACCACCACCAATACCACTAGTACCAGTGCCACCACCAGTACCAGTACCACAAATACCACCAGTACCAGTACCACCACCAATACCACCAGTACCACTACCAATACCACCACCAATACCACCAGTACCACCACCAATACCACCAGTACCACCACAAATACCACCACTACCACCACCACTACCACCACCAATACCACCACCACCAATACCACCACCACCAATACCACCACCACCAGTACTAGTACCACCAGTACCAGTACCACCACCACCAGTACGAGTACCACCACCAGTACCACCACCACCAGTACCATCAGTACCACCAGTACCAGTATCACCTGTACCACCATCACAAGTACCACCACCAGTACCACCACCAGTACCACCCCCACTACCACCAGTACTACCACCAGTACCACCACCATTCCCACCACCAGTACCACCACCAGTACCACCATCAGTACCACCAACAGTACCACCACCACCACCACCAGTACCAGTACCACCACCACCAGTACCAACACCAGTACCACCATCACCAGTACCATCAAAACCAGTACCACCACCACCAGTACCACCACCAGTACCACCACCACCAGTACCACCACCACCAGTACTTCCACCACCAGTACTCCACCACCAGTACCACCACCACCAGTACTACCACCACCAGTACCACCACCAGTACCACCACCACCAGTACCACCACCAGTACCAGTGCCACCACCACCACCAGTACCACCAGCAGTACCACCACCAGTACCACCACCCGTACCACCACCACCAGTACCACCACCACCAGTACACAACCACCACCACCACCAGTACCACCAGTACCACCACCACCAGTACCACCACCAGTACCACCACCAGTACCACCAGTACCAGTACTACCAGTACCACCACCAGTACCACCACAAACACCAGTACCACCACCACCACCACCACCACCAGTAGCACCACCAGTACCACCACCACCAGTACCACCACCAATAGCACCACCACCAGTACCACCACCACCACCTACACCAGTACCACCAGTATCACCACCACCACCAGTACCACCACCAGTACCAGTATCTCCACCACCAGTACCAGTACCACCAGTACCACCACCACCACCAGTACCACCACCACTACCAGTACCACCACCACCAGTACCATCACCACCAGTACCACCACCACCAGTACCACCAGTACCACCAGTACCAGTACCAGCACCACCAGTACTAGTACCACCAGTACCACCACCAATACCACCACCAATACCACCACCAGTACCACCAATACCACCAGTACCACCACCAGATAGCAATGACATTACGCACTGCCACACTGCACACCCAAATCACGAAGAGGGCAGGAAATAGCTCCCCCTCCCGCTCTTCCTCCTGAGCCGTGACAGTGGAATCACAGTGCGAAAGGTGTTGGAGCGCTTTGTTAGTGTTTATAGCTCGGATCATATGTAACTCTCACTTCACACATTGTGTCTGTGTAATTTACAACACTTACACATCTTCTTCACTGCACTATTTATCACTACTTTGAAGACGTCGCTTCTTCTGATATTTACAATCTAACAAGCGGTCGAGAAGGCCCTTTATTGCAATGCAATAGGTCTCGCAGTTGCGAGAGTTTAAGCTATTAGTATTGTAAATGACAATGCCTTTTATTTATGTTTTAAAACCCAAAACATAAATAAAAGGCGTTGTCATTTACAATGGCAATAGCTCAAACTCACGTGAATGCGAGACCTATTGCATTGCAAATGCTTGTTCACTATAGCTTTCAGCATGGCGCAGTCCACTTCAGTCACTGGCTATGTTCATTGTGAGTTATGGCACTTTTTTTGCACTCTTTCACAGGGCCGGACTGGCTGTAGCCCGCACCATGAGTTTTCCCAGTGGGCCGGAATGATGGGGGCAGATTTTGCAGCAGTGCTGCAATATCGGCCCCATGTAACAAACCGACAGCAGTGCTAAAGTGGAAGCAGAGCTGCTTCTCGCTAGCACCACCCCCCACTTCCCACCCCCCAGGGCCGGGCCGGCAGAATTGCCAGGGCTGGTTTGTGTTCCCAGTCCCTGATCTTTCACATGAAACATCTGCACATAAAGTAGTTCCTTTCAGTACCATGGACAACTATGGCAATGTGTGATATACAAGGCCAAAAAATATTTTTGCTTTTTTCTATCTTTTTTTATTATATTTGCATGAGCTCTGCAACTCCAACACCAATGTTTAATCAAAACAATGACAAAACAAGCAAATGCAAAGAGACTGGCATCCAACGCCAGACTGATTGGCTTTGCCAATGCTTACTTTTTTTTAGGTCTGGCATTAGCTTAAACCTAGGGTCTCCAACCGTTTCTATAGTGAAAGCTACTTCTTCTCAAGGGAAATCGTTCTGAACTAATACCTAATTTTATCACTGTAAAACTGTGATCATATCTATTAACCTTACGCTAGTGATCATTCTGGGATTGACCACTCAAGCATTTTAGGCATGGTTACCAGCTGAAATGCCAAGGAAATCTTTTCAATGTGAGATGCCTCCAGGGGCCTCATGAAATTGAATCTAAGGCATTATACTCTTTGGCATAAACGACCTAATCACACCAATACATCTTGTACTTTTTAATTTGATGTGCACATTAAATCAGGAAAAATGCCTCCACTCATGGTGCAAGAATCTAAAGGGATGAAGTGGGCAGATCCATTGCCCCTTGCTCTATGCTGAGGTGTTTGAGAGAGGGAGCGGTCCAATGATCTGAACATAGGTTCACCGTAACAAAAGAGGGATGAGATGCACCATCAAGACATCCACATTCCTTGGTGCAGGGGTGTGCGCCATTGGTCCATCTCAGCTAAATCCCTGACAGACGTTCAGGTTAACCACTGATCATGTAAATGATTGCCATTCACTTCCTATATATGCAAATGTATTTAGTGGTAACATCTGAAAAGATGGCTTTGGACCAGTCCTCGTGGACCCGTGTTGGGCACCCGTGTCTTGCTTGCTTAACATTTTCTGCACAAGGCACTGCTTTTTAGAGTGGATAGTTATGCTAGAAAGGGAGGGCAGGATAAGATAGACGTGGAGAATACGATGATGTGCCCTGATTAAATTGATAACCAGAATGGCAATTAACTGCAATCATTTCTATTAATTCTTGGTGTGATTGTGGCGGCCATGTTCAAAGTAAAAATTACTGTCTGTCCATTTTTTTTTTAGTTAGTCATCACAAAATGTTCATGGTAAAAATGATAAAGCTCTCTTAGGAATATGTTATTTTGTGATATTATACATTTTCCAAGGCTCTTCTATGCAATGAAGCCAATGAAACAGTATGTTTGTGTTATATTAACTAGATTTGTTTGCATATGATTTCCAGCTCCTTCCTAGTGTTCCAGTCTCCATGGTGATGTCTCTGCTGAGACAGTTGAAGACTGGAGACGGAAGAGCTGGCAGTGTACTGTTGGTGGTGTTCGTTTGGAATAAACTTCTTATACAACTACTCCGTGTTTGTCTTTACAACACTGGCGACGAGTGACGCTTGTGGGGGACAAGCCTACTCACCACCAACTCCCCCGTGAACCCACGAATTTGAATGGACTTGGTCTTACTGCCGGCAGTTTTACGGACTTTAGCGTTTCCACAACTTTTCCAGTGATCCTGTATTTATGGTGCCTCCGCACGGCTTCCACGCCTCTTCGATTGGTAATTATACTTAAAATTACCTTGGATTTCAGTTTTGGGTTTCCTTCGAGCTCGCGGGTGACTCGCGCTTCTTTCGTATTGCTGACTCGCGCTTGCACCGCTCGAGCTCTCGTCTTCCTGAAAGTCGCAGTTACATCATCACGCACGTCACGTCACGCTACGCTACGACGTGCCGCCATTTTGTTTATAAGTTTCCATAGTGACAGCCTCAATTGAGCCTCAATAGAGATCGGTTCAAACACTAGTTTCCATGCGATTATAATCGCAATTGAACATCGCGTTTAGCTCTACGTCAACATATCAACATGTCTACAACCTCAATGAGCCAACCTCCTGCATTTCTCTCTGGAAAAGGTGAGCCTTTACTTCCATGGAAGAGATGGAAGAAACTATTTGATTCTTATTTAGTGGCTATAGGTGGGGAAAGATTTTCAGCTTTCAGGAAACAAGCTATTCTTCTTCACAACTTGGGCATTAGGGGTCAGAACATATATGAAAGCATTGATGAATTGCCCGTTGGTGATGGTGATGGTGAGTCTGCAGATGTTTTTGAGATGTCCATGAAAATGCTTGAACATTACTTTGGTCCACGCATCAATGTTGTACTTGAACGACACAAATTCTTCATGAGAATTCAAGAGCAAAATGAAAAAGTTGGAAACTACGTTGCGTCCTTAAAAACTTTAGCTCGGACTTGCGAATTTGGCGAGTTGACAGACTTCTTAATCCGCGATCAGTTAGTTAGATGCACTAACAGCTCCAGAGTTCAAGAGAAACTTTTGTCAAAAAATCCCTCTTTCAAGGAGGCAATTGCCATTGTCGAAGGCGTAGAGAACACTTCCGGTTGGGTTAAAGAAATAAAAGGACAAAAACTTGTGACTGAAAATGCTCTTACTCCCAGTAACATCCATGAAGTTTTGCTCACTGACACTCAACAAGACACAGTAGACAATATTTGTAAAGTAATTCAAACACCCAAGAACAAAATTCATAATGAACAAGGGAAAATGAAATGTTATCGTTGCGAGAGTTTTAACCATTCCTCAAACTATCCAAATTGTTACGCTAAAAATGCCACTTGTCTCAAATGTGGTATTAAGGGCCACTATGCTAGGGTCTGTAGGTCTAATGGAAAAGTACGCACTGTGGACAGCATTGAAACTATAAGTGTTAGACCAAAGATGGTTGTGTCAAATGTAAGGAGCGATGGCGTGGTGGATGCTGACCCTATATGCATGCCAGAATGTGGTGTTGAGATTGGAGGAAAGTTATTTGTGGTTTTAGCGGATTCTGGATCTCCTTTCACTATGATTGGAAATGAGTTATGGAACAAAATATTTCATGACGTTCAGCTGCTCCCACCTGATATCAATCCTGTGAGCTATGGGGGTGCTCGTATTGAGGTATCTGGTTACACTGTTATGAGAATACACTTCAAAGGCAGGGAGACCATTGGAAAAATATATGTGGCACAACAAGGAGCCAATCTCCTAGGTTAGAGGCACCAAAGAGACTTAGGTATAATCCTTAATCCCAATGCTCTTAAGGCCTCTGATCAGGTCATGTTAGTAGATTGTAGCTTGAACTCCAGCAAATTCTTTGATGAATTTCCTCAAGTTTTTACAGACAAGCTCGGGTTGTTGAAGGACTTTGAGCATCGTATTATTCTTAAACAGAATGCTGTGCCATGTGTACATAAGGTTAGGAAGGTTCCTAATTTAATGATGACTCCTCTGAAAGTTGAACTTGACAGGCTGGTCAGTTTGAATGTGATAGAGGAAATTGAATCCTCTGAGTGGTTGGCCCCAATAGTTTTGGCGCCCAAGAATGGTGGAAAATGTATCAGAATGTGTGTGGACTTAAGGGGTCTTAATAAATGGATATGGGTGGACCGCCAACCCCTCCCCAATATAGCTGAATCCATCACTATGCTCAATTGGGCTAAAGTTTTTACTGTACTCGATTTGTCTTCGGCATATCACCAGGTGCCACTTCACCAAGACTCTAAACATCTTACGTCCTTCGTGACACCGTTGGGAGCTTTTCGCTTTGTTAGAATGCCATTCGGTTTGGCGTCAGCCGCAGCATGTTTCCAACGTGTCATGAAGATGGTTCTAGGTGATATGCCGAATATACTATTTTTCCAGGATGATATACTAATTTATGGTAAAGATGAAAATGAACATGACACCATATTAAGGAAGGTTCTCTTAAGACTGTCTAACAAGGGACTCACTGTCAACAAACAGAAGTGTAAAATTGGTGTGTCTTCAGTTACATATCTAGGCCATGTGATTTCTGGTGAGGGCATCCAACCAAAACTTGAACTCGCTAAGAGCATAATTGATGCTCCAGCTCCCTCGGACAAGGAACAAGTCAGGTCTTTTCTTGGACTAGCTGAGTTCTACGCAAAGTTTGTCAAGGGTTTTGCAACTGATGTAGAACCAATTAGAGATTTGCTCAAGATAGGAACTCACTTTGTGTGGAGTGAGGATTGCAATGCTGCTTTTTCTACTGTCAAACGTGCAATCAGTGAGATGCCTCATCTTGGTCATTTTGACACCAAAAAAAAGACTATTCTCACTACTGATGCGGGCCTGTCTGGTTTAGGTGCCGTGCTCTCACCGGTAGATGCTGGGGTTGAAAAGGTAGTTGCTTTTGCATCAAGAGCACTAAAAAAAGCTGAGCAACAATATTCATGTATAGAAAGAGAAGCACTTGCAATCATGTGGGCAGTCAGACATTTTAAATTTTACTTATGGGGGATTCCCTTTATTGTGAGATCAGATCATCGTCCACTTGTGCAAGTATTTTCATGTAAGGAGAGTGAAAGGTTGACTCCAAGATTGAAGCGTTGGAGTGAGGGTCTGGAGGAATTACATTTTCAAGTGGAGTATCTTCCTGGGTCTGCTAATAAGGCTGCAGACTGTTTGTCAAGGTTGCCTATCCAAGTTCAGGAAGACTTTGGTGATGCTGAATCTATGGCAGTTTGTTGGGTTAAGGAGCCGGCTATCACACAAGATGAATGGACTGAGGCTAAGTCGCATGATCCCCTTTTGCCTGTTGTCACTGATTTTGTAATCAAAGGATGGCCTAGATGAAGTAAGAGTGTTGATGCTGATCTCATGCCTTTTTGGTCCATTAGGGATGAATTAACCTTAATGCAAAATGAACTAATGCGTGGAAAGAGATTAATACCTCCTTGTGACTTGAGATCCAAACTTGTTAACCTTGCACATGAAGGGCACTTAGGAAGGAGTCTAACTAAAGCCCGGCTACGTGAGAGATATTGGTGGCCAAGTATGGATCACCATGTTGAGGAGGTAGTCAAAGATTGTTATCAATGTGCCACTAATGACAAGTCTAGGGTCATTAATTCTGCTCCTTTGTCTCCTGTTGAGGTTCCGCGTGAACCCTGGTCAAAGCTAGGTTTGGATTTGATGGGTCCATTTGAACTTTTGGGGCCTTCAGAAAGATTTGTTATTCTCTTAGTGGATTACACATCGAAATGGGTCTCTACTAGGTGTGTGAGCTCAGTCAACACTAGAGTAATTCTTGATTTTCTCAAAGATGAGTTTGCTTGCGAAGGTATTCCCAGTATTTTGATTACTGACAATGGGGTACAATTTACTTCTCAGGATATGGAAAATTTCTTAGATGATTTTGGTATAACCCATCTCAAAACAGCTCTTTATTCTCCGCAGGCCAATGGTCTTGCGGAACGTATGAATAGAGTAGTTAAAGCTTGTGTACAAAGAGCTTTGGAATCCAAAGTTTCTCTTAAGGAAGTTCTGCGTGATACTTGGTGGGCTCATCGCACCACTGTTAACTATGTCATACAGAGTTCCCCATTTCATGTGTTACGTGGTAGACAACCTCACTCCAAATTGAACCCTGGATGGTTGCCTTTTCAAAATATTATTTCCTTAGATGGAGATGAAGTGGATTTCAAAATCAAATCCTATCAAAGGAAATATAAAGAGAGATATGACTTAAAAGATTCTGTGAAAGAAAGTTCATGGAATGTAGGTGAGTGGGTGATGGTCAAGAAACCCAGGTGGCAGAAGAAGGGAATCACTGAATTCATGGGTCCTTTTGTTATTACCTCAATCCAAAAGAATGTTGTGACAATGCACAATGGAAGTAAGTGGAGCATGTCAAGGCTTGTAAGGTTTAATGGTGACAGGTCACTGTTTCCTTCTTGTCCTGACTCTAAGTTTCCTAATGTTGATTTGTATAATTCCAGTTCTGTTCCTGCAAAGAGATTTCCTTCCAGATCTCATCAGCTCCCTTTGCGTTTTAGAGACTATGATATGAATGTGTCTTAAACATATGAATAATTTTCCTTCCTTGTTGTTTCTTTTCTTTTCTTATATATATTTAGTAAGGGAGATGTGTTATATTAACTAGATTTGTTTGCATATGATTTCCAGCTCGTTCCTAGTGTTCCAGTCTCCATGGTGATGTCTCTGCTGAGACAGTTGAAGACTGGAGACGGAAGAGCTGGCAGTGTACTGTTGGTGGTGTTCGTTTGGAATAAACTTCTTATACAACTACTCCGTGTTTGTCTTTACAACAGTTTGTAAACTGCTTGTATGCGTAAGTATCTGCCCCTATATAAAGTGCTCAGATACCTTTTGGGGCCTTATCTATGCTACATAAATCTTCAGAAATAAATAAATAAGTATGAGATTGTTGGGCTAGGAAATAACAATAGAAATGATGGTCTAGAATGGAATGGAAAGTAACAGCATTTTTAATAGGCAGCAAAGTTTTATTCAATGGCTAGGCAGCAAAGAAATTTAAAAAAGGATCACCTGAGGCCTTTTTATGATGCGTTCTTTGCGTTTGCTTTTAATTTCCTGATATTGTCCTATCCACATCGCATACATTAACTCGGAAAACTTCTTAGGTGAAGGCCAAAATCCGACCCTGTGCAAACTTGCACAGGGATCGGAATTCCAAGTTGCGCCATAATTATCACACCCTCACTGGTTTCCTCCGACAGATTTCAATAGGTCAAACTTGCTGAAATTCAACAGTGGAAATGTCTGTGAAAACAGCAACACGTTGAATTTGGTGTGTTAATTACTGATATTTCATGCTATGCCTATGTTCCAAGGAGAAAACTCTGAATAAGAGTTATTTACCTCATCCTAGGGTCATATATGTATATGTGCCAAAAGGGCAATTTTAGAGGAAAGAAAATCACAGACCCATCTGTGCGTGTCTTTGTTGTGCCCAGAACTACAGTGATGAGGCCCCTGCTGCAACAAATAGGACCTGGGCACTATTTAACACGCCGAATCAACAGTTTCTCTCTGTGGCGCTCTCGCGTTTTTCTCTCTAATGGACTCTCTCGAAACTCTCGCTGCGGCTGTTTTGAAACTTGCACCGTCACTCGCCTGCTGAGACATCCTCAGCAACGTGATTGTTGCGAATAAACATTTTGCCAATGCGCTGAATAACGCTGCGAGCCCTCGTGACTCTGGGGCATATTATCAACGTGATTATCGCCGCTTTAGCGGGACTTTTTCCCGCTAAAGCGGCGATAATTCAATCGCCGTATTAGCAAGCTGTCGCTAACTGCTGTTAGCGACAGCTTCTAGGCGATAGCGACCGGGTTGGGTGCCGCTTTGCATGCCAGCGATATTTATCGCTAATGGCATGCAAAGTAGGCGTTCCCAACCTAAAAGCGACTGGAAACAGTCGCTAAGGTCGCTATCGCCTATTAGCGAGGCAGGGGAGGTGATTAACGAACCAGCGCTAAACACGTTTAGCGCTTGTTTGTTAACGCCTGGTCCAGACCTGACTTAGCCATGTAATCCAATGGGAGGTGGATTACATGGCTAAATCCCCCTCGCCCTATTAGCAAGCTAACACTGGTCACAGTGCGAATATCGCTTGTTTTCAAGCGATATTCACACTGTTCTCCAGGGTTTCTATCGCTTTGGAGATAAGCGTTGCTGATAGCACGCTATCTCCGCGATAGAAACCTTCGATAGCAGGCGATAATTATCCTGGCGCTAACTGCGCTTAGCGATAATTATCGCCGGTTATTGCTAATAGACCCCTTAGTCTCATATATTTCTTATCGCCGCTCCATTTCCAGGTAACCGTGCATGTCATGTGTCTTTGTGACGCACTGCGTGCCTTGTGCTTCAGAGCGGGTCGGTAAGCAATTTGAAAGAAGCACGGTGGGCGAGCATGGGGAAGTCTGAGCCAGCAGAGGTCCGTCCCTGAGCTGGTCACAGGAAAGTCTGATTATCAAACCCTTCTTGAATTCAAAAGTGGGTGAATCTAAAGCGTTATGCAACGAGCAGTCAAGACCTAACTGACTTCGAACTCTACGAGGTCCTTGTATACCTCACTGTCTGTGGAAGTGCAGTGAAGTTCAGCGTGGACTCATCTGTGGGGCCAGCAAAATTGCTGCATTTTGAGTTTTACATTTAAGGTACGCATCTCCTTCTTTGAAGAGAGTTTAATGAACAATCCAGGGTGCTTTGAGATGGGCCTACTGTGGACAGTGAGATTCGATCTAGCACATGTTCATGAAGGCGGTTCTAACTCAAGCTCATCGGCCTGGTGCACTCAGAGCTATTACTTCACAGAGGTGTCAGTGCGCAAACAAGTTTCTCATAATCTTACCACGAGCACGCCAACAGCTCGGACCGGGAGCAGTGTAGTTCTTATATGGGCTTTGGTGCTCCCCAAATGGGCCCGTCTCTGTTTTTCGTGATTTCAATTCGATAGTAAGAACTGTGACATTCTCAGTAAGAATGACAGACACGGGCCGTAGTTTTAAGGAGTTTGTATAAAGAGTTGAAAGCAAAATACATGAAATATATCATAAGGATGTTTAGCAATAAAGAATACAGATAATAAGTACAAAGAACTCAGTAAAGTTCAATGCAAAATCCAGCATAGATTCGTCCTACATAAGTGGGAATGGGGTTCCTCGTTACGGAGGAAAAGTATGTCCTTTTCTAGAACTATAGACAAAGGATTTTATACATTACTATGCAGCAGTAGCGGCTCGTGGAGGGAGTGCCGCGGGGCGGTGCGGCGGGGCGGGGGAGGAGCAGGGTGGGGGTAGTAAACTACGGCATAGGGCCGAACAGAGGTAAGTAAACAAATAAATAAAACGAATTTCATTGCGCGCGCTGCATTGCCAAATGCGATGCAGCCCGCGCAACGAAATTCGTTTTATTTATTTAACTGTTTACTTACCTCTGTTCGGCCCTATGCCGTAGTTTACTACCCCCCACCCTGCTCCTCCCCCGAACGCCCCACCGCCCCGCGGCACTCCCTCCACGAGCTGCTACTGCTATGCAGGTACATGGTTCTCAGGATATGCACCAATGAGGAACAAGCAAGAAGAAACGTTTTACTACAGAACACATTTGAGAATTCTCTCATAATACTATTACATTGATTTATGTTGCTCTCACAGTTTATTCAAGCACAATAATCAATACATTGTATAAGCGATAGTCTGAGACAGTTGGGGTGTCCTTGTTTAGGTACATTGTGGTGAGAAGCCTCTAGGTACACTCACCATCCTTAGTGAAAAGCTTACAATTCTTTATTTCGCCTGGAAACAACAGTGATCATGTGTTATGTTGCAACATCAATTTAAGATGGAGAAAACATTAGCTCAGGTTCTGTTAGTGCAAGTTCAGTTTCTAAAACATTTAAAGCTAAAAGAGAAAGGGCTCTCACAACCCCCCTCAGATGATTTCTAAATCATCAATTTTCATCTTTTTTTTATAGTACACCATTCATCAGCTGTGGGTTCTCTCCCATGGATTCTCTCAAGCCCTTCTTGGTGTCATAAAGATCGCTTGGCATCTCTTCAACCTTCACATCAGTTCTCTTACTTTTTCTTTCTCATATTGCTGACAGTGTCTTAAATCCACTGTCCAATCGTTTGCTTGATGAAATTTATTTGCAGAATTTTAGGAAGAGAATCACACATGCAACAGCAATTAGTATGCTCAAATGAGGAGTTAAGAGCAATTTCAGTATTCTTTCACCTATTCTTCCTAGCAATTCCCATATCTTAGCAAAACCTCATCCAGTAGACCCAAATACAGGTCCTATTCGTTCCCAGTCACCTGTCTCTTCCAATTCAGTTAGTTAATGTGTGACATTCGTAATGTTAGCAACATAACTATTAAGCAGATTATCTACTTTCGGGAAATAGGCATAGCATTCTCGTGCATGAATGACCTTGCAGACTTCACCTTCCTTCTCGAGAAGCAAATCTAACCCAAGGTGGGTCTGTATGATCATAGCTCTCATAGCAAGCAATTATTTATTTCTGCTAGAGCGCCTGCTGTATTAGTGTAACTCAGTCTACTAGGTTTGATAGCTTTCTAATCTTAACATAGTTTTATGAAATTCCTGTCAAAGGTGTAAGTGCTCCAAACATGTCACTAAGGATCTGCTAAAAGCTCAGCTTACGTCGTTTAATATAGCGATCAAGGGGTGAATCTAGCTTGTTAGCATGATAGATTCTGGGTAAAATTAAAACTGCGTATCAACTACCTACCCAGTTACGTGGTCACTGGAAATAAAGTGACTTACCACACACACATAATAGATGCCATTGATGCTCACATATAATTCGGCAAAAGTCCTGTCTTTGACCAAATAACTAAGGTCACTTTCACTCCATCCCCATACCTCAACAGTTTCATTCCCCTCCTGCTTCCTTACCATACATAAAGTTCCCCTCTCAGCAATGTCAATGCTCACTCTTGGGGGTAATTCCTTTAAATTCTCTGTTCCCTTCCCAATAGTGTGTTTGAGACTAACTTTCTTTTCCCCTTTTTCTTTTTCCTATCGTATGCTCTCATTCAATTTGTCAATAAAAACTCCTGCATCTTTGTTAATCCAACAGGTTACATCATGCATACTTTGATTAGCAGCGCTCATGTAAGTTAAGGAAATAAATAATTTAATCATATACTCATGCTGATCCCTTTATTTAAAAGCTTTGGAAGAAAGATAAATTTGTTTAGCAGCCCACAAATACATATTTGTATCAGTTATTTTCTAAAGGCTTGTCATAATCAGAATAGAACAATTTAAAATAATTCTGTTGCTAATATAAATTCAGAAAAAAACAGTGCAGGAGAATGAGTAAGACAGAGGCAAATCAAAATATGCTGCTTCTTCAGCTACTAGGCTGGAAGGTAGGACCAGACAAAACAATTTTCTACCTGCATAACTTTCACATACTCAGCTAACACTTAAAAATACACATTATACCAATTTATGCTCTCATGATGCGGACATATGAATTTTTGTATTCCTGCTCTGGATTTCTGAAAATCAATTTAATTGTGGTTTTTACCAGAGTAGGAGGAATCTCGTACAACAGCCACGCAACCATAGAAACAAAAACGGCAACTGCCAAAGCTACAAGTAAGAATTTGCAGTGTTTCTGCACCATGTTAGCTTATATTAAATCAAGGAAATAGATTGAAATCCCAGAATGAACAAATTAGTCCTCTAATCTCTACCGTATCGTCACTACCCTATCTCGAAATCTACAGTGGTTTTTATTCTGCGTCAACAGACGGCCTAATACTCCAATGTCCACTGACCATTACCCTAGCTCTCTAGTCATCCTTTTGAACATTTGTCAGTGATTCCTGTGAGTTCCCCTTGCAATTGTCAAGGAGGTTTGTCAATGTCAGTCAGACAGTCATCAGATTCAATGTCAATTCTTACAACATAGGTACAGTCCGGACCTGAATACTCTAGATTGACCTTTCTCTCTGTTATAGGTCATTTAGAGGTTGTCAAATCTATGCTCGCATCCATGATGTCAAGTTGGTCTGCAGGTTCTAACTCTTCTAACTTGCTAACTTCCCATATTGTCTCTGGTTTGTTTCTAGTCATCAACAGTGTCTTTCGACTTGTCATAGTCTTTGGCCAGTCTTCCTCGCTTGACCGCCGATCCTGAGAGGTGCTTGTGATCTCTGATTCTTATGAGGCCAATTCACTCTCAGAGGTGGAAATTTCTCTAGCCGTCTCACTCTCTGATTCCTGCAACTTCTCCTCTGGCACATTTGATTCAGCTTTCCACAAGTTTCTGCTGTTTCTGTGAATGCATATTCTTAGCCCCATACCGAGGAATTCAGCTGCCACTGGAATGTTAACACCATCACCTGACTCTCGTTCCTGTTGATGCTTTGCTGTGGGAGACTGTGAGCCCTCAGACTGGTCTTCCTCTCCTTCGGAGGCCTCAGAAACCTCGAAACAATGGTGACTCACGGAAATGAAAATTGAGCGCCAGACAACTGATTTCTCAACCCGGGCAGTCGCGGCAGGCCGCTATTCCTCACGTTGAGAAAGCTGCTGCTCATGTTGAGAAAGCTGCCGCTCGAGTAGAAAATCTACTCGAGCGTCAGAAAGAAGCAGTGCCCTCTGGCCGCGTGGTGCTGTTTGGGCTGATTGTACAGCGTGGGACAAGCTCCTGGCACTAAAAATCAGTGTGAGCAGCATGACGTACCAAAATCCATCCCGTGTAGAACTCCACGCAATCTAGCAGAGTTTTAGGTAACTCCGCGGAATTTCGTGAAGATAAACTCCGCGAGTTCCACCCACCCCTTCTCAAGAGCACAACATCAGGTGATTTCATCCGCATAGCTGTTTCCTCTGGTGATGAAATCAGTATTACTCTTGCGTGCAGTACACTTCACCACTGCAATTTCTTTTAGCAATTGTAGGGCTTCCAATAGATTGGAGACATATAACCCATTTCTGATGGGGAACCCAGCAGAGGTCACAAATCTCCTCTGTGACCTTAACAGCCCGAAGTCGTGCACAACCCCGAACCCATACTGGCTGTCAGTGTAAATGGTAACTCACAAGCCTTCCCTGTACAACAGACTCTGGTAAGGGCAATCAATTCAGCCACTTGTGCAGATGTTACATGCACAGTTAGGATGCTTCCATGACCCCACTTAAAGTGGATACAGCACAAAAGGTCTGATCAGATTCAGGAAGGAGTACATCCACTATGGCAGGTCTTAGTTTTGTGCACAACTTGGTAACACTTACCTAGTTGTGGTCAAAGACTCCTTCCTCATGTCCCTCTCGAGTGGGCAGTAAAAAAGCAGGGTATAGGTTGTTTTGTTACATCTCCTGATAGAGACATTCTCGGCCACCAGAATGTATCTCTCATAGCAGGTTAAGTGGCTGTTTGTCAGTTTGTCAAATGCTGAGTGTTTGTGCGTCATGAGGATTTCAATCACATGGGGGGACATTACAATTAGTAGGTAACCCCTCACTATCCCTTCTGTTTGCTGAATGCTAAGGCTTACCACTGCAACCCCTTTGGGACAACCAGGCAATGGTGCAGCTACTGGATGAAGAGTCACTGAAAAATACCAGGTCGGGTGCTTAGTTTCCCCATGGGTCTGTGTTAGCACTGATGAAGCATACCCATCTCTCTCATGCCAAAAGAGCACAAATGTTTTAGTATAGTCTGGTATTCAAAGAGCTGGTGTGCTGCAATGTAAATGTTTGAGCTCCTGGAAGGCTTCCATGCTTACATCATCCTTTGGTACCGGGTCATTGACATCAGTGCGGGTCAGCCTCAGTAAAGGCTTTGCGACAAAGGAAAAGTTTGGGATCCATTGTGGGCAGTAGCCAACCATGCCCAACAACATTCACACTTCTCTCTGTGTGGTCCGGACCTTCATCTTAAGGACTGTTTCAATGCGTTCAAGGGACAATTGTCTAATTCCCTTCACAATCTGATGTCCCAAGTGCATGACTTTCTTTTGACAATAATGTAATTTTTGGAGGGAAACCTTAGACCCATTCTCAGCCAAGTTGTTGAGCAGGGCAATAGTGTCTTGCCTACAAACTTCCTTGGTAATCGATGTAGTCAGAAGGGCATTGATGTACTGGATCAGGGTCGAGCTACATTGTAACTGCAGAGACGCTAGATTCTTAAGTATCTGATTGAAATAGGATGGACTTGCAGTGTACCCTTGAGCAGCATGACACCACATGAGAATCTTCTCTCGGAACCAAAACGCAAAGAGAAACTGTCTCTCTTCATGAAGGGGAAAAGGGAAGAACGCTTGACTAAGGTCAATGGCCTTGAACCATTCAGCATCTGGGGGAATTTGGAACAGAATCACAGCAGGGTTCGTTACCACAGGATAGCATGGAACCACAATTTGGTTAATTTTTCAGAGATCCTGGACTCCTCATTACTTCCTTTAGAATGCCTTGTTCTATCATGCTCCCAATGACAGGAGTGATTCCTGCAATGGCCTCTAGGGTAATTTTGTAAGACATGTTTGAGGAAAAACTGAATTGAGGTGAAGGGTTAACATTAGGGGTTTAGCACCTTTAATCAATCCGATCTCTCTCCCTGTAAAATCTCAAACATTCTCTCTGACTGTCTCTTTCAAATCAATGGGTAGGTCCTCTTTGGTAAAAACCGGATACAACCTGACAATAGGTTGTGGCATTTGCAGCTTGAACTCTGCATCTGATGCTTGGGTCGCGATCCCGACTCCATCCTGCATGCAGGAAATGATGGAGTTGAGTTTGCAAAGGAGATCCCTTCCCAGGAAGTTTACAGTGGTTGACTCACCCACCACTAACTGGTGTTGGTCTTTGAGATCTCTCATTTTTTCTTGGACAGGGGCAATAATCTTGTGGATACACTGTTGATTTGTAATGTCTACAACTTGGACTTCTTTTCCTGAGAGGGGTAGGTTCAGTACCTCAACTGCTCTATCAGTGAAGTGAGTGGTTCCTGTGTCTACCAGAAAAAATATGGGATGACCATTGACCTATTCATCTACAGTTCACTCTGGTCTACTTTTAGGAGTGCACATAGTAAACACTCCTCGTCTTCCCTCAGGCACTGTCACTGGGCCTGGAACTCTCAAGCATCATAGGAACCAGATCATTCTGGGACACAAATGAATTATGAGGAACCCTATTACTCTGTTGCAAATGGGGATTTCCTACCTGCGTCTGCATAGGGCCGGGGGAACTCTGTGACAAGCAAGGTTTCAGAATCTTTGGAGCTGACATAGGGGGTCTAGGTATCGGGGAAGCTCTCCCTGCACCACAAAATTTGCAGCCTGGACATCAATCATTGTTCGATCAGGACTGTAGCGATATTACTGCTTCCAGTGCCCAACCTTGTTACAGATGTGGGAAGCGGTAACCTTCCTAAGGGTACTTATACTAGTTCCTAGTGTGTTGCCTCAACCTCTTTCCATCCCCTGGGCACGTGCCCCATATGTCATGGAAACTCCCTGCATGCTTCTCTAAACTTCCCGGTCTCACTCAAATCCCTAATTTTGTCGATCAACTCTCTCACATGTATTTTCAATCCTCTAAACTTCAGTAACTTCAATTCCCTCTCGCCCACTATCATACTAACATTCTTCCAAAGTTTCTTTCTCTGTGTCAAATCAATGCTGCATTGATCCGCTACCTTTTCCATTCTCAATTGCTCCTCTCATGCTACTCGGGCAGCTACCTTGATCCTGGAGAACAAATTTGCTTTCATTATAATGTCCTAATAAATTCATCCCTATGTTACCCTTAACAATTTCTGCAAACTCAGCCTTCAGCTGAGTAACGTTAAGTCTCTGTGGAGTGTGTCCTGGATTGATGGGTTGGCTGGGGGGGTTGCAATAATCATTCAACCCCCCACCATGGAGCTTGAGAAAACCTCTCCTTGTGGAGGGCTTAATGCTATTATGCAGAGCACTGATGTGGGGTCCTAGAGGACACTTGGAGGGGTCTGACTTAGGGAAGTGCTAGCAACTATCTCATCAGGGGAAGTGGTTGAGGCAACCAACAAAAGAGGTGTGCTTGTCAAGGGCTGGGCAGGAAGTGAAATGGAAGATTCTGAATAACTTGGGGGCGTGCAAGCTTCTGTGTAGGTTTTGTTGTCTGCTCTAGCTGTAGCACTCGGTGCAGCTGATGCATTATATGGAGGTTGGTCTTATGATGAGGAGCTTAACTATGAAGGCATCCTCCTTGTCACTCTCTGCTCCTGACTGGTTTTAGATTTCCCTTTCTCCACAGGTTTCTCCTTTGCTATTTCCTGACTCTCTATCAAGGGATAAGCCCCAATGGTCTCAATTACTTCTTCCCCCCATTTTTATGACTCTCACCATCCTGTGCGCTTATCCAAAAGTTAGCCCTATTCTGGATTTTTAATGGAAACTTCTTCCTTTTCTTTTCGCTGGCCACCTTCCTCCCAAAGATTTAAAGCCTCAAACTGTGTGGGTCTGGGCTAAGGTTTCAAATCGTGCATTCTCCATCTCAAATTTTCTGTTCTGGGAATTTCGAAAGTCCAGCTCAGTGGAAGTTATAATTCTCTATCTTTGGATGTGTATTCATGCCATTGGCTAAGTCACATCAATGTGTGTAACCAGTTCCTTGCCGCCATTTCCCTAGATGGTGTGCCTTTGGGTGAAAATTTCTCTTCCTTATTCATGTCTTTCTCTTTTTTAGAAAAGGGATTTCCAATGTGACGACTTCTCATTCACTCCCAATTCCAATCTAACACTTTCCTTATACAATTGTGTTCACAATTTGCCCACCCCACCAATACCAGCATGTTTCTGTCAAAGGTCACCCTATCACAGCACGGTTACAGCATTCGTTAGCCAATCCCTGCATGGCTCCAAAATGACATAACACCCAAATGCTCACAGGACTTCCTGAACCACTTTTCACTCCAGTTCTTCATTTGTCTGCTTCGTCTAGACAGAAATCTCTATAACAGTAGGAAGACTGCCTACTCTTGCACAATGATAGACTCTCGACCCACCGGAGTCACCATACTCAGAGTCATATTCAGTAGGAAACGGTTGGAGCGCAGCGTTAAGCCGAGAAGGCTAACGCTGCTCTCCAACAGTTTCCAAAACGCAGGGATGCGCCGTATACACAAGAATATGGCGCACCCGTGCCTTTCCTTTAGCGCTGGAGCTAAATGTAGCTACCTAGCGCCAAAGCAGGCACTCTTGAACCATTGTGCAAGGGTGCCTGTGTTGCAGGGAAAGATTGTTTATGTGCAGGAAGGTGTCCCTGCTACACCCATTGCCCACCCCTTTCACGCTAAGTGTAGCGTGAAAGGGGGCCTTATTCAGAAGGTGGCGTTAAGCCACGTTAAGAGGCTTAATGCCACCATGTGAATAAAGCGAAGCCCGCATCGACACAGGAACGTCGAAAAAAGTTATGTTCCTGTGGCGATAGGGGCTTGTAAATCTGGCCCTCAGTGTGCTCACTCCAGTACACTAAGAAATGAACTGTCACCAAGCTGGATTAATGCACTTGCACAATTAAAATGTTCCGTCCCTATTTTGGTGTGACTGATAGTACCTCACAGGACACCTCACTTTAGCAGACAAGTTCAGTGTTTCAGTAAGCTAACTTGAGGTACCTGTCTGCATTTTATGCCGTACATATAACAACTCACACATCTGTTGGATTCAAAAATCAAAGAATATCATCAAGAATGCAGTAACTATCATCCCCACAAATCCAAGAGCGAAATCCACATAATAATTATTCTCAAAATCCATCTACTGCATCCCACTACTTCACGGCTACTACAATTCCTAACATGCAATGCCACGCAGCTCACTTCTCATTCATTCTTCTCATGTACACAGATCCAAATTGATACCCATGTCGTCCTTCCCCAGCCAATTCGTCTTCCAGAACCAGGATCGGGTTGGGACTGGGTCAATTTGAATCTCTGGGGAAAACCGTCTGGACCATGAAGGTGCAGTAACCAGTTCTCTAGCCAGTTAGTTTGTTTTATGCTGACCAGGTCCAACAAGCCCCATCCTCTGCTGCCAGAGCTGTCTGTGCACAAACCAGTTTTTCATAATCTTTCCAAAAACACACCAACGGCTCGGACCTGGAGGGTGTAGTCCTTATACGGACTTTAGTGCTCCCCAAATCAACCCATCTCTATCTTTTGTGATCTCAATTCGAGAGTAAGAACTGTGATGTTCTCAGTAAGAATGACAGACACGGTTGAAGTTTTAAGAAGTTTATATAAAGAGTTGAAAGCAAAATACATGAAATATATCAGAGGCAAGGTTAGCAATAAAGAATACAGATCATAAGTGTAAAGAACTCAGTAAAGTTCAGTGCAAAATTAAGCATATATTCACCTCACAAAAGTGAGAATGGGGTTCTTGGTTACAAAGGAAAAGTGTGCCCATTTATAGGTCTTTAGACAAAGAATTTTGTACATTACTAAGCAGGTATATGGTTCTTAGGATATGTACCAATGAGGAACAAGCAAGAAGAAACATTTTCAAACAGAATACATTCAAGGAGTCTCTCATAATACTATTGCATTGAACTCAGTTGCTCTCATAGTTTATTCAAGCACAATAATCAACACATTGTATAAATGATAGCCTGAGACAGGTGGGATGTCCTTGGTTATGTACAGCATGGTGAGAAGCCTCTGAGAACGCACACCGTTGTCTAGTGCACGGCTTGCAATTCTTTATTTGGCCAGGAAACAAGAACAATGATCACGTGGTATGCTGTAAGATCAGTTCAAGAAAGAGAAAACATAAGCTTGATTCATGTTAGTGCAAGTTCAATTTGTCGTACATTTAAAGCTAAAAGAGAAAACCGCTCTCACAGAGGTAGATTCAAGCCAAGTGATGGACCATGGGGGCTTTGTCGGATCTTCTGTTTTTATCCTAGTTATTGTGCTATCCTGACAGAAGTTTATTCTTTACTTCCCTTTTTTGGAATGCTGTCATATAAAGCTCTTTCCGTAGTGTTCACTTCCCTCCTGTCCAGCCTATTTTTTATTTCAGAATTTTGTATTGTCACAAAGAACAAAATACAGCTTGAGATCATATATACTGAGAGGCTGCCATACAGTTGAGTAAAACAGAATTGTAACAGCATTTTGATTGTAGGTTTATGAATATATGTGTATCCTGAGTATCTCATATAACATAGTACATGTACAAGAGGGGGTTAAAGAGCGGGGGAAATAAAGAGAGAAGAGAAGATGGTATGATATGTTGATATAATTTTACCAATTCACAAGGATTTTTAATACCCATTGCAAGCAAAATGTCAATGAGGAATCACTGCCAAGATGACAGTCAATTTAGTGTGTTAGTGTGTTCGAGTCAGATTTTGCATGTATACCCAGGGAGATTATGGTATGTGATAATGGAATTTGTTAGTTGAATATGTTTGTGAGTGTCGCTTGATTAGCCAGAACGTAGTAATATGCTTGCAGTAAAATAGTAAATGTTTTCGATCACCTGAGGGGTGCTGGCAATGCCAACGAGCAGCTGAAGAAAAGAAACCACGTTTATACCGCCGTTCCGGAGTCCAGAATGCTCTGCATGTTTCCATGGTTTGCATTGTAAGATGAGAGGCAAAACTTGATGTAATAGTATTCATTTCCATATAACCGGCCAACGCAATGGTGGTATGGGGTTTATATTGTGCTCAATGCATGATGCATCCCATGTTTTTTGGATCTCGTCCATTAAAGTAGGAAAGGATTTCTTAAATTTTTATAGTCTATGGAGACTTTATGGTTTTTAGATATTAAGGTATGGAGGAAGTTGAGACGGTCTGCTTTATGTGATTTCTTTAAAACCCCTAAGGGCAACTTTGAGAGATAGCAAATTATAAAAATCAATTGGCTGGAGGGAAAATGTAGCTGTTAATATGGCAAACGTTAGTGGATATTCCAAGGATATAATGTCTTTGACATATAGTAATCCTATAGCGGCCCATTCTTCCCAGAAAGAGGGGTTAGGGTCAAGTTTTATGGATGGATTGAATCATAGGGAGGCAAGTTCAGAGTCTTTGATTATATGAGGAAAGCATTTATCTAATCTTTTGGCAGCTGTGACTGAATCATTTATGATTTGGTAAGAATGAGGACCCTTAATATATTTTGTTGTTAGGATACTTATGGGTGAGAGAGGGGTGGTTAGGTCAATCTATATGTCCAGCCAAGTAGGGTGAAGAGGAACCGATGGGTGTAGCCACCAGGTGATTGGTCTAATTAGGAAGGCAGCTTGGTAGAAGAGGAAGTTGGGGAGGTTAATTCTGCCTTGTTGTTAGCTTGACTGTAATTTACTTAAGGAAATTCTTGCCTTTTTCCCAGGTACAAGTATGAATGCTCCAGGTGTGGGGCAAAACACCCCATTGTGCAGTGTTTGGGGAAGTCAACCATACCACAAAAATTCCCACAGAGGGGATGAAGAGGGTTGCAACCTCAATTTTGCAAAAATGGTTTTTACTTTGGTTAATACCTAGAAGTCGGAGGCATGGCTAGCCTATTATCCTGACAAGGAGGTTTCAGTGTTTTGGATGAGTCCCTATTTGTCAGGGGCAAATGGGCAATCAGATAATAATTTCATTGCAAAAGAGGATGCCATGGTGAAATTTGCTTCAGTGGCTATGGCATTTCACTTGATCAGGGCTTGTGGACAAAGTGTGGAATTGGCGAATTGTGACATCAAAACAGCTTTCAGATTTTTACCAATATGTCCTTTGGATTTTGAGTTGTTGGGTAGGAATTTTGAAGGTGATATGTTTGTGGACAAAGCATTGTCAAAGGGATGTGTAATATCCTGCAGACTTTTTGAAACTTGTGGCTGTTTTTCATAATGGCTTTTTCTTTTGGGATCAGGTTATGCGTGGGTGACACATTACCAACCAAACAGTAGCTTCCTTGGTGAACACACAGAAAGCAAAGGGCACTCGTTTGCTGCTTTTGCCACAGAGGTTTATGCCTGGATGTTTAACATTGTTTTCAATTCAAAGCATGTGCTGGGTGTGGACAACATTGCTGATTCTTTATCTTGTTCACAGTAGCTGAAATTCTGTGGGCTGGCATCATGAGTAAATGCACAGAAGATAGAGATCCAACTAGAGGTCTGGGTGCTAGGGGAATGAGAGTTTTAAAACTGGTTGAAAAGTCGTTATTACCATCTACGAAGGGTGCATATACGCACGCTTGGCAAGAATTTGTGTCTGGAGCAATGGAGTCAATCAGTTGATGAATTTTCTCAGAGGACCGAAGATGTTTTAGGGGTATGTGGCTTCAGCAGGCGAATTGGGTAGGTGAATTTTTCCAAGGCTAGGCTAGAGAGAAATGCAAGAGGTTGAGGGTTAAGAAGCCTATACTAGCTGATTTGTTGGGGAGGATTGTATAGGGTTTACAATGGGTATGTTCACCAAGTTATGAATAGTTGTTGTTTAGACTTTGTATGCTGTGGTTATTTTTTAGGGCTTTCAGAGTTTCCAAATTGTGGGGTAATGGCTACGTGCAGGGCATTGAACTTATTGAGGTGGATTTGGAGGGGGGAGTTGTGATTGTGGTTAAGGTGGTCGAAGACAAATAAAAAAGTTACAAGCAAATGGGTGGTGTTGAAGAAGAGTTTTAGTGATTTTTGCCTGAGGTGTTATTGCTTGGTTTTTAAAGTGCAGCTGGGAGGTCAGGTGGCGTTTTTTTGTCATGAGGATGGCAAATGGGTAGACTCATGGCGACCACACTAGGAACACCCGCCACACCGATCGAAAAAGCCCACAATCTGGTTTTTATCTTTGACAGCAAAATATCTTCCAGGCTGCAAGTATCCAAACTCTTTCCCACCTGTTGCTACACTATGAAGATGCTGAGAAAGATTCTCCCCCTCATTCCAGAGGAGCATAAACAACAAATTGTTCAAGCCCTGGTCAAGGGCCGGCTCATCTACTCCAATGCACTGTATTTGGAGCTTCCAAAATACGCTCAAAGGAAGCTGCAGGTTATTCAGACTGAAGCAGCTAGGATAATCCTCAATATCCCAAAAAGAGAGCACATATCTCAAAATCTGAGATCATTTTATTGGCTCTCAATTGAGAAAAGATGTATTTTCAAGGCTCTGAGATATGCCCGCATCAGAGCACGATGCTCTGTCACTGCTTTTCTAGTTGAAGTGCCTAAATTCAAGAAAGCCATGATGGGAGGTAGAGTGTTCGCTGTTATGACAGGGAAAGTTTGGAACACTTTGCTCTTCCCACTCAGAGCAGAATAACTTTCAGAAAAGCTCGCAATTTTTATTTTATTTTAACTGTTCCGGCTCAGATGTATCCAGATCTCAGTATCAGCGACAGGATGTGCTGGCATCACGGGCATCAGAGGGTTGGGTCTGTGCCAGGGCAGGCATCCCTGTGCACTAATATATCAGTGTAAGAATGCCATCTGCCTGACCCTTCCAGCAAAACAAACACAGGGCAAAATCTATCTATCACCTTTAGAAGGGAATAAGGGTCGGTATTTTGTGGCAAGCGATCCCAGTCTTCAACATGGAGATGTACCAGTCGGTCACCAGGGGAAACCAACTGATATTATGTATAGTCACCCTTAGGTGGAAGATGCTCGTGTGGTTAAGAGGAGGAGCAGTGAATACTGGCAGATTAGCTCATCCTTCGCAGCACAGAAGATGGAGAATGTTCTAGCATTATAACTGAAGCAACAAACCCCTCTCCCTCCAGGGTTAAGAACTGTAATATCCACTTATCATTTAATAAGTCATTAGTCACACTCCTTATTATTAGTTTTACATAACATAACGTGTGTTTGCAAAGCGCACATTAACCCAGACGGGTATCTTGGCGCTGAATAACAGATGTTTATTTGTACCCAATGCAACGGTACTCCTTTTGTCGACCTCAAATGGATGAAAGGCTGAGTAGACCCGCAGGGATTTGAACCTGTGACCATGAGGTCGAACACAGGCCCCTACAGTGGAAACATTAGTCCATTGAGCCACCAGACCCTGGCCTATTGGAGATATTTTGATGTCATTCATCAAAATATTAGCCTCATATCGATTAAACATAATTGCAGCCTTTCTAACCAATCAAGTGACGAATCTTTAATATGTTTTTGAAAGAGCTCATTCCGGTATTTGAGAGAAGTGTAATCTTTTTCAGGTTCATATGGATGGCTACAAATTAAGTCCTAAAAAAAGCATTACTTCGAAGGAAAAAGTCCCCATAACTGCCACCTCGAAAATTTCCACTGAAGCAGGCTGGGCGAGCGTCACTTCCGCACCACTATCCACACAGTTTGCGCACACACTACTTGGGAGGCGCAACTTGGCAATACAAGGCGGAAAGGACCAGGGACAGCCACCTCATTTCCTTCAGCAAGCTGGGACTTTTCTGACAGTGCATTTTTTAGGCCTGTACAGAACATAGGCAGAAGGGTGGTGCCCTGGGCCGGCCAGAGGCAGCACCAGTCAGGCTTGTTCCTGGCACAGTGGGCTTGGCTCGGGTGTGTAACCTCACCTGTCCTTGCCAGGAGCTGGGTGTCACCACACAGGGGGCACGGGGCTGGAACAGGAGTTAAGGGGGTGAAGTCAGACCTTGCGTTAGAACTCCGATTTGTAGGTGCCTGCGTGGCCTTGGCAAATACCAGTGCTTTAAAGGGGCAGGTGCTATCCGGTAGTGTGTACCTGCTCTTCTTTAATTTGAAGGGGCCAGTACTTGCACTTCTCAGCACTTCTCCAAATTATTTAATGAAGAGTACTGGCACTTCGCATTAGAAAACAGGTACTTTATTCAGTGAGTATCTGCACTTCTACATTTTCATTTAAAGCACTGGCGAAAACCAAAAGATAAAATTCAAGAGTGAAAATACGAACCATTGTAAAGTACAGTATTTAAAAAACAATTGACCTCGAGAGCACAAAAAACAAGCGTTTGCAATGCAATAGGTCTCGCATTTACGAGAGTTTGAGCTATTCGCATTGTAAATTACCATGCCTTTTATTTATGTTTTTTTTTTTAACAGATAAATAAAAGGCATTGTCATTTACAATGCCAATAGCTTAAACGGCGCCTGTCCTATAAAGAGGAAAAAAAGGTGTTAAGAGCAGGCAGGACAAAGACCCAGAGGGCACAGGACGCATGTGAGTCTGTCACTACTACCCAGGCCGGTGAGCCTTTCTTTTCTGATTGGGACAGGTGTGCCTAGCTATATGAGCTGCAGTGGGAAAGAAGGCAGGCAAAAATGGGACTACGGACTACACCGAGACATGTGGAAAAGTCTGTCACTATTGCCTACAATAAAAAAGAAGGCAAGGGAGTCTGCCATTGCTTGTTATATTGGGACAGAAGGGCGGGTGAGGTTGTGAATAAGAGGTGCATTGGGCCAGGTGGGTGTCAATTATAGACAACACTAGGACAGAAGAGAGTCAAACCTATTACTACATGCTATCCTAATAAAGATGTCAGGCAGTTCTGTCACTGTAGACTACAGTTAATCAAAAGCAGGGTCTCTGGAATTATGCGGCACAGTAGCGAACCCCTTAATTGATCCTTAACAACCTCCTAAACCATCAAACATCCAGTAGGGCCGCCCTATTATGGCCTATGTTGCCTTTCCTGTGTGCGTTAATGCGAGTTTCGTGTACGCCTGGTACTGTGTGCCCACCCGTTGGTCTGCCCCCGCCAGCATGTGTCCTGTATGTTACGACAGTGGTGCCATGCTTCCTCCGTGGAGAGCTACTGGTGCGTGTGACCTTCTTCACATTCTATGGGACGGCTGCTTTGCCTTTGTGACTGCACCATTTACCATGGTCCTGCCTGGAGAGGTTTGTCTGCAGTTGCTTGCTTGGCTGGGAGCTGGAATCAACAACCAGCTGAGGCCAAACCACTTCAGGTGTGCCTTCAAGGTCAAACCATTGCACATGCACCAGTTAATAGAAAAGCTAGTGAATTAGCCCTCACCTGCAACAGGGTGGCCTGATTTTGAAGAAAACATAACTTTAATTGGAGATGGGTGCCTGTTCAGCTCCCCCCAGTGCCAGAAATTTACCAGACTCCTAGGCATTATTTTTAAAGTGCTTAACCTCTGAAATAGCATGTTTTGATGATGCAAAACTACATGCGTCCCATGTTTCCTACAGCTGCCCTAAACGTTAAACTCAGCAGCAGAAACCATACCCGCTGAGCTATCCTGAACACACTGAATGTTGTGCTAGACTTGGCTGGCAACAAGAGATGAATATCTGTCCATCGATCTGCATCTAGTCTGGAAGTGCAGGTAACAACACCCACTTAATCCTTTCAAGAATGCAGCTAAAGTTTGCTTCAAAAACATAGCTGAGTTAAATTTTGACAGCAAATATTAACACGGGCTCGTTTTGGCGTTATATTTACCCAACTGTAAGTGCTGTGCACTTTGGGTTTTTACAACTGTGCTCTATTTTAACAGGTCGTATAATCCGTTATTGTATTAAAGTATTGTTTCCAAGGAAAGAACTTTACAGAGAGCTAACTTTGTGTTATATTGTATCTAAATACCCCCCAACTCATCTGAGTCTTTACTGCTGACCACCGCTACCATAGGAGTGCCAATTAAAATCAGGCAGTCTTGACTGACGTTTGCAAGTTACAGCACTGCAGGCCCATGGGCCAGCGAGGAGCCCAGCAGGCACACTGGCCATCCAGGCCTGTAGAAAGGCCTGATAGAGCCGCTCGCCCGGGGATGGGGGGCCCTGGATCTGCCCCTGTGGGCCGCACTGCTACTGCAGGCAGAACTATATCCGTAACTCCTGGCTTCATACCACAGATGGTCCACCTTCTGACCACAGCTACCCCAACCCTGACCTTAAGAGACCCTCTGGCCACAGGGTACCGTGCTTATCTAATACCACAACTGTCTCACTGCCCCTGGCAACAACTACCCACCAACTATTGTCCACAAATGTCCCGGTACATGAGCATAGCTCTTGCTATTGTCTGAGCATAGCGATCTTACCGCCAGTCCTCCGTGCACCTTGCTCTCTCCACTGCCCCCCCTCCCCCCACCCCTGACCACCCTGCCTGCTCACATCTCTCAGAGGCGTGCACCCACCTTGCTTAGGCGCATGGTCGTCCTGGGGGTGGCCGCAGGCGGCTTCTCCTTGGGCCCGTACCTGCTGCAGAGCTCCCAGCTCCCGGTGCAGCCCATAAGGTGCCCCCTTCACCGGCCCTGGTCGGGGCACCCCTTCTCCGCCACCATGCGTCTGGATCTCCTAGAAACTTGGATCTTGAAGCCCCGGAGAGTCCGCCCCTCCTCCCGCCATCCCCCCGGCCCGCCCTTGTTGACACACAACAGCCATTTAATAATAACCAGACCTGAGGCAAAACAAGCGCTGGCCCTGCCAGGAGGGGCCGGCTCCCGGACACAGGTGGGGACCCCAGGAGGCCCCTGACGGGTGAAGCGGGATGCAGGTGGCGGAAGGGAGGACGCGTAAAAATAAATAAACAGAGCGCGGTGTCCCTGAAGGGGGCGCCGGGCTCCGAATTAAAGTAAAAATAATAAATAAATAAACGGAGCGCAAACACTACCTCTCCGTCTCCCTAGCTCCGCTGCTCTGCTATCGGGCCGGGCTGTCGGAAAAACACAGAGCAATAAACTCAATGGCAAGTTACAAAACAATAACATGGCAGCCATTATTAGTGCTGAAGCTGCCGCAATGTTAAACGGCCATCACACGAATGATAAAAAAAGTGCTTACCCAGTAATTAAAGGACACCGTGTAACGCCGCAAGTAAAAGATCCAGTCCGGATGGGCCGTCCCAGAAGGAGACAGGGCGGTAACAAGGAGGGACTCAGAAGCCTCATTTACAATCGAAAGCCAGCCTTTAGCATGGACGATGACACAAGCCAATGGAAACAAGGGGTGGGGCTTCCACCCCACTTCTAAAACCTACCCTACTACAATATGCCTCACAGAGCGAGCAGCGCATGCGCGCTGCAACGCTAGGTCTGCGAGACCTAAAAAGACCTAAGGGGAAAACCAACTTTGAGGACGGTCTACAGGTGGTGGAGAGGAGGGTTAACGTGGCACCTCAACAAAACTGGGACTATGATCACCAGGTGATTAAGCCTTTCTTTATCTGCCCATCAGGCTTGCCTCGGCCTTACGTACCCAATGGGGCGTCGATTGATTACTCCATCAACAGTACCTTTGCTCCCAGAGCACCATCACACCCTTTCGAAGCATTGCATCATCTGCTCATTCTCCTCCAACCCTACTGGCCTTGTAAAGGAACAGGAGAAAAGGCACGCAACCTTAATCAACTCTGAACCAGTATACCTCGGAAAACAAAAATAAATACATTTTACACACATAGAAGTTACAAAGATTTGCCTGCCACCGTGTGAGATAATTATTTGACCAACAAATTGATTATAAAAAAAATGGCATTAAAAGGATCAGGTAGAAAAAAGTGGCGTGTGCATCTGACAGAGAAAATAATTCTAGAGAAAATGATGGCATAGAAAAGAGTATAATTGAATAAAAATGGCATGAAAAGGATTTCCTAATGTAGGATGTAATGAAATGGATCTTATAAAGAGATTGATGTAGAAAAGGCTTACAGAGAAAAGGAGGGTAAATAAAAGAAATAAAAGGATGACCTAGAAACCGATGAAACAGGACAGGATTGTATGAAGGGATGATAGAGAAAAGGATGGTGTAACAGTTGCTACAGAAAAGGTAATTATATAGAAAGAGGTGTTGGAATTAATGCCAAAAAAGGATGGTATGGAAAAGGATGATATTGAACAGCATTATATAAAAACATATAATGTAAATGAATAACATAGAAAATGTGCAGAAAGGGTGGTATAGAAAAAGATGCTGGTATAATCATATCACTCCCTCTTTCTTTTGATGGTCTATTTAAATGCATATTATACGACAGTGTGCCTACTCAGTGATAGCACCATACACACCTCTCAAAGGGATAGGTGTGGCCTTCAATGCAGTTCCAGTACGCCACCTGTATTCTGCTTATTGGTTCGTCCAATGAAAAGGTGCCACATTACTGAACAACATGTCTAATGTCGCCAGTCCACTTTCCTGGAACGTACACAGGCTTTGGGAGTTTCAAATTTGGCACTCTCAGGGTAGTACCCTTTGGCAATCAGCTCCTCTCAATTTTGATCCACATGGACCCAGACTGTATGACATAGCACAGCCAAAACAGCTTTAGACTTGCTGGTACCTGTGTACACACACCTGTAAGTGTCTATGTACACGGGCCAGTGGCCCTACATGCACCTAGATCAAAAAACATACAGTCAGTAATGCACTCAGACTGACAGACAGGTACCCATATAAGACCAATATAGAAAGATTCACTAGCACAAAAACACTTGTATTGGCACACCCATCTTACATCATAAAGTCAGACTGCACACAAACTAACAGAGATTGTTGGACAGGGGAAAGAATGGACGAGTGAGTGGCCACCATAGATAAGGACGAATGTTTCATGCATACTTAGGGGAAAATGTATTACAAAGTAACGTAGCAAGTCACCTTGCCACACTGTGTTACAGGAAAAGGGCAGGAATGTGCCGTATTTATCACAAAACGGCACATGCCAGCCTATCCTTGGAACTGATGCACAATGGGCTTCCTAGCCCCAATGCAGGCACCCTTGCACCATGGCTCAAGGGGGCCTCCGTTGTATGCAGGATTGTTTTTGTGCAGGAAGGGGCACCGTCCTGCACAAAAACACCCCCCTGAGGCATATTCCTCTGTCTGTGTGTGCTGCACAATTCAGCACACGTAGAAAGAGGAAGTAACAAGGAGAAATAAAGATATTTCTCCTCGTCCTCACCTGGGAAGGTGTAGCATATTAGCACATTCCCAGGCCTACCAGTAATGATCAATCTGGGAATGTATCAAGCTCCATGGGTGTTGTGTGGGAACACCCATGCAATGCCCATGGAGCAGAGTAACTCAACGCAACAATTTGTTCTGCATTGTTAATCCAGATTTATCAAGCTACTCAGGGCCACACAAAGTGGCATTGCATGGCTTGAGAAATTGCATTTTGGGGTTGTGTCACGCACCACGTTGCGTGGTGCATGCAACTCAACCACTATGTAAATATAGGCCTTAATTTTTAGCCATTGCATTTTTTTAAGCTGAACACAGGATGGATTCATTCTGGCATGGATTTGGCTCTCTGTGTCCACCCTTGAAGTACACATATCACGTACTGGTATTGTTAACAGTAGCCAAAAATCCCATGATATGTAAGATATTTGTTTGTGTTTACGCTTATTCCTGAATTTCCCAAGAGCAGCGGCGGCCAGCACAGGTAACATCAAGTGTCTGCCCTCTAAGTGGATGGTTTAAAAATGACTCAGTGTTTTATTTTTTTTACAGAACCATCATTGAAAACAGCAGATACAGAAGCATTGTAAACCAGTGGTGTAGCAAGGGGGGGATATTCACCAGCATCCCCCCCCGCTCTTACATGTCGCTGCGGGTGGCAAACGCAGGGACATGGGCTAGCTACGCCACTGTTGTGAACCAGATAAACTCTGTTCATGGAGAATGCCATTTGCATATCTCTCTCACACCAACAATATCTCCAAAGGATTGCAATGTATGAATGCTGCTATCAACATTCGTACTACCTAATCTTAAAACAAACTCACTGACTTTAGACAATGCAACCATTCTATAGCAGTGGTCCTACGGAAATGTGTTTTGACTTACAAAATAGTACCAAATGCATTATGTGGCTGGCATGTGGTACATGGATAAAATTCCATTTGAGAAGGTTTTTTTTTTATCATTTTCTTAGCACAGGTTCCTTTTGCCCATCTGAAGAATTTTTCTGGTGAAAATTACAGTGGATTCTCCTTGCACACTGGAACTTGTTATTGATGATTATTAGCGACTATTGATTTCATTTGAGGATTTTATTTAATTAGTAGAATTTCCATGTTAGGTCTCACCTACAGGCAGCCCACTTCTTAGCAACTGGCTTTTTCTGCTCTTTTTAGGTCTCGAACTACCCAACATCACAAGCTTCCTGGTTGCGAAATACCTTTTGCTGGCTTATCAAAAACTTACAGTGGGCTTACAGTCTGCCCGTTGCTTACCATTGTTTAATTCTCACTCAGATTTGCTTGCTTCTTATTGGATGGCTTACCTTTCTTTTTAGGTCTCGCTTGAGACAGAGCATGAGTTGTTGCTTGCGAGATATTTTGTTAACTTACAGGGGGCTCGATTGATTATCATTGGCTGGGTTCATTGTCACTCTGATTTGCATACTTTTCATAAGTTGACTTGTGCAGCATTCACTTCCGCTTCTTGTGTTTGTCCCTCCTTTGGACCATAGCCCAAGTACATGTGTCCTTCCCCTGCTCCCTTTTATTTTTTAGTTTAAAAGTGAGTTTATTGAAAATATTATAAAACATAAGAATATGGTACAAATAGTAATGCAATGAATAACACATATCTAAACAATTTGTATGTGAAAAGAAAAACTATAAACGGTCTGAAATAAGAAAGGTTTGATTATACAAGCAGAACAAGAACAAGTGTATTACATATAAATATACATTTATAGCTATATTAACAAGCAATATACTTAATTATGTTAAATGAAACTGAAAGGAAAGTCTGGGGGGTTGAGGGACTTCTAGTTGGGTGGGTGTACATGTACTATAATCTAAAAACTGTGTAACAGGAGACAAGCTCAGACGTTTCAGGGCTAAAGACAAGGGAGAAATGTAACTTGGGTCCAATCTGTGGTTATAGCAAACTGCATACCACCATGCCTGAAAAGATAATTAGAAAAGTCTTTCCAATTCTTGGTGATCTGTTGAAAAGCAGCTGCTAACAATAAATCCAAAATACGTATGTTAACTGAGAGTGAGTGCCCATCATCCAATAGACTTCCTAGAAAAATGTTAGAGAGAGGAAAGGGAACTGTAGTGTGAAAAATTAAGTTAACCTGAACCCAAATCTGTTTCCAGAAACAAAACAAAGAGCATGTCTAGCATGTGTAAGAAGTAGCCGGATTTATTTTGTGCAAAAGTGCAGGGGTCAGTAAGAGTCTATTATATATAAAGAAAGGGGACTGCGTGGTGTTTGCCGCTCTAGAGGATTTCCTGATCTTGGTCCATATTTTTGTCCAGAGAGGGATTGACCAATTTACCTCCAAATCGGATTCCCACGAAACAATTCTACATTTGTTTTGTTTCTATTAGTTTCAGAACAGAGAGTAAATAGGAGTAAAAGGTAAAAGGTACTGCTCTGGGAGAAGTATGCAACAGAGTGGTCCAATGGTTACATGGGGAAGATGTCGAAGAAAGAGAAGGTTGACATTGATCGTAAGCACTACAAAGAGCTTTATGTAATATTCTATATTTGTTCTCAAATGAAGGGGGAAGATTACATTGGTGACGAACTTGAGAAAAGAATAAAAAAGTATTGAGTTCAAAAAGTTGGTGTACCCAAATTAAGCCTTTGTTTCTCCAGGACTTCCAATAAATGGGCTTATTGTTAACTAATATAGCCTTATTATGCCAAATGGTAGAATTAAGAAAGGTATTAATGTCTGTGGATGTATAATGAAGAATGGAATCTAGTAATTTGCAGGAATGTTTAATAATAGGTGTAGAGAGGGATGGTGGCTTGCGAGTGAAGGATAGATATTCTTGAAAAGAGAAGGGGGAGAGGAAGAACTTTGCCACTTCAACCCATAATGGGCATACCGATGGGGAAGTGGAGAACCACCTAGAAGATTGACGTAATAAAAATGCCTTATGATATTTAGGAAAATCAGGAAATTTTACCCCACCCTCCGTTTTTGTAAGAGTCAATTTAAGTAAGGACATGCAAGATTTTTTATGATTACAAAGAAAAAAAGTAAGGATAGAATTAATCTAAGGATTTAAGGGGTATGGACAGCGGGATATTAGATATGGTAAACAGTATAATAGGATTTAACATCATTTTAATGGTATCCAAACAACCCCACCAGGAAAGATACAAAGGATGCCATCTACTAGTCAGAGTGGTTAACTTATGTATGCATTTTTCTAAGTTTAAAGAAACTGACGCAGAAGTAAATGGGACAAACCACAAACCTAGATATTTAATGTGCTGAGGACTTCACATAAAGTTGGACATAGCAAAATCCTCTTTAAAAGTAAATTTAGTCAGGGGTAGTATTTCACATTTCTCATTATTCAACTTGTAGCGAAAGACACTGCTACATGAGGCAACTTCTTGCAAAAAAGCCGGCAGTGAAGAAAGGGGTTGAGAAAGGAACATTAAAACACCATCAGAAAAAGCTACAAATTTGATCTGCAAATTAGTAAAGGGAAATCCACGAATATCACGATTCCGTCGCAACCTGGATAGAAAAGGCTCCAGTGCTAAGTTAAAAAGAAAAGGGGAAAAAGGACAACCTTGATGAACACCTCTGCCTAAAGTGAAATAAGAAGAGGTAAGGCCATTAGCACAGATAGCCGCTCTTGGGGCAATGTACAAGAGAGAAATGAGGGAAGTAATTTTTGGACCGAAGCCAAACCATCGGAGAGTATGAAAAAGAAAGAGCCAATAAACCCGATCTAATGCTTTTTCTGCATCTAAAGCAATTGCCTCAATAGATTCAGATTTAAGAGAGGATTTAGAAAGCATATTAAAGAATAAACGAGTATTATCAGAAATATAACGTCCTTTGACAAATCCAGATTGCTCTATACCCAGCAAGTCTGGAAGATAGGAGTCAAGTCGTAAGGCTAAAGCTTTTGAAAATATTTTATAGTCCATGTTGACTAGCGAAATAGGCCTGTAATTTTTGCAAAAATAAGGATCTTTACTTCCTTAGGGATAAGGCAAATTAAAGCATCCAAAAATGAACCAGAGGGAGTACAGGAAAGTGAGAAAGAAGTTATGAGATCTTGCAATTTGGGGAGGACTAACTTAGCAAAATATGAATAAAATTAAACAGTAAATCCATCAGGGCTAGGGGGCTTGTCTTTTTTGAGTGTGTTCAATGCAGTGTGTAATTCAGTTAGTGATATATCCGTTTCCAATAATGAGAGGTCAATGCAATTATCTGCAGGTCTGTGAATAGTTGAAAGATATTGAGAAATGTTTGAATCTGAAGTCATGTTATCAGGCGTATATAAAGATTCATAGAACCAAACAAATTCATCCAAAATTTCAGAGTCTTTATATTTTGGTGTTTGAGTCGCATCAATAATTGATTCAATACTAAATGTATTGTTCCTGACCTTAAGGTAATTTGCTAATAATTTGCCAGACTTATTCTGACCCCCATAAAACTTTGCATGAGATTTTAGCAAAAATAATGAGGCATTATCTGTAGATTCCTTGTTAAATTGGAGTTTAGTGCGAATAAGTTCTGATAAACATTCTTTTGATTTAGATGTATAAAAGGAATGTTCCAGTCTCTTTATCTATGTCAGAAGGTCAGTGGTATGAATACTCGATGCTTTCCATTTTTAGAGACATATGTGATAATAAAATCACGTGCTGTTGATTTAAAAGCATCCCAAATAACATGAAAAGGTATGTTATCTGTTTGATTATGGTGGAAATATTCACAAAAAACAACTCAAAAGATGAGGTGAAATTGGGATCTAAAAGGAGTGAGTTGTTAAAACACCATCTATGAGGAGTGCGGGAGTAAAAAGGAAGATCCAGCTGAAGGGAGATAGGGGCATGATCAGATATTAGGATTGATCCAATATCCGCAGAGCTTAGAGATTGTGAAACATTGTGTGATGCAAAAAAGTAGTCAGTTCGAGATTGAGTCTGATGCACAGGGGAGAAATAAGTGTATTCTCTCAAGATAGGGTTGCAAAGTCTCCAGGCATCTATTAATTTCCGTTGCTTAATAGTATGAACAAAAAGTTTGTGAACTTTATTTGCTATAAAGGAAATCATAGAATTATGATCAATAAAAGAATCCACTATCTGGTTACAATTACCGGCCAGAATAAAATTCTCTTCACTGTATTTTACAAGAACTTGATTCAGGCCAGACCAAAAATGGAAGTCATTGACAGTAGGAGCATAGATATTTAACAAAGAGACTGGAACCTTCCCAATCAATAACTTAGTATAAAGCCATCTACCTGCATAATCAGATTCCTGGGTGATCAACTTAGCACAAAGTGATTTATGGCACAGAGTAATAGCCACGTTCCTTTTACCTTCCCCTGGGGAAAAAAATACTTCCTGTTCTGTAAGGTGTGAATCTTGGATTAAGGCTATATTTGCATCCAGTTGAGACAGATAGGATAAGACTCGTTGTCTTTTGATAGGAGAGTTTAAACCTCTGACATTCCAAACAATGATTTTCAAGGACATAAACAAATTTCAAGAGATAGAAAATTCAGCAATTCATACCAAACAAAGAAGATAAGGAATTTAGACCGTAAAATGACATGTATATACCAAATAACTGTAAAGAATAGAAGATAAAGAATAAGGAACAGAAAAGAATGAAGGAAAAAGAAGGAACAGTAATGCAATAAGAGAAAGAAATAATGAAGGAGAAAAAAAAATCCATAAAGAGAAAGGGAGGACAGTAATGACAGAAAAAAGAATGAGCAAAACATACCTATAAAGAGTAGTATTCCAAGAAAGGGTGGGGGGGGATGAGGCTACATGGAACAGATGGTACGTCGAGAATCCACGGGGAGAGCATGAGAGGAGTACAGCACATATTACATAAGACAGGAAAGACCACAAACGCAGATGAGATACCTGCAAGAAAAGTAAATAAATGTTAATGTTCAATACTAATGATAGCAATTTTGAAGGAGAAGAAGACTCCTGAATGCTCAACATGGAGCAAAAGAGAGTAGATTTTAAGTATAACAAACATAATATGTAAACATCTTAGCTCTGTACCCAAGAGCTTAAAAAAGGTTACATAAACGAACACCACTTAGGAAACAAATGGTCCTGAAGTGTCCATATTTTCTATCTTGCAGGCATTGATGAAGCTCTTCAGTTTAACAGGGTCTTCATATGTAGTAGTCTTGTTTTTATAGGTAACGTTAAACTGGCAACGGTGTAACAGGCCAAAACGAGCTTCAAGTGAATGAAGATCAGATCTCATATTAAGGAAGTCTTTACGTCTGTCAGCAGTAGCCTGAGCATAGTCTTGGGAGAAAAATAAAGGATTTCCTGACCAAGAAATACGTTTCAGTGACTTGACTGCTGCTAGGACTTTAAGGAGGTCAGTATATTCAAGATAGTACATAATAACTCCTCTTGGTTTACATGCGGTGGACACAGCTGTTGACTGATGACCTAATCTATGGGCACGTTGAATATTAAGATGAGTATAGTTCAAAAGTTTAGGAAGAAAGGATTTTAGAAAAGTGATAGGATCAGAGCCTTCTGATCCCTCGGGCAAACCATAAAGGCGGTGATTTTTCCGTTTGCTTCTGTTTTCAAGGTTCTCGACCTGTTGTTGAAGAGAAGAGACCTGGGTTTGAAGAGAATGTATTTTGTTAGTAGCGGAACCGAAGGATGCAATGTACTGCTCTGCCGTGTTAAGCCGTTCCTCCATTTGGGACCATTTATCGGTAAGATGCCACAGTTTGGAATTGGTTTCCTCCATAAATGGTCTTAAAACACGTATTTCTTCCAATAAATGCTCCATGGAAACAGGTGGAGGAGATTTTGTAGGGGAGGGAGTATCCTTTTTCAGGCGCTTAGTAGTAGCTTTCCCGGTAGCAGACAAAACAGGGGTTCCATTGGAGGTGGATGAAGAGCTTCCTTTATGCATAGAAACCAAAGCATCCTCCATGTTTGAAAACTTAGAAAAAATGGTGGAGTTCTTAATGAACTTATGAGCCAAGTGTGTTAATGAAGAGTTCGCTTTTTTCAAACGTCCCATAGAGGTACTGAGATATGGGATAAAAATTGGTAGAACACAAGTGACACCAAGGCCTGCACCTCAGCGCAAAAACATACACTCCGGCATTATAATTGAGGGAAATATAGAAGGACTGCCCATATAGACAGTATTTATGAGAGAGAAATCACCATTATGTCAAAACGTGAAGAAATCCATTGAGGAGGGAGACGGGGGCAGGACAAGCAAAACCCAAAAAGCAGGAGCAATGCGAGATCAAAGTACCTTCATTATTAGCAGGCGTCGTGAAGAAGAAGTGGTTGTTGGGTCCTTTAGTAACCCCCTTCCTCCAAGAGGGAAAGCATTCCTTCGTGCGTCAGCCGAGCACACAAAATGGCGGGCGGCACCATGAGGTGAGCCGAGCCGTCAACAAGAACAAAGGCTACAGGGCAAATTAAAAAGCTGCGTAGCGGAGAAAAACAATGTTGGGCATCTCTGGAGCTTCGTCACTCAAGCTTGACACGCTGAGGTTGCAGGAAGAGCTATAATAACGCTCATATCCCACGCTGACCCGCAGAAGACTACTCGGGTGCCGCCATATTCCGTGAGCGCCAAGCCACCTTACCCTGCTCTTTTAATCAGGTGCTACTTTTGACTTTTTGCATAAGCTTTCAACAAGAGTGCTTGTCTCTACCAGCAGTCTCCCCTCTGTAATCGTACTCTGTGTTGCTTCAGGCCCCGACCCCACCATGCCCTCCTTGTTTTTTTTTTTTTTGCAATTATATATATCCAGCAAACTCTGGCCAAGGGCATTGGAGCACTTTATATGAGCACTAGTTACATTACACAAGTTCAGATTTTCATTTCTATGCACAGCAACATTACATGAGTTTTCCAGAATCACAGGATGTTGAGCCGATGCTGGGAATCGAACCAGGTTCCTCATTTCTACACACTCTCACGTGCCATGATACTTGCGTTCCCCTATCTTTGTCCATTTTTTTGCTTGCCCACTCCTGCTGTCCGTGTTGTTTGCTTGCCCACACCCATTGTCCATGTTGTTGCTTGCCCCCTCATGTTGTCCATGCTGTTGCCTGCCCCAAACACTGTCTATGTTGTTGCTCTCCCTTGTGCCCCACCAGCTGTCTGTGTTATTGCTCTCCCTCCTGACTCACTTGCTGTCCATGTTGTTGTTCGAACTCCAATGTTGCTCACTCACTCGTGTACTTCTTTTTCCCTCCTCCCTCACCCAATCTCCATTGCTTCACACCCATTTGCTCCTCTCTCTCATTCCTCCATTGCCCCCACCCTGAGGTAATTTGTTTTTGTAAAGCACCTTTAAACAAGTGAAGTATGAAGGATTTATTTACTTACCAATCCATCTTGGATCACTAAAAGAAAAATTGCACCTGTGTAATTTTGTAGGCACACATATGTGCGGTGATGCATGCATGTGACTATGAAATGATAGACGCCATCAAACTTTTGATTTTTTATTTTGACTGATGTTTCAAAGCATTGGCAATTTTTTGAAGATGGTGCCCAGCATCAGCAAGCACCATTGGCAAAGTCAATAGGACAAAAAGGTGAGACTTGTTGGCTTTGCCAATGTTTAATCTTCCAGTTATTGGCTTAATATATTATCAATCACATCTTAGATGAGCTCACAGGTGATTGGCTCTCCCACTTCATTTTATCTACTGTTTCTGTATCTTTCCACCTTCTATGGAGTGCTTGCATTTCAGTGCAAGTGGTACTATTTTCTCTACTACCTCTTTCTCCCTCTCTTCTTACTTCACTCCCCCACCCCCATCATCTTTCTTCTGCCAGAAGGTGCACACACACGGTTGGTCCCCTTTTAATGCTTTATAGCAAAACCCATTCAGAAATGTTCTCTCGTCAGTGCACATGTGTTTGCACGGATGCCAGTCATCTGCAAATGTTTTCTGGTATACTTACTGACAACAATACCAATGCAAACAAACATTGGAAAAACCATTACATTGTCTGCTGTATATTTAAAGTGAAATCGGTTCTTCTTCTGCAACTAGAACAATTGGAAACCATTTGTTATGTGTTAACCGGAATGTTCACTCTGGCAAAAATATCAAAACGTGTATTTAGATGTTTGACATCTTAGGAAGATATCTATCTTTGACAGACGTGGTCATATAAGGGTTTAAAATGTTTGTGCTTTTAGAATATAATATGTATTAAGAACAATTGCTGGGTTGCTGTGGGTCTTCAGATCAGTTTCGATGCCTCGCCTCTGCCACACTTTGCAGTTGATGGTATTTCATTATTACTTACAATAGCTTTGAAACTGTTTCATCACATTTAAAAAAAACTCAAGTTCAAAT
Organism: Calotriton arnoldi; assembly: GCA_963921515.1. Classification (NCBI taxonomy): domain Eukaryota; kingdom Metazoa; phylum Chordata; class Amphibia; order Caudata; family Salamandridae; genus Calotriton; species Calotriton arnoldi. Next base: position 468,399 of record CAWUFW010010839.1, read on the forward strand.
TGGAGTCCACGAATCAGAAAGAAATTCTTGGGTGATTGGAGTCAGGAGTTATATTCCAGCTGAAGCGTCGCTAGAGAGACGGACTGACAAGACTTGACACATCTAAAGACAGCACAATAACACAAGAGCCACCATGAGTGGAAAGAGCCGCTCTGTTTGCACCAGGCATATCTAGAGAATGTTCCGCTTTAGCATCTATGTATTCCATTGTCTATTACACGAACAGTGGGACCCAAAATACTAATTTCTGCTGGTGATGACATGAGGGCAGTGGAAAGAACGTGCTTCTATATTAAGTGCACTGCCACATCAGGCATCTACTTAAATTGTAACCACATTTTACCTTTTTAAACCGCTTTTCAGACTTTTTAGTTATTTTTTAATAAATAATGTATTTTCCTTCAAATTGTGTTCAGACATTTGACAGAGCGCCTGCCACTTCAGTGTTTTATTTAAATCAACTTTTTTATTTTCGTAAATTAAAGATGAAATAAACGAGAAGGAAGAAAAACAGCCACGGACTTCCATGGTAATGTGAGAAATAAAACCAAAATAATAACAAAAACAAGAGCCAGTTCTTTACATCGTAAGATGTGAGCTCAATGGCTGATTCATAACGTTTAGTAATACAGTTCAAAGATTAATCAAAATAGTATGTATACCTGTTATGAGAAAGAGGGCATATGTCGCTATGGAGACCAGTGTCTTAAGTGCAATATCAGTCCAGGGAAAATGCAAGAAAAATGAAAAAGAAAAGATACCGAGGTAAGAACAAAAATTATAACAGAAGACAGTGTGATGTGGAAGGTCGGTACTTGCACTCCATTTGACCAGGAGTACAGATGACATTGTGATTACTGTCAGCCAAAGAAGGGGGAAGGCTGTAGGTTTTTGTGGAATCATGCCTAACTTAGAGGGTCATCACGATGGCGGGCGGACTTTTCCGCCCGCCACCGCAACGGCCAAAGGGACCGCCCGCTATAGGTGCGGCGGTCCCGCACTTGCAATTATGATGCCACCGCCACCGTGGCGGTGGCATCCCCTATTCCCAGCATTGTGGCGGGCAGTGCTCACAGCACCGACCGCCACAATGCTGGGAATGCACCTTGTGCATTGACATGCACAAGGTGACAGGCACCGCGCGGTGCCTGCCACTTTGTCCATGCCAATGCAGGGCGGTACCATAGGTACCCCCCATGTGCACCCCCACCCCCCCTACATCCTCGGGGCCCGCTACGGGCCCCCAACAGCGAAGACCACATGCCTTTCCATGGCGGCAACGCCGCCATGGAAGTGCTGCTTTCCGCCATCATCATAATATGGATGGCGGTGTCTTGCAGACACCGCCACCATATTATGCATGTTTTCCGCCCGGTCGACGAGTCGACCGGCGGAAAAGCGGCGGACGGTCTTTCCGTCCGCTGCGGACCCCCCAGCCATCATAATATGGCGGGGGGAAATGTTAGGCGGGCGGTGTGAAATAGCGGGCGGATCGCCACCGCCATACGGGCGGTGGCGACCCACCCACTATCATAATGACCCCCTTACTACATAATTGGGTGTAGTTCCTATTTCCAAAAACAGGAATCGAACCAAAAGGATTCAAATTTTCTGGGATGACAGAACCTCATCCACCAGGAAATAACAGAGATATCTGCTGCCTTCTTCCAACAGCCGAGAATTGATTTTGCTTCAGTTGCAATGAGAAAATATAGCAAAAACATATCTGTCATCTGTGCAAAGGCGAGTGGTGATCACTTACAACTCCAAGATGTGTAGGCGGGGATAATATCTGCCCTGCACTGAAAAACATTACATATCTCAATGATCTCAAAGATAACTAACTTCAGGAAGGGCGCTACCAAATTGCACTCATACGTCATATGCAATAAAATACCTGATACTTAGTCACCGCTCGGCACTTACCTGATATCCTTCAGCCAATTTTATGTATTTTGTAGGGCAACTGATTGGTCTGGAAATGTCTTGACGGGGCTACAAAGCTTGATACTTTTGGTTGAAATGTTGAGCCACAAGTTCTGGACCACCATGTACTATCCTCTACTGGACATTGTTTTCCAAAATCTATCACCCAAGTCCAATCTAATTTCAAAATAGTAGTCGGTTTTAACGTTTGCAGGAATTTATAAACGATAGATGCTGTAAGACCCTTTCCAGCAATTGTCTGAAACAGCACCAGAAATGATGGAATTGAATGCATGAACATATTCTTAGAGGTATGAAACTGTATGCATGAATCAATTCTTAGCGCACATTTCTTTACTCAATTGCTTCAAGTCACTTCATCACAGGAAGATTTTTAGTTACAAAGTTTTATAGGCATGGGTTTGTGGCTTCTGATTTGTTTTAGATGCCTACTTTTCACATTTATTCACATTTTGACCCAAGTTAACATTTTTCTTACCGAAGCAAACAGACTGAAGGATCTTTTGAGATGTTTTGACAACTGGGTGATAAAAGACTGGGAGCTGTGTGGATGACCAGTTGCATTGACTGCTTACTTAGGGTTTTTATCAAACAACCTATTCCAGTGAGTTGAAGTGTCACAACGTCTTCAAATGTTCACCCTTACCAGTTCACCTCTTCTTTTATTATGCATAGGTAGGTGTCTGTTGTTTATAATCAATAACTGAAAAATTGATAAATTATTCCCTAGAGCTATAACATCATTGTTGAGCAAATGCTGCACAGCATATTGTTCTAAGTCAATAGGGGTTTATTTGTAAGCCCCTTGCGCCGCCAGTGTGTCACTTTTTAATGGAGGGAGAGGAGAAACAGTCAACTAACGGAGGATGGGATGTCCCATAGTACCAAGAGTGTGGAGCCCCGAAGTGCGGGGCTAATGGTGGGGCTTCCGTAGACATTTGTAGAACAGGGTCCTTTGCAATTAGCTAAACTTTTTTAGCAGCATACACAGAGGACCTGTTCACAAAGCTAAATTTACACATGAGTAAATCTGCTCATGCAAATTAACTCTTATACTTTGTAGTAAATTTACTACTTTTGGCTATTCACCATCTTCGATTGTAAATTTACTACAAAAACAATGTAGACTTGCCTGTTTCCAGCCTTGGAAATAGGGGCAGAGTGTTCGACACTGGGGCTGAGATCTTCCAATAGTAAAGTATAGGGACATTTTTAATAGTGTATTAAACTTTTAAACAATAGTAAAACTATGTTTGGTTAAATATTAATGTAAATTAATGTTTAATTTAAATGTGGAACAAAATAGGATATTACTGTTCAGGTAGATGGGGCCTGAGGTATGTAGTGCCTTGAATGTTTGTGTGAGTAGTTTGAATTAAGCATTTTGTGTATCTGGAGCCAGTGTAGTTCCCTGAGGTGGAGTGTGATGTGAGTTTTCTGTGGGAGGTTGAGGATGAGTCTGGCTGCAGAGTTCTGAATGGTTTTTAGTCTTATGAGTTGCTTGGTGATCCCTGCGTACAGGTTCTTCCCATAGTACAACCTGCTGATGCCTAGGGCATGAGTGAAAGTTTTTCTATTGGTGCTTGGGAACCATTTGAAGATCTTCTTCAGCCTTTTCAGGGTGTTGGAGGGAGCAGAATGCAGGGATGGCATTGACTGTGTGGTCATGTCCAGTTTGCTGTCACTAATTATTCTGAGGTTCCTGCATGGGTTTTGGGTGTGGCTGCCGGTCTGAGTTTGGCCAGCCACAAGTTAAAGTCTCATGGTGAGGTGATCTTGCTGAAGATCACTACTTCTGTCTTGTCTGTGTTGAGCTTCAGACAGTGGGCTTTCATCTAGTTAGCGACTTTGGTCATGCAGGTGGTGAACTTGTTTCTTGTGTTGGGGGTCTAGCTTAGGTGGGAGAGTATGAGTTGTGTGTCATCTGCATAGGAGAGGATGTTGGTGATGTGTGCCAGAGAGATCCTCTATGCATTGAAGAGGGTGGGGCTGAGCGATGAGCCTTGAGCCACTCCTCAGATTAATTTGCAGGATTCCAATGAGTAAGATACCAGGATATCAACTTGTCTAATATCCGCTAACAAGGAGCAGATCCAGCAAAGAGTGGGTCCTTGGATTCCAATCAAGTGCTGGCACCTGATGAGGATGGTGTGTCAGACCTTGTCAAATGCTGCTGTTGCGGGGTAGTAAGAACGGGATGGAAACCAAGTCGGGGTAGTGAGGGTTTTATTGTTCCTAACACACGCCTCCTCCTGGAAGCCAGTCCCACAGGGAGGAGAGGGGTTTGTTCTGTCTTGCGGCTTGTGGTCTGTCCTCTCCGGGGCACAGTCCGGTCTTCTTCCCACCGTCGAGGTCGTCGGGTTCCTGGGGACTCCGTGGTGTTGAAGAGAAAAGAGGAAAGGAGAATGGGTATAAGGGTATGGCTGATCACAAAAACGCGGGGAGGGAAGTGAAGGGACACCGCACACCGTGATACACATCTAAACGAAAGTGATGGTGTTCAGGGTAGGGTGAAGAAGGGCAGAATAGAGAGGGACCGGGCTAGTAATCCGTACGCCTATCCCTCCTCCCAATCCAGCCCGTGAATCGCTCCCGTACCTTAGAAAGCCACGCTCCTCCTGGAGCGTGGCTGGGCGAATCGCGGTGCCGTTGGCCTCCTGGCACTCCCGGGGCTCCTGATGGTATGGCCGCACTGTTTGGTCTCTCCTCGGATACTTCTTTCCCTCCGTAACACACAACGTTCAGCTCACCAACGCCTTTCTCCTCTCCGGTGTTAGTACACACCGACTTCCTGGAAGCGCCTCTCCTTATCGCGCTGAACGCGGTGACGTAATCCGGGGGCGGAGTCTCGTAGTGAGAGATTCCCCAGTTAAAGGAGCCCTCTCCGTATTCCTCTGAGGTGTCCAGCAGTGGGAGGGACAGTGAACTCCACTCGTCCTGTTGGAGAGAGACAAGAGGGGGAGAGAGGGATGTTGCAGTCCACCAGTCCACATCATTGGGGCATCCCTCTGCCGTTGACCCCACCTTGTCACACACCCCCCCGTAGCAATCTCCCAATCGGGGAGAGGGAACACCCTGGACAGGTAGTCCGCGCTCCCATTGTCCTTCCCCTTTCGGTGCCGCACTTCAAATGAAAAGGGCTGCAGTGCCAAAAACCAGCGCAGGACTCTGGGGTTTTGTGACTTATTCCTACACATCCACTGTAAGGGGGCATGGTCAGTGTACAGAGTGAATGGTCGGCCCTCAAGATAGTATCTGAGCTTGTCTATCGCCCATTTCGCCGCTAAACACTCTTTTTCAATCGTGGGGTATTTTACCTCTCTTGGGAACAGTTTCCGGCTTATATATAAGATGGGATGTTCTACCCCCTCGCCTGACATCTGAGACAGTACAGCCCCTAACCCATAATTGGAGGCATCGGTGTGGAGTATGAACGGTTTGTTGAAGTCAGGTGATGACAGTACTGGACTCGTTGTGATGGTCTTTTAAGTGTTTGGAATGCCTCTACCATCTCTTTGGTTGGTTGGAGTAACTGCTGTGGCCTGACGTCTTTGCGGAGAACATTGGTTAGGGGGGCGGCCACTTCGGAGAACTGAGGTATAAAGCGTCAATAGTACCCCAGTAAGCCTAAAAAAGCACGCAGGTCCCTTTTGTTAGTGGGAAAGGGTGTTTCTGCTATAGCCCGTACTTTTTCGGCCTGGGGTGCTATCATACCATGGCCCAGAATGTACCCCAGGTACTTACTTCACCTTTTGATATGCCGCCCTGGACTTTCTGGAGTTAATGTGGAGGCCTGCTTGCTTTAGGGCTTGGAGGACTATCCGGAGGTGTTTTAGGTGTTCCTCCCAGGTCCTACTAAAGATCACAATGTCCTCCAGGTAGGCTGAACAGAATGGATGGTAGTTCTGGAGCACCGTGTTCATTAGCCGCTGGAATGTAGCAGGAGCTTTGTGTAGTCCGAAGGGTAGGACATTGAACTCGTATAGTCCCTCAGCAGTAGAAAACGCGGTTTTCCTACGGTCTTCCTCCCTCAGGGGCACCTGCCAATATCCTTTAGTCAGATCTAGCGTGGATATATACCTGGCGTCCCCCAGCTTCTCAATCAGCTCGTCAATCCGTGGGATAGGGTAGGCGTCGAAGGCAGAGATGGCGTTTAAGGACCTGAAGTCCATACAAAACCGCGTTGAGCCGTCAGGCTTTGGTACCATCACTATCGGTGAAGACCAGTCACTCACTGATGGACGTATTACCCCTAGTCGTAACATGTCCTGTATCTCCTTCTTGACCGCTGCCCTTTTTGCCACCGGTATCCGATATGGTCGCTGTTTTATTACTTTCCCTGGTGGAGTCACTATACGGTGTTCGGCGAGAGTCGTCCTGCCAGGGATGTCTGAAAATAGGGGCGAAAACGGAAGCAGTGTTTTGTGCAGTTCGGTTCTTGTTTCTTCCGGGAGATCCTCGTTGACCACGAGTTGTTCGAGAGTGGTTCCTTCCACCGCAGTTGTAGGCAGAGTTAGGTGTGCTGTTTTTGGTAAGGGTCCCAACCATTTCTTCAACAGGTTTATGTGGTAGGTTTGTTTCTGACTCGGAGTTATCTGAACTTGGTATGTCGTGTTTCCGATGACCCCCACAACCTTGTAGGGGCCCAGCCATCCAGACTGGAACTTTTTCGTAGAAGAGGGGAGCAACACCAGGACCCAGTCTCATACGGACAATCTTCTCCACTTCTTCCCTCGATCATAGCAGGCTTTTTGTCTTTCTTTACTCCTTTCAAGATGGGAGTAGGCTAGGTCTCTCAGTTTCCATATCTTGGACTTTAGCTGCTGTGTGTATTCCAGCACACCTTTGTTCTCTTCTTCCACTTCCTGTTCCCATGCTTCTTTTGTCATTTCCAGTAATGACCTGGGCTGTCGGCCGTACAGTAGCTCGAAAGATGAACAGCCCAGACTACTTTGGACTTGGGCTCTGATCATGTAGAGCGCCATGGGTAGCAGAGACGGTCCCATTCCTTGCCCTCAACGGCTAGCATCTTCTTCAGGGTGGTCTTCAGCGTTCTGTTGTACCTCTCCACGAGGCCATCCGTTTGAGGGTGATAAACGGAGGTTCTTATGTGGCGTAGATCCAAAGTGCGACAGACCTCTTTCATCAGACGTGACACGAAAGGTGTTCCTTGGTCCGTAAGGATTTCCGCGGGAACCCCACCCTCGAAAAGAGCTCCAGCAGCTTGTCTGCGATGTTTCGAGAGGTTGGGGCTCTGAGGGAAAGGCCTCCGGAAACCTCGTGGCATAATCCACGATCACCAGGGCGTATTGGTTCCCTTTTTGCGTCTGGGGTAGGGGCCCGATCAGGTCCATCCCGATCCTCTCAAACGGGTTTCCCACCAACAGTAACGGCTGTAGGGGAACTGCTGGGGGTCATTGGGTGTTTTTCTTCTGACACTCTTCACAGGTTTGGCAATGGGTCTTGATATCCTTATAGACTCCGGGCCAAAAGAAATACGGTTTGAGTCGTTTTCTCTGCACCCGTGTGTCCCGCGGTGAGGTGAGAGTGGGAGAAGAAGAGTATTTGTTCCCTGAATGCCAAAGGTACTAGAAGCTGTTCTGGATCTTCTGCGTTGCCTTTTCGGTACAACAGACCGTCCTTGATCAGGAAGTGGGGATATGTGGGAGACGGGTTGTCCTGATTAACATGTGCAGCTTCCCATGCATTGAACAGGGTGGCGTCATTGGCCTGAGCAAATCGAAAACTTCTGTCCAATAACCAGGGTTCAGGGGTCGTGAGGGCGGGTAGCGAGTGGTTGGCAACCCCTTTTCAGTTAGGATGGTACCCCCCTTGTATGCTACAGTGAAATAACTGCATGAAGTCAGGGTTGTCTGTTCCCAAAAGTAGCTCTTCGGGTAGTCCCTCTACCACCCCCACCCGGACAGTACAAGGAGTCCCGTTTGGGGGGTGAGTGTTATAGAGGCCAGAGGGTAGGGTCTCACATCCCCGTGGACGCACCTAATGTGCACCAGGGCGTCAGGGACGTACTGGGAGGGTGTTATGAGGTTTTTTTGGACCACTGACTGCCTGCATCCTGAATCTAATAGCGCTTTCACTTTCCTTCCATTCACCTGTACACTCACGTAAAAGGCAGTCCCCATCTCGGCTGTGTATAGGATGGACTTCGGGAGGTAGCCCACTTCCATTGGTTCTTCGGTGGGTTTACGTTTGGGGCACAGTCGGGCTATGTGGCCCCAGTCGCCACACTCGAAACACTGCGGTCCTCGGAATGATGGTATGTCTGTTCTACTGGGCTTGGGCCGTGGGAAGTCTACCACTGCTCGCTGTTTCTTTTCTGTTTTCCCGGGTTGAGCCTAGTGGGTTTCTCACTGTCCCATACTGGATTGCGGAGTTGGGCTCGAGAAAATGTCGTGGCCATTTCGATGGCCTGTTCTGGGGTGAGGTGGGGGTGTTGTTTCAGCCACCTCTGTGTACCGTATGGTAACGCCTCAAGGAATTGCTCCAAGTACACCCGGTTCATGATTTCTTCTTTAGTACTTGTGGCCGGTCTCAGCCATTTGTCGGCTGCCATCTTGAGACGAAAAAATATAGTCATGGGGTTCTCTCCCGGCAGGCCCCTCTCCTTCCTGAATCGTACCCGGTATGCCTCGGCATCCAGGCTGAGGTGGTCCAGTATCACGTCTTTTATTTTGTGGTAGGGAGTGTCCCCGTTTGCATTGGCCACTTGATAAGCTGACTGGGCTTCCCCGGTCAACAGGGGAGCCAGGAAGAAGGGCCACTTGTCCTCAGGCCAGCCACAGGCTCTGGCGGCGCGTTCAAAGTTTAACAAAAATGCATCCGGGTCCTCCCCGGCCACATATTTTTGCATGGAGATACCCGAGGGTCCATGCGACGTACTCCTGACTTCTCTTTCAGGGGGAGCGGCGGCCTCCTTTATAAGTTTCTGTAGTCCCTCCATTTGAGCGGCTATGGAGTCTTTAAACACGTCTCGGTCGGCCTGGGCCGATGACATTTGCCTTTCCACGGCCCATTCTAATTTTTCCTGGCCTTTTACCAGATGCTGGATGAGCGCGTCCATCATGGGAATACTGATGGACTGTGTTGATGATCCCACTTCTGACACCAATTGTTGCGGGGTAGTAAGAACGAGACGGAAACCAAGTCGGGGTAATGAGGGTTTTATTGTTCCTAACACACGCCTCCTCCTGGAAGCCAGTCCCACAGGGAGGAGAGGGGTTTGTTCTGTCTTGCGGCTTGTGGTCTGTCCTCTCCGGGGCACAGTCCGGTCTTCTTCCCACCGTCGAGGTCATCGGGTTCCTGGGGACTCCGTGGTGTTGAAGAGAAAAGAGGAAAGGAGAACGGGTATAAGGGTATGGCTGATCACAAAAACGCGGGGAGGGAAGTGAAGGGACACGGCACACCGTGATACATGTCTAAACGAAAGTGATGGTGTTCAGGGTAGGGTGAAGAAGGGCAGAATAGAGAGGGACCCGGCTAGTAATCTGTACGCCTATCCCTCCTCCCAATCCAGCCTGTGAATCGCTCACGCTCGGCGAATCGTGGTGCCGTTGGCCTCCTGGCACTCCCGGGGCTCCTGATGGTATGGCCGCACTGTTTGGTCTCTCCTCGGATACTTCTTTCCCTCCGTAACACACAACGTTCAGCTCATCAACGCCTTCCTCCTCTCCGATGTTAGCACACACCGACTTCCTGGAAGCGCCTCTCCTTATCACGCTGAACGTGGTGACGTCATCCGGGGCGGAGTCTCGTAGTGAGAGATTCCTCAGTTAAAGGAGCCCTCTCCGTATTCCTCTGAGGTGTCCAGCAGTGGGAGGGACGGTGAACTCCACTCGTCCTGTTGGGGAGAGACAAGAGTGGGAGAGAGGGATGTTGCAGTCCACCAGTCCAAATCATTGGGGCATCCCTCTGCCGTTGACCCCACCTTGTCACAGCTGCACAGAGGTCCAGAAAACATGACAGCTGCCATGTCTCCTCTGTCAAGAATCATGACGATGTCATCTGTGGTGGGGATGAGTGCTGTTTCTATACTGTGGTTGGGCCTGAATCTGGACTGCATGACATCAAGGAGCTGGTGGTTGCCAAGTTGCTCAGTGAGGTGTCAGTTGATTAGTTTCTCTAAGACCTTTGTTGGAATAGTAGATGGGATATTGCTCTATAGTTGGAAAGTGTGGCAGGGTCAGCGGATGATTTCTTGAGCAGGGGCATGATGGTGGCAAGTTTCCAGGTGTCCGGGTATGTAGTCGATTGAGGGTGAGTGTTAGTGCTTCACTGATTGGTAAAATAATATATATTTTTTTTCTATATACTTTTTTAACATTAAATTAAATATATATATATATATGTGTGTGTAGATAAATGTGTATCTCTATATATATTTGTATATATATATATACATATATATATATCTATATATATATATATATATATATATATATACACTTTTCGAACCTTTACATTAATGGATTAATTTTAACATTATTTCTTAGGATTACTTACCATATTTTCTGTGGCAGGTTCTTGGCTGACTTACTCCAAGTCTGAACTGGAATAAATGTACTACTATTTTGGGTCCTTTTTGGTCGAAGTAACTTTAGTAGTGCCATTTTTTAATAGGAATGGATTTACTCATTTGTGGGTGGGTGCAAGTTCCCCGCAAGCTCCCATGTTCAGCCCCTAAACCCCTCCTTACTCCTAACTAAACAGTTCCCATTTAGTAATACGTATTCCCCCTTTTCCAGCCATTCTCCCCATTCTTGCCAACATTTACAACAGAAACGTAGGCATGCTTGTGCGGAGATCTCTGTATATAAAAGATAGGAGTGATGGAATCTGAGACGTCTGCATGTGAGTTCGTGAATAGCATTTTGTAATATGTGAGCAGTACTATTGTATTTACAAAATGCAGTTTATGAATCGTCATTGAGCTTATGCATTCATTCACTCAAGACAATTGATTTATTTGAAAGCACTGCATAGTGAAAATAAATACAAATATAAGCAAACAATGACATTAAGATTTTCCAAAATGTGCAAATTTTAGGTGGTGGAGTATAAGCACATTCACCAATATGAATACATGATGACCTTTATGAGTAGTTCAGGCTGACCTATATTTACCTCTTTACATTTTTGTACCAGTAGCTGTGTTAGCTATGTAAAATATTAGATGGATGGGTACCAAACTGTAAAAAGAAAATTACATCTTGGGTGGACGTGCCACCAGACCTGGCACTGCACCGCTTGAGATCTTTGCTGTTCACCACATACACATGTACATGTCATCCCAGAAGGTCTTGTTTTAGTAATAATTGCAACAGAGACTAGGATGCTTACAGTAGATTTGGCTAGTTTCAGATCAGCATCCATACCAACCAAGAGGTGTACTCATTTATTCAGAATTACTACACAGCAGTTTGGAAGTTCCAGTTTAATGCAATAACCCGTTTTCCTTGTTGAATCAGGTTTCGGTCCAATAAAGACTTTAGGTTTGGTGTACCAGAATTCCTAAACTGAAGGACTGTGTCTGACTGCCGAGGAATGGAACAGATTGTAAAAACAAAAAGCATATTGTCTGTTAATATTATGCTGGCTCCTGTCTTTCAATTATGCTTGTAATAAGTTACTGTTAAAAAAAAACTGCAACTTTAAGGGAGAGTTAAACAAACAGCAAAATTGTCACAGGCAAGGGTACAACAGCTTTGGCCCAAAACTTTCCAGGAAGTTGCTGAGTTAAATAAACTTTTCTTATCAATAGTTTTGTGAAGATTCACCACATGGCGGCAAAGTTAACAGCAAAATACAAACATGATGGAAACTCTGACTCACATATAAATACACAGTGGCGACTGCCACTGGGTTGTATATGTATGTGAGCAAGGTGGTTTTATCATCAAAACCTATCAGAGCCTTCTGGTGAATAAAAATTGATTAAATACTTCACCAGCGTGTCAGTGCCTGGTTTCTAAAACTGTGAAAACAGGAGTGGAGCTGATATATATATAACCTACTGGCGATCGCCAGTTTATAGTGAGGATGTAGTTTCCATAGGAAGAGCGTTTTTTCATTTGCCAATATTTTGGTACAGTTTGATGAATCCTCACGAAATTTTCAAAACTAGTTTGTCGCTCACTTCAGCTGTTGTCTTGAAAATTTCGGTGTGATCCATCAAGTGGCGGTCGAGAAAAAGGGGGAGTCTCAAAACGCACGGTTACAGCCTGAAAAAAAAAAGAAGCGTGGCCTCCCACGCTTTGTTTTGAATCGGCCCCCGGGTGGGCCAGGCCTTGGGGCATGTCCAAAATATGGGCCCCTCTCCTAGGATCCTTAAAGCCCTGGGGACCGCTACCTCCCTGGGGCATTTTTAATTATTCATGCGGAGTTGCCCTGGGCAAACCCCGGGCCCTGGGGACCACTACCTCCCCAGGGCAAATGATATATGAATGCTGGGGTGCCCACATGGCCCCCACGCAGCCCCGGGGCCCAAAACCTCCTCCTCAGGGCTAAAGGTAATATTAATGCCGGGGCTCCAGCCCCCCCACAGCCCTAGGGATCACCACCCACCTGGGGCAAATGTTAATAATGAAAGTGGGGGGCTGCACACCCCCGCAGCCCCAGGGACCACCGACCCCTCCCCGGGCTATGTCCTGCAATGGATGGGGGCTGCATGGCCCCCCTACTGGACCAATTGATGGCCATGGGGACCGCCACCCCCCAGTGCTGGCTTCTGCTATGCCCCCGGGGTGCCCACCCATTGGACATAGCTGTTTGCTATTGCTTGGCAGGAGATTTACCGCTCCTGCCAAGCCATAGCAAACTGTGCTCTGCTTTGAGCAAGTGAGAGCATTTTGCTCTCACTTGCTCAAAGCAGAGCACAATTACTTTGACGGAGAGGTAGCTGGATGTAAGCAGCTCCCTCTCTGTCAAAGAAATGATGGCTCCTGCAGGAGGAGGGGAGCCAGCAGGGACCGTGGGGGGCTTTAAGGCTCCCACCGTGGTTCCCAGTACTACAAACGGGTGGTATCCTGGGTGGGACCAGGGCGCACACACTAGAGGCCAGGCCTCGGGGATGGGGTCCACGGGGGTGAATTGGCATGGGAGGTGGGCCACGCGGCCCCCCTCCCTTTAAGAAAAAAAATAAAATAGAAAAAAAAGGCCAGGCCACGAGGATGGGGTCCACGGGGCCGAAATCAGCCCAAGGAAAATAAATTAAAAAAATATTTACCACCACTTTGCAAACGCGCCTCCTAGCGCACTTCTGGTTAGGAAATTAAGTCCCTTTGGCTCTAGAGGGTCCATGGAGGCCTACAAGCCCTCCGGTTACCTCCTATAAGTCCCATAGAGTGTGCTTGCTGAGAGTACTTCGGAGGCCATACCCCCTTTCCCCACCACTCTGTAAACGTGCCTGCTGATGCACTGCTGGTTGGGGATGAAGTCCCCTTGGCTTCAGATCCTCCTTGGAGGCCAACAAGCCCTCCTGTTACCTCCAGTAAGTCCCATAGAGTATGATTGATGAGAGGACTTTGGAGACCACTCCCCCTTCCACCACCACTCTTCAAACGCACCTCCTGGTGCACTTGTGGTTGGGGTATGAAGTACTCCAGAGGGTCCTCGGGGGCCAACAAGCCCTCCTGTTACCTCCAGTAAGTCCCACAGAACGCAATTACTGAGAGGACTTCTGAGGCCACGCCCCCTTTCTCCATCACTCTGGAAACACACCTTCTGGTGCGCTGATGGTTGGAGGATGAAGTACCCCTGGCTACAAAGGGTCCTAGGGGGGTCAACAAGCCCTCCTGTTACCTCCAGTAAGTCCCACAGAGCGTGAGTGCTGAGAGAACCTCAGTGACCTTGCCCCCTTTCTCCACCACTGTGCAAAAAGCGACTACTAGTTAAAAAAAGCATAGAAATTCACTCAAAAAACCAAAGGTTACAGGGACGTTATAGTTACGAAATAGAATTTGAAAAACCTTAGAAATTCACTGAAAAAAACAAAGGTTACAAGGACGTTATAGTTAGAAATTAGAATTAAAAAACCTTAGAAATTAACTGAAAAAAACAAAGGTTACAGGGACGTTATAGTTAGACACAGATTTCACTCGTAAAAAAACTGTGAAATTTGGCAATTAGAGTTAATTGAGCTAACTATAACTTACGCCCCAGCAATGCACTGCTTATTACTTCACATACTACTTCACTGATGACATGGCCAGTGACATCAGTGATGATATCTCAAATGACATCACTGCTGACATCATCCACAGAATGACTCACACACCCACTCACACCACATACAACCTCTTGTATTCCCATTCACACACCCACACAACCACCCACACACCCATTCACAGGCCCATACCGGTACTCACACACCCATTCACTCCTCCATAGAGTCATTCAAACACCCACTCAGTCACTTATACAGCCACTCATACAACCCTTCACTCACCCATACCCCATTCATACAACCAGTCAATCACCCATACAGCCAGTCACATAGCCACACTGTCACCCATACAGCGACTAACACACTGACTTATTTACATAGTCACTTACACACTCACTCACCCATACAGCCTCTGAACACAGCCACTCACTCGCCCATCAGTCACTACACACCCAATTACCCAGCTACCCACCTATAGAGCCACTCACACCACCACTCACTCCTCCATACAGCCACTGACACACCCACTCACTCACCAATACAGCTACTCACACAGCATCTCACTCACCACAAAACAACTCACACACCCACTTATACAGCCACTCACACACACAGACACATTAGGATACATACAGTCACACAGCCACTCACATGATATATTTTAGAAGTAGTATAACTCAGTAGTAGTGCACCTACTATACTAAATTAACCTTTGCAGTAGGTTAGTATATGTGTTTAACACCCATAAACTCTCAAAAACACTTACACTTACTTGATGATGTCATCAGTGATGTCAACAGTGATGTCAATAGTGATGTCACTGATAATGTCATGAGTGATGTAATATGTGAGGTAATAACCAGTGCATTGTGGGGGCGTAAGTTATAGTTAGCTCAGGTAACTATTACTGCTGGATTTCACTGGTTTTGTATGAGTAAAATCTAATCCTAACTATAATGTCCCTGTAATCTTTGCTTTTTCAGTGAATATATATGTATATAAGGCTCATTGAGCCCGGGGACCACCATCTCCCTTGGGCTTTATTGATGAAAAGGAACGGGGTGCACATGGCCCCTCTCCATGGGCTCCATAAGCCCAGGGGGCCACCACCTCCCTGGGCTAAAGAAATATGGGCTGCGCGGACACCCCAAGCCCTGAAACCACCACTTACCCCGGGCTAAATAATACCCACAAGTAAGTCCCCCACGGCGGGATTGCTTAGACCTCGTTGGAGGCTCTGCCCCCTTTCTCAACCACTCTGCAAATGTGCCTCCTGGCACACTACTGGTTGGGGGCTGAAGTCCCCTTGGCAGCTGAGTGTTGTTGGGGGTTATTGGGGGCCAAGAACCCCTATTGTTGCCACAAGTAAGTCACCCACAGTGGGAGTTCTCAGACCTTGTTGGAGGCACCGCCCACTTTCTCAACCAGTCTGCAAATGTGCCTCCTGGTGCACAACTGGTAGGGGGATGAAGTCCCCTTGGCTGCCGAGGGTCGTTGGGGGACAAGAACCTCTATTGTTGCCACGGGTAAGACCCCCCACAGTTGGATTGCAAAGACCTCATCGGAGGCCCTGCCCCCTTTCTCAACCACTCTGCAAATGCACCTCCTGGTGCACTTCTGGTTGGGGGATGAAGTCCCCTTGGCTGCTGAGGGTCATTGGGGGCCAAGAACCCCTATTGTTGCCACAAGTACGTCCCCCACAGTGGGATTGCTCAGACATTGTTGGAGGCCCTTCCTTTCTCAGCCATTCTGCAACCGTGCCTCCTGGTGCACTACTGGTTGGGGGATGAAGTCCACTTGGCTGCTGAAGGTCATTGGGGACAAAAGCCTCTATTGTTGCCATGGGTAAGTCCCCCACAGTGGGATTGCAAAGGCCTTTTCGGAGGCCCTACCCCCTTTCTCAACCACTCTGCAAACGCACCTCCTTGTGCACTTCTGGTTGGGATTTGAAGTCCCCTTGGCTGCTGAGGGTTGTTGGGGGACAAGAACCCCTATTGTTGCCACAAGTAAGTCCCCCACAGTGGGATTTCTCATACCTCTTCGGAGGCCAAGCTCCCTTTATCAACCAGTCTGCAAACATGCCTCCTGGAGTACTACTGGTGTGCGGATGAAGTCTACTTGGCTGCTGAGGGTCGTTGGGGCCAATAATCCCTATTGTTGCCAAAAGTAAGACCCCAACAGTGGGATTCCTCAGACCTCATTGGAGGCCCACCCCCTTTCTCAAACTTGCCTCCTGGCACATTACTTTTCAGAAATTAAGTCCAGGAGTGAGTGCACCGGTAAATTCCGCTCCGCTGGGTGTTGGCAGAGTTTTTGCAGAACTCTGCATTCTGTGTGGGTGGCAAAACTCTGCAAACTCCGCCAGCGGAGCAGAGTTTACTGCCAACCCCTATCAGAGACTGGTACACACGCACTCATAGACCCACTCAGACACTCATATACCCACTTATAGCCCCACTCATACTCTCTCACACCCACTTACAAACCTACTCAGACACTCATGTACCTATTGAGACACTCATGCACTCACTCACACACTCAGTGTCAAAGGTTAGTGGTTACATCTAGGAAATAAACATTTTAACACTTTAAAAATTCATTGAAAAAACAAAGGTTACTGGGATGTTATAGTTAGGGTTAGATTTCATTGGTAAAAAATAGTGAAATTCAGTAGTTATAGTTATCTGAGCTAACTATAACTTATGGCTCCACAATGCACTACTTATTGCCTCACATATTACATCACTCATGACATGTTCAGTGACTTCGCTGATGACATCACTGATGACATCTCAAATGACATCGCTGATGACATCACAAATGACATCATCCACAGAACTCCTCACAAACCCACTCACACCCCATACAACCTTTCATATACCCACACAACCACTCACATACCCATTCACAGACCCATATAAGTACTTAAACAAGCACTCACTTATCCATAGAACCACTCATACACCCACTCACTTACTCATAGTGCCTGATCATACAACCAGTCACTCACCCATACAGCCACTCACACACCCACTCACTCACCCATACAGCCTCTCAATAGAGCCACTCACTCACCCATGCAACCACTCATATGCTCACTCGCATGCCCACACAACCACTTACATACCCATTCACACATCCATACAACCACTCACACAGCCACTCACTCACCCACACAGCCAATCCCACATACATCCACTCTGCCACAAAGCCACTCACATACCAACTCACTTAACCAAACACTCACTCAAACAGCCACGTACTCACCCATTCAGCCACTTACACACCCAGTCACTCACTCATACATCTATTCAGACACCCACTCACTCAACCATACAGTCACTGACACACACTCACCCACCCATACAACCACTCACACAGCCACTCACTCACCCACACATACAGCCACTGACACACCCACTCACTCATCAATACAGCCATTAAGTCACCCACACAGCTACTCAGACACTCACATATACATTCATACAGCCACTTACACACCCACTCACACACCGGTAAAGGCACTCAGGCACTCACTCACACATGGATACACACAGTCACACAGCAACTCACATAAACTATGTTAAAAAAGGAATCACTCATTAGTAGTACACAAAATATAGTAATTTAACTTTTGTGGTGCTTTAGTACATACATTTAACACACAAAGGGGCATATTCTCAAGGACTCATCGCCGATTTATCGGCACTTTAGCGCTGCAAAAGTGGCGATAGAGTCATCGCCCTATTCCCAAGCTGGTGCAAACTGCCGATATCGCCAGTTTCCCAGCGATAGCTGCCGCAAAAAACATCGCCACGGATGAGAGCGACAACTAACGCTAATGATATGCAGAGTAGGCGTACCCGTGCAAAAACACCACTTCGCGATATTCTCAACGACCAGTCAGATCTGCGATGCGACCCAAAAACAGGCGATAAGGCACGTTAGCAGCAGGGATTTAACACCTGCCTTTTACTGGTGTAAAGCCGGACGACAACCTGCAGCATGAAAGGGAGCCCAGCCCAGAGCCACATCTGAAGACCAACACATGTCATGGAGCTACTGACCATGCAGCTCGGAGACCCAAGAGGGCCACAACACCCACCGCCACCACCCCCAGGCCCCCCGGACTACCACAGAGGCAGCGCAGAACAAGATAGCTGACCTTCCCAAACGGCATGGCCCCACAGCCACACAATTGCAGAATGTGGGGAGAGGTGGGAACCAAATATGTGTGAAGGAGGCAAGTCACCCATGAATAAGAATGTACACAATGCCAAGTGTGGCGGTGATGTGCTGGACAGACTACAGTATGCAGAGCACAGACATGTTCATGTGGACATATACTGCTGGTGTCTGTAGTGTTGTGGAAAGTGGACGCAACCATGTTACCTCAGGCAGTGGGGAAGACCCCGGTCATGTATCCGTGTCATCCCCCCTGTAAGTGTAAGCGGAGTGGGCTGGGCCGGCATACGCCAGGCCAGCGTAGGAGTGTGAATAAATAGGCCGGGGCTCTGGGTGTGGTTCACTTCCCGGATGGCCAACGTGTCTGCCAGGGAGGCGCCCCTCACTCTGCCATGAGTCCGCCGCCATTACCGCCAGCCTCCTCAGCCGATCGCTGGCGTCCGTGACACAGGCCCCCAGCACACCCAGTGGCACAGCACCGCGGAGTTATGTGTGTGCTGACTACTGTCTGCGGCCTACACTGCGGTCAGCAGGACCCGCAAATCAAATCCAATACTGACCTGCGAGGACACACCATCCTCTCTGGCTGCACACCCGCTGAGCGCTACAGGTGCCACCAACTCAGTGCACCACAAGTCATCATCACGTGGCTGTGGGCCCTTTCTGACCGCTGCCTCTGGCCTACACTGCGGTCAGCAGGGTTCACAAATCAAATCCAATCCTGACCTGCGAGGACACGCCATCATCTCTGGCTGCACACCCGCTGAGCGCTACAGGTGCCACCAACTCAGTGCACCACAAGTCATCATCACGTGGCTGTGGGCCCTTTCTGACCGTTGCCTCCGGGCTACACTGCGGTCAGCAGGGCTCACAAATCAAATCCAATCCTGACCTGCGAGGACACGCCATCATCTCTGGCTGCACACCTGCTAAGCGCTACAGGTGCCACCAACTCAGTGCACCACAAGTCATCACCACGTGGCAGTGGGCCCTTCCTGACCGCTGCCTCCGGCCTACACTGCGGTCAGCAGGTCCCCCAAGTCAAATGACACATCATCGCAGGCCGCGCACCCGCCAAGCGCTTCCGGTGCCACGAACTCGGTGCAGCTCAAGTCATGGACCCTTTATGATGTAATCTTTTGTGTGTGAGTCCAGTTCTGGTGCCCCTACCTCAGTGCACTGCAAGTCATGGACCCTTTATGATTGAATCTGTGTGTGTGATCCGATGATCACTGTTCTAGTTGTTGCCAGCACCAACCACTCCCTGAGGGCTGGCTTACACTCACCCCACACCCATCCAGCACAGGTGTCACTGGACATGTGACCCTGGTAATAAAAAGGAGCCAGGCGCACGTGCCCGTAGCCAGTTCCACCATACATCTAAGTGTGTCCGTGTGGTCATTATGAATGCGTGATGGCCCTTGGCCGTACCACATCACATCGTGCTGTGGACAGCGGACGCAAGCATGTCACCTCAGGCAGTGGGTAAGACCATGGACATTTAGCTCTGTCGTCCCCCCCTGTAAGCGTAAGCGGAGTGGGCTGGGCCGGCGTATGTCAGTCCAGCGCAGGGGTGTGTAGAATTAGCCCGGGGCTCAGGGCGTGTATAAGTTCTGGCCTGGACAAGGAAGTAACCAATGCGTGTGTCTCTGTTGTAGTGTCGACGCCACCCGGCCCGCAATTGACAATGTTGCAATGTAGCTTGCACCCGGAGGGGGGGCTCGCATGAGCGGTGAAATGAAGGAGCGCAAAACCGCTCGGGGTATTGGCTCATACATGCCAAGTGTTGTGTGTATCTGCATTGCCGCAGCATGAGCCAAATGTCTAGCCTTAATCGCAGCGCGAGTTCAGCCAGGCATGAACTCTACATCTGTGTCCGCACTATCCTTACCATAGGCCTACACTCACGTGGCCGCCCACCTTCAACGGCCAACATCGCAGTGTCGTAGTCAGGCTTGTGGACATGCGCAGACAGGCATGACAATGGTGTGCCGTTGGAGTGCAAGTGATGCAACCGCGCAGCGTCCACAAGTGAATAGGCCCAGGGGGAGGGAGGAGCAGCTGTGAGGCAACGTAACACACAGTGATGCCGCTCATTTGCCACATGCAAGTCATGTCAAACATGAATCCCAAAGTCGCACACATCCCACCCCACACCCAACAAGCCACATCACAATTCCTGAATGCAAGCAGATGACAAACTGACATTAGGGATGAAAGCTCCTTGTCTGAACTATCAGGCGGAAGCACATCTGCACATCCGACCTCGGAATTGCATGTGCCCGGCACCCCCTGACAGATACGATAGCAGTTGAGGACGACTCCCACACTACGCACAGCCCGACAACAGACCAACGTATACACACCCCACACACAGAAGTCCTTGCTCTGAGATATCTTGCATGGAATGGCCTTCACACTTACTCCCACACCATCCCAGGCATACAACCGTTGCACACTTAAACAACTCATTGATCCGAGCTGTGGCATTTCATCCACAGAACTGGCGCAGGTCAGAACAGTGCCGCTTCAACCAGGGCCAGTGACGCAATGGCAGAACATCCCGGACACATGCACAACCCCTGTCACGTGGAACTGTACCGTGCACGTATGCTGCATTTACTGGGTACACTGCCATCGGTAGTGCTGCGGGTCAGTTACCGGCTAAGCTTCCGCCTTGTCAACGACACCTGCGTTCAGCCTGTGTTGCATTGTCGATCGTGCATATTCGAGTGGTCCATGGATGTCTGCCTATCCAACAGGACGGTAGGCGAACTGGATTTCGACATGTGTGTGCGCCCTCTGTTGGCCCACGACCAGGAGTGTCACCGTGATACCCGTCTATGGGATGCCTGGATACTTGGCATACATGCTGGCAGCTGGACCTGGGATATTGCAGAACTCCTCGTGTGCAGTGACCACATTGAGCCGCTCCCCTATTGGGCTGTAGTGCTAATTGGTGACAGGGGGTGGACGCAGCACATCTGTCCAGACCTGCTAATGGATAGCCTCACCGTCCTGTTCGAAGGAGTCGACAACGACCTCATGTTGGAGATGATTGCCTACGAAGCTGCAATCTCTTTCATGGACGTGTAACTACGTACCTGCAGGCACAACAGTTTGGAACCCATTGCACATGTCCCGACACCTTATTGCATCTTGGGGTTCTGGTCACATATCCCACGACAACAGTGGACATGGCTGCATTCGCCTGGACCCCGAATACGTGGGCGGACAACCACGCGGAGTAACACACACCTGTGAAAGGTGAAGCACTCCCCCGGAGTGGACAGCAGCGCTTGGCAACGTTCCTCATTCTGACATGCTGCTGCATTGGTCCGCATGTTGTGGCACTTCTCTTGCCCGTACTGACATGCATATGCTAATAAAATCTACGCACATTCACTTGTATTCAACTTTGATGTGAGTTGTTTTGAATGACGATGTGTGTCTCACTGCCTATCTGGGTCACGGCCATACATGCGCATTGATAGCATTACCCAGGGAGTACCATTTATGTGGAATCACTGTCCCTACATTCATCAATACTTTCATGCATAATTGATCAGGGCCATGACACATCAGTGTGAATTTGAATGTTTTATTCGCATTCAGTGGGGTGTTTAAGCTGGACCAGTACAGGGCCATGCAAACCCCACTTTACATTGTCGCCCCGTGGAGGGCCAGCCAGAGTCCTTTAGGGATTGACAGGTTCATCGGAAGGGGAAGACTTCAGTCCGAAGTGTGATTGCAGTGTCATTGGTAACCATTACAAATATGGCAGTCCATGTCGTGGTCCAAGGTGAGTGTCGCTGAGTGTAACGGGGGACAGTGGAAGATGTTATTCCAGGACATGATGCAGAGGGCAGAAACAAGCTGAAACAGGCCATATGGCGGTGATGTATGCTACCACTTCAATCTTACCACCAAGCCAGATTCATCATCATCTTCGTCCTCTGATGTGTCCGGTACCTCACATGTGGGTGGCAGTGTTTGGTCTGCCGCACTGTGTGGCACTGACACTTCAGGGGGCGGAGATGTGGATGGAGTAGTAGCAGCAGCATTCATCCGCGCCAGGCCGTGTGGCGGCAATGCCATGATGAGGATCTGCAGGGCATGGAAGATCCCAGCTACATCTCGCTGGTGTGCAGCCGTGGCAGCCAATCGTTCCGCATGCATCCACTCCATGTTCTCCATGATCCTCCGCATGTGCCCCAACTCCCGGCTGACATCGCTGGAGCCACTCTGACAAGACAGGTGTTCTTGTCTCCGAGTCATGTCAGCCATGGATTGTTGGAGAGCATGGAGCGGACAGTGGGTGTCTGTTAGGGACTGTAAGTGGACCCTGATGGGACTTAGACACCCACGTATGGCATCTAGTTTTGCTGCCATGAGGTCGAACCCCACCCGCAGCTGATCAGCCATCTTCTCCTGGCACCCTGACACACGGCATTGGAATGCCATGTGTTGGTCGTGGGGGTCCTGGGAGACAGCCGTGGTGGTGGGTGCTTCCTGCTGTGTGGTCTGTGCAGGGGGTGGGGTCTCCTCGATGCAGCTGGGCTGCCCTGCTCCTGGAGGTGGGGTGCTGAAGCTGTCCATGAGCTGCTGGAGGGCATCGGTGTCGATGTTGGGGAGGTCCTCTTCGTCATCAGTGCTGAGTTGTTGTGTCTGCTCTGCAGGAGGTGTTGATTCTCCCTCTGCAATGTGAAGGGGAGATGCAGATTGACACTGTGTTCACATGTATGTTCACGCATTGCACAGGTTTACTAACGGACTGCATGTCAATGTACATTGTGACTGTTTGTGAGGAGATGCCTATTTGATGTGGGACAGTTGACATTTCTACACCATCAGGGATGTGAGGTTGTACTTGTACATTATCATCTCACAGTTTCCTGCTATGCCAAATGCAAATGGCCATTTTCTACACACAAGCGGCAGCAGTTGTGTCCTCTGTTCTGTTGTGAGAGTGTTGCAGTTTGTACCACATTGTTGTCAATGTTGAGGTGCTCTGATTCTTATGTGTGTGTGCTGCATTGTGGATGTGTTGCCCCTTCAGCTCTGATTTGGCTGGCCCTTCTCCCTTTCAGGCGGTGTGCCTTTCACTTCTGTGCTTATACAGTGCTGAGATATTGCAGACTTGGGTAAATTGGGATCTTGGTCGGAGTTGTGACTTTTGGGCATGGTTTGTCCGCAGATGTGCTCTACTTAATTGTGCATGTGTGCCATTGTGCCCATCTCCCCCTGTCCCCCCAGTCCCTGGTCGTTACTCACCCTGTTGCTGTTGGCTCAGGTCATGTTGTGCAGTGTCCCGTCCACCAACTCCTGCCACCGTCTCCCCAATGATGACTCGAGTCACCAGTTCCTCCATCTCATCCAGCTCCTGGTGTGTCGCTGGGCTCCCACCTCCAGTCTGCATTGCTGCTCTCAGGTTGGCAGCGATTTTCAGCTTGGTTTTGCGCTTCACATCAGTCCAGCTTCTTGCAGTCATCCACTTCCCTTCTCTTCACTCCGACTGCATTCACCTTGGCCAAGATGGACTGCCATATTGTATTTTTAGTTGCCAATGTCACAGTAGAGGTGATGGACAGTTGGTGGTGGTGTTCTGTCACCTCCGTAATGAGGATCTGGTTTTCCTGCGTACTGAAACGCGGGTTCCTCTTATTCTTCTCCTTGCCCTTCCCTGTCCCCGAGGTCCCAGGCTGGTCCTCCATGGGGCTTGTGGGGTTCTGGTTGTCCTCTGTACTTGCTCCGGCTCCCTCCATGGTGCTTCGCAGTTGTTTGTGTTTTGTAGGTGTTTTTTTTTGCCGCTTTTATAGTGATTGTTCCCGCCTTACTTGTGGGATTTGCGGGCCTGGCGCTGCTTTTCGCTGGATTTTTATCGCAGTTGGGCCCATTGCAACTATTTTCACGTTCGGGTTTCCCTTTTTTATCGCCGTAGCGGTAGTTGTATCACGGACATTTGAGGCGTTCTTGGGAAACTATCGCATGTTACCGCCGTGTTAGGAATACGACGTTGACACAGAGTTATTTTCCCGCGATAGACGGCAATATGGAAAATTGCGTTAGCCTATTTTGGCGATGTTTATCGCACATTCTTGTGAATATCCCCCAAAAACGTTTAGAAAGCACTCACAATCACTGGATGATGTTATCAGTGATGTCATTTGAGATGTCATGAGTGATGTCATCAGTGAAGTCACTGACCATGTCATGAGTGATGTAATATGTGAGGTCATGAGCAGTGCATTGCTGGGGCGTAAGTTATAGTTAGCTCACTGCTGAATTTCTCTGGTTTTGTATGAATGAAACATGAGCCTAACTATAATGTCCCTGTAACCTTTGTTTTTTTCAGTGAATTTCTGAGGTTTTTTAACTTCTATTTCTTAACTATAACAACCCTGTAACCTTTGGTTTTTTTAAGTGAATTTCTAAGGTTTTTCAAATTCTATTTCCTAACTATAGCGCCCTTGTAACCTTTATTTATTTAAGTGAATGTCTATGTTTTTTTAACTAGTAGTCCTGTTTGCAGAGTGGTGGAGAAAGGGGGCAGGGCCCCTGACCAGCTCTCAGGAATCCTGCTATGGCGGACTCACTGGAGGTAACAAAATGGCTTCTTGGCCCCTAGGGACCCGCAGCATCCAAGAGGACTACATCCCCCAACCAGTAGTGTACCAGGAAGCACGTAGGCAGAGTAGTGGAGAAAGGGGGCATGCCCTTCGAAGACCTCTCAGAAATTCCACTGTGTGGGACTTACTGGAGGTTACAAGAGGGCTTGTTGGCGCCCAAGGACACTATAGAGACAAGGGGACTTCATACTCCAACCAGCAATGCACCACGAGGTGCGTTTGCAGAGTGGTGGAGAAAGGGGGCATAGCCTCCAAAGTCCTCTCAGCAGTCGCGCACTATGGGACTTACTGAAGGTAGCAGGAGGGTTTGTTGGCCCCCAAGGACCCTCTGCACCCAAGGGGACTTCATTCCCCAACCAGTTGTGTGCCAGGAGGTGCGTTTGAAGAGTGGTGGTGAAAGGGGGTGGGGCCACCGTGACTTGCCGGTCGGGTTTTTTTTATTTCATCTATTGGGGAGGGGCCATGTGGCCCTAGGGACACCATCCCCCTGGGCATGGTCTCTTCTTTTTATTTATTTTTTATTGAAATAAGGGGAGCGGGTCATGTGACCCCCCTCCCTGGGCCGATTCGGCCTCGAGGAAACCATCCCCCAGGGCCCAGCCTCTTTTATTTTTTAATTAAATAAGGGGAGGTGGTCATTCAACCACCCCTCCCAGGCCAATTTCGGCCCTGGTGACTCCATCCCCAGGGCCCTGCCTCTATTGTGGGTGTCCAGGTCCCACCCAAGGCATCCACTTTCAAGTGTTGGGGACCGCGGCAGAAACCTCAAGGCCCCCACAGTCCCTGCCGTCTCTACGCCTCCTGCAGGCACCAGTATTGCTTTGAAAAAAAGAGAGCTGCTGAACATGCAGCTCCCTCTCTGTCAAAGCAATTTTGCTCCGCGTCCAGCAACCAAGAGCATTCTTAATGCTCTTGCTTGCTAGAAGCGTAGCACAGTTTGCTATGGCTTGGCGGGAGCAGTAAAGCTCCTGCCAAGCCATAGCAAACAGCTATGTACTGGGGGTGGGCACCTTGGAACATACCAGGAGCCGGCCTTGGGGGGTGGTGGTCCCCAGGGCCATCTATGGCTCATGGAGCGGGTTTACGTGGCCCCCTTCCTTTCCTGAATTTTGCACAGGGGAGGTGGTGGTCCACAGGGCTGTTGGGGGGGCCGCTTTCAACTTATCAAAAGTCCCAGGGAGGTGGCAGTTCTTGAGGCTGTGGGGGGGTCCAGTGGTCCCCTATCATTAATTACATTTAAAGCCCCAAGGAGGTGACAGTCCACGAGGCATCAATAAGCCCTAGGAGGGGTGGCCATTGTGCCCGTCCTCCTCTATTATCAAAATGCCCCAGGGACCTAGCCCACCCAGGGGCCGATTAATAATGAAGTACGGGAGACCGCGCTTCATTTTTAAAAAAAGGTTTGCCAGGATCTTAGGAGCACTCCGAAATGTTTTTAAAAATTATTGTATGGGCCCAAGAGGCCTAGGGGGTCAGGGTTTTTCTACCCTGTCCCCTTTTCTTTTTTTATTTACATTTGTTCTGGGACTCGCTCAAGCCGAGTCTCAAGATGGCTGCCAACACTTCGTGGTTGAAGTGTTGGCAGCCAATCAGATCCCAGCACAAGATCGGTAGGTGCCCCTATATATACCATTGGAAATTTCTTTAAATTACTCTGCAACTACTGAAAGGATTTACACCAATTTACAAAAAGGGTGCTTTCTGGACCAACAGCTCTCTTTCTGCCAAATTTGGTGTGATTCTGTTCAGGCTGTAGCCGTGTCTACAGTTCCTATGGAAAGTAACATTGGGAAAATGTGTTTTTCCCCCCCGCCCCTTTTTCTCAGCCCCGCTTGATGGATCACCCCAACACTTTCAAGACAGCGGCTGAAGTGAGAGTCAAACTAGTTTTGAAAGTTTTGTGAAAATTCGTCAAACAACGCCAAAATTATTAGCAAATGAAAAAACATTTTTCCCATAGAAACTAAATCCTAACTATAACTACCTACTGGCGACCGCCAGTAGGTTATATATAGAATGGCAGATATTTGACTGTAAATAACTATGCACCTGTTTGACGAATCACCATGAAGCTTTGCAGACCTATAGCTTTTTCTACATTGGCAGAAGATGCCAAGTTTCGCAATGATTGGTCAAGGGGGTGCAAAGAAAAAGGGAGGTTCCAAAACATGTTTCCCCCCCCATGCATTTTCTATACTGTTTTGTATTGCATGTAACCCAAGAACAACTGAACGGTTTTTAATCACATCTAGCAGGAACAGAGATTATGGTGTGTAGATGATTTGTTTTGTGTAGTACAGGTAAGGTGGGTAGGTATTTTTAAAGTTATAGGGCCTTTTACCTTAGTGGTATCTGTGGCCGTGGAAACTTCACAAACTTTTGGTCTGTAAGTGGATGTATGAATGGCTTTATGGGTTGGTGAGTAGATGAGTGTGTGAGTGGCTGTATGGGTCAGTGAGTTGGTGTGTTAATGGTTTTGTGTGTGTGAGAGTGGATATATATATGTATTGAGGAAGGCAGTCGCCGAAACGCGTCTTGTGTGTGTTTTTTACCAATAAATTTGGTTGAAATTTCCCCCGCGAGTGCTGTACCTTGTGTACAATGGAGCTGTGATATATATATATATATATTACCTGCTGGCGGTAGTTATAGTTAAATCCTCGTTTCTATTCAAAAAGCGTTTTTTTGTTTTCCCAATAACTTTGGCGTCGTTTGATGAATCTTCGCGAAATTTTCAAAACTAGTGGCCCGCTCCAGTCAGCTCCTGTCTTAAAAGGTTCGGGGTGATTTGTCAAGCGGTGGCCGAGAAAAAAGGGGGGTCCCAAAACGCGTTTTCCCCATGTTAATTTCCATAGGAAACTTTAGACAAAGCTACAGCCCGAACTGCTGAACCGAATTACACCAAATTTGGCAAAAAGGTAGCCCTTGCTTCAGAAAGAGCCCTTTGTGTTAAATGGTGTAAATCCGTTCAGTAGTTGCTGAGAAATTAAAGAAAGAAAAAATGTATATATCTGAGCACCGAGGAGGGTTCGCGAACCCTCCCGGGCACGAGCTTCACTCTGATTGGCTGCCAACACTCCAAACCAGGAAGTGTTGGCAGCCATCTTGTGACTCGGTAGAAGAAAACAGTGGAAAAAAAGGTTAAAAAACAAGAAAAGGGCCAAAAAAAGCATTTAAAAAAAAAAATTTCGGCGGAATTCGCGTTGGGGTCGTGTATTTAATTTGCGGGGACCCGGCGGCGGAATTCGCGTTGGGGTCGTGTATTTAATTTGCGGGGACCCGGCGGGGGCCCCCGCAGCCCCGGGGACCACCACCTCCCCAGGGCTATAGTAATTATATGCGGGGGCACGTGGCCCCCCCGCAGCCCCGGAGACCACCACCTACCCGGGGCTTTGAAAATAAATGCGTGGGGGGTCCTTACCCCCCCATGCTGCCCCGGGGATCGCCACCTCCCTGGGGCATTGATGAAAATGGGCAGGGGGGCCTCGCGGGCCCCCCGAGCCCCGGGGACCGCCACCTCCCCGGGGCTATACAGAATAATTAGTGTGGGGGGTCTGAAGCCCCCCACACTGCCCCGGGGACCACCATTTCCCCGGGGCCCTTAATATTTGGGCCCTGGGGACCACCACCTCCCCAGGGCTTTGAAATGGAGGGAGGGGGGCCGCGCGGCCCCCCTCCAGGAGCCCTCGATGGCCCTGGGGACCACCACCCCCAGGGCCGGCTCCTGCAGTGTCCCGGGGTGCCCACCCCTGGGACAATGCTGTTTGCTATGGCACGGCGGGAGCCGTGCGGCTCCCGCCCTGCCATAGCAAACTCTGCTCTCGCTTCAATGAAGCAAAGCAGATTGCTTTTGGGCAAGGGGAGCTGCATGTCAGCAGCTCCCCTTGCCCAAAAGCAATGCCGGCTCCCGCAGGAGGCGGGGAGCCGGCAGGACCATGGGGGCATTGGGGCTCCCCCCACGGTCCCCAAGAGAGAAGCCAGGCCCCGGGGGATGGGGTTCCCGGGGCCAGAAGTGGCCCGGGAGGGGGGCCACGTGGCCCCCCTCCTTCAATAAAAAAATTAAAAAAAAAAAAAAAAAGAGGCACAGCCCCGGGGGATGGGGTCCCCGGGGCCAATAGAGGCCTCAGGAGGGGGGGGCACACTTCCCCCCTCCTTAAAAAATATTTTTTTACAAATTAAATATGTGGCCATGCCCCGGGGGATGGGGTCCCCGGGGCCGAAATTGGCCTCGGGAGGGGGGCCTGCTTCCTGTTTTTTTTTTTTACTGGAAAAAACAGGTCAGGCCCTGGGGGATGGGGTCCCCAGGGCCTCAAATATTGTAAAAGAAGGGGGACCACACAGCCTCCCTTCTAAAAAACATAAATTTAAAAAAAATCCGGCATCGCGCCGGAGGCCCCGCCCCCTCCCTGCAACTCTCAGCAAACGCACCCCCTGGCGCATTGTAAGTTGGGGAATTAATTCCCCTTGAATATTGAGGGTCCCTGGGGGCCAACTAGCCCACCAGGTACCTCTAATATACGCCACAGAGCTGCGTTGCAGAGAGGTGTTCCGAGGCCACGCCCCTTTTTACACCTCTCTGCAACGCAGCTCTGTGGCGCTTACTGGAGGTACCTGGTGGGCTAGTTGGCCCCCAGGGACCCTCAGGACTCAAGGGGAATTAATCCCCCAATTTACAACGTGCCAGGGGGCGCGTTTGCACAGTGGTGCAGGGAGCGGGCGGGGCCTAACAAAACAAGTGTGCAAATGTGCCCCCTGGCGCGTTGTAAATTGGGGGATTAAGTCCCCTTGAATCCTGAGGGTCCCTGGGGGCCAACTAGCCCACCAGGTACCACCAGTATGCGCCACAGAGCTGTGTTGCAGAGAGGTGTTCCGAGGCCCCGCCCCTTTTTACACCTCTCTGCAACGCAGCTCTCTGGCGCTTACTGGAGGTACCTGGTGGGCTAGTTGGCCCCCAGGGACCCTCAGGACTCAAGGGGAATAAATCCCCCAATTTACAACGCGCCAGGGGGCCGTTTGCACAGTGGTGCAGGGAGGGGGCGTGGCCTGATATAACAAGTTAGCAATCTTGCTCCGTGGGACTTACTGGAGGTAATAAAAGAGGTAGTTGGCCCCCAAGGTTGAAGTTGGGGGCTAACTACCCCTCCTGTTACCTCCAGTAAATCCCACACAGTGGGATTGCTAAAAGGTGTTTGGAGGCCACGCTCACCTTTCTCCACCACTCTGAAAACGAGACTGCTATGTTATAGTTAGAAATTAGCATTTAAAAAACCTTTGAAATTCACTGAAAAAACCATAGGTTTCAGGGACGTTATAGTTAGAAATTTGCATTTAAAAAAACCATAGAAATTCACTGAAAAAAAACATAGTTTTCAGGCACGTTATAGTTAGAAATTAGCATTTAAAAAACCTTAGAAATTCACTGAAAAAACCATAGGTTTCAGGCACGTTATAGTTAGGAATTAACATTTAAAAAACCTTAGAAATTCACTGAAAAAACATAGGTTTCAGGGACATTATAGTTAGTTGGACATTTCACTCGTACAAAACCAGAGAAATTCCGCCGTTATAGTTAGTTCAGCTAACTATAACTTGCGCCCCCGCAATGCACTGCTGATGACGTCACATATTACATCATTCATGACATGGTCAGTGACATCACTGATGACATCACTGATGACATCTCAAATGACATCACTGATGACATCACTGATGACATCATCCACGTGAAAATCTGATGCACCTCCTCACACCCTAATATAACCTTTGATACACCCACTGTAAAATATAGACTACCATTTTCGAAACCATTGACACACCAATACCAGTTACTACATACTCACTCACTGATTCCTAGGTCTAGACACACATCCACTCATTCACCCATACAATCACTCATACATGCAGTCACTCATCAATACAACACTATCATATGCACTCATACACCTATACAGACACTCACACACCACCACTCATCCAGAGTTACTCACACACCTAGTCAGTCATGCAAAGAATCAATCACACTTCCATTTACTCACCTATACAGTTATACACACACCACATCACTTATTCATACAGAAACAAAAGCATACTTACTCTCTTATACAATCACTGATACAAGTACACACTCATCCATACAGCCACTCTCACAATCACTGACTCTAACGTATAGTCATTTATATACTCCAACTCTCACATACACTGCCTTTTACATATGTAGTTACTTGGACATGTACCACTGAGACATCCATTCACTCACCAACACACCCATACACACACTCACCCACCCATACAGCTGTTTCCAAATGCATTCTTGAACCCATACACCCAGTGAATCAACCACTCAAACATCTATGCACAGAGTCACACACCTCCCACCCACCCACACACACACTCAGGCACCCATACAAATACTCAGGCAACCAATCGATAACCCATATAGACACTCATGTAGCTACTGACCAACCCATGCAGCAGCTTATACAACATGCCGCATAAGTAGCCGCCATCTTAAAGAGGGTTAAAAGAACCCCTTTCGCATTCATTTTGAGGAATACATAGCATCTTCTACAATTAAACCTTCAAAGGTGCCCGCAAGGGGTTCTTTTAACCCTCTTTAAGATGGCGGCTACTAATGCGGCCTGTTGTCTGTCCTTTATTTCTAGTAATTTATTTGTGCGCCCGGAAGTCAGCATGTACTTAAGCCGGAATGCCGGTTGGTTTCATTTGTTGTAGAATTTGGAAGAAGCAGGGGCACGCGAGGAGACTTTTAAGTCCCGGTAGGTGATGACGTAGGGGGGATACACTCTGAAGGAATGGTTAGATTACGTGTACTTAGTTTATTTAATTGGCATAAAGTGTCTACCTTGTAGTTTTAGGGGACTTTTATAGCCTAGAACTTAAATGCATGGCTCGTATTCCTCCCGGGACTATATTTTGTGGGCCACCTTTATGAGGTTTAATGATAGAGGTGAGCCTGTTGGTATAAGAGAGTAACTGGGGGGTGGTTTTAGACGCAATTCATTGTACATTTGGTATACAATAATTACGGAGTGGTTTTCTCCGGACGAGCCGAATGCCCTCGAGGGTTAGAGCCGTCGGGGGATGGTACTATTTATAGATTATACAGATTGATGATAAAAAAGACGACATGCTTTACAAACCTCCGTGATGATTTGTTTTGTTGAGAAAATACGCATAAAATGGGTAATGCACGGCCAGAATAAGGGGGTGCTACAGTTTATTAGAACAGTCTTGAGATGCATTCACAAATAGAAGAGTCGATGAGAATATAGGTCTATGCCTTAAATATTTATTTGGGGTAGCATGACGACATGTAATATTTGGAGGGAACTTAAAACTTATCATAGTGTTCTTTTATACAGGCATCAACATTTTGATTGAGGTTGCCAATAGGCCTTCACTCTACATTTGAGGACTCGATTACTTACAGAAGTTCGGCATTAATTTTGAGCCATAGCTCCAGTGGCTAAACCCAAATGGGTACATGATCAGGTAGAGTGTATATACTTCCTTTCCTTCCATGTTATAAGCAACCTGTCATGAAAATCCTTTTTTTAGTTGAAACGTTTAAAGACAGGGTAGAGTTAATAAATCGTTCTCTTCCCTCTTTATACCATTTGGTGATTTGTAGGGTTCAAAGGACGATTTTATCTACATACAGACTCCAGCAGATCTGTGAAGTTTATGGAATTATAACCCTAAAACCCAAAAACTTTGGTTTTATATAAAAGGTAGAGTTTTAGTTATTTAATGAATTGCGATAAAAAAGTGAATTTTCATTTGATGAGGGATGTTATTTTACAATGGTTGTTTCTATTTTTCTCCTCTGCATAATGCATCCTTAGAATAACCCCCATTTTTACCATTGAGGAATCGCGTGGTTAATGTGGAGAATCAGAACTATCAAGGAAGGAATGTAATACTTTCCTCTTCCCACAGTTTTGTTCTTTCATCTGTTTAGGTGGGTACACCCCTTTACAACTATAATCACTATCAGAGTACGGCAGTATAGGGATGGTGTATGAGTGGAAATGTCCCTCCCTCTCTTCATAATCAAAAACGATCATGTGATTGGCGTGATGAAAAAGGTTTGTGTGGAAGGAAAGATCTCCCCTACAAAACCCATTCACATATATATTTTTTAAATCATCGCTTGTGATGGGTCTATCCATTAACTCCTTAACCGCGGCGCGAATTCCGCTGCGGTGCGGGAGTTCTAATGAGTGGGCGGGGCTGCGTCGGCCAACGGACGTGCGCAGCACTAGCCAGGTAGTGCTCGCGACGGCCGTTGGCCGACGCGCGCACGGAACGGGTTAAGGAACGTATATACTATGAGTTTTGTAACTCAAGATGTTGATTGAGTGGTATGCCTGGAATTAGTATGTTTGAATCACCATGGATTGAACCGAAATTGTAATATAGATGTCTTTGTTGTATTTGTTGAATGTTTTATTAAAAAGTGATCAATTCTAATGTGATATATTATGTATTAATGTTCTTTCGAACAAAATCTAATATGTTGATTTTATATGAATATTTTTTTAGATTATTGTGTTGGGAGACACCAAAATATAATTGTTAGCCTGAAGAAGGTGGTGTATTCAATCAAACCACCGAAACGCGTCGCTTTGTTCTGAAAACGCACCCAAGCATCACTGGTTCTTTGACAATAGGGATTTGAATGAACACTTTCACCTGTGTCATGTAATTTCCAACTTTAAATGAAATATTGAAAAAGCCTTTGTGTCTTGGTTTGCCAAATAGAGTTATTGGGCTCTATTGTGATTACTTTTTGTTGTATTCTCCCATGAGTTTTGAATATGAGTTGTTTTTAATAATATTGTTATCTTATGTGTTTTTTTAAAAATAAAATAATCTATAAATAATAAATTTTTAACAATATTTAAATTGAATAAGGATCCTGTCAATAAAGATATTTTGCATTACATTTTTCTGGTTTTCAATTCCACTGATGGTGATTAGAGTGCATGTGAGATTGGTGTGGTATATAGTGTGTTTATGAGAAACCCTAAGGGATTTTGTTTTTGACATATTGTCTGTTTCCGGTGTCCTGTCCCTTTGGCGAGAAGGACCCCTCTCTCTAATTTTGCATCTTATACAACAACAGACAGATTGATACAGACATTCACACAGTTTAGTCACTAACCCATGCATTCAGTAAGACACATTTAATCACTCACTTAAACAGTCAGTCACGCACCTACTAAATCCTCCATCCAGACACTTATACACCCACTCATTCTTTAATACACCTTGGCATATATATAAAACATATTTAAACTTTAAAGAAACACACAGTCACTGGATGATGTCATCAGTGATGTCATCAGTGATGTCATTTGAGATGTCATCAGTGATGTCATCAGTGATGTCACTGACCATGTCATGAATGATGTAATATGTGACATCATCAGCAGTGCATTGCGGGGGCGCGAGTTATAGTTAGCTGAACTAACTATAACGGCGGAATTTCTCTGGTTTTATACGAGTGAAATGTCCAACTAATTATTACGTCCCTGAAACCTATGTTTTTTCAGTGAATTTCTAAGGTTTTTTAAATGCTAATTTCTAACTATAACGTGCCTGAAACCTATGGTTTTTTCAGTGAATATATATATATATATATATAGTTATTAAAAATACACTGTTGTTCATTATATAACTAAAATATAGTTTAGTACAGTGTATTTATCAATTTTTAACAAATTTTTTAAAACATTTTTTAAAGTAGCGCGATAATTTGTAGGTATTGCCATGGTATTTCACACAGTTCTTATGTGAAGAATTAAAATTGAACTACACTGTAGTATACTGTAGTTGTGAAATTTAGAATAGTATAGTGTATTTTTATTTTTTTAATATATTATTTTTGTTAAGTACTGCAGTATTTCCTAGGAAGTACAGCAGTGCTCTGTGCATTATTTTTCAAATATATAGAACACTTTAAATGATTTCCCCCTACCTATTACCCCATTTAATAACGTGGTAATAGGTAGGGAAAAAAATATAAAGCCTGGTACTAACATATATCTATGGCCCTAACCCAGAACACAGCCAAAGTGCACTTAGAACAAAATGGCTGCCTTTAACTTTTGTAAAGGCAGTCATTAAAGTCATAAAAGGCTTGTTCCCCACGGCGAGGGTGCAGCAGCAATGAGTACTGCGGCATTGCGGTTCGGTGCCCCCGAGCTTGTTTACTTTTACTTTTCGAGCATGGGGAGGCACGCCCTCCTGGCCCCCGCTGCAGCCTCCTTTCTCCGGGGCTACTGCCTTCAAGACCGAGCTGACCTCCCCTGAATTTCTGTAGCATACTTAACGATGACACGTCTTCACCGTAGCCATGAACCTGTTCACGTCCATAACACGATTCTGAGCGGCGTTTTTGTGTAACCCGCCATTTTGGGATATTGTTATCGGTGCCCGGGGTCCTCCATCTTGGTAGCTTCGACCTGATCCTTTTTGCCGCTGGACTGCTCCCTGTCCGCCTATCTGACCTCCCCCTTAAGTCTCCTACACTCTTCTCATCATGTACAGTCACCCGGTCACTGGATGTTTTGAGATTGCCTTTGCCCATCCGGTTTGGTCTGTTTTTCACTTTGTCTGTTTTGTTCCCCTGAAGTACTTTCCCCATTGCTGGTCTGCCAGTTCCGATTTGCTTTCCTTACCCCGTTCTCTCTCCCCCCTCTCCTTTCTATGCCCCATAAACTTGTGTCTTTGTAATGCTATGCTCCAGTAACTTACGAAGAGTCTTTGTTACACTATGCTCTAGTAACTCTTGTTTTACTGTGTATTACTGTTTGTTTTCCAGTAATTGTCGTAATTTTGTAACTTGCAACATGCTGTTTCCTCATGTAAAGCGCTCTGATACCTCCGGGTCCAGACAGCGCTATATAAAACTCTGCAAATAAATAAATTAACCAATCACATAATGACTTGTCATTGGCATGTACCACGGTACTTTCACAAAAGTTTGGGACATTTCCGCGGCCACTGATATCACTAAGTTAAAATGCCCTATAACTTTAAAAATACCTACCCTCCTTACCTGTACTACACAAAACAAATCATCTACACACCATAATCTATATTCCTGCTAAATGTTATTAAAAAACATTCAGCTTTCAAGACAGCAGCTGAAGTGAGAGTCAAACTAGTTTTGAAAATTTTGCGAAGATTCGTCAAACAACGCCAAAATTATTAGCAAATGAAAAAACGTTCTTTTTATAGAAACTAAATCCTAACTATAACTACCTACAGGCGACCACTAGTAGGCTATAGAGTGGATTTGACTGTTAAAAACTGGTCCCAAGATGGCTGCGAAGACTTCATGGTTGAATTGTAGGCAGCCAATCAAATTTCAATGGCATTTCAGTAGGTTTTCGGGCGAACAGATATCTATATTTTCAAAACTTAAATATCTCTAAGACTACTGAATGGATTTACACCAAATCACAAAAAGCACGCTTTCTGGACCAACATCTAGCTTTCTGCCAAATTTGGTATAATTCCATTCAGCGGTTCGGGCTGAAGTCGTGTTCCAAAAATGAAAAATCCCAATAGACTAAACATGGGGAAAAGACGTCGGCCTCCTGCGGGTGACTAACCCCTTTAATTTAGTAAGGAACAAAATGAGGGGGTTCAGTTTGTCGTAGAAATTATGGTTAGTGCTGTAGAAAGAAAAATTAGGACAAATGTTAAGTGAGTTCTCAAATATCTTCCTCTTCTATTTCATTAAAACATTCTGACATGCAGACTGAAACATGCACGTTCAACACCAGCAGCAGATTGCCAGTTAACTCCCTGGTGATCAGCAGCTTTACTATAGTGTTCTAATGAGCAACTAGAGTGCTAACATTCTGAATTTATGCTAAAAGTGTGGCACATCCTAAAGCCATCTTGATAGAATGGAAGTAGAAAACTGAAAGCATTTTCTACTGAAGATACTGCAGTAAATGAGGAAATTGGAGAGATACATAACAGATAAGTCTAACAAGTTGGCCATTAGAGAAAAAAGAGCCCAAATATAGCACACATATCACCCAAATGGAGCCCAAGTGTAGCCCAATGTCACAAGTGTGCAAAACACCTTTTTGTTTTTTTGCAGTATTATATAGCACAGACTTGACCCGCAGGTATTGGAGTGCATTACATGAGCTCAAGGGCACATTGATTTAGTTTTTATGCATGGGTACATTGAGTGATTTGTCCAGAATCACAGGATGTTGAGCTGATGCCGAAGCTCGAACCTGATTCCCCAGTTGCTAGTTCTGCAGCTCTGGCCGTAACGCCACATCCTCTCACTTAAGTGTAACAAATAATCAAGTGATCAACTATATAAAAAAACATAAAGATAGCAAATTATTTAAAAGTGCTTTGTCACTAGTTATGAACTCAGAAAATATGTCCTCATTTTAGTTTAGAGAACTATCTATAATTTCTCTGAGAATAATACCCTCTCTTGGAGGAGAGTGCAGAGGCAATTAGTTGACCACGCTGGGCAGGGGGAAGGGGCACTGGAAGCACAACACACCATGGAGGGAAACAGTGAGACTATAATGGCATACACACAGTGCAGTGGCAGCACATCAGACCATGCAGGGCAGAAGGGAAGGGGCTCCTGCATGGACTCGGACAACAGAGGCTAGGGAGGAGGTGGATGGGGCAGCAAGTTAACTGTTTAGGCAGGCAGGAAGGTCAGTGGCAAAACAATAGCCACAAATGGCTGTAATGAGGGAGCAGGGTCATAGACTTGGACGATAGATGGCAAGGAGGAGGGGGGCCGGACCAGCAAGCTTGGCTAGGGGCAGCACAATGCCAGGCCAGGTCCTGTGTTTAATCCCCCACTGTGCATTGCGATGGGCATCTTTCTTTTTGAATAATTTTTATTGATTTTCCGCAACAGAATATTGTTAGCTTTCATATTACAACAATTTACTTTTTGTTACATTGATAATACAAGAACAGTAACTTGAATGGCTTGGGTGGGATGCCCAGAGAACTCCCGCCACCGTTAAGGATGGACCATCGTATAGTCCGTAATTATACACATGTACATATTAGAGTGCATTCACCTACAAACTCATATACAAAATCACTGTTCAACAAATGGTCTCTCATGTAAACTCAATACATGTCCGTCTTGTATTCACACGCAGGCATCAATGTAAAACAATTTATAAAGAAACAAAACTATGAGTCGAACTCTACTTATGGGCACAGGACACAGTGTACCAGCCAATAAAATGTGTCAGTGGGTGTCGCAGATGTGGATAACCGTGCGCAATGCATCACCCATCGTGGGTGCATCAATGGGGAGAGCAACGGGGGGAGCAAGACACAGAAAGGATGAGGGGAGGGGGGCGGCCGGAGAGGATATAGAAGGAGGAAAAGAGAGTGACGTAACATGTTGTGAAGGGAGAGATGGGGGGCAAAGGCGGGGGGAAGGGAGGGGCGGGGATCCCGCCTACAAAGGGGGGCCCGTTTCGGCTAACTTAGTTTTAACCAGCGACAGGTATTCCCTCCATTGGGTAACAGGCCTTCGCGGTGGCGCCAGCGCCCGCGAGGCCTGTGCAAGCTGATTCGTATGCTCCGATACCAGTGCCCTCCTAAGATCCAACAGCCATGAGTGTACATTGGGGCCCGCTTGGGCTTTCCACGTCATGGCTATTTTGCGTTTGGCGAGGACCAGAGCGAGGTCCAGGAATTTATTCAGAGCTTTACGCGATGCGGAGCGCTTAGTAGCACCGAGCAGGAAGTGAGTGGGTTGTAGTAATACCTGAGTCCCTACTGCTTCTGTGAGTACGGCTGCTATTGTGCTCTAGTATCTTTGTATACTTATGCAAGTCCATACCATATGTGTAAATGTGGCCTCCGAGTTATGGCATCTGGGGCACCTGTCAACAGATGTTGGGTACATGCGGGCTAGTCTGTGGGGCGTGAGGTACGTATGGTGTAGGTAGTTAAATTGGGTGTATTTCAACCTAGCATTAGTTGAGACCGTTTTTGGGTGTCCAAGGCATTGCGCCCAGTGTTTGTCCGATATGGTGGTTGTTAATTCTGCTTCCCAGTACTCTCGCAATGACGCCAACGTGGGCGTATCATCTAGCCTAAGGGAAGTATATAGGGCCGTCACTGCATGACTGCCCTTGCCATGCGTCAGTAGGGTCTGCAGTAAATGCGACGTGGGTGGCTCCGTCCGGACATTACCCCATGTTCGTAGGAAGTGGCGAGTAAGGAGGGCATGTAGGAGAAAGGAACCCTGTGGTATCCCATATGTATCCACTAACTCTTCAAACGTTTGCAGTTGTATGTCGGCGTACATGTCACCCCACGAGTCCAACCCCCTCTCCCTCCAAGCGCCAAGCTCCGAACGTTCGTGTCGAATCAATGTACCGGGAAGTACCTCCAGTGGCAAGCTGGAGGCGTATGGGGCAGTCCGGCCCCTAGGAAGCACGTATCTGGACCAACTTCGTCTAGCCGCCATCATTAGTATGTTACCTTGATGTTTCTGGGTCAGTGTGGTGGTGCCCGACAACCATTCCAATAGTGTTGGACAATCCCAGGGAATGGCTTCAGTTATCAATTCAGTAAGATTTCTCTTACCGAGCCATCTCATTGGCCATAGCAACTGAGCTGCAGCGTAATAACGCTCATAGTTCGGGGCGCCCAGACCGCCCTCCGATAAAGGGAGATACAATTTATGCAATGCCACCCTGGCTCTAGAGTGTCCCCAAATGAGGGAGATCAGAAGAGATTCCAGATCTCTGAAAAGTTTTCGTGGCAGGATATAGGGGAGTGTATAGAAGAAATATAATAGCCGCGGAAGGATCAGCATCTTGGAAATCGCCACTCGACCCATAGGGGCAAGGGGAGGCTTAACCAGAACGGAAGAGTCGACCGGGCTCTAGAAATAGCACGCCCTAAGTTACCGTCTATAGTATCCGTCCCCGAGTGGTATATCTGTGTCCCCAAATATTTAAACGTGTCAAACACCCATTCCAGTACTGTTTGTGGCGCGGTCTGTCTCTGGGCCATTGACATTGGTGTCATCAGGAACACCACCAATTTAGACCAATTAACCTCAGTCCGGCCACGTAAATAAATCAGGGCGTCGTCTGCATAAAGCGACACTATGTGTCATCGGCGGTGTGCAAACAGGCCCCACTCTACTACCCGTTGTCGTAATTTACACGCAAGTGGTTCCATAGCCAGGGCAAAAAGTATCGGTGACAAGGGGCAACCCTGTTGTGTACCTCGCGCTATCCCGAAAAGTGAGGAATAAACTCGACCCGTTTTCACCCTGGCCTGTGGCCTACAATACAGTAATCATATCCATTTCAAGAAATTAGGGCCGATTCCAAACCTTGACAACACCATCAGCAGATATTCCCAACTTAATGTATCGAACGCCTTTTCGATATCGAGAGATGCTATCCAAGGCATTTCTGCCTCTCCTCCTCGCGCCCATTTTAGCAATGTAAATAAACGCCGCAGATTCAATCCTGTGTTCCTTCCTGGTATAAAACCATTCTGGTCTTCGTGGACCAACAAGGGGACCGACACAATCAACCTATTCGCCAGTAGCTTGCCAAGAATCTTATAGTCTACATTCAACATTGATAGGGGGCGGTATGAGGCCATTGAAAGAGGGTCCCGACCCGGTTTCGGTAGTACCACCAGCGTGGCCTCCCTCAAAGTGGGCGGGAGCTCACCTATCTCGAAGGCTTCAGTGTACATGTCAGCCAATCGCGGCGCCAGCTTATTGGTGTACGTGGTGTAGAATTCGGATGGCCAGCCATTTGTCCCCGGTGACTTTCCGGTCGCCAATTGTCCGATTGCTTCCACTATCTCAGACACAGTGATGGGTTCTTCCAGGGCATCGTAATGCGCTGGTATAATTTGCGGGAGTTGTAGCCCATCAAGAAAATTGTGTATGGGAGCAGGGTCCAGGGGGACGGGAGCCGCATACAACGTCGTATAATATTCTAGGAAGGACTGGTTAATCTCCTCCTGTGTATTCACAAGAGTGCCATTAGACGTGCGTATGGCGGTAATGGGGAGTTGAGAGGCGTCTGTTTTCAGTAACCATGCTAGCAGCTTACCTGCTTTGTCGCCCTCTGTATGTCGCCGTGCGAGATATGTCTTGTAATCCAACACGCAAAGATCGTCCATTGCACTCTTATAAGCCAGTCGGGCTCGGGCCAAGGATGGGCCCATCTGTGGGTCGGTAAGAATGAGTTGCTCACATCTCTGTATTTCCGTCTCGTGAGTCTGAAGTGCATCTGTCAGTGATTTACGGGCCCCATACGTGGTTTTAATTGCATGGCCTCAAAGGTCCGCCTTAAAAGCCTCCCATTCAGTGCCTATGGACGAGGCAGTACCGGCATTCGTTGAAAAATATGAGTCAATGGAGTTCGAGAGAGTGGCCCGGTATGATGAGTTGGCGAGCGCGGCGCATGGCAGCCGCCAAGTCGATATATCAGGTCTTTTCGCGCCCCAGGATAGGCTTATCACTAATGGGTTGTGGTCTGAGAGTGTTCGCGGCAGATAATCCGCCTGGAAGACGTTGTACAGGGCATTATCCGAACAATATATAATATCTATCATAGTATACAATGCGTGCAACGCTGAGTAATGCGAGTATGTACGTGTTAAAGGGTGTTTACTACGCCATGTATCATGGACTTGCATATTTGTGATCCAGTCTCTCATGCATTGTGCCAGCTTAATGGACTGTGCCCCCAGGAGAGGGGGGCGGGAGCGATCCAAGTCCAGGCCGGATACCCCATTAAAGTCACCTCCCCAGTATGTAGGGACCATAGGGTCCTGTTTAACTGGCCCTCCATGACAACATATCGGCCCTGCGTGTCTACCCGGGAACGTGTGATCTGGAGCGGGGTCCCCAGAGCCACCCATATCAGCGCGCCCCTAGCATATCCTGAATAGGTGGTGCCTATGTCTGTGCCCCTCCAGCGCTTACTAAGCGATGCAAGTGTTTGTGTGGTAAGGTGCGTTTCCTGGAGCATTGCAAACGTAATCTTGTGAGTTCGCAGGTACTGGTACACTTTGTGCCGTTTAGCGCAGCCCGCCAAACCCCTCACATTCCAGGTCAACAATCTATAATCCTCCGACATTTTACCCCAACATTGAAGAGAGCATTCATTGCAAGACAACCCCCGCCGCACAAACCACCCCACCCCCGCATCCCATCCCCGTACATAGCGCATATTAAAAAAAAGGGAAAAAGGATAATGAAAATGCGTTGATAACCCACGTTTTCTGCGTCTGTGCAATAATAGTGGAAAAGGTCGACTCATCTAACAAATTAAAGAGAAAAGATCCCCAACATCCCACCCCAGGCCGACTTGCCAACGGCCAATTGGCCATTCGCACTTTAATGCAATTCAAACGTACAAAAAATAACAAGTCAAATAGAAATAAAGTTTGGTGCTGTATCAGCTACTTATCGCTCACTGGATGGGGCGTGGCATTGGTGTGCCGCCACACCGGACTCGACCTGGTAGCTTGAGTAGGTGCGTGTGACATAAGGTTCGTACAGAGAAAGTCTCGATAGTCCCAGGGTATTCACCCCAAGGAGTCTGCAGTCTGCGGGGTGAGAGCCGGTCCACCCCCCGACAGCGCCTCCTGTTGTGAGGCTGTGAGAGGCAATGTTTGGTCCATCGTCGCATCAGAGTCCGAGTCCAGTCCGTGGGAGGATGCAGGGCTATCCATATGTTCCACCGTCTCTATGGCCTGAGCCCGCTCTTGTGCCAGTTGGGCTTATGTCGGTCGGCGGGTCCGTCTCGTGCTGCGGCCCCTACGGGGTGCAACCAGCTTCCAGGCCTGACTATTGTCTGAAGAGGGCGGCGGTGGCCCGTGTCCCAAGCCCTGCTGCTCCACCCACGTCCACGCCTCCTCAGGTGTATTGCAGAACACCGTACCCTCCTTGTGGTGAATGCAAAGGCGTACCGGGTATTGGAGTGAGTATTGGATGTCATTGTCTCTTAGGCACTTCTTGACCTCCAGATACGAGGAGCGACGGCGTTGCACCTGCAAAGTGTAGTCAGGATAAATGTGGACCATTGAGTTATCAACCTGCCATGGGCCCCGGGCCCGAGTGACCTGCAGAATGTGGTCCCTATCTCTGTAATTGAACAGTCTCGCCACCACTGGCCTAGGGAGAGCGCCGGGGCGCGGGGGGCCCCCCGGGACCCTATGGGCGTGTTCTATAGAGAAAAATGTGGAGATCTTGCCTTGTAGTATGTCTTGTGAGAGCCATTCTTCCAGATAAAGTTCCATATTGGGGCCCTCCGCTCATTCGGGAAGACCTACGATACGGATGTTGTTGCGGCGTGAGCGCCCCTCTTGATCATCCACGCGCTCTCTCAAATATTTAACCTCTTGCTGGAGGGACTGCAATTGGGTGGTCGCCGCGGCCACCGTGGGGCGTAACGACGCCAGTGTAGACTTGGATTCCTCCACCCTGCCCTTCAGTCTCTTGTGGTCCTCCCGGAGATAACCCATATCGATACTCAGGGAATCGATCTTCGTACCCAGGGTGGTTTTTATATCCAGGATCGCCGCCATTAACTCGTCGAATCTGTGCGAGTGATCGTATCGGTCCGTGGAGGTGGAGGGCCCCGGGTGTTCCACAGCCGTCTCCCGCGAGGGTACCGATTCCGTCTCAGGAGGCTGTGTCTGGGGCTTCTCCGTCCTAGGCTTACCCATTGTGCCGCTGAATGGGTCCGGGCGTAGTCAAGGGCTCAGCACGAGGGCCTGGACTCTTGTGTAGATCGCTACTGAGGGATCTCGCTTCCGGCCCCCCCAGTGCGAGTGAAGGAGATGTCGTAAGGGGGCCGAGTTAGGACCCCGTCTCCAACGTGGCGGGCCTGTCTTGGGAGTATTCTTCCAGTAAGCGACGATGGAGAGCCTGGGGTTATGGTGCTCTGTGAGGTGATGGTCATGCGACCCAGTGCCTCACCTCCATCCACAAGGGTCAAGTAGGGGTCCCACCGCTCCTCCAACAGTGCCACGAGGATGCACACCAGGAGGTCGATGCTATCAACGTGGGCAGGTGGCTTCTCGGTACCTCCGCCATGT
Organism: Calotriton arnoldi; assembly: GCA_963921515.1. Taxonomy (NCBI): domain Eukaryota; kingdom Metazoa; phylum Chordata; class Amphibia; order Caudata; family Salamandridae; genus Calotriton; species Calotriton arnoldi. The sequence goes on from CAWUFW010010839.1 coordinate 512,481, forward strand.
GCCCACAGCCAGACCAAACCGCACGGGCAGAGGGGTGGGTGTCGTAGGGCCCAACAATGTGGGGGGCCGAGGATAATTCTCCTGATGCCCTCACCGTATGCCAGAGGTCCGACCAGGCCACTCCGCGTGGGTAGGCAGGAAGCGGAGCCGGAAGGACAGAGCCAAATCCTATGTCTCAATTAAGGGTTGGGAGGGGTGTAGCACCTCTACATGTGCGCAGTGCGTCTTATCTCCACCCAGCGGCGAGGTCCCAGGTGCCTAATCAGGGAGCACCGCGCTCCGGTGGGCACAAGCAGGCGGTTCACACTAGTTCAGCGCAGGGGACACTGCAGAGTCTTTGTGTGCCTCCTCTCGGCGCCGTCCCATTAATCACTCCAGACTGCCAGTTGTCACAGGCAGCGCAGATCTCACGTACCTGGGAGATCGCAGCAAGCAGCACCGTAATGCCGACCGAGGGGCCGATAAGGTCAAATTTTGAATCCGCGCTCGTCCCCGTCTCCGTCTCCCCACAGAGTTGCAGCTCGCCGCAGAGAGGCCTCCAAGGTGAGTCTAGCTAGGGTAACACAGTCCGCCCCGCTCCACTCGTCAGCAGGGCCGCAACTTTCCACTCGACGAACACGGTCCCCACACCGAGTCCCAGCGATAGTCTACGGCTCACCAGCGGTACAAGGACAGGGCCAAGGGGGGCCGGCGCCGCCGGTGGGAGAAAGCAGCACAGTAGATCACTCGGGTGGCGGGGCAGCTCGCTCCCGATTGGAGCCTCAGGCCACACGGGTTCCGCGTTCGCGGGATCGCCACACAGCTCTCCCGTTCTCAGCCCCAGCAGCGGCCGCGGTATGCACTGGAAACGGTCCCAGGAAGTCTCCGGCGCCTTAATATGGGAGTTTGCTACGTGTAGGCACTGTTTTTCAGGATGTTTGTTGCGGGCTCGTAGCGGAGCTCAGAACAGTGCGACCGCTCTCGCCGCCATCTTGGCCACGCCCTCGCGATGGGCATCTTTCTTAATGCTAAAAAACCTTAGGAATTCACTGTAAAAACCAAAGGTTACAGGAATATTAAAGCTAGGAAATAGATTTAAAAAAACATTAGAAATTCATTGAAAAAACCAAAGGTTACAGGAACATTATAGTTAGGCTCAGACTTCACTCGTACAAAACCAGTGAAATTCAGTAGTTATATTTTCCTGAGCTAACTGTAATTTATGTCCCCACAATGCACTGCTTATGACCTCACATATTAGATCACTCATGATATGGTCAGCGACATTACTCATGACATCACTGAAGGTTACAGGAACATTATAGTTAGGCTCAGACTTCACTCGTACAAAACCAGTGAAATTCAGTAGTTATATTTTCCTGAGCTAACTGTAATTTATGTCCCCACAATGCACTGCTTATGACCTCACATATTAGATCACTCATGACATGGTCAGCGACATTACTCATGACATCACTGAAGACATCATGCAGTGATTGCTAGTGTTTTCTAAAGGTTTAGGAGTTTTCAACATATAAACTAAGGTACTATAAAAGTACCTCATACTACCAGATATACAAATCTGGTTTCCTATAATATCTCGAAAACTACTGAACGGATTTACACCAAATAAGAAAAAGTGTGATCCCGGAACAGAATCTACCTTTCTCCCAAATTGTATAATTCTGTCCAGCGGTTCGGGCTGCCGGAGTGTCTAAAGACTCTAGGTAATTAACATGGGAAATGCACTTTTTTTGACCTCTGCCTTTTTCTATCCCCCAAAACTTTTGGGTGGAAAATTTTGTGAAGATTCATCAACCGGTGCAAAAAGATATAGGCAAGTCAAAAAACACTAAAAATGTCCTTGCCATCCAATAACCCATGGGTACTCACAAACATTGGCCCAGGGGCCACAAAGTACGGTCTAAAGTGTGACCGAGGGCAGCACTGATGCCAGCAGGGTGGCAGTAGGGGGTCTGGATGAGTTAGGGATTGTAAAAGGAGGTCTAAAAACATGTTAAATAAACGGACAAGCATTTATTTGGAGGTTAATAAATGCTTGCCCGTTTATTTAACATTTTTTCCTAAATATTAGTGCTCAGCAATTGAACAGAGGCTCATGCTGGTGTTCCCTGGAGGGGGGTGCATGTAAAGGTACTTTGAGTATAACTGCAATAACCCATACCCAACCTAAACCCTAAAAAATCCCTTACCACACAAAATTCCATACCCACCCTAAACCCTAAAAATTCCTTTGCCACCCAAAAACCCATACCCACCCTAAAACCTAAAAATCCCTTGCCACTCAAAACCCCACATCCACCCTGAACCCTAAAAAATCACTTACAACCCAAATACCCATACCCACCCTGAACCCTAAAAATTCCCTTGCCACCCAAAAACCCTAAAAAAATCCCTTACCACGCAAAAATCCATAACCACCCTGAACCCCAAAAAATTAATTACCACTCAATAACCCATGCCCACCCTAAACCCCCAAAAATGCCTTGCCACTACCTACTGGCGGTCACCTGTAAGTAGTTATAGTTAGGAGCAAAGTTTCCATTGAAGCGTTTTTTGTTTTGCCAATAACTTTGGCACTGCTTGACGAATGTTCACTAAATTTTCAAAAAACGTCCTCTTTTTGGTTCAGCTGCTGCATTGAAAGTCACTGGGTGATCACTCAAGTGGTGGCCGAGAAAAAAGGGGGTCCCAAAACGCGTTTTCCCCATGTTAAGTCCATGGGGATTTTTCGTTTTTTGAAGACTACTACAGCCTGACTTGATGAATGGAATTACACCAAATTGCCAGAAAGCTAGATGTTGGGCCAGAAAGCATGCTTTTTGTGATTTAGTGTAAATCTGTTCAGCAGTTGCAGAGATATTTAAGTTTTAAAAATAAGGTATCTGGTAGCCCAAAACCTTGACCCCCACAAAATGTTACAAAAAAAGAAAAGGTGGCACAGTAGAAACACCCTGCCCCCCTAGGCCTTTTGTAGAGATCCCACTGGGACCTATGAGGGCCCAAAAAATAATTTTAAAAAACTTTTCAGCCGGATCCGTGGAACCGGGCAAACTTTTTTTTAAAAACAAAGAATGGGCTCCCATGCTTCGTTCATTATCTGAAGGGGGGGCATACAGGTGCCCCCTCCTGGGGCTCAATATTGCCCCGGGGACCACCACCTCCCCGGGGCTTCTTCAAAAAAAATGAAAGCCACACGGGCCTCCCCTCCTAAGCACCGGGGACTGCCACCTCCCCGGGGCTTCATCTATAAATCAAGCGTGGGGGCCATGCGGATCCCCCCAAACCCTCGGGACCGCCACCTCCCGGGGGCTTCATCTATAAACCAAGTGGGGGGCCGCAACAACCCCCCCACACCTCCCCAATGGTCGCCACCTCACTGGGGGCTTTCAATTTCCATAATGCAGGGGGCGTCGAGGACCCCCCGCAGCCCCGAGGCCGCCACCTCCCTGGGGCTTTAACCAAAAAAATGTGGGGCTACGCGGCCCCCTCGCAGCCCTGGGGACCACCATCACCCCAGGGCTAAATCACACAATGGAGGGTGCGTGACATCTAAGCAATAGTGCTGTCTTGGACTTACTAGAGGCAACAGGAGAAGTTGTTGGCCCCCAAGTACGTCCTTGTGGGCCAACTACTCCTCCTGTTACCTCCAGTAAGTCTAACACTGCAGGATTCCTGCGAGGTCTTCGCGGCCCACCTCCTTTCTCTACTACTCTGCAAACACGCCTCCTGGTGCACTACTAGTTGGGTCATGAAGTCCCCTTGGCTTCTGAGGGTCCTTGGGGATGAAAAACCTTTCCAGTTACCTCCAGTAAGTCCCACACAGCAGGATTGCTAAGAGATCTTCGGAGGCCATGCCCCCTTTCTCCACCACTCTGCAAATGCATCTCCTGGCGCACTACTGGTTGGGGAATGAAGTCCTCTTCTATGCTGAGGGACAAGAAGCCCTACTGGTACTTTCTGTAAGTCCAACACAGCAGGATTCCTGAGAGCTGGTCAGAGGCCCAGCTCCTTATCTCCACCACTCTGATAACGCCATTACTACCTAAAAAAGCATATAAATTCACTGAAAAAACAAAAGGTTACAGGGAAGTTATAGTTAGGAATTAACATTTAAAAAAACCTTAGAAATTAAATGAAAAAACCAAAGGTTACAGGGACATTATAGTTAGGCTCAGGTTCCACTCACACAAAAGCAGTAAAATTCAGCAGTTATAGTTGGCTAAGCTAACTATAACTCACGCCCCCGCAATGCACTGCTTATGACCTCACGTATTACATCACTCATGACATCGTTTCATCTCTTTCCCTGCCCACAGACATTGGGGCAGGGAAAGACATGGAACCATTGCTCTTGCACACAGGGAATTGCATTTCTAGCAGCTGCCTGTGTGCAGTAGCAATGCCGGCTCCTGCAGGAAGTGGGGGGCCGGCTGGGATGGTGGGGGCCTTGAGACTCCCCCTGTGGTCCCATAGTACACTGGGTGCCATGGGAAGGCTCCAGGGAACCCAGAGAATCATGGCTGGGCGCCAGGGGATGGGGTCCCTGGGCCCAAAATCGGCCCAGGGAGAGGGGTTGGGCAGTCCTCCTCCCCCATTGAATAACAGCTGGGCCCCGGGGGATGGGGTCACCGGAGGTGAAAATGGCCCATGGAGGGGGCTGCGTGGCCCCTCTTCCCCATTCAGTTTAGGCACTACCTGACCCCTCGTGTCCTCGGACTGCGGACAGAGAGCCTGCCTGTGCCATCTACCCAGTCCTTGCTCATTGACTCCCCAACAGTCCCCAGGTGTGTGTGAGATCATGTGCTTGGGAGGTCCATGAACACCCACAGAACCTGTTTGCTTCATCCTCTCTAACCCTTCTTCTTGCCATTTCCCACAATCCTGCTCCTACCTCTTATTCCACATGTTCACTTGTTGTCCAGTGTTCCCCTGATCCCACCATCTCTGCCTATTTCACACCACCAACCCTTGCTTTAACACCTGAGCCGCACTACTGCATTCCCTTCTGTACTACCCCCACCCTTGCTTTAATTGCACCCCAGCGCTGACCACCTCCCTTCTATGATCCGGCTGAGTCCCCTCTTGTTCCATTGCCCTAATTGTTTTGCTCCCCCTTCAGTATTTAGCCCTGTTCTTTTCAACCAGACACTTTTTATGAACACCTTCCCTTTATTATGAACCCCCTCCAAAAAACCCTGCATCGTCCCCTCAGCATCTCATGCTTCCTTCACATCCCACTCCCCCTTTCCACCCCTGGGCTTACTTACCTCATTAACTCTTGCCATACGCCAACTCTATACCTTATCCCCACGTCACCCCTTTATTCCATCCACTCCTGCCATTAGGCCAATTCTTTCTTCATTGCCCTGTCTTCTGACCCCCCAAAAATCCGCTATCATTTCTTGAACCCTATTTCATGTCTGTATTCCTGAAACACCCAGATCTGACACCCCACGGCATCCACCCCCTTTAAGTTTAACCTTGACTTCACAGCACCCATTCCCTTCCCCTCCGGTGGGATTTAAAGAGTAAACATGTGAAGTGCTTTTTTCCTGTGCATTTCTGTTTGTTTATAGCACACTGAAGTCTACGCTGGGCTGCATTATTGCATCACTGGTTTAATACGAATAAAAGATTCACACTTCTGCAGACTGTGATTTCTGTAGTGTTCTATGGCTCCCCGCCTTGAACAGTGGACATTGCACTGTGTTTTCATGTTCTGCACTTCTTTTTATTGTGCCACCCCAAGAGTGTGGAACCAAGGCACCTCTGAATAGGGGAGGATGCGCCTGCTGGTGTACTGGGGCGCTCTCCCCTGCACCAGCCCTCCCACAGCAAATCTATATTGCTCAGGCTGTTCCCCATCAACAGCAGGCACACCTTCCACAGGCACAGATGATGCTGGCAGACAGCCAACTGGCAGGGGTAAGTCACATGTGTCTGGTTGTGTCTGTCTGTGTGAGCTTGAGCACTTGTGTAAGCGTTCGAATCTGTGTTTCCTTGTATGTATGTCCGTGCATCAGAAGCTTGTGTGCTTTGTGAGTTCATGTACGTGTTTCTGTGTTTGTATCTTTGCGTTCGTTGGATTGTCTGTGCTTGTGCCTGTTAGGCCTGGGCGGAGCTCGCAGTTTCATTCCATGGAATTCAGCGGAGTTACCGGAAAACTTCAACAAATTACGCAGAGTTCCACGAGCTGGCAGAGTAGGCAACCAAAAATCTGCTACGGTACTCAGAGAGGTATGTGCCAGCACTCTGTACAAAGCATAGCAAACAATAACAACCTGTTGCTTTAGCTAACACTTAACTCCTCAGGAAAACACTGCAGCAGAAGGGAACCACACAGCACTAAAAAACTGTGCACTGATCACTCAGCCAAGATAAGAATCAGGCACCTTTAGTGGCAAGTCCAAGCCCATTTGAAAATGAATGTCACCCTGCGTGCCTACTTACTAAAGGCAACTAGTCCGGGTTCAGTGAAGCTCTAATTGAATAGTCATTCTACGCCCAAACCAACAAGAAAGGTAACCCACTTAGTTGGCAACAGGCACTCCGCGCACTGAGCAGATATCCCGAAATTGAGCTCCCAATGGAAACAGGGTGGGGAGGCCATTCAGGATCCCAACCAGGACCACTAGCGAAGCATATGCTGCTGTCACCAGGTCTGTGCTCTCCCGGGACTGGGAGCTACAAAACACTGGGAGCTTCACATCTCAGAGTGTGCGAGGAATGACGGATTCCTCATGCGACTCACGTCACCTGCGCTCCAGTTGTTCCAGAAGCCCTGTCTCGCTGCCACCCAAAAGTGTCACAAAAGGCACCCCCTCACACTCACTGTGTCCGGCAAAGTGTCTCAAACAGCAAGCCCTGCTTCATGCTGACAGTTGGCATGGCTGTTAGACACAGAACCTAACACCGGCTCCTCCTTGCTCAGGACCAACAGGAAACGGAAAGGGAGTAACACAAGCAATGTGCCACCAGTCACAAGTGACGTGCGCGTTGAGTAGTCTCCATTACAAAACTGTTCTGCTTCTCCGTAGTGCGCAAGCGCAAACAGAGTAGTGTGTTGATTGGAGTGCTTGCCTATTTCATTATCAAAGATCGCTGCACAAGTGAATGGCTCAGTGCAGAAAGGGGTGAGCGCGCGCTCATTGCGTGTGCTGATAAACTTCACTCCGCCGGCGGTTGACAGAGTTTTTTTGACAAACTCCACGCTCCAAGCGGGGTGACAAAACTCTGCAAACTCCGCTGGTGGGGGGAGTTAGCCACCCACCCCTAAGTGCCTCTGTGTGTCTGTCTGCTGGTGTGTCCGTGTGTATATATGTGCATGATGGTGTTTTATTACCGCATCTCCGATCAGAAGATTGCATCTATCTGACTGCTCAGGCATTTTATTGGTTACAATTACGTGTCGCAATAAATTCAAGTTTACAGAACCTTCTAGTGGTAATAATCACTGACTGAGCCAGGCAAACACCTGTGGAAGTACAGAAACTTTTACTTTGGTCCTTTGAACCACTTACACCAGTATCAAAGTGCATGTGGAGCTCGAATAGTAAACATTTTGTTAATTGCGATCAGTGGTCGGTCCTGGTATACATAGTGTCTGTGTGTCATGAAATTAGATTGTGCTTAATGGACACCACAGTAGCGTAACGCAAGGTACTGGGCTCAATGGGGGTGGTCCCCTGAATGGTTGCCCCCCCTCCCCAGTTAGGAAATAAAATTTAAAATCCTTAGAAAATCTTTAGAAATTCATTGGGGAACATTTTTTTTTACAGGGACGTTATAGTTAGGCTCACATTTCCCTCAGACAAAACCTGTGAAATTAAGCAGTTATAGTTATCTGAGCTCCCCCAGTGGTCAGTGAATTCACCCGATATGACCTCCCTCTCAGCCCCAAGCCAGAAATACGTGGTCGGGCGGGCCCTGCAATGTAGGCCTGAAGCATCTCATTGACGTATCACAGGTGGACAGGTGGGGGAACACATGGCCCTTAGACAAACGCCAAACCGGAAAACCCAGATCAATCCTACAGAAAGGCAGTGACACCACATTGGTCTCAGGGGATTGGCCCCCAATAAAACATGTTTGGCCGGAGGGGCACGCATTCTCAAAACACCCTAAATTCAGATGCCACACTAATTTAGGAACATTTATACAATCAGAACACAGCATACACACTAGACGCAGTGATCACGTGCAGCCCATGTCGGACATCTAGACACGTACCCACTAGCACGTACCCACTAGCTAAGCATTGTGTGCATGCAGGGTTGAGGCCCACCTACGTTTCTTATCAAGTGACCAGATTTATAACTCTGTGACTGGGCCCAGATTCCTGTTCTAAAAACAATGCACAAATCGCTTTATTACACTTTGTGAAAAGTATAAAAAGACGACCAAACCCAATGTACTTTGAGACAGTCTTCAGACCCTGACTCTGTTGCCTGCTTTCCCGGCCGCTGTGTTTAATTAAATCAAATGTTCTTATTTTGCCAAACGCCTCTTGTCTTTCATTTTTTCAAGGTAAATTCCTATTCGAGCAACACAGCTGAAGGCCATGTGTATCAGGCGATTGAGCACCTTTGAGTGCTCCCTCCAATATGCAGCCAAAGGCCATGGGAATCTGGCTGGGTTATCATGAGCGATGTAATATGTGAGGTCATACGCAGTGCATTGCATAATACAGTTAGTTCAATTACTTGTAACATGAATGTCAGTAGTTTTTTAAGGTTTTTAGGCATTAGTTTTTATCTCATTTCAACACATAATTGTATGTGGCCTTTGAATGTCGATTACAGCTCAGCGTAACTTTGGGGAATTGTTGCCAGTGAAAGATTAGTGGTAATGGGCAAAGTTTGCACGAAGGACTAACACCACTTTCCTCCATTTTTCTCTCTACGCTCATTCATTTTATTTTTAAATTAAGGAAGGTAAAAAACAAATTCATATAAAAAGCCTTTAAAAACGTCATGAATTCACCTTAAGTAGTTCTAATAATCTTAGCTCAAAACAAATAGTTCATTATCACAATATGCCTGGCAAATCAACTATGAACCATATACACACCATTTACACACTTTGAGAAACAGTTCCTGATACCTTCCAATATCTTCAGATGGCCCAGGCATTTATAATTCAGATCTTTTATTTCAGCAACTCAGCATCTGCTCGTTGGTGCATCAATCTCCAATTTTTGAGCACTCAAAAGCTGAACCACCAAGGAGCAGGAAAAAAAGACTTTATACCCTTTATTCCCACCTCTTATTTCATTGTCTTCCCAATAAAGCACACCAAGCCCACATTCCTTGCATGTACTAATAAAGCATATTGAAATCTACAGAGCCTCAGGCTCAGGTGTGGGCCACTCCCATAAAGCATGCAAGCACATTTCTCATAATAATCATTACAAATACTAAAGATGCATTGTGGTGTAGACTCTCACCTATAAAATGGATAATATTGCACCCAGGAATGATTGGATTTCACCAGAACATGATACATCTCGTTGAGAAACTCCAGAGACTGCAAAACTGTGTTAATAAATAAATGTAGAGACCTCCACCAATTCAGTCATAGACCGATCCCGACCCTCCTCTATGCTGATGATGCCATGCTCATGGCCCGTACCCCACTGGGGCTGCAGCGCCTACTTACTAACTTTGTCACTTATATGCAGGGCCTAGATCTACTAGTTAATATAAGTAAAACTTTTATCAACAAATGTGGAAAAAGTTCTTCGAAGTGCCGAGATATAATGATTGACGGCACAATGATTTGTTTTACTGCAATCTGCTCCTATCTGGGCATTTGATTTGATAAGGAGGGTTCTAGGATTCATGCTATCTACATTAGGAAACTCCCTTTTTGTGAAAACCATCACAGCCTTGTCTAACTTTGAGCGGAAACTTGGCTGGAAGCCCCCTTACAAGATGCTAACCATTTATAAATCAAAGTGTCTGTCCGCTGCCCTGTACAAATGCAGACTGCAGGACACATTCGTTTACCCACGGGACTCGGGTCCTGAGCAGGAGCATGATTTGGGCTCCTTACACCATCTATGGACAGGATGAATAATACCCTGTGATATGATGATTACCACAACTCTCAATATATAAATATTGTGAATACGCTACGCTACTTTCTAAGCCCTGATGAAGTTCCTAGGCATCCAGGAACTAAATGAGTTGGCTGATTTTTAGTAAAAAATTTGTTCTTGTGCAATAATTTGGATAACTAAAGGAAGATGATGGACTAAATCCTGCGAACTTGAAAGTCTTTTTCTTTTCCTGGTGCACCTTCCCTTTGAAGAATTTACTGTTCTCTGGTCTCCAGTGGCACTGAACAGCGGCAAGTGCCGGAAGCGCTGCACAGGACACTAAATTTCACTTATTGATTTGAGGTGCAAACACTTGTGGTCCGCCACTGTTGGCTTTGAGTGTACAGAAGTGTTGGGGCACATTGACTATCACAACTTACAAACTGCGGAAAACCCTTTTTTAAGGTATTTGTTCTCTATACCCAACAGCAGCTCCTCATACATATGCCACGCTGAAGTAGGGATACATTTTTAGCGGCCATAGCTAAGATCCAGCCAATTTTATTCTGGCATAAGATCTGGTCATCAGAGCATACCAGACTAAACCACAAAATTATTAAGGACTGTCTTAAATCCCTTTTCGCTCTTTAAATTCTGTGTTTGAAATACAATAAGGGGCTCATTACGATGTCGGGCGGAAAGCCTCCTCCCGACAGTCGGAATCTTCCCGACCGCGTCGGAGCCCTGTCGACCGACGCGGTTGGCTTACATTCCGACCGCCCGATTACGATGTTTGCGGTTGGAACGTGAACCTGCTGTTCATTCTGACTCGGTTCCGACCTACTCGTGGAGTGTTCCTGTCGGTCAGAACTGCACCGTAACCCCCTATGGACGGCGTTTCCGCCGTCAGGATTACGATGTCGGTTTCCAACAGCCTTTCCGAGCCGACCTTTCCGACACGGAAAGGCTGTCGGAAAGTGACTTTGGGGGCCCTCTGACAGGGCCCCTTAGCCCCAGCGGACTATGGTTGGTGGCCGAGGGGGTACCTGAGGTACCCTCCTGTAAAACACTGCACTGTGAGGCAGGCACCATGGGGTGCCTGCGACAGGGTGCAGGGTTTTACACACACACCCCATTTTCCCATAGGAGCCTGTGTTATGGCCGGTTCTCGGGCGTAATACGAGCTCCCATAGGAAACAATGGGAATCCGACCGAACAGTGTTCGGTCGCATCGTAATCCGGCGGTTGGAACTGCTGACCGCAAGTCGGTCGGTCCCGAATCCGAGACGGTGTCAGGTGGAGGCTTTCCACCCGACATCGTAATGAGCCCCTAAATGTTTTACAGGAGATTTGGGACATCCAGAATATTCCGACCATCCCAAATCCCTGGAATGTATTAGCAAAAAGAAACTAAAACTGTTTTCCCTGTTATTTCTTGAGAGTCTAAGACTGTCCACAGAATTGTTGAAGCCCAGCATACTTAGAAACCAAATGATGCTGATCAAATATGACATGCAACCTTATCTACAAACTAACCCTCCCCGTACATCTGCAGTATTATGTCAAGCTTTTTATGGGCCATGGTCAATCGCAGAAAGACTCTATAAGATTGTAATCTTACTTTTGTGGAGTATTTTATCCCTCTTTTGTAATGTATATAACTTTTTAACAATTTCGATTTTAGATGATGTTTTTATTGTGCTGTGTTTTATGCTTTTATGATTCTTTAAAAGTGAAATAGAATAAAGCGTATTGACTTGACTTGACTGGAAAACTAAGCAGCCAAGTTTTCTTTTAAGTTAAAGACATCAAATGATATCATCCTAGAGCTTGAAGAAGTGTATTGGATTCCAATGGCAAAGAGAATAAAATTCAAATTCATTAGCTCCATCTGTAAAGATTACAAGGCCACCACCTGTACTATGGCCCACAGGGCAACCTGAGAAGAAATAGTGACATATGCTTCTTCCCACTGGGTTCAACCTAAAGGCCCTCAGCTGGAAGTCTGTATGTGTGGGGGAGCTCATCTCATTGACAATCTGGAGCACACTCACTGGAGCAATGCATCGCATGCAACCAAAGTTGCTGAGTTTGTGTTACTCGAAGGGGAGAGAGCAAACCAGGGCCATATCGACCAGGATATGGTACTGCTGCTCTCTTCCTCAGTGCTAGCGCTTGTTAATGCTGCCTAGCACCTGCACAAACCTTTGCACCATGGTGCAAATGTGTGTGTATGATGTCTAGCATATGTTTTGTACTGGAAGGCTATCCTTCCAGTACAAAATGGGAATTTTAGTAGAGAGGGCTTTGCGTCAAAAACCATGGATGGTAGAGTGGGAAGGCCCATGTAACAGCCATGGAGTGCCCCCTTCATGCAAGTAGTGTAAAACGCTATCTGTGCTACTTTAAGCCTACTTTCCAGCACAAATAAAGTTTTGAGCTGGAAAGTTAGGGCCAGATTTACTAAACACTTGTGTTGTCCTTGCATCAATCAAGCCCACACAAGGCAACTCAAGTGCTTGAGTGACATTCACAAAGCCAAGCAATCGATATTTGCATGGCCTTGCGTCACTTTTCACCTGCAAAGTAGCACAGCGCTGCGCCTTGCTCTGCATTGCGTTGTCCTGCATCAGGAAAGTGCTACATGGGTGGAGCACTGGCTGTCCCGTGCATCCACCTATGCATTTTGATGCAAACTTAGATTTACTAAAGTCAGTAAACCTGGGTTTGCACCAAAATGATGCGCCTTCCAGACCCTGGCATAACTTGAAGAAATACCTTTCTTTCTCCTTGTTAGTTCCTCTTTGCATGTGTGCTGCACTCTGCAGCACAAATGCAACGAGGAAGACCACTTTAAGGATTGTTTTTGTGCAGGGAGGTCCCCCTTAAAGCACAAAAACAATCCTGACCATAACGCCAGCACCTTGCGTTGAGGGTCAAGGGTGCCGGTGTTACCCCTAGGTTGTTACAAAGGAACCAGCGCAACGAGAGAGATAAATGCTATAGTATCTTAGTAGCTATATAGCATTTCTGATCACTCCCTTTCACGCAACGCACACAGTCACAAATTTCATGATGGTGAAGTAACTTCCCCGGATCACACAATCTTCTCTTATTGGACACGTTCATTTATGTAGCGCTTGATACAAGCTTGCCAGAACCCTAAATTTGGCAGTGAGCTATCTAATGATATTTCACGTCGGGTAGAATAAAAGACTTGCCCAGGATCACACAGTGTTATCAAGTTATAGAACATCTGTCAGATAGAGCTTAAATTGACAGTTGCCCTGTGTCTGAGCATGGATTGATGGTCCCAAGATCACCCGCTTTTGTCAAGTTGTCCAGATTAATTTTACAGCCGAAGGGGGCAAAAAGAATAAATACTTGACAGTCTTTAAACGATGGTGTGGTGTTTTTAGAGTTGTTTTTAAAGTGCTGCGAAGCTTCATGGCCACCCACAGAGCGCTTTGAGTCACATAAACTCTATTTTATGAGTTATAGTTGGGCGAGGTAGGTTGTGCAAGCAAGGTTTGTAGAAACTGTGGGCAATCTTAAATAAAGCCAGGAGGGAGGGTTCTGTGTAAACACCTCTTTAAACAGTGCGTCGGGGTCTGTACCATAAAACATGGGCCGGGTCCGACTATCCAATCTCTGTCATTCCACTTAATAGCTGTCAAAGGCTTGCACGAACATGGCGGATTTCGGGTGTTCCCCATACAGTGGGCGGTTGGTTACACTCAAAAAGGGAATGAGTGCGTAGCGAAACTTTATGCTGTGCGATTCTGTAAATGCCATTCGCCTATGATCTGCTTGTTCCATTTAAAAAAAATCTCAGTTCTTGCGATGTATGTATTTAAAGAGAAGAATAAAAGATGTGCGCCTTTTATTTATCGCCGGATGTCCGCACTGAAAGCCCCCCTTCTCTGAAGTAATTCTCCATCCACTACAGGTGGGTCATGACAAAGGACGTCATTCGGTGGTTTGATTTAGAGAGCTGCTGGGTGCGCGCTAGCTGCGTAAATTATAAATGCCCCCCCACCACACACACACACTTAACTTGTGCAAAACAGTACATTTGAAGTTTTCATCACAGACGCCCACTTCCACCCCCAGACAGGAACTCCGACTATGGTAATAACCAAATTAAACTACTTTAAAAGTGAGTTTATCACTCAAAAGCAATGATATTTGTTTAAATTTCAGCCGAAAAAGAATCTTGACGTTGCGTCTTATTTTTCATCTCAGTGCAGCTCCTTTAGTGGAGCCTTCATTTACGAGTCGTGCGCCCATTTCTTCCTGACCCTTTAAACACGTTCACTTATTGGTGCGGCGGTTGAAAAAGGGTGTTCCCTACGGTGCTTTAAATGGAAATATAGACGTACAGGTACTCACTATGTAGGGTACCTTTTTGCTCCTGAGAAGTGCCGGGATCCTCCCATTATATGTACTGCAGCAGTGCTGAGAACTGCAGGTACTCTCCGTTTCTAATAAAATAAGTGCAGGCACTGAGTACCGGACAGCACCTGCTCATTTAAATCACTGGTTGTCTGGAGAGCCAGTGGCACGTGTGCTATATCGAAAAGAATTATTACCATATGCTTTGCTGTAAGTTAAAAATGTTTAATGCATTTTGAAAAAGTAATGTCTCACTCATTTCTGGATGGAGAAATGACACACGCAACACACTTTATATACCGTCATACCGCTATAGGTGCGCTCAGCTTGCAAGGCTCTGAAAGTGAATTTACGTTCAGCTTGCAAGGCTCTGAAAGTGAATTTACGTTCAGCTTTCAAGGGTTAATTGCCCCCTAGGCTGCATCCAGCCACCTGCAGCTCTCCGTGTCAGGCGTTTAGTGTGAAGTCATTTGTCAGGCCCACCCACGATAGGCCGATAGAGCCACATTTCAAACTCAGGCTGACACACTTAACTGACACTCCCCCAACCCTATCGGCTTTTCAGAGGCACCACCCTCTTACATGACTTCCCCAGCCCTGCTAGCCTTTTAGAGGGATTAATCAGTTATGTGGATGACTCTGCTGCAGCCTTACTGGACAGGCAGATCTCAATGACTGTGTCACCCTACACTGGCATTTTAGGGGCACGTCCTCTGTCTATCTAGCATCATACCTTTCAGAGACACATGTTTGTCATGTGGATGACTATGCCCTAGCTCTACTGGCATCAAAGATATTAGTTTTCTATCTATGACCAGCACGCTGCCCACTCACCTCGACAGTGATTGCATTAACCTATTGAGCTATATTCCTTGCTAGCTTGTGGGATCGTATTCCTCCCAGGGACACCGACCTCTGCCATAATCTTCCGTAGTTGGCACTAGGCCGGTCCACTGTCGCCATGCTGGAGTCCCTGCCTCATCCCAGGCATTGCAATGCCATGCACTCAAGTGGGCCCCTGCACCCCCCATGCATTATGAGGACTGGCCTGAAATCTCAGTCATCCCGCCTCAGTCATAAGAATCTTTCGAAGACACTTGTTCGTTGATTCCACCCGGCTACACCGGCCTTTCAAACAATCTTCAAAAATGAAATTACATTTTGTAACTTCCATGCATTGAGCAGCACACATAGAAGTGACAAAATGGCATTTCAAGATTGTTTATGTGCAGGAAGGGGGACCTTCCTGTACATAAACAATCTTCCCCTGCACGCAGACACCCTTGCCCTATGGTACAAGGGTGCCTGGGTAGCGCCAGCGCAGGGGGAAACGCAGGGCTGCACCATCTTCTAGTAAATATTGTGCAGCCCTGTGTTTCTGAAGTGACGGAGCGTGTCGTTAAGCCAAGGAGACTAACGACACGCTCCGCCACTTCTGTTGTAAATATCCCCCTGAGACTCTCTAGTATACCCTGCACTTCCAGTAGTACCTTTATGAGGCACTGACTGCTCCAGTCCTGGTGGCCTTTCAGAGACGCTAGTCTGTGAGGACATTCACTCGGCCCCAGCTAAACCAGACTATGGAAGGCACTGGCGCTACCCCAGCCCCATTTAACCTTCTAGAGACAATGGGCCCGATGTATCAAAGGGTTTTACCTATTCTGTGTCTATGGGAAAATGTGTTTGTACATATGGCCCAATAAGCGTTATGTGACTGACTAGACACGGTTGTTCCGGTCTCTGCCCTTTCCAGCCCTAGCGGGGTCTCCCTGGCACTGTCTTTACCCTAGTCTTTGTGGCTTTTCAGAGTCACTAGTCTCGATATGACGGGGTGTGCCCCAGCACTACCAGAAAATCATTGCGACTGGCTTTACCACAAGCCTAGAGGCGTTTTTACATACCTACCAATTTTACCAGTTCCATTCGTGAAGTGCTGCTCCAGTCTAGGTTTTTTCTTTGAATTCTGGGACTTGTACTCTTGTTCATTTCATTATAAAACAAGACTGCAAGTCCCAGAATTCAAAGGAAAAAACCCGACCTGGAGCAGCACATCAGGCATGTATCAGGAAATGTTTACAGCTACGTACAGACACTAGTCTGCATGTGGAGAAGTCTGCCCCAACCCTAAAAGGACTTGGGAGGCACTGTCTTTACCCCAACCCCACAGGCGTTTTAGTGTCACTAGCCTCTATGTGACAATCTTCCCCAGCCGTGGCATCTATTCAGAGGCCCTTGCCCTGCTCCGTCCCTACTGAACTTTAGAGCCATTAGTCTTCAATTTGATTTCGCCTTCCCCTGCACTCTCAGCCTCTCAGAGGCACTGACTCTGTCTATCCCGGCCCTGCTGTCCTGTCCTTTTAGAGACACTCGTCGATGAATGTGATGGATCTGTCCTAGTTAGAGGCAATGGTTTTATTCCAGCCCTACAAGCCTCTCAGATGCCCACCATACCCCGCTCCAGCCTTTCTGCCATCACGGAAGTGCTGGCCTCTATGATAATCCAGCTCTGCCTCTGTGCCCGAAGAGAGTCTCGCCCGGTGCCCCCCTGGCATTTGCCAGCTCAGAGCAGGGAGTCGCCGGTGGCACTCGTCTCATTTCTCAGGCCCGAGCCTCGGAATGCAGAACATGAGCCACGCGCGGGTGGGCGTGGCCAGCGCAGGAGGCAGGGCCCGGCGGCCTTTAAAAGCCCAGCGCGTGCCAGTATCGGCACAGAGCATTAGTAGCTCCGCGCCCAGAGGACTCTGTACTTGCACTCTCTCCCAGGATTACCCGAGCCACAGGACATGGCACACAGACCGGCCTGCGTTCTCTCCATCGCCATGGTGCTCTGCATCGTGCTGGAAGAAGGTGAGCTTCAATGGCACTTCTTGCATGCATGCCTCGTTAAGGGGGACTCTGGGAGCAGGAGCAAAGCATGTCTCCTTTAGAGGGGTGGCTGGCTCTGGGACTGTTTATGCACACATGCCATACATGAAGAAGGAACACCCTTCTTCATGTATGGCATGTGTGCATAAAGAGTCCGGGAGCAAGGGCATTGCATACATATACGTGTCATGTATATACATGTCAGGTAGTCTGGGCCGGGACAGGAGCACCGCATGCATTCATACGTATTGGCCATAGCTAGTGGTTTTGGAGGCGCTACATGCATACATGACCCCTATGATTACATTTGGTAGGTGGCAGGGTCACTGCATGCACACATGCCAACCATGTGGTGCTGCTGTGCGCAGAAGCACCGCAAGCATACGTGACACGTGTGCGGGCATAGACATGCATACATAGATGCGGGCATAGTCATGCATCCATTGATGCACAGGTGCTAGCCAATGGCACTGCAAGCAAACACATTTTTCCATAGGTGAAAGGGGTGCCAGGAACTTTAGCACGCCATCTACAGATAAATGTAGGGGTTGGTGCAAGGAACAGGCGCCCTGGAACAGATATGATAGATGGGATCAATGTATATCTAGACATATGTTGAGATAGCAATGAGGCTGCGTGCGTTATGTAAAATACTAGATAGATAGATCGACTGAAATTACTTTAACTTGTCATTCCCGAGTGTTGGTTCGCCAGTAAAACACTAATGAAACCGCTTTCGTTTTGAGACTAGGGACAACATATTTATATAAATCCACGCGTGTTAAGTGTACTGTACATGCATTTATATATTCTTTTACAGTGTAATGCATTTTTTTTTTATCCGTGATAATGTAAAGAGGCTGCGCGGGGCGGGTGTACCTTTAGCAAAAGTTTGGTTTTGCTTTAAGCTTGAAATTTGTAAACTGAGCTCGTCAGACTGCTTCCCTGAAAGGCCCGAAGATCTAGGGCCGGGTCAGGAGCATGGCAGGTGGAGCCTTTAATGCCACGCCTCAGCCAGTTCTATAGGTGACACTTGGATACCAATGTAAATATCCATTTTTGGTGAGCACTTACTGTCGGTCTTTAACCAGTTTATACGGCCAGATTTTGCAGATTAGGGGATTTAAGTGTAGGGGTACCGCGCGGTTTGCTCAGGATCACAAAATGAGCTCAATAGGGAAAGCCGGGATAAGTGCGCATGTCTGATTTGTGACAGTGATTAAAAAGGGGTCAGTTGTGCAATACCGCATGGATGGAGTACAATTCAACCATCGATGTTCTCATTTTTTTTAATGTTTGCCCATCTATTGAGTATTTTTAACTTTTGTATTTTAAGCACTGACTTAAGCCATGTGTGTATTTATTGAAAAATCCTATGGAAAAAGCACATTAGACTGTAAGCCGATAAAGACTGTTTGTGCAATGTGCTTTATAGCGGTGCACACAACCGAAGCTGCGTGAATAAGTGTGTAAATGGAGACATGACCCTTAGTTTAGGGCGAAGTGAGTTTGTACAGCTGCAGAGAGGCGGCTGGGGCTATTCGTGAATGTGACAACTGCATCTGCACGCACTCTTAACCTATACTGATCTGTCTGTTTTTATGTTTGAGTGCATTAACATAAAATGCACTAAAGCGGGTGCCTGTAAAACTTTGTGTGGGGGTTGGCGTGTGTGCTTTGATATAAACATATTCTGATATGGGTGAGCCCATTTGGTGAGGACCGATCTATGTTTCACTGATACATGATACTAGAAATGGGTGAACGTACGATTTTATAGAAGAGGAGATGGTGTGTTGTGTTAATGTACGATACGTTACGCTGCGTCACCTTATGAACTGCCATGTTGCCTGGTGTGCACGTAAGAAGGACTCCAGGTTGAATGGAGGCGGGGAACAATCATGTCGTGTATTTAGATTCCCGTTTCTTTCTATGCGTTATCACTGTTTTCTGTGTGCTGCATGCAGCCGTGGTCCGTGCAGGTAACAGCGGTGGGGCCAGGTAAGGGGGGATTTCGAGGGAGGATGCTGAGGGAAAATTTAATAAACAGCCTCACCGCTGTTACCTGCACGGACCGCGGCTGGCTGCATGGATATCCGTGCGTAAGATGCCTCTGCCTCCCCTCACGCTTCACATGCCTTGCACTGACAGTCACGCGAGGGCCTCTCGCTGCAACACGGCTGCAGAAGGTCTAGACCGCATCACGTGACCCGTACCTCCTTCTTCCCTTGCACAGGTAAAGGAAGCCCCTTCCCGGAAGCAGAACCGGACCCCGCCAGCAGCGCGAGACACCTGCGCACCAAGAGGTGTTCCTGCAACAACTGGCTGGACAAGGAATGCATCTACTTCTGCCACCTGGACATCATCTGGGTCAACACTCCTGGGTGAGTACTTGTGTTAGCGCCCCGTGACTACCCCCTCCGGAGGTGCAGGGCAACCCCTTCCTAAAGCGCACTGCGACCGGTGATGGTTTTAGTATACAAGAGAACACTAGTCGTACCATCCGAAGGTTCGTAATCCAAAGTCTTAGCGAGCTAATATGGCCCCCGGTATCCGAAAGCGCTATACTACGATGCAAATACGGACAAAGCGCTGTACAGATGCATATAATATAACACACAGATTCTATGTGGGCTCCAGTTTGGCACTTGCTTCCGTCTTGCTTGTGTTCAATATTCGGTGTCAGGGCTTAAAAAGGGGGCTGCTGGCCGGATAAGCACCAGCGCCAGGCAGAAGACCCACGTGGGTCACAGAGGCTCACAATAAGCAGCAAACAAACCAACAGTTCACCTGTTCCCCTATTAGGGCCCGAGCAAGGGTGGCAAACCGCAGACTGCTCCAAATTCCTCCGTTTACTTGTTAGCAATGATATTCCAAGCCAATGAAAACACACTTCAATCAAATGTATTCTGGATACAAACCAGCGGTTGTTTTCTACAAAATCGCACCTGCGTGTAAAACCTTAACATTTATGAAATGCGTTTTTCTGGGTGCGCTTTTGAACAGACCACAACGTTTTGAGCTCTACCGTTTTCAAATTGGACGACTAGTACATTACGCCCCCAGCGGGCAGTCTGCTGCGCTTTATACACTCACTAAACGTAGCATTTTTATGAGACATACCTATTGGTTCAATGGAAAACACCCAACTGAAAGGCGGTGGGTGGGGCATGGCCAAAGGCTTTGAAAGTGCTGAGGGAAACTTCGCACGATATGGAGTAGCCCACAGAGGAAAACCGACCTATCAAATGCAGCTCTGAGCGCAAGCGTTGGCAGCGCAGTGTGAGCCCGAGGCTCGCGTTTCAGATCTCTGATGACGTAAGCAAACAATCCCAGGAATAGCTACATGGATAGAAAAGATAAAGATCCGAGCCGAGGTATTTAGAAATATAAAAAAATAACTCATTGCAACAAATAATTTAGGACAAAAATGATAAAGGGGACAGCATTGTCTTTGGAAGGGAAGGCAATCTACTTCCTGTTTTGGCAAGAAACCACTTATGTATGCAAATAATTCTCTCATGAGGACACATTCCCTGTTAATATAATTTACCCGGCAGTTTAAATGTTGTGTCTTACAACTTCAGAGTCATTTCTCCAGAAAACTCCACGCTCCTTTCAAAACACCAAAAGCAAGGTTTTATGGATAATGGGTTTTCCTATTAAGCAGTAGTTCTCACTCCATCGTCATGCGAAGGATGAGAGGCTTGTGCGGCCTGATTTAGTAGATGTGACTGGTATGATGGAACCCTTACCCGGACCCTCTACTTGCACTTGAGGTGTGCCACACCTCTCCCAGACACCACGTGCCTTTAAAGAACAGCTTTGACCCCATCTTAGAATGGTGTCTAGGCCCTTCCCACAGGTATTAACCTTCATCACCAACCACTCCACTCAGGCTGCTTTTAGTGTCTGTCTAGCAGACATCGCGTGATTTTGTTTTGTAAATGCTCTCATTCAAGCACTCGCATTCGAGTTTCCAAAAGTTTAACCTAAAAATAAAATAAAATAAAAATATGCTGGTTCTGGCCTTGTGATATTCTTTCCCGCCAAATCTGTCATAGCTAAACGGAGGAGTTCGTTGAATGCGAAGCCCCCAATACGTATGTGGAACGTGACCCTGCAAGATTTCCTGGTACATCCTGCCACCTGCTGTTCGGAATGTGCTCTGCAGCAGACAAAACAAAAACTCACTCAAAACAGAAAAGTAACTTTTTTTCCAGGCACAGAAAGTATGCAGCAATTACGCAGAGCTAGATTCCATCAACGTGCACCTGAAAGAGTTTCAAATAACTGCATTTGCTATTTTTAGCTAGTACGTGTCCTTTACGCACAACCGCATTTTACATAGCAAAAGAGTGCATGCACTTAGCTCACTGAGCTAGTCCACCTACCTGCTGTCTAAACCTCCATATTGCTCCATAGCAGCGCATTCCTGCTCACGCACTGCTTGGTTCTTTTTTTCTAGGACAGTGCAGTACAGAGGTGCCCAGACACGAATTAATGATAGTAATAAAGTAATTTAATCGGGTCCGTGAGCAGCCCTTTTATGTCGCTGTCAGCAGGCTGGTTATTAGGGCGCCCTGCCTAGCAGCGGCGCAGGGAGGGGATTACTCGGAGGTGAGGCGATGTTTACTACAGGCCGCGTCCAGAAGAGCGCAAATATTAGCTCAGAGCAGTAGCTGTCACCTGCTGGAGGGAGGAGGCGCTCTCTTTCTTCAGAAGGGGAGGCTATTTTTAAATCCCGGCGTGTCTCAGCGTCAAGGCATCTCTTTTGTGTGTTCTTGTGACTCACAGTAGAGATTAAAATGCCTGGACTGCGAGCGGGTGCTGAACCAGGGCCGCAGCCAAGAGAGCCGGCTGAATTTGTTTTTATGCAGAAGAAAAACACGGACTTCTGAATCTACTTTCGATTTCAGCCCAATGGCAAAACCTCGTCGGTTTCTCAAAATATCATTGCCCCGCGAAATATTTAAAATTAAACGATTTCTCGCAGTACAAAAATACACAGGCTATCTGCGATGAGAATATGAGTCAGGAAATAGCACCCAGGTGTGACCTCTGAAACGAGGCGCTAGTTGGT
This sequence comes from Calotriton arnoldi, assembly GCA_963921515.1. Lineage (NCBI taxonomy): Eukaryota > Metazoa > Chordata > Amphibia > Caudata > Salamandridae > Calotriton > Calotriton arnoldi. The sequence continues at coordinate 534,866 of CAWUFW010010839.1, forward strand.
AACACACTGTACATTTATATACTCGCAGTGTCTGCCTCAACGATTCTGAGAAGGGCGGTGGTGGGGGCTATAAGGAGGGGGGGGTTCAACAGATTGAATAATATATTTATTTGTGATTAAAGTGCTACAATCAAAATATGTATGAGCTAGGTTCAGATTATATCACTTGTTATTACAATAAGAGGGTTTAAGGTATCAGAACTGAGATTGTCAATCATAGTTTATTAAAATTCTGACAGTTTGTGACAATATCTAAAAACAGTATTTTTGAGGAAATGCTAGATACATTGTATTGCACTGTGTTTATATAGTATTATACTTCAATCTGTATAGCGCTTTTTGCCTCTGCCCAGGCCTTGAAACGCTTTATTAACATACGGTACCGAGTATGCTTGCAGTTTGGTATTTTAAAACCAGGGCTGGTATTCAGCGGTACTTGGCCTGCTCTAGACTCACCTTTGCCAGTGAGTTAAATGGCGACCTGCTGCTTGTAAACTTGACTTACTGGTATGAACCGCTACACAAATAAGTGACAATAAGTGACAGAGGGGCTGAGGTGAGTGGCTAAGGACTCTTCTCTGTTTCTGGGCCAGTGCTGTACAGCGATTTATTGGTGTCATAAACAGCGCTGAAAGGAGGGCAGAGTTTAATTGGCAGGGGTGCAGGGCTTGAGCAGGGTTTATGGCTGCAGGCCTAGTGGAAATTCGTATGACTGCATAGGATCATTGTATTTGCTTATGGGATCTCGTCCGGTTTTCTCATGTCCCTCCCTCTACTTGTGTTTCCACAGGCAGACCAGTCCTTATGGCCTGGGCAACCCGACGAGGCGCCGCAAGCGCGCCCTCACCCGGTGCGCATGCTCCATCGCCGACGACACCACGTGCTCTACGTTTTGCCACAGGTGGGTACTTGTGTTTACCTATTCAACCGAGTAATTGCTCCATTCTCTAGTTTTAAATCACGATTCCTTTTCTTTCCTCATTTTCCGCTCTGTCGCTTTCTTTCAGTTTGCCCTTCCTTTCTATGGATCCCTAAAGCCATGCGATATTTTTCCGTCCCGTTTCTCTAATGTCACATTTTCTGGTTCTCTTACGTTTTTTTCTATTTTTATTTTATTTTTCAGAGTTTGTACTGCCACTTTGCCTGTACTGTTGACTTCCGCTTCTCACTTGCACGTGCTGACTCATTCCTCCTATTTAGTTTTTTTTGCTTGTTCAAACTTTTCTCTCTTTTTTGTCTTTCTCACAAGCTATCTCTTATTTTCTTTCTAACCTCTCTCAATATATCTCCCTTTTTGAGTTGTAACTGTTGTATATGTTATTGTATGTGTTGAAATCATTAGCACTAGTACGCCAGGGACCTTGAAGCAGTGCGTGTCACGAGACAGTACGAAGCAAGGCATGCTGGTACTGCAGCGTGCACAGAATTCACGTTGCCAGCGAACGCTGCGGTTCACGTAATCCAGGGTGATTTGTTCACCTTGAGCTTGGCTGCACTGAATGAGTAGCTCTTCAATGCTCCACTGGGATTGCTAGTCTGGCCAGTGCCTCTTACAAACACTAAAAACCGCCCCCACCCCGACCATAGAACAGGCATACACACAGCCACAAGACGGCCCACACACTTACCTGTCAGACCTGCCCTTCGGGCACGGCCTGGTTGCCTAGAGGACAGTCCGACCCTGCTTACAAACCGTTGGGTGTGTCGCAAAATCATCTATGTCAGGCGCTGGATGACATCGAACTTACTGTGCCCCAGCCGAACCGGCCAATCAGAGACGGAGGCACCTGCTTTTTGCAGATATGTCTTAATATCCTCCTGTAGCCCAGTCAGTTTCTGTTGATTAATGGATCTACTCTTCACGGACTTCACCTACCCCCTGATTGAAATCCTCAACCAGTCCCTATTTTGGATTTTGCAAGGCGAACCCCATCAGCAGTTCAGGCCAGGCCTCCCCCTCGCCCGGAATGAACCCTTCCTCCCAGGGATGGCTCCTGCCTGCAGTTAGAGGGATCCGCCCGGAATGAACCCCTCCCAGGGATGGCTCCTGCCTGCAGTTAGAGGGATCCGCCTGCCAGGCAGCGGCCTGGCACCAGCCGGCTGCAGGTGATGCTGTGCCAGGGTGTGGCAGAGGATGACTTTATCGCTGTAAATTGCATTCCTTTCAGCTAAGTGTTTTTCTCCTCTACATGCTCCCACGGGTGGAGAGGTGTTGAAATAAAAGTCAATTTTGATTATGCCATGAAAATACCAGAGCCATAAACACGCTGTAAAGTACCGCAGCTATAAACCGTAACCTTTCCCTGACAGTTAACCGTGGCAGCTTTTGGCACCAGGTTGCATGTTGTTGTTGGATTCTCTTGTTGCTGCAAGGCCTGAAGCTCGCATTAGCTTACATGTTGTGTTTTTCATTCTCCAGCGACGTCACGAACACTGCAGAGTACAAGGAAAAGGCAGAGACAGCGGGAAGAAGAGACACGCTGCAGGGTGGAGGAGCAAAGCTACTGAGAGTTCTAAGGTGAGCATCCTGAGGTCGATGGAGCACAGAGTGTCTGTGCTGCAGGGGCTTGGCCAGTGCTTAATTTGCAAAAAATTAAGTTCCAGGGCCCAAGGTATTTGTCGTGGGTCCACTGCAGTTGGTGTAACCCACATGTCACTTTAAACTTCAGGTTTAAGTCTGAGTTTTATCATTTTTTAGAGATAAATTAAACAGTTAAATGCTCCACTAATGAACCTTGCTTAAAAATTACACACACAGCACCACCATGTGGTGTATTTTCATTAATAAGTGCCAGTGTTTATAAATAAGTGCCGGTGCTGAGCACCGGAAAACACCAGCACAAATTAAGCACTGCTTGGCACATGCCTCAGGTACACTCAGATGAGTTGGTCGGGCGGGAGAGTAACCAGCCGAAGTAAAAGAGGCAACTGCAGCCCCTTCCTATAGAAATCAGCACCTGTAAAACCTTCCAAATTCCTGAAGGGCGAGTGGAGAAGGACCAGAGGCAGACAAGGGGGTGCAGCAGAAGCGCTATGTGTGCCCCAGAAAAGGAGCAAGGCATAAGCATCGGTGGGCCTTCCAAAGGAGCCCCATCTAAGGGTCCTTGCAAGGTTTTCCAGGAGAGCCGAGTAAAATTCCCAGAGAAGACCATTCTGCAATTTATGGTTTAGTCCCCATAGAGGACTGAAGGAGCCGAGCCTAGTCGGAAGACAAGACCTTCCTCAGTAACCGAGGCTAGGTCCCAGGGATAACCTTGCTCAGAAACCAAGCTTAGACCTTAGAAAAGACCTTTCTTAGGACAGAACATTGGCCTTAGGGAAGGTCTTTCTGATGACCAAGCCTAGGACTCGGGGAAAGCTTTACTCAAACACCATTCCTAGATCTTAGGCAAGACCTTGATCAGGAATCAAACCTAGACTTTAGGAAAGGCCGCACTGAGGATGCTCACCTTCCTTAGAGACCAAGAATAACCCTTAGATAAGGCTTTTCTCATAAACCAAACCCAGGCTCTGCAGATTTTAGTCCTTACCTTTCTGTACCATGAAGTCCTGTCTCTAGAGTGGCCTTAGCGAGGATTTATTTGTAGGTCTCTGTGGCTGTTTCTTCAATACATCACCGCAGGGGCAAATGCGTTGCCTCAGAGGGGGTTTATGGAAAGTGATCTGACAGTCGTGGTGCAGGCACACCAATCTGCCACACACTGTCAGTAACCAATCCGATTTGAACCTATCAGGTTACTAAATACCTTAACCTTTGACTCACTAGATGATTGGCATAGACTATATGAGGACTATTGAAATCTACTCAACTTTGAAGTGATGTAGCCCCTAGAAGAGTTGAGATGACTTGAAGGAAACAAACTGATCAATGGATCTCACATCTGTTTGAGGGATTTAAGACTGATTGTTCCACTGAAGAGCATACACTGACCTTTTGAATCTTCTTTTTCAGGGATGTTGCTTTTTCCAATTCTGTGCATGCAAGATGGCGACACATTGTAAGGAGGAGATCTCTCAGTGAGCTGCCATGGAGGAACACTGCGTGGAAGAAGAGAAGATAGGAGGTGCCGAAACCACCCCTTTTTATGCAAAATGTTCTGCAGTCAGCCAGGGACTTCAGAGGTGCATGCAGGCAATGAGAGGGGAAAGCAGCCTTGGACACAGCACCGAGCCGGGAAGGCAAGCAGAAGAAGCGCGAGAGTGGTGGATCAGCTAGTCGCTACTGATTATCTGCACCGTGACAGCACATGTCACAGAGGAGTGTAGGACACAGATCCCCACTGAGAAGCAACAACCTCTTTGACTCATTAAAAATCAGCAAGTTGAGGACCAGGCATTTCGAAGACATCAGCAGGATGTTCCAGTGAGTTCATAGGAAGAACTCATTTTCAGAGCAAACTGTGTGTCAGGGAGCGTTTTGGAAAATGGAAATATCTGTTTTTACACTACATTGTGTATTTGACCAATTGTGGAATTGGAACAAAGGATTCTAAGATTATTCGTGCCTTCACTGGCTCTAAAAGTACCACCACCCCTCCGAATGAGGAATTGTGACTTTGGTGGTGTAGCACACAACGACTGGTTCTCTCACGCTATCTCAATGCACTGGCATTAGCCAAAAATACTTGCATCTCAGACAAAAAATAGGTTCAACTATGATGCTACTCCGAGAGCCATGTATTGTGAATTAAAGACTCACAGCAAATGGTGGTCAGCTTTCAGCACGTGGACTGAGCAGGTGGATTTCCCAGTCTTGGTGTGCCAATGCAGTGGTATTATCCACCAAGGACCTTTAAGCTTCCATGTCTGTTTTGACTAAACACAGCCATTAAAGACTGGTGGCTACCAAGATGGCTTTGGGAGCCAAGGACCTCTTTTACTGCTGCATAGGAAGGAATACTGGACTTTAGGACAATGTCTTGTTTGTGCAATTCATTGCATTTCCTCTGTTTTTTTGTTTTTCTTTGAACAAGAACCATGATATGCTGCCCAGTCAGCTCCTAATCCAGGAAATGCATGCAACTGAAGCTTGTTTTCTTGACTATGGGTTGGGTGGTCATTGTATAGACCGATCTGACTGAAGACTGTCTGCTGCCCCTGAACGTCCTGTAGGGTTGGGGCAGTGTCAGTCACATATCAGGTGATGCCTGACATGTGAGTGACTATGCACACATTTCATTGCATTGAAAAGCACAACCATTCAAATTCTGGTAGTGTTTGGAGGGGGAAAAACACCGGACAGCCATGTCTCAACCTCTGATTGTCACTCATGCAGTGTGGCAATTAGGGGTGTGGGGTAAAGAGACAGGAGGGGGTGGGGCTGATCACCAGTGTCTCCTGGCACTTAGGACACACAGCACTGATGTAGACTGCATTTTTGTATGATAACATAAAGTATGTTTGCCTGTGGGGGGGGCAGATGAGTAGGCCGGGGGCATGGGGGTGACTAGGTGGGAGGATTAGAAGGAAGTATCTGCTTCCAAATTGCTGCTAGAAGTGTAAACCTCAGAAATCCGAGACCTCTGTGAGGTTTCCGAGTACCTTGTAGTGCATATTATGATAAAATTAGCGCAATACAGGGACCTGTGAGTGACACATGTTCGAGTGAGTATGACAACGCTCATATCCCTGAAGCATTCAGTTATTTCCTGAACTTAAAAACATCCAAACATGGCTGACTAAGGTAAACAAGGGAAGAAAGGAACGTTCTCTGTCACTTTACACACACACCCTAAAGGCCAGCCTCTCGATTGGCAGATACCCTACCCAGTACAAGAGCAAAGACAAATATGGAGCTTTTCTCATAGTAGCATTACTAGTGATGCAATGAGCCGGTTTCCAAGGAATTCCACCACAAACATACAAGAGAAATCAAACACAACAATTACGTGATTTGCCCAAGGCCCCCTGATATGTCAAGTTGTGCAACGCTTGGATACGGACCATCATATTTGAAACCTAGAGTGAAATCATGAGTATACCCAGCACCCTCACATCGACCTCTGAAATCCTGGTGGTAGGGGCATAGCTTCCATTGGTGCAGCAATTACAGTGTCACCAGGTCCCAGAGGCATGAGGGGCCCACTGAACCCTGATTATTGCTGTATTTCAGAGTTTAAAGAGTGACCAGGAGGCCTTTGTACTAAGGCCTATTACACACTGGCTGCCACTGCCTGGTATCTCTGGCATGTAATTGACTCTGTCCAGCCCTATGAGAACGTTCCTGCTTTCCCTATAGGTCAATGAGCCTGTGAAGTTTTCACTGGTACCAAGGGAGCCATTAAGCCACACTCAGCACTGGTGTGTAATTTTGTTTTAGGGCACATCTATGATGAAACGTCTAGTGCTACCTTCCCAAAAGTGTGTGTGTGGAAGGGAGGATGGGTGGGGGTTAATGAAGAGATGACTGAACGTTTATAACTGACAAGCAATGCCCAAGTATTTTTTTCTGTCCCCTAAAACTTTGCACATTTTTTGATCGTACACAGTCCACTACTGTGCTTCTTGCGAGCACCTCCTATCCGGCGGTGTTGAATGCTACTATTTTTATCTATTTATATGTAAATTAACAGAATTTAATAATTTATTGCAAGTTATGCGGTGTATATATATCCTTCAGAGCTTGCCCATATTTATTTAACCTATGGAAATATTTTATATACAAAACCTTTACTTTGTAATAAAATGAAAAATAAGAATGGACTGGTCTTCCAGATATGTTTTCTTTATATTTTGTTTACAGAGTGTATTGAAGCAGGTAGAATTCTTTCCCTTGTGAGCAATGACAGGGAATCAACCACCCAGCCAAACGAAAACTAGTAATGTCTTTTGGTGCACCCATCCATGCACTTAAACTACAAAGTTATTAAGCAGGATCAAACTCATTTTACTTTCACATTAACCAACACGAACAAATACTAAATGAAGGAACAAAAGATATGCTCTGTGGATTTTTATAGCTGTGAGGGTATTCTGGCGCTTTGCAGGGATGTGTGGCTTGCCTCGAGAGGCCTTTCTCGAAGAGCCAGGTCTTCAGTTTCTTGCGGACTTCAAGAAGCGATGAGGATGCCTTAATGTGGTGTGGGAGGCTGTGCCATGCTTTAGGAGTGATGTGTGAGATGGCACAACCTCCTACTCTGCTTTTGCGTAATACGTGGCTAGTGAGAGACCAGCTGAGCGGAGGTGCCTAATGGGTTGGTGGAATCATGTGGCTATACAGGTAGGCAGGGCCCATGTCGTGTAGTGCTTTGTATGTGTAGGTGAGGAGCTTGAACTGGGCATTCTGGTGTATAGGGAGCCAGTGTGGTTCCCTTAGGTGTGGTGTGACATGAGACCAGTGTGAGAGGTTAAGGACCAGTCCTGCATCTGCATTCTGGACAGTCAGAAGACTTTTTGTGAGTTGGTTGGTGTCAGAACACCTTTCAGAGGGCCACGGAGTAGGCAGAGGCTACTTGGCCCAACCGTGGGTGTTGAGGCTTTTTACTCCTGATGTCCCGGGGCCCAACTTACTAACTGAGCAAAGTATCCCTTCTGCATTTGACTCTCTGGGTATGCATGGTCTGAGCAATCCAAGGCTCCCTCGGTGTGGAGGTGTATACAGAATAGTGAAAAAAGGCTCACAACTCAACATGTGTGCAGCAGCAGTAATAAATCATTGTCCAGCGATATACTTTTATGGAAAAATAAGTATTTTATTTTCTTCCACTATTCGCACAAAGGAAAAATACGACATCCACAAACAATTACACAGCCCTCTCCTGGAGTCGGGGCTCTAGTGTTTCTTTCGTGGTTCCCTGCCCCACTCACTTCTCAGGTTAGCAGTCATGGTTATTCCCCATTAAATCAATCAATCAATAAGTAGCTTTATCCAGTAGTATAATAACATCCATAAAAGCACATGAAATATTACCTCAAATATAATTCTGAATAATAGGCCAAGCAATAGTTAAAGTTAAAACATAATAATATATGTTAAAATAATTTTAAGACAACATAGACCTATGAGCTTGTACAACAGACTTTAAAAATGCCCCGACATACAAGACAATTTCAGTGTTGGGTAAGCTCACTAGAGGTCTGAGGGCGGGCCTACATTGACCAATACTTTGAAAATACTATTTGAAAACCGGGATGATAAACAACCTTGTATACTTTACATAAAATTTGCAGTAAAAGGTAAAATGGAGCATTGATTGACCTAAAACATTATCACAGGGACATGATACAGCCTCTAAATTATGAACAAAGCCCTGGGGGAAGCACAACAAGTATTTCATCAAGTCTGATCTAAAGCGGAATAGCAAAGATTGTTCCCATCCACTCTGTGCATACCAAATGTAACCTGGAGGACAATAAAGTTCACATAATTCTACTTATGCAGACACATTTGGCTTCGCCAACATATCCCGTAGGCGCTGTGATTGTTCATGGTCATAAAGTGCTTGTGCTACTATCTTTTTATCTCTGTCAATACAAGATGACGGTTCATTGTAAACCAATTCCATTCCAATTTTAAAGTATTCAGCTTTCACACAGGCCAACCAGGGAATAAGTAAACCCTTATCCAAAGAAAGATAGTTCAAAATGATGTCTTATGTTAGACCAGCCTCAGAATTCCTCCAGATAGCAAGCCGCAGCAGAACAGGGCGTGTCCTAATACAATCAGCTAGGTAAGTAAGACAAAGCTCTCTGTGGCAGATGTAGTGTGAGGCAGAAATGGGAACAGAAAAGTTTTCTGCAGAATCTATTTTCCTCACACTGTAAAGCCTTACTATTAAAAAAGCCCCAAACCTCGGTGCCAATCATAGCGATCGGTACGCGTAGCACCTTGTAAATTTGCAGAAGAGGCTTTAGGGAGCCCCCCCGCAGGGTGGGGGAGGCTGCAAAAAGAACCATTGGCAATTGCAAATTTCATGTTGTGGTGCTCGGTATGAGCCGATCAAGACCCTCGAGCCGAGAAAATCACACCGAGATATGGAAAAGTACTGGTGTGGCTGAAATGCTAAGAGCCAATGAACACGTTTGGCATAGGAATAACCTTTGGTCCGCAAGACATAATATGAGATTTTGTAAAGTTTGTCTGCAGAGCGAGTGAGGCCATGAAGTACACAAAAGCCTGCACTAGATGACTCAGTGCCCTCTGGGTGCGTGCCATAAGCACTGCGTCATCGGCATATAATAATGTCAGTAGTGGCTTCCCCATAATTTTTGGTACATCTTGTGTTGACTGCACTAAGTACAGATGAAGCTCATTAATATAAAGAATAAATAAAAGGGGAGCCAATATGCACCCATGTCTTACTCTCAGATGTATGCCTACATCTCCAGATATCTCACCTTGCATACTGATACTGACCCTTGCCCTCATATAATTATATAAATATGCCAAAAATGGACTAAAACAATATCTATAAGCAAAGACCACAATTTTGTCTTATTTACACAGTCGAAGGATGATGAGAGGTCCATAAAGGCTAAGTAAAGAGGAGATTTTTAAGCAACCGTATACTTTCCAAAAACCAGGTCCAGATTGAGACACTGCTCAATAGTTCCCACTTTGCACCTGAACCCATACTGACAGGGGTATAGCGCAGACTTATCATCAGCCCATTCTCTAATCCTGTTATAGATTGTTCTCCCCAAAATTTTAACAGTGGTATCAATTAAAAAAATAGGGCGATTGAAGTTTGGCGCTAATCTGTCACCTTTCTTAAAAACGGGTACAGCAATTGATGTGCCCCATGATACAGGAAGTGGATAATATACAAGATTATTAAAAACATTCGTAAGGAGTGGCGTCCAAAAAATAATATTGCTTTTCATCAAGTCGATGGGGACACCATCAGGCTCTGGCGCCTTTCCTGCAGCACTTTGATTAATAGCTTCTTCCACTTCCGTCAAGGTTACCTGATACTGTTAAACAAGGAAAAGGTCTATGTCAAAAGTTATAGACATTGGAGGTGGAGCATATATTTTAATAAAGTGTTCTTCACATATTTTGCTAAAGATGTGACATTAGATGGTACTGAGGGGCCTGTTTTTGCGCTTCATCTTAGATCTAATGAGCCAGAAGGGTCTGCTGTTATTCGACACCTGTACTAGTATCTCTTGTTGACTCATAATTACCTCCTGCAGTCTTTTGGAGGTGATTTCTTTATATTGCTTACACATTTTCAGCACTAGGTCTGCTCCCTAGGTTTAGAGGCCAAAGCTGCCCTCAATGCCCGATTTGCCACTGAACACTCAGGGCCTGATTCTGATGCGGTTAGGAAGGCCTCCTAACGGCATTTGCTCCATCCAAATCGGATCGGGAATGTGTCTTTCCAACAGACTTGGAAAAGTTTCCAACTGACCGAGTATGATGCAAGTTAGGCATTAGGAATATCCCAATCCAAACCCGATGGCATTTGGAATGACCAAGCCGTACGGAGCAGAATTGTACGTCTCTATGGGCCGCGTTTCCAAACGACTGAGTACGATGCTGGATTTGGAAAGCCTTTCCGAATCGTGCCATCCGACTCAAACCGGCAGTCGGAATCAGACTTTGGGGGCCCATAGTGGGCACCCCTGCACCTGGAGCCTTCCCAATAGGGCCCGTGGGGGTACCCATGGGTCTTCCCTTACCAGCCATGCACAGTGTGGCAGGCACCAGGGGATGCCCGCCACAGGGTGCCTGATTTTCCCCAGCCACCCCTCTTCAATGGGAGCCTATGCATTTGGTGGGAACAAAGGCTCCCATTGAAGTCAATGAGAGTCCAACCAAATCGTATCTGGAAGCATCCGGATGCATCGTACTCGGTCGGTTGGACTCTCCCGATCCGATTCGGTTGGAAACCATTCCCAAACCCATTCGGTTGGGAAGTTTTCCAAACCGCATCCGAATCGGGCCCTCAATGTTAAACCATCTAGGGGAGTTCTGCAGAGGTCGCATAAGCTTTAATAGAGCCGTCTTGACTCTATCACATAATGTGAAATAGACATCTGCCACTAAGCCATCATTGGCCTCTATAGTTAGACACTGCTCCACGACCCTCTGATTTGCTCTAATTATAGTCTTAAAAATTGAACAGGGTCCCCTAATCGCCAAACGAATCTTAAATTATCGGTTGAGGGTTGTATATTGCGAGCTCCAACATCCATCCTAAACCTATTCTTCAAACAAATAAATAATGAGATCTCGAAAGGGTTATGATCGCTAATGGTGGAAGGGTTCACTGAACCATGAGCAAGTAAATCCTCCAAGCTACGAGTGACACAAATATAATAAATTATGGAGAAAGTACCTCTGCCACAAAAAGTGGGGACTGTACACTCACTCGGCCCAACAACCTCTAAAACATTAACCAATTCAAGCGGAGTAAGAAATGAAGCTGACCACAAACCTCATCGATTACTATTGGCAATCAAATCAGTAGGAGTCAACATACCATATGTTGCATTCAACCGAGGGAGACAAACATTGAAGTCCCCCACCAAACAAAGATATGCAGTATGCCCTGACTGTGCCAAATCATCTAGCATTTTAGAAATAAAATTTAACAGTGGTGGAAACTTCGTTTTTGGGATCCCAATAAAATCATTATTATAAAAATTCATAATATGTAAATTCACACCAATCATTAACACTATTGCTTGAAAATTACTATCCGCAGTCTTCAATAATCTAAAATGTCCCCCTATGGCAACCCTTATCCATATTGCAACCCCTCTGAAGCGCGCCCACATTGTGATGGAGTGGCTAGAACACTGAAACATTGAAAGCCATTCACTAGTGAGGGAGATATATCCCAAGTTTTCAGAAACAGGATAATATCATAGCTCCTAACAAGCTTTAGTCACTCAGGTATATTAAGCTTTGCCCGTAGGCCTGCCACATTCCAGCTTAATATTTTAAGAAGAGGGGCCTCCGTCCACCCGTGGCAAGCATTCATAGGTCAGTTGCAGAGATATGTGGTACAGAATCAACATTGGGCGTACAACTGGGAAGGAGTGCTGGGGCCCCAAGCTGTTGACCTGCCTGGAGTCCCCCTAATATAGGGATAGCTGGCACCCCGGGCTGTTTTCCTTCCAATAACACGACTGGCATAAGAGTAACTGGATATGACAAATCACCAACACTGGAAAGGCAATGCGGCTCTAATAGGTCACAGAAACATCAATATATTTTCCAGGGTACTGAGGAGATATTAGTGCAGGGTATGTTAAACCGTTTTCATAGTCCCCGATTATCTAAGGGGTGGGGGGCTTGTAGAAATACCCTTGAGGCAAGGCGACAATTTGAGTTTCTATAAAGCTGCCAAATTCTTTTGTGCTTAGGATATTTCTGACACAAACAGGATTCCGAAAATTAACAACAATACAGTCTGCTGTTGTTTTTTTCTGATTTACCAAACCATCCCACCCTTCTCACCATTATGATCTCGTTTTAAAATCCCATGCATTGAAATGTTTATGTTTGTGAATCCAGCGAGCCACCTTGTTCCGAAACTGTGATGTCTCCTCACCCAGCAGGCAGACTATCAGGACTTGGCCCCCAGTGGTGGTTACAGGCTGAGGTCTTGCAGAGCTTCCCTTCATCACACAACTCGTCCGACTGCTTGACAATGCCAATTTTTGTGTTCTCAAACTTCCCTTTTTATAGTCCATTTCCAGACATCAAATGTAGTTTACAGACTGAGTCTTTGAAGCTTTATGTTGGGCTTCTGCTTCTTTTAAAGTATCAACTTTTTTCCTCTGGAAAAGAAGCCTGTCACAGCAGGAGTGTTTCCAAAGCTGATAGTCCCACAACACATGGCATGGGAGTGACTAGAGTTAACACCTGGATGTCAGCATGCAGTGATATGTGCTTCACAACTTTAGCCGAGGGCCACATTCCTACTCTATATGATTCCTTTATCAGCCCCATCATCTTCCTGAGATGTGCCCAGGCCCCTTCGGTTTGACCTCTCACTGAATAAAAGAGCACCCTTTGAAGTGTACAGAAGAATCCCCGCTCTTCTCTGGCAAGGGTGTGTTCCTCCCAGCTTACAGGAATGTAGTAATACAGAAATCTGACTAGGGTGATCCTCTTGACCTCCTCTCAATGACTCACCATGCAGTCATGGATCTCCCAAAATGGAACTCGGGGCTCTCCAATTATTTTACCATCCACAGGCACACAAATACTCAATGCATGTATACAACAGACACGCACTGCACAGTACTTTACACTCCACATACTGTACCACTCATAGGCACACATACATCCAGCACTTTCATTTAACATGCATGCACTTCCCAGCACTGTATTCTTTCTGTATTGTACCACTCATAGGCACATGTCCATCCAGCATATGCAGTTAACATGCACGCACTTTACCCTTCATGTTGTACTACTCATAGGCATAATACATCCAGCATATAAATTTAACATGCACACATTGCACCCTTAATGTATTGTTCTACTCCCAGGTACACATACACCCAGCACGTGTTTGTCCTGCACACACTGCACAGTACTACATCCTTCAGGTACTGTACCACTCACATCCAGTACAGGCATTCACCATGCACGCACTGCTCAGTACTGCATTATCAATGTATTGTACCCTTCCCAGGCACACAGACAACCAGCGCAGACACATCCACCTCTGCACTGTGCAGCACTTCACACCAATCAGGTGTAGATCAAGGGTAAGTTAAGCACAAAGTAGTGGGAAGCACCTCACACCAATCTGATGTAAGCCAAGGGTGAGTTAAGCACACAGCTTCACTCCTACTGATCACTACACGGTATGCTGCCACCACCGTGTTTGTTCTGCTTAACTCCTGGTGAAGTACAGACTGTTTCAGTAACTGGATCTCCACCAGCAGCAACCTCCTTGCACCCCTCAAAAATGTCAATCTGAAGAGGACAAAAAAACAAAAAACAAGCTGGTACACTGACCCACTCAGAGAGTTCAAGAGGTGATGTAAACAGTTCAAAACAAAATAGAGAACGTCACAAGAACCTGCCTCCAGGAAAGCCTACAAGACCTCACTCAGGAGCTACCACCACGAAATTAAAGAGGCAAAGAAGTAGGCTCTGACCCAGAGGATTGAAGCCAGCAACAACAAATACAAAGAACTGTTCACCATCGTTAAGGAATTCACCCATCTGGCAGCCACCCTCAACTCCATCACCCCTTTGCAAGGACTCTACAGCCAACTCTCTAACTTCTTCCTTAACAAAATATCTAAAATCTACAGGAACTTACACCCTCAACCACATCCTATCTCACCTCCGACCTCCCCAACTAAGGTCACCCCACTCACCTTGTGGACCCTATTGACCAACGAAGACACAGCGGCTATTATGGCATCCATCAACACGGGGGCCCCCACGGGCCAATGACCCTACAGGTTCTTCAACTTAGGGAAATCCACGATAAGAACGGCACTCACAACCGTCACCAACACCTCCATCACTACAACTACTTTACGTACGCCTGGAAACACGCAATAGTTACCCTGCTCCTCAAGAAACCATCCTCTGACCCCGAAACCTCAGCAACTACAGACACTTCTCCCTGCTCCCCTTCCCAGCCAAAGTAATAGAAAAGGCCATCAACCATCAGTTCTTCCACTACCTTCATCACCATGTACTCCTGGACAGCTTGCAATCAGGTTTCCACAGCACCCACAACACTGAGCTGGCTCTCATCACAGCTTCAGACGACATTCACAGCATACTAGATCAAGTCCACACTACTGCAGCTATCCTCCTGGACCTCGCCACCACCTTCGACATAGTCTCCCACAACACACTCATCTCCAGACTTCAATAACTGGAACCCAAGGACCCACCTCCTTTCTGACCAGAGTCCTTTCTGACCAGAAGAACATAACAGGTCAAGCTCCATCCGTTCACCTCAGAACCCAAGGACCTCAGCTGCGGAGTCCCGCAAGGCTCTTTACTCAGCCCCACTCTCTTTAATGTATACATGACTCCTCTAGCAAGCATCATTCAAATTCACAGATTCAACATCATCTCTTATGCCAACAACACCCAACTCATTCTATCCCTCTCAGAAGGCACCAGCACCACCAAAAGTAATTTCAAAATATGCGTGACCAACTTGGCTGGATGAGAGACAACTACCTCAAACTCAATGCTGACAAGACGGAAGTACTGATATTTGGCAACAATAACTCACCTTGGGACTACACCTGGTGGCCCATAGTACTGACCCCACCCCCTCTTCCTCCAACCATGCCAGAAACCTGGGCATTATTCTGGAACCAACCTCACCATGAGACATCAAATCAACGCCGTCACCTCCGCCTGCTTTTACATACTTCGCATGCTCAGACAAATCATCAAATGGTTCCCTCCTGACACCAGAAAGACTATCACCCAGAACCTCATCTCAAGCAGACTGGACTACAGCAATGCCCTACACTACTGCATCTTTGCACACCTGCTACACAAGCTGCAAACCATCCAAAACGCTGCCGCCAGACTAATCCTCAACCTTCCTTTCCGCATGCACATCACACCTCATCTCCAAAAACTACACTGGCTCCCAATTCAGAAACGCTGGCAGTTCAAGATTCTCACCCACGCTTACAAGGCACTTCACAACCAAGTTCTCACCTACCTCAACCACTGTCTACACTTCCACCAACCAACTAGGAACCTCGGCTCTGCATCACTCACGTTTGCCCACAACCCCGAATCCATAGAAGGAGGACAGGAGGTATTGCCTTCTTATACCTGGCAGCCAAATTCTGTAACAACCTCCCCAGCACATCATGAAAGCTCTATCACTTATGGATTTAATAATAAACTGAAAACCTGGCTCTTCAACTGATCCATCTTGCAGAGCTCGCACCAACTTAGCACCTGGATACCCTCATGGTTGACAAGTTTTGTGCTCTACAAATCCACGTTACATTACAAGGCAGTAGCCTTCCACCACTATAAGGGTAGTTCTTTGGGTGCATGTAAGAAATTGGAACACTAGTCAAGGGGGTGGAACCCTTCGCAAGCAGCAACCACTATTCTTATCAGGGTGAAGTTACAAAAAAAACCTAAGTTAATCAGTGCTTAACCCTCAGCAGCTTGGCACCGAGCAGTGATGTTTAACGCAGAGGCAATGTGTAAAGTATTTGTGCAACACTTCAAACAGTAACATAGTGAAAATACATCACAAAAGGATCCCACACCAGTTTAGACAAATAGAGCAATTTTTAACAAATAAAACAAGACCAAAATGACAAAAATCTGATTATCAATTTTAAAGATTTCAGTAAAAATAGTGCTAAAAAGCACAAAGCGCCAACTGTGGATATCTGGTTGCGCCAGACCAGGACAAAGTCACAAGTTCAGGCCGACCGAGATAGAGCATGGGCCGGCTAAAGAGATCCGGTTAGGCCCGCTGCACAGAGTACCTTAAATCCTGGTCGCTGAGCATTGCAAGGATCCGCGCTGAAGATGCATTGCACAGCCGAAATGGTGCATCAGTTCCGAGATGCGTCATGGCTGTGATGCAAGGGACTGTGTCGTCGTTGAGGATCCTATTGACCAGGAATTGCGATGCGAAGTCCGGCATCGAGGATACATTGTGCAGTCGAGGGTGATGCGTCAGTTCCAAGGAGTTGTGAGGCTGCGATGCGAGTTCGTTGTCGTCGTTGAGGCTGCCGTCGATGAGGGATGTGGCGAGGATGTCCCACGCAGCGCCCTTTCTGAACCGACTGGGCTGTGATGGCAATACAGGTCTTTGCTACGGGTGCAATCCACGCAGCAGCAGTGATGTACATGTTCTGCTCAGGGTTGCGCTGCGCAATAGAGGAGATGCATTTGTTCCACTGGATCCACAGAGGCTGGCAGAGCACCTTAGGTAGGGTGACCAGGCGTCCCGGATTTGCCCGGACGGTCCGGGTTTTTCACCAGCTGTCCGGGCAGATTTCAGGAAATTTAGCTCCTGTCCCGGTTTTTAGAGAGGGTCAGCTGAAAACAGCGGAAGTTGTTTTTTTTTATGTTGTACAAAGCAGGGATAGTGAGCAGTTGTTTCTAGAAAACAATTTAATTAACAGGGAAGCTTCTGGGTTTAAAAAATTGCATTTTATGTATGATCTAACTACCTGTTCTGTAATTCTGTGCTGAGGACCGCTGTCATTCTGTGCGCTCGCTTGAAGTAAAACTGTAGTCCTTCTTCTATTTCCATGAAATGTCCCGGTTTTTGGCTTTACAATTCTGGTCACCCTAACTTTAGGCCCACTATCAAGGATGCAGGACTAGGGTAGTACTACTTGGCGAGAGACACGCGCTAACCTCCTCGTGGTGGTTTGCCCTGGCGCGGTAACTAGTGTGTTCCATATGTGCTCCTTTAACCCTTTTAAAAATACTATTTTTATTCACTGTCACTAAAGTCCTGTGTTGCGCTGATCTTAGCTTTTATAGTTGCGTGTCATAAATTGTGCTGATATTAGCTTTTAAAACTGTGTGTCTTCAATCACGCTGACATTAGCTTTTTAAACTGTGGTTTTAAATTGCTCTGACCTGTTTGTTCTAAAGTGCCCTGACCTTGCGTAGGTCGGTCTCCTCGCATCCTCACTTCCTTCCCGGCACTTCCGCTGCGGTAGGCGGTCCAGTGGGTAGGGGGACGATCAGCTGCTGCACAGCAGGGCTGATCGGTGGGGGGAGGAGTTAACCCTATATCTGGCATGCTGGAGCAAGCGCGCAAGGTGAGAGACACGCGCTAACCTCCTCGTGGTGGTTTGCCCTGGCGCGCTAACCAGTGTGTTCCATATGTGCTCCTTTAACCCTTTTAAAAATACTATTTTTATTCACTGTCACTAAAGTCCTGTGTTGCGCTGATCTTAGCTTTTATAGTTGCGTGTCATAAATTGTGCTGATATTAGCTTTTAAAACTGTGTGTCTTCAATCACGCTGACATTAGCTTTTTAAACTGTGGTTTTAAATTGCTCTCACCTGTTTGTTCTAAAGTGCCCTGACCTTGCGTAGGTCGGTCTCCTCGCATCCTCACTTCCTTCCCGGCACTTCCGCTGCGGTAGGCGGTCCAGTGGGCAGGGGGACGATCAGCTGCTGCACAGCAGGGCTGATCGGTGGGGGGAGGAGTTAACCCTATATCTGGCATGCTGGAGCGCGCGCGCACCGCTGGCGCGCCAAAGGCGCGCCTAAGGCAAGCCTGTCTGCGCCCGTCCGAACCCGGCCGGGACCAGGGGCCAGAACCCCTGGTCCGCACATCATATATACGGCAGAACAAATCTTGGCCTTAGCCCCTGGGTCTGCCTACCTAAATAACAATGTAGCAGACATCCTAAGAGCGGAAGGCTTATTGTCCAGTTCATATGTAGCGGGGAAAGTAGGTGCCACACACCACCCCCTTAGTCAGGGAAAGCCTGCTAGCCCACATAAACTACGGGTAGCAGTTCTAAATACCCGCTCTCTGCAGAAACACAACTTGGAGGTTTTTTCACTCCTCCAGGACAACTCCATAGACATCCTGGGGATCACGGAAACATGGCTTAAAGATTCCTCAATACCAGACATGACAGCATCCCTGCCCCCAGACTACACAGCCCTATGGCATAACAGAACGGGAGACACGAGAGGTGGGGGGGTTGTTTTGTTATATAACAAACAACTGGCGACAAACACAATAGTCACCGATAACATCGAGGGCGCAGACATCTTGGGAGCTAAGATTCTCTTCAAGACATCCTGCTTAGTCCTAGTGGTGGTCTACCGCCCCCCTCAAACCTCTACCAAATTCCTTGAGCGCTTTACAGAGTTAGTGAGCGACCTCCGTTCCCGGTACCAAAACCTCATGGTAATAGGAGATTTCAACCTACACTGGAACCTAGTACCCAGAGATACCCATGCCATACAATTGGAAGAGGCTCTGACTACCCTGGAACTTAGACAACTTATTAAGGCCCCCACCCATGATAAAGGTCACACCCTCGACCTAGTCTGGACCACCGATCCCTCTGCCAGCCTAGCAGATATCAGTCCCTGCGCCTGGTCCGACCACTTCCTGATCAGGTGTGTAATCCCTCTTGCAGGCAGGACTCCCTCTCCCCCCCCAGAATGGAAAGTCTTACGCGGGTGGAAGAAAATAAAAGAAGATGTTCTGGTTACAATCCTGCGTAACTCAGCTCCAAAAAACCTAGTGCAGGGAACCCTTGACCAGGAAAGCGAGTCCCTCGTACTTAGGATGAGGAATGCCATTGACCAAATTGCTCCCGCTCGTAGAGAGAGAGTGAGGCACAAAGGCAAAGGGGCGCCCTGGTTCAATGTGGCACTCAGAGAGGAAAAACAAACGCTACGTCGGTTTGAGAGAGCTTGGCGTAAAACATACGACCCAGGTGCTCTCGCCGAATACAAAGCTAAGTTTGCCACCTACAAAAAAGCCATCATAGCCAGAAAGGCGGAATACTATGAATCCAGGATCTTGGCCGCTGAGAATAAACAGAAGGAGACTTTTCGGATCATAACAGAGCTAAGACAGTCACCTGAACAGAGTCCCCTAGGTTGTCCCACAGACTGCAATAAATTTCAGACTTATTTTCTGCACAAAGTCAACGACCTCCTGGCAGTCATCCACCAAACCCCTGCTGTCCAGATCCCTCCTGTGGCGGCTCCTACGCCTCCTGCCTACGATACACCCCTTTTATCCTTCCCTGAACTGATTCACGACTCTGTGCGCCCCCTCATGGCACGGACCAAATCAGGTTCACCTGCGGACCCCTGCCCACCTATGGTGTTTCGCAAGGCACTTCCCGCGGTGGAGAATGAGGTCCTCAATTTACTAAATCGATCTCTTAAAACCGGCCTTGTCCCAACCAGTTTTAAAGAGGCTAGAGTTAGACCCCTACTGAAAAAACCTGGGGCTGACGCAACAAATCTTAAAAACTTTAGGCCTATCTCTCAGCTCCCTCTCCTGGCAAAGGTGCTGGAGCAACATGTGCTGAAAACCCTCACCCACCACCTAGAGAGCAATCAGCTCCTTCACACAAAACAGACTGGTTTTAGGGCTCACCACAGCACAGAGCTAGTGATGCTGGCAGTTCTGGATGAACTCAGGCTGATGGCAGATACCAAAAACCATGTGCCTTGGTTCTGCTAGACCTGTCCGCGGCATTCGATACGGTCAACCATGGCCTACTCTTGTCGCGGATGGGGGAACTAGGAGTTCAGGGGTAGCACTCCAATGGCTCACCTCCTACTTATCAGACCGATCGCAAAGGATCCAACTTGCTGACCAGGTTTCTGATTCTGGTGGGCTGACGTGCGGCGTCCCTCAGGGATCGGCACTGTCTCCCCTCCTCTTCAACGCCTACCTCTACCCCCTGGTGGCGGCTTTATCTGGTATGGAGTGCCAAGTCTTTAACTACGCAGATGACACCCAAATCATCATCCAGATTGCTAACTCCCCCTCGGCCCATGTTCGAATACAGAACATCCTGAAGTTCACAATAAACTGGATGACAGCTAACTCCCTCAAAATTAATCCTGATAAGACTGAGGTTTTGGCTGTCACCACAGATACTAACCCCTGGAGTGACCGATTCTGGCCTCAAGTGCTGGGCCCCACTCCAAAGCCAGCCCCAGTTGTAAAGAGTCTGGGGATAAAATTAGACGCCAAACTCTCCATGTCCCACCAAGTTTCTGCCTTGGTGGGAACATGCGTGGGGCTGCTAAGACTGCTACGCAAACTTGCCCCCCTTCTGTCGTTCACAGCACTCCGCATGGCAGTGACTGCACTGATTATCT
Source organism: Calotriton arnoldi (assembly GCA_963921515.1). NCBI lineage: Eukaryota > Metazoa > Chordata > Amphibia > Caudata > Salamandridae > Calotriton > Calotriton arnoldi. Next base: position 555,627 of record CAWUFW010010839.1, read on the forward strand.
CTCGTTTAGACTACGGGAATTCACTGTATGTTGGCCTTCCAGAGAAGCAGCTAACAAAACTCCAGGTAGTCATGAACGACGCTGCCAGACTGATTTTCAGGCTCCCTAGGAGGGCCCATGCTACCGCGCTACTACAGCAGCTACATTGGCTCCCAGTGAAGCAGAGAACCAGATTCAAGGGGCTATATATAGCCCATAAAGCAATCCATGGACAGGCCCCAGCATATATTAAAGAACGCTTGGTAACCTACGTACCAGGGCGCTCCCTTCGGTCTTCAGATGCTGGGTTACTATCCTGCGCTCGCTTCCTGAGCTCCTCCAAGGGGGGAAGAGCTTTCTCCACATTGATCCCCCAGTTCTGGAATAAGTTGCCGGAAGGCCTCCGCAAAGAACCAGCACTTCTCCCTTTTAGGAAAAAATAAAAAACCATCCTTTTCACAGATCCTGGGGCACAATCTTGGCCTAGTTAGGGTGCACTACCCAGTAGAGTTGCTATGGTGCCTTCTCTCACAGCGCTTAGAGACCAGTTGGTGATATGCGCTTTAGAAGCTCCAATTAACATAACAATTAACATAACATAACAGGGTAGGCTGACAGATGGCAGTCCAGGTGGGGTCAAGGTTGTGGAGCCTTCTGTCCCTGAGACTCAAGTCAGGAGACCAGTCAACTAGCCCTTGGAGTCACTCTGGGGCCCCGGGTTCAAACAGATTTGGGTCCAGTCCTTCCCACCCAGGCAAGAGTCAGCACAGCAGGGCAGAGTCTTTCAGAGCAGCAGTCCAGAAGAGTGCATCCCTTTCAGCACACCAGTCCTTCTTCCTGGCAGAGGACCCACAGGTCCAGAAGTGTACTGCAGAAGTGGTGTCTGAGGTCCAATATTTGTACCTGGTACCCTTCCTCTAGAAGTTAAGAGAAGCTTCTAAAAATTCCCTTTGAAGATCCCAGACATCCTGCCTTCCCTGTCCTGGCTCCAGACGAACTACAGAGGGTATGCTATGCAGCCCTTTGTGTGGAGACAGGACATAGCCTATTTAAGTGTAAAAGGGCTGGGCCCAGATCTGTCCTCTCATCCTGCCAGGGATGGCCCACCACGACTCACCTATGCCCTCTATTGTGTGTGATTGTCTAGGGGGAATACACAAAGCCCAACTGTCAGCTACACCCAGTCATGCAACCCAGGGACAGGTTGCATGACCTGGTTAATGGTTAAGGCAGGAAAATGCCAACTTTCTAAATGTGACGTTTTCAAAACTGTAATTCAAAATTCGACTTTACCATAAGTTAGGATTTTTCATTACAATTCCAAAGACACCAAACATGAACTGCTTACCTGCTTTCATTTGGAAATTTCAGCTTATAAAAAACTAATAAGGTAACTCCAATGTTATCCTATGAGAGAGTAAAAAGAACATGTAAAACTTAAAAGTACATGTTCTACGTTTTAAATATACTGCACCCTGCCCTCTGGGCTGTTCATGGCCTACCCTAGCAGTTGATTACATGTATTGAAAGATCAGCAAAAATGAGATCAGCAAAAATGGAGGAAGAAGGCAAACAGTTTGGGGGAAGACCCCTAATGCTGATGGGTCTAACAGCGCCCTTCCCGGTCCAACAAGACTGCAATCTGTGACAAAGGTCTAAGTCATTGCACACACGCATGATCCATGTTTGCCTATGACAACATAAATCCTCATTAGGGATCCAGCCATCAGTACGGTTGGGCTCTCAGGGCAGGGGTGTTATGTTATGTTATGTTATTAGGATTTGTAGAGCGCATGGCTACCCGAAGGCCTCCCAGAGCTAAGCATGAACACAGAGAAGCGAGAAAAGAGGAGGTTAATCGCACTCATTGAACAACCAGGTTTTTAGTTTTTTCCTGAAGGTGGATTCTGATGCTGTGAATCTTATCTCCCTAGGAAGAGAGTTCCATAGCTTGGGCGCAAGGTGGGAAAAAGCTCTTCCCCCCCATCTCGTCCTTTTTATTCTGGTAGTTTTTAACAGTCGCTCAGAGCCTGACCTCAGGCTTCAATTAGGGATGTACAGGCCTACCAGATTTCTGATCTTGCTGGGCCCTGTGTTGTTTATGGCTCTATGGGTAAGGCGAAATGCTTTAAACTTGATTCTCGCCTCAATCAGGAGCCAATGTAGCTGTCTGCGATGCTTCTTCACTGATTCCTTCATTGGGATCTGACACAGAAGTCTTGCTGCTGCATTCTGGACTAGCTGTAACTTATTGATGACATACTTCGGAGCGCCCAAAAGGAAAGCGTTACCATAGTCCAGGCGGGACGTAACCAGGGAGTGTATGACTGTTTTCCTTAGCTGTAAAGGAATTAGGTCAAGGATTTTCCGGAGCATTCTTAACAGCCCAAAGCAAGAACCTGCCACCTTCCTTGCCTGGGTCTCCATGGTGAGCTCCTTATCCATCCAGAAGCCGAGATTTTTAATAGCAGTACTCAGGACTAAAGCGCTTCCTAGGCAGCGTGGCCAGCTGACAAGGGGCTTGGTTACCCCTGCGTTGCCGAGGACCATCAGTTCGGTTTTGTCCCCGTTTAATTTCAGACAGCTCCCTGTCATCCATTTAACCACCCGTTCAAGACAGGGCTCCAGCTGGCTTGACTCGCCATTGGTCCTGGAGTCAAGTGACACCACCAACTGGGTGTCGTCAGCGTATGAAATCTCTGAAATTCCATATCCTTGAACTATGTCCGCCAGCGGGCGCATATAGATATTAAACAACGTGGGGCTAAGCGATGAGCCCTGTGGCACGCCGCACCTAAGAGGCTTGATATCAGAGAAGAGGTTAGCTTCCATAACCTGGTTGGGGTCCTCAAGGAAGGACCCCAACCAATTCAGGGCTTTGCCCTGAATACTGATTTCCCGGAGTCTGTTAGCCAGCAAGCCATAGTCGACAGTGTCGAAGGCTGCGCTTAGGTCTAGGAGTAGTATTGCAGCAGCTCCACCTTGATCAAGGGTCATTTTAAGTTCTTCGGACACCGCTAACAGGGCGGATTCCGTACTGTGCTGGGGGCGGAACCCCATCTGTGTAGGGTGTAACCGAAGATGATCTTCCAGGAATTGTGACAATATTCTGTTAACATATTTCTCCACAATTTTACCAATAAATGGGAGAAGTGATATTGGTCGGAAGTTCTCTGGCTGAGCAGCATCCAGGCAAGGTTTTTTTAGCAAAGGTTTTATTATTGCCTGCTTCCATACTGTGGGGAATCTCCCTGACTGCAGGCAGAGGTTTGACATGCCAACAATAGATGGCAGAAGGGCCTCAATGGCCTCTACAAGAAACGGTGGGGGGGCGATATCAAGAGGGGAGCCTGATCAGATTTCCCTCATGAGAGATTGTGCCGTCTCCTTGTCCAATTCGGGAAACTGAGTCAATGTAGGGGTTACCCCCACCACTTGATCTATTTCATGTCCTCTGGAGGTGTTCAGTTCAACATGGAGGGAGTTATAAATGTCAATCACCTTTTTGTGAAAATAGGTGGCCAGTGCGTCGCATTTTTCCTTTGAGGCCTGCTGATGGGGGGCGTTTTGTATAATCGTGGTCAGGGATTTCACCACTTTAAACAGCTCTTTGGAAGAGTTCTGAGCCTGTGCAATCTTGTCCTTAAAGAACCCTGCCTGTGACTCTCTCATTTGAGTATGATAGCTTCTAATTGCTGACTTATATTTAGCTTTGAGTTGGGGATTGTAGGTCTTTCTCCATTCCCTTTCCAGCTTTTTACACCCTTTCTTTAATGCTGCTAGCTGAGAATTAAACCAAGGTGCCTTTTTGATGATGTTAGTTGGTTTAGGATTCATTTTGGGTGCCGATTTCTCCAGAGACTGATGAATCCACCTTTCCCAGTTAGCATATACTTCATCAATGCTACCGGAAGTATTAAAGCCAGAGGACAACAGGGAATCGACCCAGGTTTCTACATTCAACTTAGCCCAGTTTCTCGCTGGGGGAGAGGGAACTGCCTTAATGGGTTGGAGGCTAGTCTTAGCTACCTCCCCCTTATCTAGTGCAAACGAAATTATATGATGGTCAGACCACGGTAGTGGGACATGGGGGAGTATTGAAATTTTTGGGTTATTGGTGATCACAGGGTCAAGTATATGACCTTTGATGTGAGTGGCTGCTGTTATTAATTGGGATAGTGCTACGCTCTCCAGTTCATGCCCTAGCCTCTTGACGTTGGGGATGCTCATATCCCCGAAGTGCAGGTTGAGATCTCCTAGGATGGTCATGTAGGTTTTCTTCATCAATAGACTGGAGGCTATGTCTAGAAATCCTTCTAAGAACTCCGCCTCAGGCCCAGGAGGTCTGTAAATTAGCAGCCCTGAAAAGGTATGGGTAGGAGTGAAGGTAATGGTGAATTGACCGCATTCGCAGCCTGGGACGGGAAGGTGTTGGAGAGTATATTTGAACTCCTCTTTAGCCACTATTGCAAGTCCTCCTCCAATCTTCCCCATACGGTTGAGTCTATGAATATGAAACCCAGGGGGCAGGGCCAACAGAATGTCTGGGGCAGAGTTGTCATTAAACCAGGTTTCAGTAATAAACAGAACATCAAACCTGCCATCCTCCAGAAGTAGATGAATGTGAATTTCATGTTTGGGGAGAGAGCGACAGTTGATGAGGCCCAGGGTCAGTGAGGTTTTGTCTGATTTAATTTGTCCCCAAATCTTTATTGTGCAAGTACAGTGCTTGCATACTTGTGGTCCCTTGACCTGCCAGACCAGTAACCCCCCCCCTTTCCCTGCATGGCATCGGAGTTTGTCCGAGCGAGAGGAGCTGTTCCTTGGAATAATATATTATTGGTAAATGGGCAGGGTCCCTGGCCCCTGGGCCCGGTCGCGCGCGGATGGGCACAGACGGGCTTGCCTTTGGCGTGTCCGCTGCGCGCGTCCGCTGCACGCCCGCTTTGCAGCTGCCATTTAAGGCGTCAGGGGTCTGAGCACTAGACCGCTGACCTCTGGTGCAGCGTAAAGAAACTCTATGGTAGAGAGGGTTAACACAACCTCTCTACCATGCTTCCTGTCCGGGCTCTATGACTAATGAAACCGCTATGGCGCGGACCTTCCTGCAGGAGCTGGTCTCCCCCGAGTCAGAAGCCACAACACAAGGTAAAATCCCCCCCCCAAACATACAATACAACACAAGGATTAAAATTTAAATTTAAAAGGTAAAAAAGCAGTAAGTAAGCGAGGGCACCTCTTCCAGCCTTCTCGCGGGTGCATGTCCGTTACCATGTAGAGGACTTTTCCATCCCAACAGTTGATTATTCCTATGTAGAGGGTGTTCCCTAGTCCAGTCTGCTGGTGATGAGGGTTTGAGTGACGGTTTTCCTAGTGTTGTTGGTTAACCACTTGTATATCTTTTTCAGCATCCTCAGGATATGGAAGGAAGTCGTTGTGACGTTTTTGACCTTTTCAACCATGATACCGAGGTTTCTGGATAGTGTGCTGGGATGGGGGTGGGTCCAAAGACTATAAAACACTACTTCACAATCTTGCACAAATGATTGAAGGAAAAAATTGCAGAGAAGCAAATAAAGGGCTCACATAGACTGAGTCAGACCAATGGCAGATCGTGCTTTGTAAAATTGCAAATACTCATTACATAGTATTGTCCATAAATGAATGAATCTTCTAATAGGAAATTTCCATGATCCAAGAAAAGCAGCACATATAAAAGTCACTTGGAAGATAACGGCTTGCCTACAGGTTAAGGAATTGTCTTTCAGGACTATACCTTTGAAGAACCCCAAAGGCTGGGGAAGTTCCAGTCACATATAACCCAACGCCTGTCTCAATATCTTGCTTACCCAAAAAGGGAACACAGGTATGACAGTGCTTTCTGTACACAGGTCTGAATGTGGCAACATTTTTGTGATCAGCACTACACTTAGAGAAAGGCAAGGGGCACACGGGGAGAACATATGTAGCACAAAGGGAATGGCCCTGTGCAAACTCTTGGCTAACCCAGCCATGCTGGATCCTAGGATATTATATTTGTTACCAATGCAGTTTGATATTGCACCCTAGCTGCAGCACTCCAAAAAGGCTTCACTTGCAAGAGAAGCCTCTCCTTTAAATGGGTCATCTCCTCAAATTTTTCATGCTTTGTAAATTGCACCCATTCTCACCATGTTCTTCTTCCTTTAGTTTACATGAGCATGTTTCCTACCCAACCCATTTGTGGGTGTGGGCATGGCTATGATGGAAGCCACCATTGTTTGCCTCCGTCTTGACTCCTATGCTCTCCTGAAGCCTGGCACTTCTGGGTTCCTGAGACATTACGAGGCACCCAAAGGTGCTTGGGTGACTGTGCCAATAATATACAGCTGTGACTAAAAAGTATTGTAGTCTCTGGATTCCAATCACATCCAAAACCTGAAGCCATTACCACAGTCCAAGTTGATGGCATTTGCAACCATCTCTCCTTAACCCATGTATTCATTCAGTTCCTCAAGATGAGACCTCAAGACAGATCCCTCCCAAAAGGCTGTTTTCATTATCCATCCTCATCTCAGACACCTATCTATTCCTTTGATGATGAGCTCCAAGAATATAACCTTCCATCACTCCAGAGATTGTCATTACATTGGACAAGAAATCATCTTGGAATGCCGGTAGATGTGCAGATAAAATATAAAGAGAGTATAAGGGGCATGGTCTCTGCCAGAGACCAAAGTCATGTTGTGCTTTCCTGTGCTCCCATTCAGTACAGAAAGGTTGTAAATGAGGCTTTCGAATGTTTCAGTGACACACCAGAGGCCCTGTGAATCCAATACTTTTCCATGTACACTGGGCCGCTGAAATGATGCAATTTGGTGGCTGTGTCATTTTCTGCATCATACATCATCTTGCCACATAATACATTTGTTGCCTAATCTTCAGGTGCAAAGAAAATACCTGTTTCTAACACAAACAGATTAATAATTACTTCAAAATGTGCAGCACTTGGTGCCACCGCGCAGTGACATACCTTTTGCTTATGTTAAGCGGTCACCTTTTCATTGTGGTTTACTGAAGTCAGGTGTTAAACTAGTACTAATGAGATGAAAGCTTTGCCGAAACAGAAATGAGGTGTGTGAAATAATATGATAGTGAGATCATACTGCCACATTACCCCGTATACTTTTCTGCACAATTTAATCAACTCTGCATAATAATTTTTTCCTCCGTTGCCACATAATTCTAAAGGATCTGCCTATACCCAAGTATCAAATCCAACGAAATCTTCAAAGATGGAAGTAGAAAAGTCAGCTTGTCACCAGCATGTTAGCTGCAAGTCTGAACTGTGAAAGGCATCAAATCTTACGATACAATAATTATTTGTAAAGTTCTACAACCCAAAAGCATTTTAGAGCTACGGTTTTGAGCATGCTCAAATTCTTCCCTGGTGTAAAATTGGTTTGGCGTACTTATTAGATACCACTATTAGATGGACAAACTCACTCTTAAATCATTAACAGATGCGCATTCAACAACAACACAGAGCTAAGATCCAAGCGGCTTTAAAGTACCATTGACAGCATTAAACCACATTATTAAAGGGATTCTTGTAAAAGGCACTGCATTGGCTCAATGCAAATTTACACCAAGGTAGAAACGTTTGTCTACACAGGTGCTAATCTCAAACTTGAAAGCTTCAAGAACTATGTTGTAAGACATTGGATTAGTGGTTGGAGGGGGTGAGAACCCACTTCAAATAAGAAAATCATGATTTTATTAATGAGACGGAGGCTAATATTATGCATCTATCTCTTTATTAGAACATTGGAATGTTGGGCGCTCTATTGAAGACAATGGAGTGCTCCAGGCTTCTAATAGCTGGTACAAGCCCAGCGCTCAAACATTGCAATGTTTGAAGTTCACAGCGGTTGCTGTGAACAAAGGCCTCATGGATCCCCAGGGGATTTAAATCCCCTCAGGTTCCCTGAGGCTTTTGTTTTATTTGTTAGAACATTCTACCCTCTAGTGGGGGAATGTTCTAATAGCCTTATAGCCTGCAGTAGCTGGGCTATGCCGGCCATTTAAAGGCCCGCTAAACGCTGGAGTGGGTCTTTAATGGCCGGTATAGCCAGCTACAGTAAAGGCTATATTGCCACACACACAGCAGCAACAACTAGAACAATAACCTGTAAAAATTAGAACTTTCTCAACATTCTAATGAATATGTAAGTCCCAAGCAAGCAGCCATCTTCCGTCTTTTGCTGCACACAAATCGGAACCAACTGTTTCCACCAAACCAACTGTGCCGAAACTTCCTTGATCCTTGTTAATAATCATCCTCAAATTCTTCTTATATGTTACCTGTTATTCAAAATAACAATTATTTAGGGTGGGTTTTTTGGGAGGGATAATATTAGCCTCAGTGTCTTTAATAAAACCATGATTTTCTTCCCACCCATGCTGTGGAAAATCTGAATTTTATGGCAAGGCACAGAGGCCAATATTATGAATTTTCAAAGTCTTGCCAAAACATTCAGAGGTGCACTTTCAATTGGCTTAAAAAAAGCTTTTTAAACATTGGATCTGAAGACCAATCTGCTGCCCCAAGGATCCTTGAAAGAATTCCACCCACCATATAAGCTTTCAAAACCATTGCACCTCTTGCCAAATGTGCCCCAAACTTTGAAATATCTATTCCTCATTTTGTCATAACCATTTTGACCCACCTTGCCAAGGTTGGAGATGACACCGCCTTATGGGGATATCTAAATGAAATTAGATATTCCCTCTCATCTTTTAAACTCTCAGTTCTTTTCTCATACTTCTTCAAACATTTTACAACACACAAACTGCGATTCTCCTTAATATTTGGATATAAAATATTACGCTACATACATTTTGTTCTCTTATTAATATAGAAGCAAACACCTTCCGGCACATAACACCTAGTAGAGACCTCTAAAGCCCTCGCATTTGTTACTCTTCTAAATGAGACTAAACAAATAAGCATGGTGACCTTCAATGTTAAATCCTTTAAGTTCAAGAATTCATTCTCAATCCATGCAGACTACTCCTTCAGAACATTATCCATATCCCATAAAGATGCGTACCTCCGCCCCGGTGGCACTTCCAACTGCACACTTCTAATCAATCTTTTCACATCCATCTGACTTAATGGTATCCCATTCACAAACTCATGTCCCGCGGAAATAGTCGATCTATTCAAATCCACCGAACTATATGATCTTCCTTCTAAAAATACTTCTGCTAAATACTTTACCACATTCACCACAGGTGCTGCTATGGGATTGAAACCCCTTTCAGTACACCAACAAACCCATCTTTTCCATGCCAGTCTATATGCCTTTGTTGTCCTCGGAGCCCAAGAACCTTTGATGAGTTTAGAAGCTTCTGATGATAATCCTGACACTTGCCATAGTTGCCTGAAATCATTCATGCCATCAACTGCATCTGACCTTTCTGTATTAATTTGTGACATTCTCCTGCTGGATTCACCAACAACCTCACACCACCTGCTAGAAGCACCAGATTGTCCATCAACAAGCTCATCACATCCGGAAACCACACCTGAGTGGGCTAAAACAGAGCTACTAGCAACAGGTCTGTCCACTCCTTTCTCACCTTCATCAATACTCTCTGAATCAAAGAAAAAGGGGGAAACGCATAATTGCGTCCCTGACCCCAAACCCGTAGAAATGCATCCACTGCACTTGCCTCCGGGCCCGGTTTCCAGCTGCAAAAATTTGGCAGTTGAGCATTCAATCTGCTCGCAAAATGATCCATCTGAAAAGGTCCTAATGTCATCTCTAATGCCCTGAACAACTCCCTATTCAACATCCAATCGCTCAAATCCCACAGATTCCTCAAATTCCAATCTGCATGTGATTTCTGAGCCGCGGAATATGCTGAGCCTTAACCATGATGTTCTGATCTAGGTAAAAATGCCAAACATTGTTTGACAATTCTGCCAGCGCCTTCAACTGAGGACCTCCCAACTGATTCAAATACCTTACCGCTGAACCCTCAACAACACACAGCACTTCACACTGTTCCTACAAAACTTTACACCGCAAACGACCCTGCCAACAACTCTAGATAATTGATATGCTTCTCCTTCTCCTGAAGTGACCATTTCCCTCCTGTTGTTTTCAGACCACATCTCACTCCCCAGCTTTGATGACTGACATCTGATTTTATAACTATATTGTAAACTTCGCCAAATAATATTGCTTTCCCATTCCATGCATCCATATTCTCCTTTAACCATTCCAACTCTTCTCTCGCATCCAAACTCAACTGAATTGTTTCGGAGTACTTCCATCCCCTCCTGAGATGTTGAGACTTTAATCTCTGCAGAGATCGATTATGAAGTAGAGCCAGAAAAATTGCCTGAATTGAGGCCGAAAGTAAACCCAGCACTCTTGCAAACTACCTTAGAGATATAAAACTGCTCTCCAGAACTTTCCTTATTTCCCTGCAAATTGTCTTCGCCTTCTCTGCTGGTAACCTCAACATACAGTCCAATGTTTGTATCTGGAAACCTAAAAATATTGTATCCTGACTCGCTACCAAACAAGACTTGTTTCTGCTTACCACAAAGCCCAAATCCTCTAGAATCTGGACTGCAAACTCTGTCTGTTCTAAAGCTAACTCTCTTGACTTTGCCATTATTAAAACATCAGCCAAGTAAATATTCAGACGCACACCTCTTGATCTCAAACATGCAATTACTGGTTTCATCATCTTGGTGTAGCACTAAGGTGCTGATGTCAACCCGAATTGGAGACAAGTGAACCTCCACATCTCTCCTTTCCACTGAAACTTTAGATAAGCCCTGTCTTTCTGACAAATAGGAATTGGTAAATAGGCATCTTTGAGATACAGATGAGTCAACCAGTCTACCTTTCTCAAAAGACCTCTTAGCAGATAAATTCCCTCCATCTTGAAACAATTGTATTGAATGAAATAGTTCAGTTCTCTTAAGATTTATTAAAGATCTCATCCCTTTGTCCTTCTTTTTTGCCAAAAAGATATTATTTACAAACCCCTTTGAGAACTTCAAGCATCTCTCCACTGCTGCCTTCTGTAACAGAGCTTCCACCTCCTGATCTACCAGTTTCGTCCACTCTTCTGAACATCTTAATGGTCTTGGGAAACTCACCTGCACAGGCTCTTCTACAAACTCTATTTCATAACCCTGCACTGTCTGAATCCCCCATTGATCTAACATTATTTCCCTCCAATGTGCACAAAGTGAGCAAGTCTGCCTCTAAACTTTAACGGGGTACATAAAGGGCCTTTTTGCAAACATACCTTGCGATCCTCTCGCCCTTCTTCCACCCCTTGTGGTTCTTCCTCTTCCTCTTTGTTTCTGGGGATAAAAACACTGGTTGTAAAATCCACTGGAGGGTTGGACGTCTTGTGAGAATGAAGCTCTTGTGATTCCATACTCTAAGCCAGGAAGCCGACTCTGCACTTTCCCGGCCCTGCCAAAAACCTTCCGATTATCCCTCTGCACTTTTTTATAGCATTAAAAGCACCAACATACTTGGCCATGTCCTTCAAAAAATCCTCTTGAAATAAAAGACCCTTGGCCTCCACACCAGCCTCTTTATTTTCTAACTGTGCAAGTTTAGGATCAATCTTCATGAGGATACTCTTGCTTCTCTCAATACACAGAGATGCATTTGCATTGCCTAGAAGGCAAATAGCCATTTGCACCCATTGCCTAATTTCTTCAACATTCAACTTTGCACCATTCACATATGAATCCTCACATAAGTCAAAGATTTTTGTCATTGGTCCAAAAACATCAAGAAGCCTATCCTGGCATCCTTTTAACCCTTTGTCTAACCCTTTCCTGGATCTCTACCAGACCTATTCAAGAAGGTCAACATTTTTGCATCCAACTCAGGGTTTTGTCCTCCAAACAAGGACTTGGACATTCTGATCACAATCTATTGCATACCTCCTTAGGCATTTCACACCTTAACCAATATTGCACATATTGCGCAACATGCTCCGTAGGTGTGGTGTCCATTAAGGAGACATAGGATGCTGAATTAAATGTGAGTTAAACATGCGTTCCGCCAATGGATCAATGCACTCCCTCTTCTTTTTTAATCAGCTCCTTCATTCCTTTATTCACATTCATCTCCTCTACCTCTGAATCCTCAAACTCTGAGAAACAACTTAACATAACATCCCCACTTGATGATGACTAATCACAAGCAAACGCTGTGATTCCCTTTTTGGCCTTTATAGCCACTCTTTCATTCAACTCCAAAAGAGTTGCCCTCTTCCTCTTCGCCTGAGGGACCTCACAGTCCTTATTCTTTTTAGCAAGATCCTCACCCTCCACGTGCTTCCTTTTTTGCATGGCCTTACGCCCGATTTTAGAACCTGATGCCTTCATCTCTACCTCCTCCACAGTCCAAAAATCTTCCTCCTCCATACCAGGCTCCTTACTCCTGACCTTAGGAAGCATCCTTTACACACATTCATCTATCTTTTTCCCTAACTGTGAGGATAACGCTGTGAAAGCTTTGTCAACACAAACCAGAACTTTCTCATCAAAACTTTTCTCCCTAACAGTATTCATCTCCATCCTCTTGCCTGCAAAGACATAAAATTCACTTACCAAACCATTCTAACCAAAACACACTTCTACAACCAGCTGATCCTCTGACAACAGTGAGCCTGACTAAAAAAAACATATTTTAAACCCCAAAATATGGCCACCCTTATTCTCTGCAATACAGGCTTCCCCCGCCCAATTCAAAATGGCTGCTGGAATTCTTCACACTGCTATTGCAAGCCCAACTTGTCAAAACTTCAATGTCTCCCTCACCATCGATCAGGTAAGGCTTAATATATCTCCGCTCTCCTTAATAAGTATTTCCTTTCATTTTGTATTAAAAATCTTTGCCCCACAAGCGTTATTGGACTGCAAAAGCAGCCTGCCTTTTCAGTTTATCTGTGCTGTGAACACGCCAGCCTGAGATTGGAGATACTGTCGGATCTCAGACCGTGCTTCATGCAGCTCACTCTGACACACGAGCTGCCACTACCAATATTGCTACCTCACTGTACGCGGCTTGCACTGCAGCATGCGCTCAAGAAAGACAACTGCTTTCTTGGCAATTGGTTTTGAAACCCAGCATGCATCTATTTAACCGTTTATTCCACTTCGCTACTTTGCATAGCGAACCATTATAAAACAAATAACACTCAAAAATAGATCTCCTCAATTCAATTACTACACACAGACCCTTTAAAAGCCCTGAGTGCCTCAATTTCAATAAAGCGGTATCAGTAATAAACAATGACCTCGTGTTTCAGTAAAAAACCTTCAGACATATTAAATCCCTATAAACAGGGTTTCCCCCCGTCATAAACAAAATATTCTTACATTGTAAGTAAAATTAAAATGCTTTCCTCAACAAAATAATTAAAATCTTCATACCATTAAAACAGTGAAACTCTCAATCTACCATGCACACAAACATTTATCCATGGCTTTATGAATCCAAAATCCTCAAGATATTCTAATGACTTTGTCCATTATAGCTTTTTAAACCATTTACAAATTAATTAATTCTACATGCGTCAAAGCTTAAGTAAACCCACAGTGTACTTATCTGATGTGTGAGCAGCAACAAAGAAGGAAGGTGGCTGCTTGCTTGGGACTTATCTATTTATTTGAATGTTGATAAAGTTCTAATTCTTACAGGTTATTGTTCTAGTTGTTGCTGCTGTGTGTGTGGCAATAAAGAGGTAAATTCATAATATTGGCCTTAGTGTCTTGCCATAAAATCACAATTCTTGTCAGGGTGAACCAAAAAGTCACAAAATAAACGTGTGCTCAACCCTCTGGTAGCTTGGCACAAATGCAGTCAGGCTTAACTTAGAGGAAATGTGTACAGTATTTATGCAGCACTCAAACAGTAATAAAGTAAAAGCACAATACAAGAAAAATCGTAAACCAATTTAGAAAAATTGAGTACGCTTCATTAAATAAAAGGACACAAAAATTACAAAAATTCAATAGGTGGAACCTGGAGATATGAGTTTTCAAGTGTTAGGTAAAAATAGCACCAAGAGTCTCAAAGCGCCCATTGTGGGTATCTGGTGACTTTGGAACTGGAACAAAGTCACAAGTTCAGGCTGACCGCGATGGAGCCTGGGCTGGATACAGGACCTAAATTGCCCCGCTGGAAGTTTTACCTTTTGAATTTGGTGTTGGATCTGCGCAGTGCTGCTCTGCGTCGCTCTGAATTGCTTGGCATGGATCCAGTGAAGCCTTCAGTTAGGGCTTCTGCAGCTCTGTGGGGCTCTGCATTGGTTCTGGTGAAGCTTTCAGTTGGGAGCTACGTAGCACATGTCTACAAGGCTCTATGTGCCTCGGCATTGGATCTGGTGAAGCCTTTGGTTAGGAGTTACGCTGCTCCATAGGGCTCTGCATCACTTTGTGTGTCTGATCCAGCAAAACCTTCAGTTTGGCAGGGAAACTTGTTTAATCCCTGTAGTTTACATAAAAGGTAAGCCAGCTGACCCTTGGAGTCACTTCTGGGGTCCTGTGTTCAAGGCAAGCAGGTCTAGTCTTCCTTCAGGTTTTAGACAGCAATGAGTACTTCTTCTGTGTTTTCAACGGTTCAGGTGTGTTCTGATTTCAGGCTCTGTGGATGCCACATTTATGCCCAGTGCCAGCCTCGGGGGGGGAGGCAACCCTCTAACTAACTAAAACTGGTTCTGGTCAGTACTCCCTTTTCTCTGGGTTTGGCTCCAGACTGGCTAACAAAAGCAGGGCCTTGTGTCAGGTAATTTTGAGTAGGCCAGCTGGTCCCTTTGATGTGTAATCAGGGCAGCCTCCCCAGCCATCATTTCAGGAAGATCCTCACATCTCTCCACCCATGACTTAGATCCACCGTCTGTGAGGAATACACATCAGACCACAGGAGAGCCATTAGCAGTCAGGCGACCCTCGACACTGGCAGAAAGGCACATTGGGCTTAGGCATGAAAATACCAACTTTCTAAAAGTGGCATTTTCAAAATAGTAATTTAAAATTCAACTTGACGTTTAGGTTGGATTTTAAATTCCAATTCCAACAAGTCCTTGAATCATTTTTCTAGCTAGTCCCAAACTGAGTTATGCATTATCAGGAGTTATAATGTAACCCAATGCTTTTTTATGGGAGATCCAGGCTTGTCACAGTGAAAAACGACTTTGGAGATGTTTCACTGCCAGGACATTTAAGACATTAAATATATATGTCCTACTATTTAAATACCTCCTAAGACAGGCATTAAGGGCCTGTCTTAGGAGGGGTCTAATAGGTATTAAAAAGGAAGGTTGAGATCTGGAAAAAGGTTTATTTTGCCAGGTTGAAATGGTAGTTTACAACTGCACACAGGCCTGCATACATATTTTACAGTACTACTTTACTGGGTGGCACAATGAGTGCTGCAGCTGACTTGTATTATTAATTTACAGGCCCTAGGTACACATAGTACCATATACTAGAGACTTATAAGTAGATTATATGTGCCTATTAGGCGCATACCAATTTTACCATGTTTAAAAGGGAGAGCACTAGCACTTTACCACTGGTTAGCAGGAGTCAAGTGCACAGGATTCTATGGCCAATTAGAACAGGTTCAGCTAAAGAAGGCAAACATTTTGGGTAATACCACATGAAAGATGGTTATTTACAACATAAGTGAAATGAATTTTCTGCTGTCTGTACAACTATACCTATTTCAAGACTAGTAACCCACTGGACGCAACACCACCACCAAATCAACACCAAGAGTAAAGTCCCTCATTTCTATGTGAGAGGAAGGACTAGGTAATAATATTGCTGATAGAAATTAAGAAAACCCCTCTCTCTGAATGGACAAGAAATTGTACATCCCTAAATAAAACAGTTTTTGAAAAATTAACAATTTAAAGTGGGTACAACAACAATAAATTTGTAGGATGCTAACAGGAATAAAATAAATACCATAGGAAAATATATACTTTAATTATTGGCGTTTTTAGAAGGAGTTAGAGGTAAAATAAAGTTACGATATGTTTACGTAACAGGGCAGGGCGCCCTGTTGATGTTAAAGTTTCGGACGTTGATGGGATTAGGATTATAGCGAGAGTCAGAGTTAGCTTTGAAAAGTGACGGTGAAATGTCATTACAGAATACATAGTTTAAAGTATATGCTTTGTTACAGATGGCTCTTTGCAGACGGTATCATCATTGAAAGCCTGATTCACAAAGGTAACTTACATTTGATACGTTTGAGTAACTTTACTATATTTGTCTATATAGAAAATCTCAGTTTAAATTTACACTAAAAGTGCAATTTACATGTATCCACCAAATTGAAGGTCCTAGAGGCTTTTCACAAACTTAATTTAGTTGTACTGTTTGTAGTACTAAAAACTTATATACAAAATGCATGGGGCTATCCACAAAGGTAATTCACAGTTCGGAGTAATTTGCATGTGTGATTTATTCTTACACTTTTCAGTAACTTTACTACTTTTCGCTATTCGCAAAATTTAAGTGTAAAGTTACTTAAAAGTGTAAGAGTAAATTAAAAGTGTAAATTACTCAAAAGTGCAAGTTACCTTTCTGTACAGCCCCATTCAGTTTGTGAATATCCCCAGGCCATTAAAATAAGTGGAGACATTAAAGTTACACTTTTGGAGTAAATTTACACTCAGGCTTTGTGGATAGCCAAAATTTGTAAACTTACTCAAAACTGTAAATTACTCAAAAGCGTAAGTTACCTTTGAGAATCAAGCCCATCTTCACTGTGTTGTGATATTCTCTGTAATCATATCTCCGTTTGAGATCACAAGCCTTTGCCAATCAATGTACGGCGATAAGGGCAAGGATAAACTTTTCACTACTGCTCACACAAGCCCTTCATTTTTTTAAAGAAAAGCTTGATTTAATATATAATCTATGAGAAATTAATTCATGGCTAAGTACCACATTCACATCAGCAGTCTGAAAAATGAATGCTTAATGTGACACTGTTTCTCCACCTGAAAAATGACCTGCTGATGGAGTTGGGTACCTGGTTCGTTTTGAGTGTAATATAAAGGTTAAACATGAAGATTGTGAAATCATAAATATTTCAAGCAGCCAAACGCTCCAGAGACCTTTACAGCTGTGGTTTAATCAACATCACATCCAATCTGTCTAATCTGTTCTGGGTAAACAGCTGTCCAATGCAGTTTTCAGCAGGGCCACTGGAAATATGCAATTTTGTGGCTGCGCCATTTTCCGCATAATTATGAATTTGATGCGTTCGCCACAAAAAATGTGTCTAGCTCAAACAGATCAATAGTTACTTGAAATGCAGCAACACGTGTTGCTGTCAGTGAAAGGCCCTCTGCAAAAGTTGACTGGCCATCTTTCTGTTGCTGATTGTTGTATTTTGAAGTCAGACTGGTACCAATGAAGTTTTTCCGATTTTCACTTCCTCCTACGTTCCCCTTTGAGTGTTTTTCCCTCTCTTGCTCTCGATCAAAATCTGATGATGAAAAATAAGTGCCAGTCCCCAAAAAGGAGTGCCGATGGTCCTCACCGGAAATCACCAATTCAAATTAAGTACAGCACATACCCTCATCTCTTGAACTGTCCCCTGCATTGCTAGCCCCACTCTCTCCTGGCATTAATGGTTTCTGAGCTCTGCCTCCTTGGGCACTCTTCTCAGGGCTCCAGATTCTTCCAGTGCCACCACCATGTCCCTGTTGGCTTCTCTGGCCCCATCACATAAAGGATGCACTTCTCAGCTGATCCCCAGCTGAGGGATGTTCTACCCCTCATGGGCATTACATCCTGTGGCTGGAAAAAAAAGCCCAGTTCTTTGGCCACTAACAAAGATCCTTTGCAAAGTCTGGTGAAGTCGGAAAACCTATTCGAAACTTCACCCAGGTAAAGAGTTTCACATTACTCTACTTCTTTGGAAAAGTTTATCCCTTTGATTGCGCCTAAATAAAGCCAATGGCAACTACAGGTGAACATGAAGGGTTTTTGAAAATATAATTGATAACTGTCCATGGGGTGCGGTCCCAGAAAGACCAGAGGATACTGGGATTCAGCTGCAGAACCAGAGTCTTTTACCCGTATCATCTGGGACCACACTTCTGTTGAAGCATAAGCTGAGACGCAGGTGCATCCACGTAGCACTTTACCCTGAAAATAAACAGAGCAGTACAAGGCTTCTTAAGTGGGGTGGTATGAGCTAGAACTTAGGAAAGACAGTATTAATATTCAAAAGATGCTTTGGATTTGGAAAAGAAAATACTAAATATAAATAATACATATGTACACCACAAACCAATCGGCCCCCCTTCCTTTGAGGACACAGAGTAGAGCGACTCAGTCAACGTTTTAGGCAGGGAGGCTCTGTGATGATAATGTGATAAGGAAAAGAGATTGTGCTTTCACAAAAGTTTCCCCTACCTGGCCGAAGCCCCATGCTGTGGAAGTCTGAATCCCAATAATTCACTGAACCCCAATAATTTAGACACCCCAAATATTTACCTCTGATGGTTCAACTCCTCTTCTTTTGATCTAGAGGCAAGAGTCACCACTCTCCACAACACAAACCCACTAAATTAGCAGAGTAAAATCAAGTAGTAACTGGGACCACTCAATATCTTTGCAGTTCCAGATAAAGAAAATAATTTAAAAGATTTATTACAGAAATCTTAATATAAGTGTAACAGAGAAATGCAATAAATGCCATGAAGGCTCAGACACAAAACACAAAATCAGGAATCATTAATCTTTAAGTCCTAATTAAGCAGAACTCTCCATCAATATCTAAGTGTCAAGCTCATGAAGAGAATTGACAGCATCGTAATGGGAGAAGAAAAGTCTCAAAACAAACTGACAGTGTCTCGGGAGGAAAAATAAGAAGTCATCTCGAACTTCTTAAACCAGGGGTTTTAATACACATTTTACCCATAAAACAACAAGCAAAACTGCAGATTCTGCATGACATGATCATCATTAGCAAAGTCAGAATTGGGGCAGGACTCTGCCCCAACCAAATGCACAGCTGAGGTCGCCCATAGGCAGTCATCTCTTTCAACAAATTTCTCCATATATTCCAACTTTATCCATATTTTTCGACACTGTAACTAAACTTATTATCAACATAGTTTCTCTCGCCACACGCGGAGTGGTGCTTGCCAATTTTCACAATTTCTGATGATTATGCTGGGCCATCCGAACCTCTAGCAAAAACCACGAATGTTGCAAATTCGTCTGAGGCAGTGTTATTTATTTAAAAAACCCAATGCATTTCGGGCAACTGGGTGCCCTTCGTCAGGGGTCACTACAATGACAAGTAAAAAAAAAATATTACCATATTGCACCTCTCATTGCATCAATATACATACTTTAATATACAGTTGATTCACATGCTCAACTTAATTTAACATGCTTAATGCGAATGCTTACAACAGAATATATCCGAAAACTGAAAGCTGACGGGATTCTGACCCTTTCTCCCATAATATTGTTTCTCTCACCCACGCAACTCCTAAACCCAACCATCTGCTTTCTTTTATTGACGTGTCACCGTTCGACTTTGCATGCGTACACCATATATTAATTCATTCTCCTACACCCGCCTATCCCCCTGGACTGTAACCTACATGCCCCTTCATTCTCACAGTATCTCATTCCCCCCCACCCCCATTTGTAATCCCCAACTTCATGCGCTCCCGCCTCAATATACTTACATCCACCCGCTATCAACCACCTATCCAACCACACTCACAACTTATCACACACAGTCTTATAACATACTCGCTTTCCACATTTTTCAAACCTCTTTCACACATCATCAACGAACCCATACCTTTCTACCATCTATCGTAACTCATACAATCATTCACACCAGACTATACATTGCCATTACTTAAATCTTAACTCTACTGTCACACCACTCCTTACCTGCCGAAACCGTTACCACGCAAACATCCTCAGTACTCCTCCCCCATCTGGTGATACCCCCCCTTTTTTTATCACACAGTTTAGTTACAGTGTCGAAAAATATGGATAAAGTTGGAATATATGGAGAAATTTGTTGAAAGAGATGACTGCCTATGGGCGACCTCAGCTGTGCATTTGGTTGGGGCAGAGTCCTGCCCCAATTCTGACTTTGTTATTCATCCGGTGCCGTTCGGGCATGGCACCATACCAAATAGCACACATTCAGTTGTAAAAATGGATAAATTCTGAAAATGAATACAAAAGGAGTGCATCCCTACCCTCGTGAATTCATGATCATCATTAGCTCACATTGGACAAATCAAAAGCACGATTGTATTTCTAAATTCGAACCCATTTCTAAAGTGGGAGAGTTCTTTGGCTTGCTTCCTCAGCAACAGCAGTCCAGATATGTAAAATACAATATGAAACATTCTCAGACAAATTCTAATACATCCGCGTTCTTCTGCAGGCCTACACTGTAACTTCAAGCGGAAGTCCTTCAAAATGTTACATCATGAAACAATGGAAAGCTTAATTCACAATAGAGGCTCTCTAAGGAAAGATACCATCTACATCATGGTACACAGTGGTCCGTGGAAACTGTTCAGAGAAAAGACTTGCAGTGGGACACAGATTGGGAGGAAGAATGAGCAGGATGAGCAAAACACTAGAAACCTGCATCCTTATTAATAAAATGGTGTCTCACACGAAAATGTTGCATAATGATACTTTATTAATAATCACCCTTCTACACATCATAATTAGGGCTCCCGGTTTTATGGTATTTATTTTTTTGCCATTTCCGTCTGTATTTATCCATATTTATTTTTTGGGCATTTTTTCTGTATTTATCCACATTTATTTTTGCCACAAGCAAAAGACGGCGCTACAGCTAGTATTTTTCCACATTTATTTATATTGACAATGCACACATGCGCTCACTGAAAATAGCGATTTGTTGTGGCTTTAGCAGTGCTTTAAATGGTCCGGTACTGAGTAATTTGAAAAGGAGAGTACCTGTACTTCTCAGTTCTGCTTTAAAAACACTTTAGGATAGAGTAGAAGCACTTATCAGGAGCAAACATGTGCCAGCGCTTCTGTATTTCCATCTAAAGCCAGCTAGAAATCTGCCTTCAAGTGTCTATGGTTTTCACACAGAAAGTACGTATGGTTACCTATATTGGTGGTGGTGTGTGTGTGTGTGTAGATAGACAGACAGATAGATCCCAAGCTACACGCCACGTCCTTTTGATACATATTATATATATATACGTAACAATTAAGGACGTGGCATGTAGCTTGGGAGCTCTCTGCTGCCAAAAGCTGTTTTCAATACCCCGGGAGGGGAGCGTCGGCTCCTTCTCTGCTAATACGTAACACCAGGAGCCTCAAACAGGCCAAGAAAAAGCCGGTAAACAGACAGTAACAGAGACGAAAAGATCGCACACCCCAGCCTCCGTTCTGGGATGAAATCTCCCAATCAGGGCCTCAGGGCATGCCGATTGCCACGGGGGAAAATATTCATTTTTCTCCTGCTGCAGCACTGTGAATTGAAGTGCTTAAAACGTGCACTGTATGGGGCCTGGGACAGGAGGAGTCAGGGGCGTTGGGGGAGGCTACGGCATGGGGTGAAAGAACAATAAAGCCTCGTTAATGAGTAAATGGTCTTCAAAAGACCTGTGAAGTACTCGGGTGCGGCTGTGTGTGTGCCCGGGAAGGAATTTCCAGCAGCAGGAAGGGGGCGTGGCGAGATAACTCTGGATTCGAGCACGTCAGCGCGGCAAAATTTTCTAGTATTTTGCCGTTTTTACATATAAATACAGACAAAGGAAAAATTGTTTTCCGTCTGTATTTATATGTAAAAATCCGTTTAAACGGAAAACCGGGAGCCCTAATCATAATCTAATAATTTCAAGTGCAACATCATTAATTCATAAATTAGGACTATATGCATCCTAGAAACCAGTAATTCGACCAAATTATTTATCACCCAAATTACATATCATAAAAAGTTTTTACAGTGACACCCTGCGGCTTGGACCTTGGAACGATCCTCACTACGTTCTCAGGCCCAGCTCGACCCATCCGAACAGACAAAAGAGTTCACGGCAGTATTTACCACTAATCCTTGAGAGGAGCTGGCTTGGGTCAGGGGAAATGAATTGGAGTCCAGATGGGGGGCTACAGGTGTCCTCCAGCGCCCATGCATTGAAATCACAGGGGGCACGGAGGTGAAATAAAAAATGGTAAATATTTTGGAAACCACCAAGCATGGTGAGGATATTTTAATGGCACAAGCTTCACAAACTTATTACTGTGAAGCCGGCAAAAAAGGTTGACTTCTTCCCATGTCAATGGCACCTGCAGAGTTGGGGGTACATGGTGAGGGTACACAAAAGGTCTCACAGAAAGTGGCAATTCAAAGACCGGTCTATCAGCAAATAGTTTCTGGGGCTCTCTTCTCAAAGGCATCAAATAATAACCCCATCAACCACCTCCAGGCCAGAAGGGAGGACCCAATAATAGCAAGATTTGTTGTTGGCAAACAGACTGGGGATCAGGAGAAGAGGTTGCTCACCATAGAGAACCTTGCAAGACTGATTTGTCCCATGTGACACAGGCAGTGATGGTGTTTGCTGGTTCGCCCTCCTTCATGCAAACCTCCTCGGTCACCAAGCAGATTTCTTATGCAGGGGTACCTGCAGCGCCCTCTTCCACAGCAAGATGAATCTCATTCCATCAAAGCAGTGCCAAACAGCACTATCAGCAGAATGCAGTACTCTTGACTCCATCGCAGTGTTCCCAGACTCACATGGCAGCTTATGAACTCCAGAGGTGGGCTAATCTGTGTTGATGCAGCTCATTAATCCCTTTTCATGTTGTGTTATGTGTATTTGTATAGAGCACAAATCACCTGTGTGGGTATCCTGGCACTGAAGCAGGACCTGCACAGAACGAGCCAGGGCTGGGTCTAGGTGCAGCGCAAACGCTTCAGTTTCGTGTAGAGCTCATCAGAGTGTACTCTTTTTTTCCAGGCATTCCACAGCTGTTCTTGTTGTGGTTGTAATCAAGGTGTTGTAAATGAAGATACTCTCTTGTAGGCAGGAAGTCAGTCATGTAGGTTATAATATATAAAGGTTTATTGAATAAGATAAGTCTTAGTTACAGGTTATAAGTAAGATGGTAAATGCTCCACCAAGAGCAGCATCCTTGCTGCTCAGCCCACTCTCTCCAATTGACATTCATCCCAACCAGGCACTCATCAGCATTCTATTTCATCACACTCACACTGGCTGAGCAGCAGGGAACTGGGAACTATGGAAAAGATGCATAGCAGCAACCACCGGTTACAACACCAGGTTTGGTCACAACATGAAGGGGAATTGGCAATCAAAGGTCTGAGTTGTGAGAATTTTTTAATTTTTCGCATGCACACTGGTATTGCCTCCTACCCCTGGTCGTGAGAATTACTGAACAATCAGCCCTGTGCAAAGTTCAAAGTTTATGGAACTCCTCCAAACATATCCTTCGTGTACTTTGCATGATCAGGACATGCCAAGAGTGTCTTCCACAGGAGCTCTGCCCTATGCTGGTTTTAGGCAGTTCTTGCCTTTAGGTTTATTAGTCTAAGACTGGTTCATCCACAACCTTAGCGGCACAGATGTAGCTAGAAGAAGGAATAGACCTGGATGTGCACAAACATGGTTCAGGAGGCTACATTTTCAAATGAAGGATGTGGCATTTCCTCCTAACAAACACAGAAAGGTTACCACAGTGACACTTCCATGGGAAGGGAAGGAAAGGTTCAAGGGCCTGATCCCATATAACAAAGAAGAGGAAATCCCACATCTACTCACTAGATGCTGGAGTCCAGCCACAGTTACCATCTATAGGGCAAAGTTCACTAATGGCCCTGGGCCTGCTCTCAGGTCAAACAAAATGCATGTATAGCCTCACCTAAGGCCTCTATATTGAGTTGCTATCCACAAAGTGGAATCCAAAGTGGATTCCTGCTTCCAGATGGTCAAGTGCACACGCACACTAACCCTACATTGCACGTGCACAGTGTACACTCATTCTTCATCCGTGTTCCACGTGTATGTGTTAAGTGACCCGTTATGTGACCCTAGCAGACCTTGTAACAGGAGAGGCCAGTAGGGATTTCTCCCCTAACGGTGACAGTTAAAAAGTTGGGTCCTTCCCCCATACATCAATGCTGCCACCTCAGCTGGTCTCAGTTGTCCCAGTAAGAGGACAGTAATCACTCTCCCCATGAAGGATGTGCTGTGTGTGCCCCACTTTACCTCAGTGCGCTTCTCTGTGAACTCATTGAATATACATGGGAGTCCATCAGTGAAAATGCATGATTGTCATGTTTACTGAGGCAAAAATCAAAGGGCCCTATTTACGAGAAACTAATGCAGCGCGGTGCCGCAAGTCATTTTGATGAGCCACGCTGAGTTAGTTTCAAAGCACAGGGATGCAACATATTTACCACAATATGTCGCATCTCTGTGCTTTTCCCTGTGCTGGCGCACAAACCGCTGCCATGAGCCGATGCAGGCACCCTTGGTGCAAGGATGCCTGCGTCGTGGGGAGATTGCTATTGTGCAGGAAGGGGCACCTTCCTGCACAAAAACAATCAATTGAGGTGATTTCCTCTTCCAATGTGTGCTGTAGAATGCAGCACACATTGAAAGAGGAAAAAAACTAGGAGAAATGAAAACATTTCTCCTTGTTGCGCCTCGCTATGCGACCCCTGGGGTGGCATAGCATTCTGACGCATTTCCAGTTTTACGATTGCTCGTAAATCTGGAAATGCATCAGTGGACATGGGTGTTGCGTGGGAACACCCACACCAACACCCATGTAACGCCCCTAAGATGCACAGTGTTGCATAAAAAGGGGCAATATTTACTCGCACACGTAAAGCCACGCAGGGTGGCTTTACCTGCGCTTGTAAATATCACGCAGCAGATTGCACCGCCGGTGCGTCACGCAATGTGTCGCACCAGCGGCACAAAGGGCTTGTAAACAAGCCCCAAAATGCTTTACCAGAGGTGTAACATCTGCTGGGTCCAAAGGCATGCAGGAAACATTTCCATCCAAATAAACTGTATGTCTGAAACACCTGTGGGGCTGGTGCAAAGATACTGGCAAGAATTCCTGATAGGCTTATACCTTTAAAAGAGCATTATGGCTCAGGCAGAATCTGTCATGTGTCAAGTATGCCTGAAACATGAAAACCTCATCGGAGCAACCAGAGAGCTTTAGGTTTGCCCATTCCCCTTTCTCCCTGCAAGAGTTGCAGTTTGTCCCTCTAAGGCCTGGTTCAGTTTTTTTTGCCAGACTGTTACTCCACATAAATGTGACATATACCCCGTCCATCTTATTGCAAATACATTAGGATATAATGTACTTGCAATAAGGCAGAAGAGATATCTGTCACTTTTGTGATGGAGTAACCTGTCCTTTACACTCTAAATCAGGCCCTAAGATGTCAACCAAGTCTACCTGACCAAAAACATCTAAGCCGAGATCTTTTGGGCGGTAAACACCAAATCTGTCCCTTCTTCTACATACTGCTCTATGCCCAGAAGTGCAGTTGCCATTACAGATTGGTCAGGTACGATAAGAACCGTTGGCAAACAGCACAGAGGAAGGGAATTTCACTCAAAGAGAAGCACACCAAAGACCCAGGCGGAACTGACCCGCTCCGCTCAATCTTATCTCCTGCCCAGCAGGCAAATAATCTAATCCTGGTTTCTTTCGCGGTGCTTTGGCCTTGCGCCCTGTTTCAGCCACCCACGAGGCCGGAATGCAGAACATTAAATATTACAAGCACAATGATTCATAGGGAAGCCCGGCATCATCCTGTGCTTTGCAAAATCTAAAAATGTGCTCTGGAATGTATACATGTTGAATCAGATATGTCTGCAATACTAAGCGTGAAAATCCCATTGATTTTGTGATTGAAGGATGTATGTGTGCCCTGTTGCTCCTCTTCCATTTCTGAGGCACTCGTGATATCCACAGACCTTCGTGTCCTCCTTCTCTGTATCAGGAAAACTGTTTGAAATACCAATCTTTCAGAAAACCCTCGTTCTACCATCAGCCGAAACCAGTCTTCTTACTCACCCTCTGACAGGCTCAGAGTTGTTGGACCATGTTTTCCTGTTAAAGATACTCCTTCTTACTGCCACGTTTGGCGATTGTCTTCTCGGGGACATATGTTGGCGGCGCCAGCGGGATAGTCCTAAGTGACGTGGAATAATCCAAGATGGCGCCTGTCTCGTGGGATTTAGCCTCCCGATATCAGAGCTGTGCCAGCACGCGGGATGGTGTGAGCACAATGCGCTAGACTGGCATATCCCTTTGTGCAGACCCAAGAGACCGCCGCAGCACTAGACTAGCCCTTTCCAGTCTTATCTTATATAAAGGTTTTTGTTCCAAGTCGATCCCACACTTCACCCATGTAGTTCTTAGCTCTTAAGTCTCCCTTTTGAAATGTGCTCGTTTGTCTGAGAGTGTAGTTGGTTACATCCACTGTCTCCATCCTACCAACACCGATCTTTGTGCAGTCTGACTGAGCTCCAGTCAGCATTTAGCTGCCAGTACCTTCGACCATAATGAAGAGTCAAGCTTAAAAAAATATTCCTAACTTAGAGATAACTTGTAGCAAAAATAATTGCCATAAGCGGTCATCATTTTTTAAAATTAATTTTGAGATTTTATAAACCACTGTGCTGCTAAACAAGGCTTCAAGGTGCTGAACTAAAATACAGTAACCTAGCAACGAGTAGGAGGTCAAAGTTTAATATAATACCCAAAGAACGAGTTTTCAGCTTGCAGAAGGTGCACAGAAAATCAGGTGGATCTTTAGATGCAAGGGTCAGTAAAAAAGCAGTGTTGTAGGATTTCAAGTGGGAGAGGAAGAAGATTCGGCATGAAAAAAGATCTAATGCCCATAATCGTATCACAATACCTTTATATATGCTCTCTGGAAACCAGGCCAATGTCTTCAAGCCTTCCTGTCCTTGGAGACAACACAACATGTATTTGATGTAGATTGATAAGCAGTAGTCAGCTACTACCTACTGGCAAAAACACCTACCACTAGGCGCAACCATGCAATGGCAATGCTGTCCTTTAAAAAGGGCATTCTCAAGTTTCAGTACACCATACAGCTAAATATGGAAATGCGCACGGAGCAGTCATCAATGCATATCCTCGAGTTCTTAATGTTGGCCAAGATGAAGAGTCCAGTGGAGAAGGCATTAGGAGCTGGCCGATCTTAATTGGCTCTAGTTTGAGTCTGGCTAAAAGGAGTATGAGCTTGAGGCAAGAGAAGGAAGGACCAATCATTTGTAGGGCTCCACTACATTAGAGACCTTATTAGTGGACTTGTGAGGCAGAATTTTTTTGTAAATACCCTTTAGTGCCTGTTGTTACTTATATGAATGCATAATGTGTGGGTTAAAAACAGGCCTCATAAATCGAGATGCAGGGTGGCCAGTCTGGTGCTACCCAGTGTAAGAGGTCTGTTCGAGGGACATTGGTTCATGAAAAGAGGTGTCCCAGGAGCCTACATTAACCTGACCAACGACACGTACACCTTGGCAGATTTCACTGGAAGGACTGCGCGTATGTCCTGGTATTATTGGCTATGTAGCGGTTCACACTCTAGGAGGGGTCTGCATGATGTGGGATCAGCTGCATGCAACAAATGTCAGTACAACACAGGTCCAAGAGGGTCAGATCAATGGTGGATTTTCGGGATAGCCACCAACAGCGGGAATTAGTTTCAATTGTAATTGATATTTGTAAATTTATATTTTGTGGCTATCCTAAAGATCGAGCCTAGAAAAAGCCCACTGAGCCTGACTTGGATAGCCCTGGTGCTGTGGGAATCCCTTCTAAAATGTGGTCCTGGTCAACTGGCACATTTTATCCATGCTACAGATTGTTAGTAAGGCTGGAGCAGGTCTAAGGCAAGGGGAGTCATTCCTTGTCAACTTGGAGGCAGCCCGAATGTAATGCAGGGTTTGATGAGATTAAACCATCCCTACAGAGACAAAGGTGTAATCCCCATGGTTCTAACTGTGAAACAGTTGAAACCTGGTAAAATCAGACATGAAATTATCTTCCTATTCTGCACAAGCAGAACTGTTGACTCCTCCCCCCACCCCCACCAGGTTCTTTGGAGCAGTCTCAGGTGTGTTTTAAACGATTAACAAATTAAGCCAACAGAATGGTTCTGTGTCTTCAACCTGCTTTCCAGCCATAACCCAACACAACTATCCATGTTGCTGTGCTTTTACAGACACACTGTGAAGGGTTGGGAGCAATACAGAGTGCGGGTGGGGGTATTTGAGGGCTGAAACTGTATAAGAGGGAGAGAGCTAGCCTCACATGCACTCTCGTGGAGGGCTGAATGAAAACCAAAAAAAGTAGTTCCTTAAATGTGAGAAGTGGAAGGATATACGTTAGACAAGCAAAAGGATTGTAAAGAGCCTATGCTCCAGGGGAGGGAAAAAACAAGAAGAGGAAGGTAAGACATTGAAAAAGAAACAAGCAAATGACAGTGAAAATAAACAGAACCAATAGTAAGCAATAGGTGGGGGCGTAAGCCTACTGTAAGCTCACCAACAGCTCAGTGGCATATCTAGAGCTTTTGCCACCCTGGGCAGTCCCTGAGTTTGCTGCCCAGTGGTGGTCAGTGCAGTTAAGAACGGGGAGGAGGTGACAGACGACGAGGGAGAATAAAAGTTTAAAACAGAAAACTCACCTTGTGCTCACTGCCGCCCCCAAAAAAGTGCTGCCCGAGGCAGACCCTACCCCACCCCCTCCAGCTACGCCACTTCAACAGCAGCACAGTCTGCTAGACTTCACCTAAAAATGAGAGACAAATTATAGTTCGAGGAAGGAAAGGATACTCCTAACAACCAGTGTGTGCCACCATCCAACTCATAGGCCACGTTTTCTGGATGAGCATAGCTGCATGACTACAATTTACCTGGTATAGCTGCATATTTGGGCTCTTTCGTAGCAAGTATTGACCAAGGCAGCTTGTTACAAGAACTCAAATCTTTGGAAAGATATGAAAATTATTTCAAATGTTGAGGGATAAAGATAAAACAAGAATAATTTTATATATCTGTAAGGTATTGTTTCTTATTTTATTGCAAAATTAATGGACTGCGTTTATGTGCAACAGGCCTCAAACCTTGGAGAGTTAATTGAAATATACAACTCTGTTCCCCGATCACACCTCTGTGAGGAGCCCGAGTCCAAACGTTGGGGTCTGTACGCCCTTACACATCTCACCTTATCTCCTCTTTGTACATTTGTGACTGGGACAGAAAATAGGCCCAGACACTAAAATAAAATGTTCCCCCTATCAGTGAATAAGATAGCTAAAAAAGTGGTCCATGTTTGCAAGCTGAGGCAGTTTTGAACTTGTGAAGACACCCTGGATAAGTGTTTTGCAAGGTATGGAAGACTGTATGGATTTGAGCTTTTTTCATGCAATGTTTGTTTTAATATCAGAGAAATCAACAGTAAAAACCGGCAAACATAAAATGCACACAAACAGCCAAAAACCCAACCCACACACGCAGACTTTTCAGACCAGCACTGCCTGATCGCCCGATGGGCCAGTCCCACCCTGTATTGTGGCCGCAAAACCTGCCAGTGCTTGGGGCATCCTCTGTGGGAAATAAAGGATAATGGAGTGACCGAGGTGAGAACATTTTCTCCTAACTGAAACATTAAGGAGGTGTCCACTTCTCAGACCAACAGCTCAACAGAACTGCCATAACAATAATTTAGCACTTTAGTCAGCACCAGCAGTGCTGGTAGACCATGTTGATAGTCTGAGTATTTGAGGTCGGAAACTTTGTAAAGTGTTTTTTAAACAACTCATAATTCACAAACTTGAATAAGGTTGAAAAAAGCAGTGATGAATTTAACAAAGGTGGGTTTTGTTGCAGAAAATAAACCCCAAAACTTAAATTTTGTCGGAAGATTCCCCTGCAAGCTCATTCATGGCAAATGTATGCAAAAGTGACACATTTTGCAATTTCTCCAAGTTGTGAGGTTTGTCCATCTTACAAAACTTTGGTGGTGCAGTTTAAATGTTACATGCCCCAAGTAGTTGCCACTGCTGATGAACCTGGAAGCCCTCTTGCTTTGCTCAGTCGCTCCTATTCCTTTTCTGATCCTTTTGCACGCTTTAATTTATCATGGTCATTCAAGGAGGGATGCAAATATGCAGGGGATTTCCTAAGAGCTCAGAATTTACCAGAAGTTTGCAAGATCTGTAGGAAATTAAGAAATCTGTGCTTTCCGCAGAGTAATCAGTAATAGATTCGGAATGTCTCTCGTGAAACCCCAAAGGTGGAACACAGCATATTTGTGAACATGGAATCATTTTGTAGCTTTGCTTATTTTCAGTGCTTTGGCCTAACTGCCATTTCACATCTGGTTCTGGTTGTAATTACTGATATTCGATTATCGATAAATTTGGGATTAGTAAGGATCCACATTATAAAATGAGCCCCCATAAAATTCTAACATAGTAAACCTATGCATAAGGATCCAGATTTGCACGAAAGTAGTAAATCTGCACGTGTGGTAATGCTCCTATGACCAGGCACCGATTTACTACTTTTGGGAATTCCAGTAGCGGCTCCTGGAGGGAGTGCTGCGGGGCGGTGTGGCAATGCAAATGCCAAATGCAATGCAGCGCTCGCAACGAAATTCGTTTTATTTATTTATTTGTTTACTTACCTCCGTTCGGCCGTATGCCGTAGTTTACTACCCAAAACCAAAGGGGATGATGGACGGAGTGTTGAACATTGCAAGCACTCACCCACAGTCAACTGATCTGGGTTTAATCCATCATCATTCTTTAGCTCACTCCGCCACCCCAGTTCAGACATGGCCATATGCAAATCAGTCTGACCCTGTGCCTCATGGGAACAGTCCAGCCCGAACTGCCAAGCCATGTCTTCCCTGGACCGGAAACAAGCACCCTGGGACCGGTTTCTGGCTTACAGCCATCATCAGCCAGGCTATCTTGAATCCAGTGGCAAAGTGAGCAAGGGACCCACGTCTGGGCATACCCTGCCAACTTAGGGCGAACATAGCAAAACCAAAGGGGATGATGGACGGAGTGTTGAACATTGCAAGCACTCACCCCCAGTCAACTGATCTGGGTTTAATCCATCATCATTCTTTAGCTCACTCCGCCACCCCAGTTCAGACATGGCCAAACGCTCCGTCCATCGTCCCCTTTGGTATCGCTTTGTTCGCCCTAAGTTGGCAGGGTATGCCCAGACGTGGGACCCTTGCTCACTTTGCCACTGGATTCAAGCTAGCCTGGCTGATGACGGCTGAATAGCCAAAAACCGGTCCCAGGATGCTTGTTTCCGGTCCAGGGAAGACATGGCTTGGCAGTTCGGGCTGGACTGTTCCCATGAGGCACAGGGTCAGACTGATTTGCATATGGCCATGTCTGAACTGGGGTGGTGGAGTGAGCTAAAGAATGATGATGGATTAAACCCAGATCAGTTGACTGGGGGTGAGTGTTTGATTAGCTCAAACGCTCCATCCATCGTCCCCTTTGGTATCGCTTTGTTCGCCCTAAGTTGGCAGGGTATGCCCAGACGTGGGTCCCTTGCTCACTTTGCCACTGGATTCAAGCTAGCCTGGCTGATGACGGCTGAATAGCCAGAAACCGGTCCCAGGATGCTTGTTTCCGGTCCAGGGAAGACATGGCTTGGCAGTTCGGGCTGGACTGTTCCCATGAGGCACAGGGTCAGACTGATTTGCATATGGCCATGTCTGAACTGGGCTGGTGGAGTGAGCTAAAGAATGATGATGGATTAAACCCAGATCAGTTGACTGGGGGTGAGTGTTTGATTATCTCAAACGCTCCGTCCATCGTCCCCTTTGGTATCGCGTAGTTTACTACCCCCCACCCTGCTCCTCCCCCGCCCCGCCCCACCGCCCCGCAGCACTCCCTCCAGGAGCCGCTACTGGGGAATTCACAAACACTTCCAAAAGTACGCCTAGTATTCTGCATCAGGCACCAGTTTCCAGACATACTGCTGAGAATGTCACATGACAGGTCCCCGGGCTTCCATTTGTACAGCGTGAAACTGTAGATTTTGTACATCTCCACCCACGGGAAATACAGCCCAATGTGGAGTAGCAGATCCTATTTCTTTTCTTTTTTTTCACCATGAAGAAACAGTTCCACTCCTGATAATCCCCCCACACACTGTACTCCCTTCAACTTTGGAATTGACCCTTTCTCACTCCGGAAGGGGCGTTACTAAAACCCTTCACTGCATTATAATTAGGGCTCCCGATTTTATGGTACTTATTTTTTTCACTTTTTCGTCTGTATTTATCCATATTATTGTTTTGCTAATTTTATCTGTATTTTATCCATAGTTATTTTGGGTTTTGTGAAAAGAAGAAAGTTGAAACTAGTATATTTCCACATTTATTTAATTGATAAATGTGCACTCATGCTTGAACGCCTGAGAGGTTTCAATGATATGAAAAGCCACCGATGATAAATCAATGCACTTATATGAAAACATACAATTTCAGTATCAACCTTGTGCATATCTACTGCTATTTAAGCCTCTTTACTAAAATTCCATTCTTTCTTAACCCACTTGCCTGTCAATCCGCACAGCTATTGGCTTGGCAGCCATGAGTGACAGCATTTAGAATCACTCAAAAAACAACCCAAGCTGCGTCTTTATCCACAATTAAAAATAAATATAGATAGGAAAAAAATGGGTTTCTGTCTTTATTTATCTGTCAAAATTAGTAAAAACGGAAAACAGGGGGCCCTAATTATAATTCCCACTATTTCCAGAGTAGGTAAGGGTCGGATAAGAGCCTGTGCATGCTCACAAACTGACTGGCTTGTGGGCATACACAAACCAAACTCCCATCTTTTGTGTGCCGTTGCGTTTATTACTGAAGATTTCTCTCCACTAGTAGCAGCAAAGAAATCCGCGCTAGTGATATTATTTACATCCTTCAGGAATCTTCATTGAATTCCTGACAGGCGTAAAAGGAGTCATTTTCCTCTGTAAGCGTACATTTAGGGCTGCAAATTACTCTGTGAATTTGGGCCACGGTGTGAGGTGGATTGTTCTGTCAGGAGAATGAAAACATCCCAAGAGGCTAATGTCTTTAAGAGAGGACACTGTTGTGGCAGGGCCAATCACACACATATCCCGGATTTTTTTTTATCATCGAACATAATTTTAATTCAATGCTCCAAAATGTTTTTCCTGCGATACCCACCAATGACAAAAGTTATGTGTATGTTTAACAGTTTGTAAAAAACTCAAGAGCCTTCTGAAAATAGAGCAATACATGTCCTGCGAAAAAAGGCACACTTTTACCGTCTTCACCTTTGTCAAAATGTGCAGTATAGAAAGATGTAACTTGTAGCATGTACAGCCTTTTTTTTGTCTTTACACATACATTTACTAACTTACCATTTATGTATTTTTTTTTGTAAAAGCAGCTCAAGACCCATGTGCTTTATCTCTTGATTTTCAGATGGTTAGCATGTTTTTTATACAAAAAACTGAGCTGTTGGAACAACATCTCCTTGTTGATATCTAAATCAAGGCTGACTTTAGCGTTGGTGGCACCCAGTGGGACAATTGTATTTGGCACCCCCCTCCCTCCCCCAAATGACCTTCCTCTCCACGGATTCCCTCCCTACCACCCTCCACCAGTGCCCCTCATCTCTCCATAGCCCTGCTCTCACATACATTCCATTTGTTTTAAAGTGCTGGTTCGATGATTGTTTTGACTAATAAGAATGTATTTCTACCCAAACGAATCCTTTTCAGCAACCTTAGGAATAGATAATGGAAGGCTGGGGAAAAAACACATACGTTCCTAACCTATGCTAGGCAGTTTGCATGCAGCTCTTTGATGACAGTTCGTAAGTCACTGTTGTATATTAGGATTGTAACTTATGAACTGCAAATAACAAAAGGATCTGTGACAAAAGCAGCAACCCACAGAGCTATCCACATAAAATACAGGTCTGTGATCTGCAGGGTAGGCCTTCTTTCTCCACTACTTTATGATGAGTCAAACTGCCCCTAGACAATGCTCCAATCTCTCCCCAGTATATGCTTTAATCACCAGAGTTATCTTGATGTTTTTAAGGTTGTCTAGAAATCTTCTGGATATACAAGAAACTCTGAAGCAGGTGCTTGTGAACCCATGAGTTATTTCTAAACACAGCGCCCCCCAAGGTCAGCGCTAAGTGTGGCTGCCTCGGTGGCATCCCCTTAAAGCCAGCCCTGATCTAAATAACAGGCTTTTAATATATCAAGAGCGCCTTGAATGTTTTTTAGGTTTTGTGTAGCGCTTGACAGCTGAGTTGCTTGGAGGCAGTTGCAGAGCTGAGATTTTCAAAAATCATGATAGTGGCAATTTGGATTTTAAAACAGAAGGGCTTTCATTTTTTTTTTTAAAGTGTAGTGAGGCTGTGGGCGTGCGTATGTGCTGTGGTGGGTTGACCACATGCAAGGACCAACCACAGATAAGAGGACGCCTCCTCAGGTCTTGCATTAGGGTTTTGGCCTTTACGTCTTTTTGGGGCTCTTTAGTGGCACCACTGCGGTATAAATCGGGGAACGCTCAGTGAAAAAAACAGGAGGAAGTAGGTGTATGTTTAATGAGTAGAAAGGGAATTTCTTCATGTTTCAGTGTCGAAGTTTGGCAGAAGTGAGTTGTAAAATGTGTTCTATTGTATGTGTGCTTGGATCACAGCCTCCGCATTAGGCAGCTGATGTTATCTCACCAAATACACTGCTTGCAGGATTTCACAATGCTAATTGAACAGGGTGCATGACAAATAACATCAGTAGGTGTATGTCTGTGCCTCTGATGTTGGGTGACTGCGTTCTCAAACATTACAGCTTTCATTATGAGTGGTCCGTTCTTTTCCCATTCCCGTGCACGCCGCTGTTTTCACAAGAATCGGAATTACAAGGTTTGTGGGCGTTTGCACACGCCTCACAGTTTTTCCCAGGTAGGTGAAACTGGGTGAATTTTACTGGGGGGAAATGTCCAGTAAATATCAGTACACGCGGATTTTGTTGCACAAAACTCATTTTAAAAGGCACAACTTATAGTAGGTGATAATTATCACATCTTTTAAATTTCGATCCCCTTGGTATCAGATTTTAAGAGGTGCTATAGCAATCGTCTTCCAGTCGGGCCGCTCATAATGAGGGCCATAGGGCTTTCTATATGCTGCCTTCGCCTCCCCACCCCACTTTCATAAGTGAGGCTTTGTTCTTTCACTTGCACCTCAGCAGTGACGAATTCAGGGGCAATTTTATCAAAGGGTTGCGTCGTTCTTGCGCCACACAAGGGGGCGCAATAGCGACGTAAGTCTTAAGTTTGATTTATCAAGGCAACTTGTTAAATCTAGAGTGATGCAATGCAGCGCAAATCGCTGCGTTGCGTTACTCTGCTCCAGGAAGGTATTACATGAGTGGAGCATGGGTGTTCCCATGCACCCACCCATTGATTTTGACGCATTCCCAGATTACCATTACTGGTAGACTGGGAATGAATCAAATGCTACGCCTCCCCTAGGTGTGGCGTAAAGAGGAGGAATATCTTTACTTCCTCTTTCTATATGTGCTGCCTTCTGCAGCACACATACAAAGAGGAATATGCCTCAGAGGACTGTTTTTGTGCAGGAAGGTATCACTTCAGGGGATTGTTTTTGTGCAGAAATGTATCCCTTCCTGCACAAAAACAATCCTGCTTACAATGCAGACACCCTTGCACCATAGTGCATAGTGCAAGGGTGCCTGTGCACCAGTGGCAGAAAATGACAGGAATGCTCCGCATATTTTTAAGTACGGTGCATTCCTGTGCTTTCCCTATCATGCAGCACAGCAAGACGACTTTCTGCGCTGTGCTGCGCTGCATGATTATTTGGTAAATATGCCCCTCAGTGACCAAAGCTTGCACAAGAAAATAATTGAAAGTAGCTAGTTAACTGAGTTGGTGGGTGGGTGCATGGGACGGAGTACAGCGGTTGCTGTGGACAGAAGCGAGAACTCCCACACTTCTTGACCACACACGTACTGAATTTTTATTCCCCAAATTAAGGTGGTATGCCATGTCACATGAATATGGATTATTAGTTGAAAAAATTTACAGTAAGCTCACGGAAACAACGTGAATGAAAGAACAAAAGTGTCAGTGGTTCACTGTGCTGGGATATTTGTTAGCAATCTTTTTTTACGGCAACTGTGCCGTCGCATTTAAAAATGGACATGAGGATGCATTTCGTGAAAAAATATCGCTCAGAATGCCGGTTTTGCATTTTGCATAATTATGTGTAACTTTTCCAAAATTTCTCATAATTACACATATGCAATTTACGCTAATTTCACACACCTCTCCTCCTAAAGTAGGCGATATCATGCAGTTTTTTTTCTCATTTAGCATGCATAATTCCTGTGAGAACTACAGGTTTTAAGTGTGCTATATGAGAGTGGGTGTATGGAAGAAAATTGGAATTTTTGCAATGTTTTTTATCATGAGATAACCATTTTCACCATCTGTTCACAAGCATAAATTAGCTTATGTTTTTATCTTGCAATGGTTCACTATCAAGTTTCAATCAGTCGTATTGAGAACGTTTTTAGTACAGCACATGTAGCACACTATCAGTTTCACAGCTACTATGTCACAGTTCTGCTCTAACTAACTCGGCTTTGGAAGAAATCTATGTGGTCAGTATAAGCGAAAGAAAAAAGAAAATGGCATAATCTACGTATAGCTCACTATTCAAAATCTATGCAAGATTATCCACATAGAAGAAAATGTATTCTCAGGGTTAGACTCCTTTCTAGGGAAAAAAATAATCGTAGTTGGATCCTTTGGAGTATATTTCCTGAGGCGCCTCAATTCACAATAAACAGTGTTCTTGCAGTTGGGGATCATATCAGAGCATCCATTTCGGATGACCGAAATACGATGTTCTGTGTAAAATGTTCTATATTGCTTGTTTTAGTGCAAGTTACTCTATAGCTCACCATCACACAACAATCACTGTGTACACGACCGTCCACATGTAAGTCCATCATGGTCTCATGCGCCAGGTCTGTAACTATGTGCCATGTTTTTGGGAGAAGTACTGCTGTTTTTGTGACTGTTGGGACGGAAAAGTCCTCTGCATGGCGAGAGACATGTACCACTACCTGGAGTGCCCAACTGTATTGTTGTCTTGATACCTAATGCTGATTTTTTGTCATAGGTGAACATGGATCATGCGTCTGCACCATGACATAGGCCTGTCTCACAGATTGTGGTTTTGATGGACCAGAAGGGACATCCAAAGACCTACCCTCATAGTGGTGGAAGGCTACCACCTTCACCAGGAGTTAAACAGTGCAAGCATGGTGGTGGCAGCATACCATGTAGTGATCAGTAGTAGTGAACAGGCCCTTTTTACCCTGTGTCACTGGAGTGAGGCCTACACGCTCACTCACCTTTTTTTAAATAAAAGTTCCACTGCTGTCTGTTTAACTCACCCCAGGCCTACATCAGGTTGATGTGGAAATGCAAGCGTGATGAAAACGTGCTGAGTGCATGTGGGCTCGCAAGGAATGCACTACACTTGAGGTGAAGTATGGCACAGTGTGCACATGGTAAATGTGTGTGTGCTGGCAGGGTGTGCTTTTAAAATAACACACTCTGATGCAGTACAGAGAGACTGCAGTACTGAACAGTGTGTGCAGACTGGGTGTGTGTGCTGCATGTGAGAATGCTGGTGGTAGCATAATACATGAGGACAGCAGCACTAGGCAGTGAGTGTGCTGCGAATGTTCCCTGAGTGTGGAAGTGCCTGGACTAGTACATAACAAGGAGGACCTTAGGGTCCATTTTGGGAAGCCCAAGCCTGCCTGGTGAAAACATGAGGAATAGATGAATCCCCCAGACAGAATTGTGTATTGCTGCATTCCTGTAAGCTGGGTGGGACAAGCACTGGATGAGGGGTGCCAGGCTCTCCTTGTGCATTTCAAAGGGCTCTTTGATTCAGTGACAGATCATAAAGAGAGGGGCCTGGACACATCTCAGGAAGAGGGAGATGTGGCTGATAAAAAAATCATAACGAGTAGGGCTGAGGGCTCAGGATTAACCTTTGATGCACACATCATTGTGGCTTACATACAGGTGTGAACTCTTGTCACTCCCATGACTCTTGTTGTGGGTTAATCAGCTTCGGAGTTCTGCCTGCTGTCACAGACATCCTTCAGGAGGAAGAAGAAAGGGTAGAGATGTCCATTTCAAAGAAGCATAATCCCAACATAAAACTTTAAGTGTCTAGACCCTAAATCCCACTTTTGTGTCTGGAAAAGAACTATAAGTAGGGAAGTCTGATACCCCAAACGTAGTCATCTGCTGAGCAGCCAGCCAGGCTGTGTGAGGAGGGGAAGCTCTGCAAGACTTCTGCCTGTGACCAGGACTAGGGGCTCCGCCTGCTAGTCTCCCTTTTGGGTGAGGTGGATATCACACTGGGAAGCCAAGATTACCTGCCCTGGAACCTGGAGCACTAGCGCCTGCCTGCTCGCCAATACTGGCATGCCATAATGAAGAGGAGTGCGTTGGAGGGAGAGAGGTCCAGAAGAGAGCCCCGGCGTGAGCACTCTCTGTACGAGGTGTGAGGAATCCAGCCTTGTGCCAATCCGGACACAGCCCGTCTGTTGGATCCATTGGCAACCCCATATGCCAGGAGGGGCTGCCGTGAACTGAGTTAGAGAAGAACGGTAGAAGAAACCCGCTCCATGCACCAATCGGGCAATTGCCTATGTCCCGAATTAACAGGGCGACCCCATATACCAGGAGGGGCCACCATTGCGTGGTTTAAAACTGTAGTGGGAGGAACCCATTCCTGCACTGATCAGGCCTTTGCCCGTGTGCTGAACTGGTTTGGCGACCCCATACATGTATTCACAAGGTGTACACAGTTCCTATATATTCTCAGAAAAAAGACAGCAAAGCCGCGGTTGAAAAAGACTAGGCAAGCAGATCGGCAGGATCTTATTGCTCAGAAGCAACAGCCCTCACACACCCAAATGGGTGTCATGCTTTTTTATTGGGCAGATCCTAGTTGGGCCAGCACTAATTGCAAAGGGGCTCTTTGCCGGATATCTTTTGGAAATAAGACACCGTGATGAAGTGTGTGTGGAGGTGCAATGTGTGTAGATTGGTGACTATGTGGTTTAAAAATGACTAGGAGAAACCCTTCAGGAGTTTAATGAACAGGTTCTCTAGTCATGAGTAAAAACAAGGAGTGGCTGTGATGGAGACAATGATCATGACCAGCTCACAAGGTGGTAAAAACACGGGTCAACATGTTTCTTGCCTTAGATAGTCACGGTTGATCTGGGCAATTCATCAGGACCATGTAAACTTAATTTACATATGGTTGGGATTGTAGATGTATAGTTTAAATAAAGTACCAAATCGCAACAAGTCACCTTTACAGTGTAGGATATTGCTTCTGAGCAATCAGATCCCCCCCGATCTGCTTGCCCAGCCTTTTCCGACTTCTGACTTTTCTCTCTTTTTTCTGAAACTATACAGAAACTGCATACCACTTGTGAGTACACATGCTTTTGAGGAGCATGTATGCTTGACCTTAGACGCACTCCCAGTCCCTCCTTGTTGTATTTTGGCGACCCCGTATGCCAGGAGGGGCCGCCGTGACTATCCATGTGAGGCAAGTGTGACTGGAATGTGCAGGCAGGAGAGGTGTCCCCGTATGACAGGATGGGTCGCCGGAGACGCTGAAGCCGAGAAGTTCGAGTCGTCACCCAGGACCGGGAAACTGTTGTGACCAAGGTGGAATTCATCCGCATTTTGTGGACTGCCCCCATGGAACCCCATTGGAGCAAAAAGACCAAGCCTCACCTCCCGCCGAGGGAGAAAGAGCTTACCGCGAGACCACTGGAGTCAAAGCACCTCGTCCATCTGATCGGTGCAGGTAGCATGACTCGGGGAAGCGAGCCTGTGTCTGCCAGGTGCTGCCACTTGTGACTGCAGGCGGCCCAACTCAGCCGATCCAGAACAGGACTGCGGTGCAACGCCACAGGGTACTTTCCCGCCTGAGCGGGTAAGCCGAGAGCTGGGCCTTTGGGCTCCAAGGGATATACCACCATTGGTGCTGCTAAAGCCTACACTCTAAAAACTGAACTTACTTGCAGAGTCCAAGGGAAGAACTCTTGAGTACGGCCTATTAGCTTACATTCCTTGGATGCGGCCATCAGTGAATGGGGAATAACACTGAACCCATTACTTTAGAGGTGGGAGGACAAGGATTGACCTGACAACTACTAGACCCCCAACCTCAAGGGGATTTTGTTATTGCTTTTTAAATGCCATTTACCTTTGCATGTGTAGAGACTGGGCATTGATTTATTGCTGCGCTTCCTGCATGTTGAATCATGAGTTGTGTTCACTGAACTGTATCTGAGCTTTCCCTGAGGGAGCCTTCACTGCTCAAGCCATGCTACCCCGCTAAGAGTCGCGTGCAGAAGGGAGCGCTTTGAACCAGTTGAGCAGGATTCATAGTAGGCTGGGCCCGGGGGCATCAAGGGTAAAAGGCTTCAACCGCCTCAGTTGGGCCCAGTAACTCCTACATCCCCCATGGACCCCAGAATGTGGTTCTGACAGTGATATACTAATAAATAATGAAATGATCCTTCGGGCTTATATGGCTAAAGAAGTTAAAAAACACAGATATTATTTCGAAAATTTTGAGATGCACTCTATAATAGAGTTCATCTAACTTTTCTTTATTGAGAAGTCATATTCTTAAGTAAAGTCAAGTTCGAAAGTGCTGAAATTCAACATTATGAAAATGGTTATGACAATTAATTTGTTGATCAGGTCCAACCAGGCACCCTCATCACAGCCTCCTGCCGATCCTGTCCAACAGACTTAACAGCCTGGTCTAGTAGGTGGCAAGTGAGGTCCAGTACAGTCAAGGGCACACTGTCCCTGCAGGTCATTGTAGGATGGGTGGTGAGGCAAAGTTCTGTGTAATTGCAATTTGGAGGGGAGATATAAATCTCTAAAACAACGAATCCTACTGTGAGGGGAAGGAACTTTTAGAGATCTACAACACAACAAGCAGGAGATGGAATAATTAATTTTTTTATGACAACTAATACTAATCATTAGCAAGAATTAGCAAAGCCAATCGGTCTAGCCTTAAGAAGCTGGTGCAAAGGTTAATTTCAATTTTCTTTTGCAAGCTTATGCCATAAACATAAAAATAAAAAATAGATAGAAACAATGCCTCCAATTAAACTTGGCAATAATTTTCAATAATTTAAAAATAAATAAACCTCACATAATTTAAAAAAAGATTCTTCTTAGCAGGCAGCTGCACTTAGAGAATAGGGATAGAAACCATTTTTGTTTTTATGCACATCACAGGAACATATGATTCTTATTGGTGCACAGAAAAGATAAGGGCTTTGAATTGCTGTAACCTGAAGACATACTTTAAATATAAAAAGATGACTTAAAAACAAAAGACACAAAATAAAATGAAAAAGGTACTGGAGCAGTAAAGTATTAACTAAGCATCCCAGCAACTGAAGTGTACTTCTTTTTAGGCAGATGAGATCATGGCTGAATCAGGCTGACACATTCCCCATTCCTGTATGCTCTGGTATGCTGAAAAACAATGTGAATGACAGATGAACAGACCAATGGTGAAAAGGGATAAATGCCCCATTATGTATGTATTTATGTATTTGTAGGTCTTGTTAACACCCCAGCTGTCATCAGACCTCATGTTATCGTAAGAAAAAGAGCTATTGGAAGCACTACTAAGAGAAGAGCCTTGGTTCCTCCCACATATTGATGATCTTTAGTACAGTATTTGACTGGACAGAAGTTGTGTTACTCCACTTCCAAAGTAGTTCCATTGCCTCAGCTGTGCCATCGTACTGTATTTCATATGTTCCTCTGGCACCTGGGAGAGAGGACATAGACCCTTGGGTTATTGCAACACAGAATATTTATCTTTGTTTCATTAATTGGTGCTGATATAGTGTGTTAGAAGTGGTCATATTTTTTTTTAAATAAAAGGCATTTATGCAGAATGTCTTACAAATAAAGAAATAGAACGTTTTATACAGATTTATTGGTGACTCTTTCTCTCTCCGTCATGTTGGAAAGTCTCACAAACAACTTCAGAGAAAAGAAGCTTTCCAAGAGTACCGAAAAACACTGTGTTTTAGGAAAACCAACTGCATCTAGGTGGAGTCTTGTCTACAGCAGCTTCCTCTCAGCCCCATCTTTTAATTCAATGGCATGATCATTGATAAGAAAACTCCAAACATGCTGCCTGCCTTCAGAAGTGTGTGTGTGTGTACGTGTGCGTGTGTATGTGTGTGTGTGTTTGTTTGTTTGTTTGTTTGTCCCGACATGGAAAACCACTACCAAGACCACACTACCTGCACCACCATAATTGTCACCAGTTCCGCCAGCATCACTACCAAAACTAGTACCACCAATACCACTACCACTACCAGTGCCATCACCATCACCATCACCATCACTATCACCACCATTAGTATCACCACTATCAGTCCCACAAGTCCCACAAGTCACGCCACTACCAATACCAATACCATCACCACCACCAGTAAGACCACCACCATTACTATCACTACCTGTACACCACTACCAACATCAGTACCACCACTACCATAATCAATATACCACCAGTACCACCACTACCACCACCACCAGTACCACCATCACCAGTACTACTATCATCAGTGCTATCAGTACCACCAGCATCAGTACCCCCACAAACGTACGACCATCACCAGTACCACCAGGAAAGCTCGGGAGTGCCATTTGAAAATATCACTTCATGGAAAAGTTAGCCAGTGCAAGAAACACCATCCCAGGATTGAAGATGAGTTGGTGCCAATCGAAAGAGGCACCCTCAACGCGTCAGGGCATTGCAGACACCGAAAACCAAGTAATCACCAAACCAGACAGGCTCGAGAGCGATCCTCACCCCAGGCAGTCTCACGTCTACGTAGCGAGCCAGTGTGTGATTAACAGCTGGGGATGGATTCCCCACGCCCTGCCTATATTCCCTCTGGCTCGGGCTGAGTCCAAGTTCTCACCACGTGCTGAGAAACAGATACGGAATTGTGAATCAGCTACGCACCATGTTGGGTTTTAACTTCCCAAAATCAAATCAGTCTACAACAGCAAAATAAGAAGTTAACCAGTCCTAAAAAGCAAATAAAAAATGCGTGTGTCACCACAGTCGGAGGCAGAAGGGGGAGTGTGAAAAGTCAGAAAGTTCCAGGTAGGCTGGTACACCTCGCTGTGGGAGAGAAAGCAGTGTCAGACACACAACAGGCCTCACTTGGGTCGTGTAAAGTATTTATCCAAGCAATGTTTAATAAAATTCACAACTATAGGCCTTTGCATAGTTAGGAATCTTTCGTGATGTTCCTTTGACCCGGCACATATAATTTTTCCCTAGTCTAAATGGTAAGGCATAACATTTTCCTTTCAAAGTTAGTATTATGCTGAAACCAGATGTGAATTTTGTGACTATTTTACTGTAAAAACGAATGTACGCTGCCCTTGGTACGGGTGTCACAACCCATTAAGACTATGTCACTTACTGTGACACTCTCAAGGGAAATGAATGCTATGTCGAACATTTCCCGTGGTAAAAAAAAAAGATCCATGCAGCGTTTTCAGACTTAGGAATCGTTTTTGGGCGAAAATGAGGAGAAAACAAGCATAGACATTGTTGCAAAAGTTCAGATTTTGCATCCGAAAGTCCAAATGCATAGAATTTCACACCGTTTGCCACATGTTTTATAGTTTTTCAAGGTTTTTAAAGTAAGTGCATGAAATTGTCAGAAAGGAAACTTTACACACTTGGGGGCTGTTGGACTTGGCCCTTTTTGGCAGGTTCACCCCTGAACTTTTTGCCTTAAGCTCTGACATGGTGGTAGTGATTTTTGGCCTCTGCGCACTTTAGCACTGTGGTCCAGTGTAAAGTGCGTGCGCGCTGAGTGCGTGTGGTGAGATTGGCCTGCCCTCCCATAGGAATGCATGGGGGATATGTGTGTCCATGGTAATTCCTGGTATGAGGGGAGTGCAGGGTCGAGTTTAGTATGTGCAAACTCGTGAGAATAAATGCTGCGCAATGGTGTGCGCAGATTTATTATAACTAGTGTAGAAATGCCACTTCTAGAAGTTGGCATTTCTGTGTGCTCTGTGTCTGCCTGCCTGATGTGAATTGCATGTCTGGCTTTGTGAGTGACAGGGGCTGGGAGGTGTGTGTGGCTCCAGGAGGGGCAGGGTGAGTCAGCGCAGGGCTGAATGGAGAGATCTCCATGTAGATGGGTGGGAGGTGTTGCACCTGGGACCTGAATAGGGCTGTGCCTTCCCTCTACAATGCTGGCTCCACCTCCTGTGGTGCGTCTGATGTCCCTGGCCTGTCTTGTCAAAGGGGAGAGGAGCTTGCCAAAACAAAGTGCTCCAAATCCCCCTGATACCAGTTCTGACTGGTATCGCCAAGCCCTGTGCTGTGACACAAAGGGGATTTTGTGTATAAAAGAAGGGGCTGTGACCCCAGAAAAATGTTCAGTTCTTGGTTGCTGTTCCTGCGGGCGTGCTGCTGTTGGGGCCCAGGGGGGCTGCCATGAGGGCTTGCCTCCCTGGGCCCTGCATTGCCCCTTGATGCCTGAAAGGACTTTTGGTAATTCTAGCGCCTCGTGTGCGCTTTCTTTGAAATTTCCCCAAAGAGAGGAAGAGCGTGGGCTACGCAGCGCTGTGCTGCCCGTCCTTTTGGG
The DNA here is from genome assembly GCA_963921515.1 of Calotriton arnoldi. NCBI lineage: Eukaryota > Metazoa > Chordata > Amphibia > Caudata > Salamandridae > Calotriton > Calotriton arnoldi. The sequence continues at coordinate 600,567 of CAWUFW010010839.1, forward strand.
GGGAATCCCGATGTGAGGGATTCCCCCGTGATGCTGCTGGAAACGGGAGCCCACCCCGTGTTGGGAATTGTTTGCGGGTGCCCACCCCGCGTTTTGAGCTAATTGGCGGGTGCCCACCCCGCTTATGGGTGATTTCACGTTGGAGAGCGGGTGCCCACCCCGCTCTCATGCTATTTTGGATAGCGGGTGCCCACCCCGCGTTTCACTGCCGCGGCCCATGCCACGACCAGGAAGCCAGGCAGCCTTGCCTGGTTGTGGGCGGGGCATAGCGGCCGGCTGACCAATTGCAGCGCGGCCGAGAAAGGAGGTGAAGGAGCCTCACAGGCTCCATCTCTAAGTCCCGGTCCCAGGAGGGGGCCGGGTGAAAGAAGGAGTGCAGCCGGAGCAAGCAGCGACCCCGCAGGCCGCCGCAAGAGGAGTCTGGTGAGTGGAGCTGGTGCAGAGGGGGCGCGAGGCACATTGTCGGTGCCTGCCCCTCCGCGCTGGGGGAGAAGAAGCGGAAGGCACCCTGGAGCCTCGCGGGCTCCACCTTGAAGTCCCGGTCCCAGAAGAGGGACCGGGCGAAGCCAGCTGATCGGCGGGGCTCCCGTGAGTGAGGGAAGCCCCGCGCCAGGAGAGAGGAGACCGGAGGAGTCCCCGTGCAGTCCGGTGAGTGGCCGCCGCCTGCTGGGTGTTGGTGCCTTTCGAGGCACGTTGCCGGTGCTTGGGGGGACTTGGGGCATTTCTGGGCACAGTTGTAGTGCCGGGCCCCTATTTTTCTTTACAGCTGCCCCGCTTGCTAGTGGGCAGCTGCAACGTTTGGGCATCTTGGTGTTTAGAGCCCCTGAGAGCCACAGAGGCCCGGGGGCATATCGAGGCACATTGTCGGTGCCTGGGTGGTCCCGCAAGAGAGCGGGCCGCCCCAACGATGGGGGCACGTGATTTAATGCCACTAGGAGGGTCCAGAGGGCACAGAGGTGCCGGGCCCCCCTCCTTTATGCAAAGTGCCACGAACTGGGCACAATTGAGAGAGAGTCCCTGAGAGGGACCAGAGGCACAGTGAGTGCCAGTGAGTTGCACAGCTGCCCAGCAATTAGTGGGCAGCTGCTACGTTTAGGTTTGCGCAGTGGCGCACTTTTGATTCAGCTGCTAGGCAGCAGCCCTGACATGCTGGACACGGGGCATTTGAGCCCCTTTTGAGATGGCCAGTTGGCCAGGGGGACTGGTGGGTTTATAGGGCGCCAGGCCCTAAATGTGATTTGTGTCCTAATAGGTGGTGCTAGGAAATGTGATGCATTTACTATGCTTTACGCACCCTGTTATGCCTCTAGATGTGGCTTTATGCTAATGAGATTATTGCATACTGCGGGTATGCTGGTGAGGACTAATGCGTAATATGTTTATGCTAATGAGATTATTGCATACTGTGTGTATGCTGGTGAGGACTAATGCGTAATATGTTTATGCTGGTGAGGTTATGGTCTAATGCGTTTAGGCTTATGAGGTTGGCGCAGAATGTATTTCGCGCCTAATGTGATACTGTGCATAATGTGGTTTATGTTACAGGATGATGCTGAGTACAGTGGTTACCGGTGATTACTGGTTGTACGTTTATGATATGTGCTACATTTACTAAGTTCGCTTGGTGCTGGTCCTGACAGTGGTCCAGTTGGCCCTGTCAGGTGTAAATAATCCCTTGTAAATATGACCTAGTGCCAGGTGGCACCATGTATATTATGTGAGTATTATTCTAATGTGTTTTATGATAATACAAAGGCTATTTTTGATATAACCTTGTGTGGAGTTCTTTTTGTAGTGTGCCTGGTATGTTTTTGCTGTGTGTGTGCGCAAACGCTTTACACATTGCCTCCGGGATAAGCCTGACTGCTCGTGCCAAGCTACCAAGGGGGTGAGCAGGGGTTATCTTTGGCGTGTAACTCCCTCGCCCTGACTAGAGTGGTGGTCTCTGCCTGGCTTTGGCGCAAGCCTTAGCCAACCAGAGATCCCATTTCTAACAGGGGCTTATTTACAAGGCCCTTGCGCCACTTTTGCGTCACTTTTCCCATGTTAAAAATGACGCAAAAGTGGCGCAAGGGCCTTGTAAATCTGCCCCTTGGAGGTCAAGCAAATGACTCCGTCTTAGCTCTGTCTCCTCTCAGATGCACTGAATGATCACAAAATGATAGTCTTGGCCCATTTACCTTTTCAAAGGCACCGCAAGCCATGGTGATTTAACACGGCCAATGTATACCTGGTACAACTGCAAATGGCAAAGGCAACTTCCTCGATTGATTACTTTTCGATTGTGTATTTGAGGAGAAATTGGCAATTTAGTGAACTAACTCCTTAGGTTTTGCTACATACTTTTCCAGATAAAGCAAAAACACAACCGGGCCGATTACTCAACCTATGGTCAGCAATGTTGGACTGGCATTTTAGGCAGTTTTCTACTTGGTGTTTGGTGTTTTTTTGGTCCTGTCACAACCCTCAGGACTAAAAGCAAGCATTTACAAAGCCAATAGGTCTTGTGTTAAAGAGCTATTGGCTTTGGCTGTAATTTTTAGACACGCTGTGCAGCATAGCATCTAGTAATCCTTTAACCTAAGTCCCATTTTTAATCAGAATCCCCACTGAGGTGAGGAAATCTTGTTCTATCCAGAAGGGCCCAAAATCAGGCAGTACTCTTGGGCATATTTTGAGCCAGTAACTATATCAACTATGTTTCGGGCAGCAAGAACCCAAGCAAGGGTAAGAGCAGTCGATTGAGCAACTTGAGTGGAGTCTACTTGAGGTAATCAGCTTCTTTCAACAACTTCCTACAGTGTACATATGACCTAATTGGCCACAATTGCACCATAATTATTTTTGAGTCATAATCCATCAGCATTATAAAAAATATCACAATTGGATATTGGTGTATCACAGAGATCAATATGGTGCTTAGTCAGATGAGCAGTTAACATGAGATGCGTCTCACTGTACTGAGCAGTGAGCTGCAAAGAAGTGGGGTTTAGGACTGGACATTGAACTAGGTTAAGGTGTGAAGAGACAAACAAAAAAGGCATACCATGATAGACTTGCCATGAAAAATGTTGGGTTTTAGTGGTGGGCAGAAGGGCAACTATGACATTGTCCAGTTACTACAAGGGTGGAGCCAAGGACAATATTTTGAGAAACGTTCACAAGAAGTGCGACAGTCACCATGGCTCATAAACAAGGTGACATTCCTGCCTCAACTGCATTGAGGGTAGACCAGTGATATGCCACAGATTTCTTCTGCTCTCTGTGATCTTGCACAAACACCCACTGATGCAAATCCATGTTGTTCATGACATAGTGAATGGTTTATTATAATCAGGTAGGCCTATCTCATGGGTAGAAGATAATGCTTGTTTCAAAGTCACAAAAACCTGTTCCACTTCCTTGGTCCAATGTAAGCATTTTGGTGTGTCATTCTTTATGTCATTTTGGAGGGGTTTAACAATATTCACATTTTCCATTATCCATTGTCTGTAATAACCCAAAATTCTCAATAATGTATGTATCTAAGAGATAGCGACTGGTCTACTTAACCAACAGATAGCTTCAATACACTCTGTGGACAGATAGCTCTCCACCACTCCCCACCACTGAGATTTCATGACCTAGATAGAAAACAAGAAGAAGCCAGAATTGTCATTTTTCCTGTACAAGCCATGTGCCCTTCTTAGCTACCTCAGTAAGGAGATGCAGGGAGTCAGTCTGGCATTGATGCAAGCAGTCAGATGCAGCCAACAAGTTATTTACATATTGAATACAGCAGATCCTGCTGGGAAGACAAAGGTGTCCAGATCTTTCTTGTGTGCTTGTGAAAAGATGGGCTTGGTATCCCCTTGAAGGAGCCAATTCCCTTGGGGAGAGGATGTGGTCTGACGGCTAGAGCTGCCGACTTTGGTGCTGGAAACCAAGGTTCGAGCCTCGGGGTCGCGTCCACATCTTGTGATTCTGGGCAAATCACTTAATCTCCCCGTGCCTACCAAAAAAAAAATAATATATAAAAAAAAATTAATGTGTCCTTGTGTAACCTAACCGGTGCTCATGTAAAGCGCTCTGATACCTTCGGGTCGAGTTTGCGCTATATAAATCTGCAACTACAAAATGCCACCTTAGCTGGCCCTTGAGACTGAGAATGTATAAAGGCACTGACTCTCAGGGTGTATAGGACTAGAGAAGAAGCCTGAACAAAGATCTACCCCTGTAAACCATTTGACAGTGGCTGGAAATACAAGATAGTACAGTTACTGGATTGAGAACAAGAGGGAAACTAGGAAACACTGCTGTATTATAGCGCACAGTTCTTGCACAAATCTGTATGTGTCTTCACCAGGCTTTTTGATTGATTAAACAGGGGAGGTGCACACACCTACAGCAGACAGTCTGACTCCTTGTTTGAGGGAAGCCCTAAAAATAGGTGTGATGCTTACTTCTGCCTCAGGGATTAGCAAGTATTGGAGGAATGCAGGGCTGTTTCTTCATGGGATGTATCGTAATTGTACAGGCTTGGTAGACAATATTCATCTAACATCATTTACAAGTCTAGATGATAAAGCATGAGGCATCTCATCAAGTATGTCAGCGATAGATTACATTATTTTTACAATCAACATCATCAGTACAATTAGTGGTCTTACATAAGACAACTAGAACTTCACTTTTCATTGTTGTTTGGCACATTCAGATAAACACCATCACTTGTGCAGTAGACTGTGCAGTTTAATTTACCCTAAAATGTGTCTCCTCAATAGGCTCACAGGAGAGGTGGGATTTAAAAGAAATGCATGTTAATCTAGGTTAGGTCCAGGGTTATGAAGATAGGATCAGTAATATGGTGGCGACACAGATATATGAAATTCCAATTGCATCAATGAACAAGACTGAGAAATTCAAACTTATTTTGGGCAGATTGACTATAACCAGTATCAATAAGGCAAAATGTGGGTTTCCCATTGATGGTACATTTCACATAGGGACAGTTCTCGTCTATTGGAATCAAGATGTTTACGGATTACAAACCACAGAGGCACTTTAAATTTTGGTCATGTTTTAAAAATTCCTTTAATAGAACGGGAAATTTAACTTGAACAGTTTTATTATCTCTATTTTTGCTTTTCTTAGGAATCATTGATTTAGTTCTTAATGTATGATGAACATATATACATCATTGATAGAAGTGCCATACATATTTAGCTTCATGAATATGCATGAATTGCTTTCCAAGAGAGGTTTTCAAAATTCTGCCAACACATGTTTTGCGCCTCATAGTCACTTTCTCAAGGTTTTAATATCATAGCAAGTATTCGTTGATGTACAGTACAACATTTAATTGCACACTTTCACCTAGGTGGCCTACGAAAGACACTCCCATTGAACCCTGAAATTAATGATGAAAACACCCATGGAAAAAGCATAGAAATTCCCATAGAGCCAATAGAGAGTAAACTCTCATGATGTTGTGGCCAAACAACATGTAGGGCTTGGGGTTGACTGCAGGAATTGGCCACAGGCCAGGCCCTGTGGCCAACCCAAGGCAGCGCAAGGCCTTTCTATATGTGCTGTGAAGGGTCGGGTACCCACGGGGTTTGGGCACAGGGCTGGCTGGAGGCCAACCCTGTGGCCAACCACCTGTTGTGCATGACCTGTGGCCATGCGAGGAGGGGTGTTTGCCACCCGTGGGGGGTTGGCTGCAGGGCCTGGATGCAGGCCAGGCCTCTGTGGCTATCTCCCCACAGCGCACGGCCAAATGAGAGTTGGGTGTAGTGCCTAGCCAGAGGCCATGCCCTGTGAGCAACCCACTGTTGAGCATGGGCAAAAGCTATGCTCAGCAGGGAAGTTCGGTGAATATGATCAAAACACCCCAGAAATTCACAGAAAAAACAAAGGTTGAAATTATGTTATTCTTAGGTATTGTAATAAGGTCTTGCCTTATGTTAAAGAAACTTTAGAACATCACTGAAAAAAACAAGATTAAAGTGACGTTATAGTTAGGTATCATAATAAGATATTACCTTTCATTAAAAGAAATCAGATATTCACAAACAAAAAAGAAACTATTTTGTGACGTTATAGTTAGGTATGGTAATATGATTTTAGCTAATATTAAAAAGAACCTAGAAATTCACAGAAGAAACCAAAGGTTAAAGTGTTGTAGTTTGATATTGGCAAAACTTAAAAACTAATATTTAAAAAACAAAACACCACTAAAATTTGCCAGTTATTGTTTATAACGTGTACCCAGCCATGCACTGTTTATGATCTCGCTTATTACACCACTCATAACATGGCAAATTACATCATTGATGACATCACTCAATCTGCAATGCATCCAAACATTCAGCAAAGCTCTGGGCATAAACAGTCACACCTCATAAACAGCCTCAATACATAGAAGTTTGTATTTCATTGTATTGCAACTATTTAACATAGGCACATAGCCAGCTATCCACTGGTGGATAATTTATTGTCAACAGCAGCTTTAGCCTTTCTCATGCAATTTTTGGAACCCGATTTCGCTTTAAGCCATAATATACTTTCAGGCATAACTCTATAACTCACACCAGGTGAACTTAGCCTTTACCTTGTTTAACTTGGAGCATTTCTTCCACCCCAAACTTTAATGATTCTTAATTGGTGCACCATATAACATTCAACATGCACAAATACAATTGCCTCAAGACCCTGTGCTATTTCCATGCTATGGATCCACACGTGTACCCTCAGTAACTCTGTGGTGTAAATAACTACTGCGTTATTAGTGATGTCACCAGTGATAACATAACATGTGTATTTGTAAAGCGCACGTTCACCACTATGGGTATCTTGGCGCTGAATAACAGATGTTTGTTGTTACCCAACGGTACTCATTTTTATCGACCTCAGATGGATGAAAGGCTGAGTGGACCCGCCGGGATTTGAACCTGTGACCATGAGGTCGAACACAGGCCTTTGCAGTAGACGCATTAGTCCACTGAGCCACCAGACCATCTATGATGTCATTTAACATGTCACTTAACATGTCATGCGTGATGTAATATGTGAGCTCATAAGCAGTGCATGGCACGGGCACAATTTATAGTTAGGTGAGCTATGACTTTTGAATTTTTTTGTTTTTTAAAAGTTATAGCTATGACTTTTGCATTTTTTGTTTTTTAAATGTTTTATATATATATATATATATATATATGTATCTCCGTCTACATTTACCCCGATAATGCCACGGGATTCTATTGATACATTCAATGAAGTAGTAATAGAGGAATTAAAAGATCTGTATCATAAACCAGCAAGGAGGCAAAATAAATACAACCATCAGAAGAACCAATATTTTGCCTTAATACAAAAACTACAAAAAAACACTCAGGTGATCATAAACAAATCCGACGAAGGTGGGAACATTGTGCTATGGCCCAGAATGGAATATATGAAGGAAGCGAATAGACACCTCAACGACCACACCTGCTATAGGAAAACCAACATACAAGTAATTAAGGGAGTGAGAAAAGAGCTGAAACAAAAACTCAATCAGTTTAAACAAGATGGATTACTAACTAAGGGTGAATTTCAATATCTCAATAATGAGTCCCCAGTTATGCCGGTATTATACTTTATACCCAAGATCCATAAAGGGAGTACACCAGTACCAGGACGACCTATTATTTCAGCTTGCAACAGCCTCAGTGAACACATCTCCCAATATGTTGACTATTTCCTACAGGAATTTGTGGTCAAACTACCTTCCTACATAAGGGACACTGGAGAATTTTTGCACAAAGTACATACAATACCATGGTCAGAAAAATACAAACTAATGACGATGGACATCACATCTTTGTATACCAGTATCCAGCATAAAGATGGTTTAAGAGCATGTGAACACTTCCTCAAGGAAAGACCAATTCAGCTCCTTAAGCATAATGAGTTAATTTTGTTTATGATTGAATGGTGTTTGAATAACAACTTCTTTCTATTTGACAATGATCTCTTTCAGCAACTAAGAGGTGTGGCTATGGGAGCCTGCTTCTCCCCCAGCTACACGTGTCTCCATGTAAGCTGGTGGGAGGAGCAGGTCCTCAGATCCGTACACCACAGTGAATGGACCAACAATATTGTGGCCTGGCCCCGCTACATAGATGATGTGTTTGTAGTATGGAGAGGGACTGAAGCCAGTGCAATGAACTTTGTGAATGAATTGAACAAAAACAATATGAATCTAGAGTTCACGGCTAACATCAGTACCACATCTATTGACTTTCTTGATGTAACAGTGTATGTCAACAATCAGTCACTACAATCTAAATTACACCGCAAATCTACAGCTGGAAACTCGACGCTGCATGCGTCTAGTTTCCATCCCCCACACCTAATAGAAAGTATCCCCTATGGCGAGATGCTGCGGTTGTGTAGAATTTGTAGTCTTGAAAGTGACTTATCACAATGTCAAACTGAAGCTTTCAAGAGATTTAGGGCACGAGGCTACACATACAAGAACATCACCAAAGCGATCAATAAAGCCAACACAACACCAAGAGAGCACATACTGACAGTTAGTAATGATTCGGCGCAGGGTGCAGGTGTTGTAACTCCTGAAACCTTTGATACAACAGTGACTAACACAGTAGAAGCACGCCTCATCGTTACATATAGTAAAGAAGAAAGAACTATTAGATCCATCCTTAACAGACAATGGCGAATTATTCTGACTGACCCTGTAATAGGGGCCATAGTTCCCAAACGGCCCACTGTAGCATATCGCCAAGCATACTCCATGCAGGATGCTTTGGTGAGAAGCAACCCAGAGGTGATTCCTAAAACCAACTGATAGAACGGATAGAAAAGGCTTTTTTAAGTGTAGTAGTTGTAGAGCATGTCGATTTGGCATCAACAATACTCAAGTAACTGCAGAATTTTGCACCAAACCAATTGTAATCAATCGTAAATACACATGCAGAACAGAGTTCGCAACTTATGTTTTACAATGCACCTGTAATCTCAAATATGTGGGTAGCACCAAATTACAGGTGCATGTGCGCATTCTGCAACACCTCAGGGCGATCGTCAATTCGGATCATACATATCCAGTGGCACGTCATTTCAAGGAGGTACACAATAACAATCTCAGCCATCTACAATATTATGTTATTGATGACATCCCCATATCAAGGGGGAGTGGTAACTGAGAAAAGCTTTTAAGACAACTCGAAACAAGGTACATACTTGAACTTAACACGAAAACACCCAACGGGCTCAATATAAGTGAAGACCATTACAACTATCTATAAATTAATATACTCTAACAATTGTCTGTTTCGTTACTGAGGACTGTCACTTACACCTAGCTCTCTCTTCGCTGAGATGCTTACATATCTCTCAGTGTTCTTTCCAGTAGTACCATTTCTGCTATATAAAGTATCTATGATTCTCTTATACATATATCAGCCTCTTTAGGATCCTACCCCCCGGTCTGTATAGATATGGAGGGCTATGACCCTGCCAACACGACCCCGTGCACATTTGAGTCTAACAGGGATTTCCCTATATAGTAGGACAAATAGTGTGAGAGCTAATATCCAACTACATCCGGGGTAGAGTCATTATTTGCACAAAGGCCGCTGCACTTCGCACTTTATTGTATATATAGGGTTTTACACATTATTTTACACATCAATTAAGATTTTAGGTGATGTTTTTAGAAATAAAAAACATTGTACGTGATGTACAGCACTAGCACTTTACACTGAAGCACTTTGTAGCTTTGCACTTTAAACCTTGTGGTGCAGTTTATAACTACTATACTTGTCTCGACAAATTTATTATTGTGATAACCATTGCAAGCGAGCTCAAAAGAGTTAATATCGTAGAATGAGTTTTCAAAGTATGTACACAATAGTGGGCTTGCAAAGAATTGCTGCTTCTATCTAGTATAGGATGATTCTAATTGTTAAATAGCAATTCGGTCCTATGATGAAAAAATGGTGTTCAAAAGATTACAATAGCACACTGTGCAGTAAGATCTTGGAAACACGTTGTCATTACGTCATGTTGGCATTTCAATTTTCATTTTATGAATGTCTAAATTAGAGTAACTACGAGCTTAAATATAGAGCATCTTTTTTCAATGTCTACAGCCATTATGCCACAAGGTCTAAATCACGTGTTCTAAATACAAAAAAGCACTTTATATAAAAAAAGTTTGGTGGGTGTAACAACCAGTTAAAAAGACGTAAGCACTACGTACCGCTGTGTGATCAAGGCCACAGTATGGCGGCCGAAACGCATCATATGGACTGTTACTAAGTTTCAAATAAACAAGCACGCTATTGAGGAGTCTGTGCCCGAGTTGTGTGTTCACTCAGAATCGGGAAGAATTGTATGTATGTATATATATACACACATATATATTCACACACACACACACACATATATATGTGTGATCAAGGCCGCGGGTCGGCGGCGGAAACGCGTCATTTGGACCATGTTTTCTATGGATTAAACACTTTATGCAACTTGGAGTCTGTGCCCATCTGTTTTGTCCTGCTGGTGCAGCACTCGGGAGTTTCTATTTGATATATATATATATATATATATATATATATATATATATATATATATATATATATATATATATACATATGTACACATTCACTGAAAAAAACAAAGGTTTCACGGATGTTATAGTTAAGCTGACATTTCACTCATACAAAACCAGAGAAATTCAGCCGTTATAGTTGGTGAGCTAACTATAACTCACGCCCGCAATGCACTGCTTATGACCTCACATATTACATCACTCATGACCTGGTCAGTGACATCACTTATGACATCACTGATTACATTTCAAATGACATCACTGATGACATCATCCAGTGACTGTGAGGGCTTTTTAAAAAGTTTATGAGTGTTAAATATATATGCCAAGGTGTATTGGTGAAACAGTGTGTGTATGAGTGCCTGTATGGATGACTCAATGACTGACTGTATAAGTGAGTGATTAGGTGTCTCAGTGAATGTATGGGTGAGTTACTGGTTGTGTGAATGTCGGTATGTGTCTGTCAATTGGTGTCTAAGTGGCTGTATGGGTGTGTGAGTGGGTACATGAGATTCTGTATGGGTGAGTGGTTGGCAAACTGAGTACCTCTATGGGTGTCTGAGTGTCTGTGTGAGTGGGTGAGGGAGTGTGTGACTGCCTGTATGGATGAGGGACTGGGTGAGTCAATGGCTGTATGGGTTAGTGAGTGTGTGTGTGAGGGGCTGTATGGGTAATTGTGTGTGTGTATGGCTGTGTCGGTGAGTGAGTTCATGTGTCAGTGGTATATGGGTGATTAAATGGTATGTGAAAGGCAGTATAGGTGAGTGAGGGGGATTGTGAGTGACTGTATGGGTGAGTGATTGAATGTGAGAGTGTCTGTATGGGTGAGTGTGTGCTTGTGTCAGTGACTGTATAGATGAGTGAGTATGTGTTAGTATCTGTATGAGTAAGTGAGTGCTTTGAGCAAGAGAGGTAGCTGCATGTTCAGCACCTCATGATCTGTCAAAGCATTGTTGGCTCCCGCAGGAGGCGGGGTGCTGGAAGGAACCGCAGGGGTCTTCAGGCTCCCCCCCACGGTCCCCAACATTGTTAAGTGGGTGCCCTGGGAGGGACCAGGGCACCCACACTAGAGGTCAGGCCCCGGGGGATGTGGTCACCTGGGGATGAAATTGGATCAGGAGGGGGGCCTCGTGACCCCCTCCCATTATTTAGTTTTTTTTTTTAATGAAAAAAAAGGCTTGGCCAAATCAGCCTGGGAGGGGGGCCACTCTGCCGCCCTCCCTTTTAGTGTATTGAAAAATATAAACTCCCCCTCCCCTATACAAAATAGTCCTGGCCCTGGGGGATGGGGTCCCTGGGGCCAAAATTAGCCCATCGAAGGGGGGCCATGCAGCCCCCTCCCCCCAAAAATAAAAAATATATTCAAAAAAAGACCAGCAAGTCGCCCGAGGTCCCACCGCCTTTCTTCACCACTCAGCAAATGCGCCTCCTGGTTGGGAGATGAAGTCCCCTAAGGTCTAGAGGGTCCGTGGGGGCCAACGAGCCCTCCTGTTTCCTCCAGTAAGTCCCACACAGACTGATTGCTGAGAGAGCTTCGGAGGGCACACCACTTTCTCCACCACTCTGCAAACGTGCCTCCTGGTGCACTGCTGGTTGGGAGATGAAGTCCCCTTGGATCCAGAGGGTCCTTGGGGGCCAACAAGCCCTCCTGTTACCTCCAGTAAGACCCACACAGTGGGATTGCTGAGAGGTCATCAGAGGCCACATTCCCTTTCTCTGTCACTCTGCAAACACGTCTCCAGGAGCACTGCTGGTTGGGGGATGAATCCCTCTTGGTTCCAGAGGGTCCTTGGAGGCCAACTACCTCTCCTGTTACCTCCAGTAAGTCCCACAGAGCATGGTTGCTGTAAGGACTTCGGAGGCCATGCCCTCTTTCTCCACCACTCTGCAAACGTGCCTCCTGGCACACTACTGCTTGGGGGATGAAGTCCTCTTGGCTGCTGAGGGACCTTGGGGAACAAGAAGCCCTCCTGTTACCTCCAGTAAGTCCCATACAGCTGGATTCCTGAGAGCTGGTCAGAGGTACCGCCCCCTTTCTCCACCACTCTGCAAACGCAACTACTAGATAAACAACCATAGAAATTCATTTAAAAAAACTAAAGGTTGCAGGGATGTTATAGTTAGGAAATAACATTTTAAAAAATGTAGAAATTCACTGAAATAAACAAAGGTTAGAGGGACGTTATAGTTAGGCTGAGATTTAACTCACACAAAACCTGTCAATTCAGCAGTTATAGTTACCTGAACTAACTATAACTTACGGCCTGCAATGCACTGCTTATGACCTCACATATTAGATCAACGAGACCTCACATATTGCATCAACGAGAGGTTCTATTGGGGTGTGAGTGGGTATGTGAGTGGTTCTATGGATGATAACAAAACCAAAGGGGATGATGGACGGAGTGTTGAACATTGCAAGCACTCACCCCAGTCAACTGATCTGGGTTTAATCCATCATCATTCTTTAGCTCACTCCGCCACCCCAGTTCAGACATGGCCATATGCAAATCAGTCTGACCCTGTGCCTCATGGGAACAGTCCAGCCCAAACTGCCAAGCCATGTCTTCCCTGGACCGGAAACAAGCATCCTGGGACCGGTTTCTCGCTTACAGCCATCATCAGCCAGGCTATCTTGAATCCAGTGGCAAAGTGAGCAAGGGACCCACGTCTGGGCATACCCTGCCAACTTAGGGCGAACATAGCAAAACCAAAGGGGATGATGGACGGAGTGTTGAACATTGCAAGCACTCACCCCCAGTCAACTGATCTGGGTTTAATCCATCATCATTCTTTAGCTCACTCCGCCACCCCAGTTCAGACATGGCCATATGCAAATCAGTCTGACCCTGTGCCTCATGGGAACAGTCCAGCCCGAACTGCCAAGCCATGTCTTCCCTGGACCGGAAACAAGCATCCTGGGACCGGTTTCTGGCTAACAGCCGTCATCAGCCAGGCTATCTTGAATCCAGTGGCAAAGTGAGCAAGGGACCCACGTCTGGGCATACCCTGCCAACTTAGGGCGAACATAGCAAAACCATATGGCCATGTCTGAACTGGGGTGGTGGAGTGAGCTAAAGAATGATGATGGATTTAACCCAGATCAGTTGACTGGGGGTGAGTGTTTGATTGGCTCAAACGTTCCGTCCATCATCCCCTTTGTATCGCTTTGTTCGCTCTAAGTTGGCGGGGTATGCCCAGACGTGGGTCCCTTGCTCACTTTGCCACTGGATTCAAGCAAGCCTGGCTGATGACGGCTGGAATGCCAGAAACCGGTCCTAGGATGCTTGTTTCCGGTCCAGGGAAGACATGGCTTGGCAGTTCGGGCTGGACTGTTCCCATGAGGCACAGGGTCAGACTGATTTGCATATGGCCATGTCTGAACTGGGGTGGTGGAGTGAGCTAAAGAATGATGATGGATTAAACCCAGATCAGTTGACTGGGGGTGAGTGTTTGATTGGCTCAAACGTTCCGTCCATCATCCCCTTTGTATCGCTTTGTTCGCTCTAAGTTGGCGGGGTATGCCCAGACGTGGGTCCCTTGCTCACTTTGCCACTGGATTCAAGCAAGCCTGGCTGATGACGGCTGGAATGCCAGAAACCGGTCCTAGGATGCTTGTTTCCGGTCCAGGGAAGACATGGCTTGGCAGTTCGGGCTGGACTGTTCCCATGAGGCACAGGGTCAGACTGATTTGCATATGGCCATGTCTGAACTGGGGTGGTGGAGTGAGCTAAAGAATGATGATGGATTAAACCCAGATCAGTTGACTGGGGGTGAGTGTTTGATTGGCTCAAACGTTCCGTCCATCATCCCCTTTTGTATCGCTTTGTTCGCTCTAAGTTGGCGGGGTATGCCCAGACGTGGGTCCCTTGCTCACTTTGCCACTGGATTCAAGCAAGCCTGGCTGATGACGGCTGGAATGCCAGAAACCGGTCCTAGGATGCTTGTTTCCGGTCCAGGGAAGACATGGCTTGGCAGTTCGGGCTGGACTGTTCCCATGAGGCACAGGGTCAGACTGATTTGCATATGGCCATGTCTGAACTGGGGTGGTGGAGTGAGCTAAAGAATGATGATGGATTAAACCCAGATCAGTTGACTGGGGGTGAGTGTTTGATTGGCTCAAACGTTCCGTCCATCATCCCCTTTTGTATCGCTTGGTTCTATGGATGATGTCATCAATTATATCATCAGTGATGTCATCAGTGAGTCGTTTGAGATGTCATCAGTGATGTCACTGACCAGGTCACGAGTGATGCAATATGTGAGGTCATAAGCAGTGCATTGCGAGGGCAATTATAGTTAGCTCAGGCACTGGTTTTGTACGAGTAAAATCTCAGTCTAACTATAACGTACTGTAACCTTTGTTTTTTTCATATATATCACACAATACAAAAACGATTCCACCCTGACCTGTCGAACTCCAGCGTGGGTGCTTCCATAAAACATTAGGGTGGGATCACGTGAAACAGGCGTTTAGCTTTCAAGAAGCACCACCATGATGTCATTTGAGATTTCATCAGTGATGTCACAAATGATGTCATAGAAAATGTCATGAGTGATGTAGTTTGTGAGGTCATAAGCAGTGTATTGTGAGGCATAAGTTATAGTTAGCTCTGCTAACTATAACTGGTAAATTTTATTATTTTTTTTCTTTCAAAACCTTAGGGCCCGATTTCGATCTCATTCGGAAGGGCTCTGAATTGGATTCGGAATTGCCTAAACCGATCCGGAGCGCTTGTTCCCGACCGAATCGTTCACAGTTCCGAATGACCAAGTACGATGCCTTGAAAGCCTTAGCGCTGACTGAATCGGTTCCGAAAGGCATTCGGAGAGAAAGAGCCTTCTGAAGCCGAATCGTACAGCTCTGTGGACTAGGTTTTCCGAGCAAGCAAGTACAATGAATGATGCGGACAGCCTTCTCAATTCGGTTTGCCCGGATCGAAAAAGCTGCTGAATCGGTCTTTGGGGGCCTGTAGCAGGCCCCCCTTCACACGGGGTCCTCTGAATCGTGCCGGTAGGGGTACCCATGGGTCCCCTCTTCCCAACCATGCACAGCGTGGCATGCACCATGGGGTGTCCGTCACAGGGTGCACGATTATCCCCAACCACCCCTTTTGACAATGCAAGCCTGTGTATGCGTTCGGTACACAGGCTCACATTGAAGTCAATGGGAGTCTGACCGAATCGTATCCGGATGCATTCAAATACATCGTACTTGTTCGGTCGGACTCTCCAGACCCGAGTCGTGCGGAAAGCATTCCAGACACGATTCGGTCCCAATGCTTTCCGAACCAGATCGGAATCGGGCCCTGAGTATTGTCACAGACATATTCACCTAACTATAATGTTACTCTAACCTTTGGTTTTTAGAGTGATTTTATAAGGTTTTAAAAACAAACACAGATCATTTTATCATATCTAACTAAAACGTTACTTTAACCTTTGTTTTCTAGGTTTTTTTTCCAGCATAAAGTAATGTTTTATTAAGGCTATCCCCCTGTGCACGACTGAAGGCTTTGCATGGTGGGGGGTTGTCTGCAGGGGGTGGCCTGTGGCCAAGCCGTGCATGGTGGGGGTGGTCCGCAGGGCGTGGCCTGTGCCAGACTCTGCGGCAAACGCCCCACAGGCAGCCAACCCCACAATGTGCAGAGGTGTGGCATCAGGGTCTGGCCTGCTGCAAGCCCTTTGGCTGACCCACCCAGAGCCAGCACTGTATACTGCTAACGTGGAAGGGGAGGGGCCAAATGGGAGGAGCTTGTGGGTGATTTGGCACCTTTGCATACTCAGCAGCAATTGAAAGGGACAACCATGGACTCAGCAGCGGCCCGTGCAGGTAAGAGCGGTGGAGCAGTGCAGCCGGCTGGGGTGAGATTTCGACAGATGATGAGGACGGAAAATTAATTATTTATTTAAACTTCCCTCGTGGTAATCTGTCGAATCCCACCCGACCCGGACCCAACGCTCTTACCTGCACGGGCCGTTGCTGCATGGACTCTGCCCTCAGACCAGGAGATGACAAGAAAGACCCAATTCATCTTGGGCAGTCATTCCAGAGGGGATTTCACTTCAATACATCAACAATGCCTTCACCTTCATCAAGGATTTCAGATCAGCTTTCAACGTGCAACAGTAGAGAAAATATACTTTCCATCAGCCTGGAAAATGGCAGGAATGCTGTTGAATGTTACTAACATGGAAAGGGGACAAACTGGTGGAGCCTGTAGGTGATTTGGCACTGTTAGAAATGGAGTTTCTGGCTGGCTAGGGTATGCACCTAAGCCAGGCAGAACCCACCACTCTAGTCAGAGTAAAGGAGTTACACACCCAAGATAACCACTTCTCACCCCCTTAGTAGCTTGGCAGAGCAGTCAGGCTTATCCCAGACACGATGTGTAAGTGTTTGCGCAACACACACACACCAGTGACACAATAAATACACCACAAAAGAGACTCCACACAGAAGTATATAAAAATATTTCTTATGTTGTATATAACACATAGACAAAAATTACATAAACCATAAATCACGTTGCCAACTAGGCAATTGTCATACATCACAGTTAGTGCAATTAGGTGAATATTTATAGGTTGCACATGTCATAAAACAACACTACTGTACATAACAGGTAGATCCTGAAAATGATGCTTGCTATCCTGTCTTTACAAGGATCAAAACAACATTTATCACAATATCAGGGCATGAGAATGCAGCAGTTAGGTCGCACATAACTGACCACATATCATTGTACATCAATCACCAAATATCACTGTATCTATAGGCTGCAGCTTCCCTGCACTCCTACAGCACTTTATATGGTAATCCCCCATAAACCCATCAGGCACTGGAACTCCTGCGTGACTTTTGTGGGGATTGTGGTACTTCTTTTCACTTAGGAAGGGCTCATGTAAGTTTTAGGTATGGTCCCTCGGGACCAGGCAGCCAGTGAGAAATGTGGCCATTCAGCACACCCCCAGGTATGTACTAACATGGGGGGGCATATATACATTAAAAATACCCGCCCTCCTGCAGTGGAATCCTCAAAGACTGCTGCCCACAATCACACGGTGCAGCTGCTACGATGGATATGCCCCCACCAGTGAGGAACACAGTGAGGAGCGTTGAGACCGCTCGGTTGGATTTAGTTCACACTTACAGGGCCCCCAGGTCCGGCCTACGAACTCCTGGGAGAAGGGCACCAATCTGGGCGATCGAGGATAGACCTCGCTGGGTCCTCTCATGCAGCTGTCCGCAGTAGTGTGACTCACCCTACACCCGGACGAGTCTGAAGTCCTCCGTGCCGCCTCAGACCCCAGCTGGGTCAAACATCACAGCCCGTTGGCGCACGGCTCTCCCTTCCTGGAGGGGGACCGCGCTGAGGGGGGCTCCCAAGGGCCGGTATAATCAATGGCTATATTCACTGACAGAACATCGAGACCCAAAATATCCCCATACCACAATATCGAGTTATAATTATCGATGTCAAAAATATCTACATCCTATATTTATAAAGGTAAGTAAAAGAATATCGAGAAAAAAAATATTGGTCATTAACATTGTTGTACAAAATATCTTTTTTATATATATATATAAAATAAATAATAACTATTAAATATATTAAATAAAAACAATAATTTAAAAAAAGTAATTAGATGTAATATACTTTTTAACAAATATAACAAATAAACTTTATTTAAAAAAGTTAAACACACATATATAATAATTAATATATATATATTTTTACTTTAAAACAATTATTAAACTAATAATTTAAATGTATTTTATAATTTTAAAATTATATAACAAATATATATATATATATATATATATATATATATATATATATATATATTAAGAACAATCCAGGATCCGCACGCTCTCAGTGAAGCAAGACAACGAGCAAAGTTCAAAGTTGTTTATTCACTACGCGTTTCAGAGTAAAAACTCCTTGTTCACGTGAAAAGATGCACAAACACCGGGAACTTAATAAAGTGTTTCAAAAATGAGTGAGTGACAACATAAAAAACGGACTCATGTGTATTTGTAAATCAAATTGACAATAGGCAGACATGTTGGAAAGGTCAAAACGACATGGTAATGCAGGAAAAAAGAATTCATATGCTTTTGTATAAAATTATACTTGGTTATCGATCACAATATTAATAGTAAACAATTATGCTGGTCAGTAACTCGCAAATGATCCTCAAAGGAGCGGAGGTTTAAACAAGTAAAGATACCTCCTCTATTAATGTTCTCGGCATCTGTCATGTGGTAGACATGCTGAACAGTTCAATTGTATCTAACAAACATAATCAAAATCAAAAGTAATATGTCCTATGTATAACCATACTATTTCAACAACCATGATAAATGCAGTAAGCAATACATCTGAACATGTGGCTTCGTGAAATACCGGGATAAATGCCCAAGCCGATAACCATAATCACAGCATTCGAGCACAATGTAAGGCGAGTTCATGAACCTCAAGTTGGTAGCATACAAACTAAAAGCAAGTGCCCATACTCAATAGCATATGATGTAACAGTTCTAAGACCCAGATGAGTCAATAGAGTAACGGGAAAATGTCGAAACTGATAACCATGATCTCAGCACTTAAGTACATCGCAATACGAGTTTGAAACATCAAGTAAATAACATGCATTATAAACGGCAAGTGCCCATATCAAGTAGCATGAGATGCACAATTTCTCTCGATCTGAGGTCCTTGGTGACCAGTGAAATTGTTGACAATGAAGAAATAAGAATTCTCCTGTTGGGGTGACCTGTCCAATAGACAATTGTCTGGGAATACACAATGAGTCCAAGAAACCAACCATTAAATACCAAGGAAACAAAACATAATTACCCAGCCTCAACCGTGATGGTGTTGAAAGGGGAAAAGGGTAGGAGGTCCGTGAGGTGAATACCAGTGAAGGGACCCCTTCCTTTCCTCCTAAGAATAAATAAAGAAAATGCACATTTGTTACAACTCACATGATATCGGCGAGTTATATCACAGTCTATCGTTAAAACATATTAACCACACATAAAATGAGAAAGGAAATGAATAATGCATTGGGAAACCCCCAATGTACAGAGCACATGAGAACAGTCTATAGCACAACAGTCAAAATGATGAGAGTTAAAATTCAAGGTATGAAATCAGTTCTCCTTTAAGTGAATGGCCAGTTCTTCATCCGAGTTGAGCCCCCCCGGTGTCTTGGTTTGGAAGTGCACTATAAGTCTAGACTCCCTTTGCCTCAATTTCAGTTCTCGATTACCACCCCTAGGATTGGGCACAACTTGTTCTAATACAAAGAATTTGAGAAGGGATGAATTGGAGAAGTGCTTGTCACGGAAGTGGCGTGCCACTGGATATTTTTCATCCAGATTGGTAATGGCTCTACTGTGTTCAAGTATACGTTTCTTGGCCATGTGCTTGGTACTGCCAATGTACCACAAGTCACACGGACAGACCACAGCATAAATGGCAAAGATGGTACTGCACGTAAGAAATTGATTGATGGTTATAGTAGACCCATTATAGTTAACTTTCCTACAGAAACTGCTATTCTTACACGCTTTGCAATGACCGCAGGGGAAAAATCCCTTGAGGTCATGGTCAAATCTGTTAGGATATCTGGT
This sequence comes from Calotriton arnoldi, assembly GCA_963921515.1. Classification (NCBI taxonomy): domain Eukaryota; kingdom Metazoa; phylum Chordata; class Amphibia; order Caudata; family Salamandridae; genus Calotriton; species Calotriton arnoldi. Next base: position 620,810 of record CAWUFW010010839.1, read on the forward strand.
AATATCACTGTGTACCAACAGGTCCCTGATGTTTTTATCCCTTCTGTACGTGATATTCGGTCTACTAGGAATATTGTCACCTATGATGTTATCATTTGTGAGAATATCCCAGTTTTTGGCTACAATATGCTTTATATTGTTGGAATCAGAGTTAAAGGTGAGGATCAATCTGGGGTATTCCTCATCCTCACTGCTGTGTTCAACAATGTGGTCAATGATGGTGGTACTCCTCATCACGCCATCTGCTCTTTCTTTAGCTTTACGAAGAACCCAGTTGGGATAGCCCCTGATTCTGAAACGTTCAAGCATGGTCATGCATTCCATTTGGTAGGCCTCCTCAGTGTTACAGTTGCGCTTTGCCCTCAGCAGCTCACCATAGGGTATACTCCATTTGAGTGACTCAGGATGGCTACTGAGGGCATGCAACACACTGTTGCCCGCAGTGGATTTCCTGAAAAGTGATGTAAAGACCTGGTTGTCCTGAATGTCAATCCTGACATCAAGATATTCGGCATAGGAGCTGCTGATGGTGCCTGCCAGTGTGATGTTATATACATTGTTGTTGAGAGCCATGATAAACGATTGTGCCTCAATTTCGGAACCCCTCCAAACAATGAACAAATCGTCTATATATCTCCACCACACTACCACCTGATCAAAATAACCGGCAAGGGATGGGTTGGTGGATAATGTCCGCTCCCAGTAGCCCATAAAAAGATTCGCGAAACTGGGAGCAAAGCAAGAACCCATCGCCGTGCCGGTAATATGTTTGTAGAGGGCCCCATCGAACATGAAGATATTATTTTTGAGACAAAAACTGATCATCTCACATATCATGGAACTATGTTCAAGGAACCTAACAAGTCTAGTGCTGAGAAAATGGTTGCAGGCGTCAAGACCTTGCTTGTGATCAATGATAGTGTACAATGATTGTACATCTAGAGTCACTAAAAGCAGGTCCTCCTGCCATTTTATAGCCTGGATCTTCTTCAAAAAATCTTTGGTATCTTTGACATAGCTGGGCAAAGTGACAACAAAATCTCTTAAAAAATGGTCCACATACTTGGATACATGTTCGCCTACACTCCCTTTGGAAGAGACAATGGGACGCCCTGGTGGATTAGTAGGGTCTTTATGTAGCTTAGGTAATAAGTAAAGGACCAGGAGTATGGGATGATCATTTTTAAGATAGCAGTGTTCCTCCCATTCAAGAATCCCTTTATCCTTCCAGGTAACCAGTTTGTCCCATAGTTTAGTGATGCTGTTATTGTAGGTCTCTGTGTTAGTGGAAAGATAAAACTTGCTATCCCCAAGTTGTTTATTGGCTTCTGCAATGTATTGGGACCTGTCGAGGATGACAATGTTGCCACCTTTGTCCGCCGGGCAGATCACAACATTCTCATCCTCGATAAGGGAAGTAAGAGCCTGTCTTTGTTGATATGTGAGGTTGTTGGATCTATCTCTGTTGCGAGCTCCTTTAGATCTGTATTTACATAGGGCTTTATTCACACATTCTTGAAAGGTGTCAATATTATCATGTGGTAAAATGGGCATAAATGTTGATTTAGGTCTAAAATCTGTGCAGGCTGCTGCATCAGTGATAACCCCTAATGTCTCCAAAACTTGTGTGTCACTCAGGACCACCACAGTGCTGGTATCTTCCAGATCTAATAGCGCTATCGTAATGAGAGTATCCATATCACCAATATTAAGGTTGTGCTGGTCCATGGGATTAAGATTGGTTTTTTCTCTTTCTTATTCCTATCTCCCAACCGTTTAAGCCTGTGCCATTTTTTTAATTTCAACTTTCTCACAAATTTGAAAAGATCTATTCTTGTATCTGTGAAATTAAAGTTAGCAGAAGGGCAAAAGGAAAGTCCCAAACATAAAGTATGTTTCTCAATGTTAGTGAGAGGTCTTCTGGAGAGGTTAATGATAGTTTTATTCACCATTTCGTCATCCATCAGTAGGTCTTCATGGAGCGTGTCCTTCTGTTTCCCACATTGCTCCTTCCTTTGCCTTTTCTCCCATCGTTGCCAGATTCGTTTTCGTCTATTGCAACGTTTTCTCGTCCTCTGCCCCTTCCGCGGCCTCTCTGACCTCGTGTTTTGGGTACTGGTGTTGGTGCTTCCCGTGTCAATTGTTTGCTCCGGCGTAATTGCCGGTACTCGTCTAAAAAAGTAACTTGGCGACTATTTCTTTCTTCTAGAGGCGCATTTTCGACCGAGATGTCAGATTCTGTTTCACTGTTAGAAAATGCCACAGCTGATGTTTCCTGTAAAGGAGGTAAAGCCCCCTTAATATCTTGATCTTTGTAAAGGTGGTCATACTTCCGACTGAAAGTTAATATCCTGCCGCTATCGTAGTCATCATAGTCCCTGTCCAGTTTTCTTTGTTTCCTAGACTTAATGTCCTCTTCATGTTTTTTGAGGCGATCTTTGATTGATGCCAAGGTTTTTTCGAAATATTCAGTTTCCGTTTGTTTCTTGAGTTCCTCCATGATTTCCTGTATTTGTTTGATGATCTCATCTCTATCTATCCAGGCATATTTCACCAGAATTTCCAGCATTCTCCTGGAACTGAGTGCAGAATTCTCAGACCATTCCTCAAGCATCTTAGGATTGGGTAGCTCATATGTAGGAATTGTAAAAATTCGCAGTCCTCTGGGTGCCATTCCTTGATCAATATAATTCTGAAGGGAAATGGCCTCCCACCATTTGGAAACCTCACTTTTCTTGAGTTTCTCCAATTTGCGAAATTTCTCTTCAATCGGTTGTGCTTGGCTGGTTCTAGTATCTGTGCTAAGTTTAGATTTTGCTTTTCTACTGAAAATGGATTGTGCCGCCACTCTCCTTTCATCCTCTTCCTCCATGTGCACAACAACTTGATAAAAATTCTCAGTTGCTCGTGTGAATGCGTTCACCCCTTGTAATGTCAGGTTCCCCTTGCCATGTATAGTTAACTCACCAGCTCGTGGTGACTGGGAGAATAGTTGCGCAGGCTGCCAGATGCACAAAGCTCCGTAAGAATCACCACGTAATAAGGGCAAACAGAGTGTACGTGGTAGACGCAAGGTGCCCCCAACCACAGATCCGCTGCTTCCCCAGGAATGAAAAAAGAAAAAGGAGGGGAACCCAACCTCCGCCGGACCCCCCCCTCGTTAGTTCTCCAAACTAGGGGCAAACAGATCGTGTATTTGGGGCTTACCTTCGTCTGTATCCATCCCAATACATCTGCGTCCTGCTCGTACCTCCGTATGAACCGATGGCCGGTCTATCTCGTCAGCCTCCGTTAATAGCCCACAAAGAGAACACTCCTTCTGGCTGACACTGACCCGAGAGGGGTGGCGTGCACGCCGGTGGAGCAAGCCGGTAATCAAATTAAGAACAATCCAGGATCCGCACGCTCTCAGTGAAGCAAGACAACGAGCAAAGTTCAAAGTTGTTTATTCACTACGCGTTTCAGGGTAAAAACTCCTTGTTCACGTGAAAATATGCACAAACACTGGGAACTTAATAAAGTGTTTCAAAAATGAGTGAGTGACAACATAAAAAACGGACTCACGTGTATTTGTAAATCAATCAAATTGACAATAGGCAGACATGTTGGAAAGGTCAAAACGACATGGTAATGCAGGAAAAAAGAATTCATATGCTTTTGTATAAAATTATACTTGGTTATCGATCACAATATTAATAGTAAACAATTATGCTGGTTGGTAACTCGCAAATGATCATCAAAGGAGCGGAGGTTTAAACAAGTAAAGATACCTCCTCTATTAATGCTCTCGGCATCTGTCATGTGGTAGACATGCTGAACAGTTCAATTGTATCTAACAAACATAATCAAAATCAAAAGTAATATGTCCTATGTATAACCATACTATTTCAACAACCATGATAAATGCAGTAAGCAATACATCTGAACATGTGGCTTCGTGAAATACCACATGTTCTCTTTGTGGGCTATTAACGGAGGCTGACGAGATAGACCGGCCATCGGTTCATACGGAGGTACGAGCAGGACGCAGATGTATTGGGATGGATACAGACGAAGGTAAGCCCCAAATACACGATCTGTTTGCCCCTAGTGTGGAGAACTAACGAGGGGGGGGTTCCGGCGGAGGTTGGGTTCCACTCCTTTTTCTTTTTCATTCCCGGGGAAGCAGCGGATCTGTGGTTGGGGGCACCTTGCGTCTACCACGTACACTCTGTTTGCCCTTATTACGTGGTGATTCTTACGGAGCTTTGTGCATCTGGCAGCCTGCGCAACTATTCTCCCAGTCACCACGAGCTGGTGAGTTAACTATACATGGCAAGGGGAACCTGACATTACAAGGGGTGAACGCATTCACACGAGCAACTGAGAATTTTTATCAAGTTGTTGTGCACATGGAGGAAGAGGATGAAAGGAGAGTGGCGGCACAAGCCATTTTCAGTAGAAAAGCAAAATCTAAACTTAGCACAGATACTAGAACCAGCCAAGCACAACCGATTGAAGAGAAATTTCGCAGATTGGAGAAACTCAAGAAAAGTGAGGTTTCCAAATGGTGGGAGGCCATTTCCCTTCAGAATTATATTGATCAAGGAATGGCACCCAGAGGACTGCGAATTTTTACAATTCCTACATATGAGCTACCCAATCCTAAGATGCTTGAGGAATGGTCTGAGAATTCTGCACTCAGTTCCAGGAGAATGCTGGAAATTCTGGTGAAATATGCCTGGATAGATAGAGATGAGATCATCAAACAAATACAGGAAATCATGGAGGAACTCAAGAAACAAACGGAAACTGAATATTTCGAAAAACCTTGGCATCAATCAAAGATTGCCTCAAAAAACATGAAGAGGACATTAAGTCTAGGAAACAAAGAAAACTGGACAGGGACTATGATGACTACGATAGCGGCAGGATATTAACTTTCAGTCGGAAGTATGACCACCTTTACAAAGATCAAGATATTAAGGGGGCTTTACCTACTTTACAGGAAACATCAGCTGTGGCATTTTCTAACAGTGAAACAGAATCTGACATCTCGGTCGAAAATGCGCCTCTAGAAGAAAGAAATACTCGCCAAGTTACTTTTTTAGACGAGTACCGGCAATTACGCCGGAGCAAACAATTGACACGGGAAGCACCAACACCAGTACCCAAAACACGAGGTCAGAGAGGCCGCGGAAGGGGCAGAGGACGAGGAAACGTCACAATAGACGAAAACGAATCTGGCAACGATGGGAGAAAAGGCAAAGGAAGGAGCAATGTGGGAAACAGAAGGACACGCTCCATGAAGACCTACTGATGGATGACGAAATGGTGAATAAAACTATCATTAACCTCTCCAGAAGACCTCTCACTAACATTGAAAAACGTACTTTATGTTTGGGACTTTCCTTTTGCCCTTCTGCTAACTTTAATTTCACAGATACAAGAATAGATCTTTTCAAATTTGTGAGAAAGTTGAAATTAAAAAAATGGCACAGGCTTAAACGGTTGGGAGATAGGAATAAGAAAGAGAAAAAAACCAATCTTAATCCCATGGACCAGCACAACCTTAATATTGGTGATATGGATACTCTCATTACGAAGGCGCTATTAGATCTGGAAGATACCAGCACTGAGGTGGTCCTGAGTGACACACAAGTTTTGAAGACATTAGGGGTTATCACTGATGCAGCAGCCTGCACAGATTTTAGACCTAAATCAACATTTATGCCCATTTTACCACATGATAATATTGACACCTTTCAAGAATGTGTGAATAAAGCCCTATGTAAATACAGATCTAAAGGAGCTCGCAACAGAGATAGATCCAACAACCTCACATATCAACAAAGACAGGCTCTTACTTCCCTTATCGAGGATGAGAATGTTGTGATCTGCCCGGCGGACAAAGGTGGCAACATTGTCATCCTCGACAGGTCCCAATACATTGCAGAAGCCAATAAACAACTTGGGGATAGCAAGTTTTATCTTTCCACTAACACAGAGACCTACAATAACAGCATCACTAAACTATGGGACAAACTGGTTACCTGGAAGGATAAAGGGATTCTTGAATGGGAGGAACACTGCTATCTTAAAAATGATCATCCCATACTCCTGGTCCTTTACTTATTACCTAAGCTACATAAAGATCCTACTAATCCACCAGGGCGTCCCATTGTCTCTTCCAAAGGGAGTGTAGGCGAACATGTATCCAAGTATGTGGACCATTTTTTAAGAGATTTTGTTGTCACTTTGCCCAGCTATGTCAAAGATACCAAAGATTTTTTGAAGAAGATCCAGGCTATAAAATGGCAGGAGGACCTGCTTTTAGTGACTCTAGATGTACAATCATTGTACACTATCATTGATCACAAGCAAGGTCTTGACGCCTGCAACCATTTTCTCAGCACTAGACCTGTTAGGTTCCTTGAACATAGTTCCATGATATGTGAGATGATCAGTTTTTGTCTCAAAAATAATATCTTAATGTTCGATGGGGCCCTCTACAAACAGATTACCGGCACGGCGATGGGTTCTTGCTTTGCTCCCAGTTTTGCGAATCTTTTTATGGGCTACTGGGAGCGGACATTATCCACCAACCCATCCCTTGCCGGTTATTTTGATCAGGTGGTAGTGTGGTGGAGATATATAGACGATTTGTTCATTGTTTGGAGGGGTTCCGAAATTGAGGCACAATCGTTTATCATGGCTCTCAACAACAATGTATATTACATCACACTGGCAGGCACCATCAGCAGCTCCTATGCCGAATATCTTGATGTCAGGATTGACATTCAGGACAACCAGATCTTTACATCACTTTTCAGGAAATCCACTGCGGGCAACAGTGTGTTGCATGCCCTCAGTAGCCATCCTGAGTCACTCAAATGGAGTATACCTATGGTGAGCTGCTGAGGGCAAAGCGCAACTGTAACACTGAAGAGGCCTACCAAATGGAATGCATTACCATGCTTGAAAGTTTCAGAATCAGGGGCTATCCCAACTGGGTTCTTCGTAAAGCTAAAGAAAGAGCAGATGGCGTGATGAGGAGTACCACCATCATTGACCACATTGTTGAACCCAGCAGTGAGGATGAGGAATACCCCAGATTGATCCTCACCTTTAACTCTGATTCCAACAATATAAAGCATATTGTAGCTAAAAACTGGGATATTCTCACAAATGATAACATCATAGGTGAAAATATTCCTAGTAGACCGAATATCACATACAGAAGGGCAAAAACATCAGGGACCTGTTGGTACACAGTGATATTACCAGATATCCTAACAGATTTGACCATGACCTCAAGGGATTTTTCCCCTGCGGTCATTGCAAAGCGTGTAAGAATAGCAGTTTCTGTAGGAAAGTTAACTATAATGGGTCTACTATAACCATCAATCAATTTCTTACGTGCAATACCATCTTTGCCATTTATGCTGTGGTCTGTCCGTGTGACTTGTGGTACATTGGCAGTACCAAGCACATGGCCAAGAAACGTATACTTGAACATAGTAGAGCCATTACTAATCTGGATGAAAAATATCCAGTGGCACGCCACTTCCGTGACAAGCACTTCTCCAATTCATCCCTTCTCAAATTCTTTGTATTAGAACAAGTTGTGCCCAATCCTAGGGGTGGTAATCGAGAACTGAAATTGAGGCAAAGGGAGTCTAGACTTATAGTGCACTTCCAAACCAAGACACCGGGGGGGCTCAACTCGGATGAAGAACTGGCCATTCACTTAAAGGAGAACTGATTTCATACCTTGAATTTTAACTCTCATCATTTTGACTGTTGTGCTATAGACTGTTCTCATGTGCTCTGTACATTGGGACTTTCCCAATGCATTATTCATTTCCTTTATCATTTTATGTGTGGTTAATATGTTTTAACGATAGACTGTGATATAACTCGCCGATATCATGTGAGTTGTAACAAATGTGCATTTTCTTTATTTATTCTTAGGAGGAAAGGAAGGGGTCCCTTCACTGGTATTCACCTCACGGACCTCCTACCCTTTTCCCCTTTCGACACCATCACGGTTGAGGCTGGGTAATTATGTTTTGTTTCCTTGGTATTTAATGGTTGGTTTCTTGAACTCATTGTGTATTCCCAGACAATTGCCTATTGGACAGGTCACCCCAACAGGAGAATTCTTATTTCTTCATTGTCAACAATTTCACTGGTCACCAAGGACCTCAGATCGAGAGAATTTGTGCATCTCATGCAACTTGATATGGGCACTTGCCGTTTATAATGCATGTTATTTACTTGATGTTTCAAACTCGTATTGCGATGTACTTAAGTGCTGAGATCATGGTTATCAGTTTCGACATTTTCCCGTTACCCTATTGACTCATCTGGGTCTTAGAACTGTTACATCATATGCTATTGAGTATGGGCACTTGCTTTTAGTTTGTATGCTACCAACTTGAGGTTCATGAACTCGCCTTACATTGTGCTCGAATGCTGTGATTATGGTTATCGGCTTGGGCATTTATCCCGGTATTTCACGAAGCCACATGTTCAGATGTATTGCTTACTGCATTTATCATGGTTGTTGAAATAGTATGGTTATACATAGGACATATTACTTTTGATTTTGATTATGTTTGTTAGATACAATTGAACTGTTCAGCATGTCTACCACATGACAGATGCCGAGAGCATTAATAGAGGAGGTATCTTTACTTGTTTAAACCTCCGCTCCTTTGATGATTATTTGCGAGTTACCGACCAGCATAATTGTTTACTATTAATATTGTGATCGATAACCAAGTATAATTTTATACAAAAGCATATGAATTCTTTTTTCCTGCATTACCATGTCGTTTTGACCTTTCCAACATGTCTGCCTATTGTCAATTTGATTTACAAATACACGTGAGTCCGTTTTTTATGTTGTCACTCACTCATTTTTGAAACACTTTATTAAGTTCCCGGTGTTTGTGCATCTTTTCACGTGAACAAGGAGTTTTTACTCTGAAACGCGTAGTGAATAAACAACTTTGAACTTTGCTCGTTGTCTTGCTTCACTGAGAGCGTGCGGATCCTGGATTGTTCTTAATTTGATTACCGGCTTGCTCCGCCGGCGTGCACGCCACCCCTCTCGGGTCAGTGTCAGCCAGAAGGAGTGTTCTCTTTGTTGGATATATATATATATAATATATATACAGATACCAATAACATCAAATCTATAAAACCCTATAACAAAAATTCAAATTAAATTAAAATATTAAACTATTTAAAAATCTTTAAACTTAGTAAAATATTTTTCCAATTAACACATATTAATAATTAAAAATATTATAATTTCAAATAAACAAAACATAATAATTTAAATTATAACAATACAAAATTAAATATAACATTTAATACACATACTATTCACACTACAATTTAAACAAAACTACGCGAACTATTAAAGTAAATATATAAACAATTTACCACTCCCATTTAGCACAACACATAAATATTAACACTGGATAAAATAAAATTTACAGACCTCCTCCAATAAATGCAACTGTAGTAAAAGTAATAAATTACACATAGAAAATATTTACTGCACTCATTGCAGCCAATACAACACCATGGAAACTATTAAAGAGCAGAGGGGTAAAATTTAAAATTCCCACTCCAGTCAGTGCAACAGTAGGGAAAGTGTTTGATTGCGGAGGGGTAAAAATTACTATTCCCACTCCAATCAGTGCAACAGTAGGGAAAGTGTTGGATTGCAGAGGGGTAAATGTACTATTCCCACTCCAATGAGTGCAACAGTAGGGAAAGTGTTGGATAGCGGAGGGGTAAAAATTACTATTCCCACTCCAGTCAGTGCAAAAGTAGGGAAAGTGATGGATAGTGGAGGGGTAAAAATTACTATTCCCACTCCAGTGAGTGCAACAGTAGGGAAAGTGTTGGATTGCGGAGGGGTAAAAATTACTATTCCCACTCCTATCAGTGCAACAGTAGGGAAAGTGTTGGATTGCAGAGGGGTAAATGTACTATTCCCACTACAATGAGTGCAACAGTAGGGAAAGTGTTGGATAGCAGAGGGATAACATTTACTATTCCCACTCCAGTCAGTGCAACAGTAGGGAAAGTGATGAATAGCGGATGGGTAAAAATTACTATTCCCACTCCAATGAGTACAACAGTAGGGAAAGTGTTGGATTGCAGAGGGGTAAAAATGACTATTCCCATTCCAATGAGTGCAACAGTAGGGAAAGTGTTGGATTGCGGTTGGGTACAATTTACTATTCCCACTCCAGCCAGTTAATATATAAATATGTTAAAAATGTAAAAACAAATATATTTAATATTAAAAAATAAAAAAATATATATATATATTATAATGTTAAATACATCTCACAAATACCTACAAATATTATATTAAATAAAATAAAAAATAATTTTCAAACAAATCAATATTTTTGTTCAGAAATTATTTATTATCAAAAGCATTAATTATTACATAAATGTAGTTTATTTACTTCCTACCCTATAACACCACACAATTCACAACCCACATCTAAAATGAAAAAAATTACTTGCATAATTTACATAATTAATTATCAATTGAACAAATATTATTAATTAAAAACTAATTAAAACACTTAAAAATTAATTAATTTCCCACATTTTACAGCTATAATCCCCACAATCCACATCTAAAATTAAACTGTAAAAAAATTAATTACACAATTAAAATGTATTTTCAATTAAATAACTAATAATATTTAACAACTAATTATAAAGTAAAATTCATTTACTCCCCACCCTTAACCCCTGTAAACTCAAAACCCACACACACAAAAAATTAACAATTACCCTAATTAATTAGTATTAATTATCATCTAATTATTAATTAATTTAAAAAAAAATACCTCCCACCCATTTGGCGTTGCAGCGCGCGCAATGTAATTAGTTTTATTTATTTATTTATGTACTTATCTCCGTTCAGCCGTATGCCGGAGTTTACTACCCCCCACCCTGCCCCTCCCCCGCCCCGCCCCACCGCCCCGCAACACCCCCTCAAGGAGCCACGACTGGTTTCAGAGTCTCTGAGCTCAGTGCAAACCAGCTCTGTATATAACGTCCTTTTAACCTTTGTTTTTTTCAGTTAATTTCTAAGGTTTTTAAAATACTAATTCCTAACTATAACGTCCCTGTAACCTTTGTTTTTTTCAGTGAATTTCTACGGTTTTTTAAGTTGTAGTCACATTTGCATTGTGATAGAGAAAGGGGGCTGGCCTCTGATCAGCTCTCAGGAATCTCGCTGTGTAGGACTTACAGGAGGTACCAGGAGGGCTTCTTGGCCCCCAAGGTCCCTGAGGAGTAAAGTGGACTTTATCCCAAACCAATAGTGCACCAGGAGGCGCGTTTGCAGAGTGGTGGAGAAAGGAGGCGTGGGCTCCAAAGACCTTTTAGCAATCCAGCTGCGTGGAACTTACGGCAGGTAACAGGAGGGGTAGTGGCCATCTCCCCTTTAATAATAAAATGGCCCTATGGGATGGGGTCCCCAGGGTCTAATATGGCTCGGGGGATGTGCGGCCCCTCCCCTTTATTTTAAGTAGTAGCCCTGGGGGATGTGGTCCCTAGGTCCTAATAAGGCTCAGGGAGGGGGCCATGAGCCCCTCCTTCCCTTTAGAATACATGACGCTCCAGAGGTTGGGGTGCCCAGGGGCTAATGAGGCTCGGGAGGGATGCCACATGCTCCCTCCCCTTCAAAATATATATGGTCCTGGGGAATGGGTTCCCGAGGGCCATATTAGGTTCACGGAGGGAGGGCACATGGCCCCCCTCCCCTTTAAAAAACAAAAGGCCCTGGGTGATGGGTTCCACGGGCCCTGTGGCCAACCCCCTGTCGCGCACTCTCGAAGGCCTTGTGCAGTGTGGGGTTTGTTGACTTTAAGGGGGTTTGTTGCATGCAAGGGGTTGGCTGAAGGACCTGGTCACAGTCCAGGCCCTGTGGCCACCCGCCACTGTGTATGAGCTAAGGCCCAGCATAGGGTGGGGTTGGCTGCCTTTACAGTGGGTTGGCTGTGGCCAGGCCCTGCAGCCAACCCCTTTGGCCGTGCGTGGCAGGTCGTGGAATTTAAATATAAAATAAGCCTAGAAATTCACTGAAATTAAAGGTTAAAGTAACGTTATTGTTAGGTAAAATGTTCAGTAACAACCTAACGTTTTAAACTCTAAAAAACACAGAAATGATCAGTTATAGTTATAGTTCTCAAGTAACTATAACTAATGCCCTATAGTAACTATAACTCATGACCTCGCCATGCATTGCTAATTACCCCACATATTTCATCACTCATAACATCTTCTATGACATCATTGATAATATCACTGCCACATTTGCAGTGAAATTATTGATGAGAAAACTGTTCATGGCGGGGGCACAAGTTATAGTTACTTTATAGCACGCCATATGCATGCTGCATGGGACACTATGAAAATGGACTAATTCTTAAGGGACCACATTTGTTCAGTTTCTAACACCATTGGAGGACTAAATAGAATAGTCGATGTCGATAAATGGAGTTTGATTAAGCCCTGAAGAAGTCCCAGGGGGACCGTTGGCTATGGCTGCAATCAAAAAACAATTTTATAAGAAGATGAATAATAAAGAAGTGAACAATAATCATACATTGGACTCCTCTACTATGCTCTATTGAAACATGGATAACTGACCTACACAATATGAATATGTCATTTGAAAATTTGACTCTGTTTGCGTACTTCTCTTTGGAGTGCTAACTTAACACAATTCTAGCAAAATTTTCCATCAACCACAATATATACTACCTCCACATACATGTACTTTGACAATATATATATATATATACATATGACTTAGTTTCCATAGGAAGAAAGTTTTTTGATTTGCCAATAACGTTGGCGCCATTTGAGGAATCTTCGCGAAATTTAAAAAACTAATGGGACAGTCACGTCAGCTGCTGTATTGAAATTTCAGGGTGATCCGTCAAGCGGGGGCCGAGAAAAAGGGGGTCCAAAAATGCTTTTTCTCCATGTTAATTTCCATAGGAAACTTTTGACAAGGCTACAGCCTGAACTGCTGAACAGAATTACACCAAATTTGGTAAAAAGCTAGCTCTTGGTCCAGAAAGCACTCTTTTTTGGTAAATGGTGTAAATCTGTTCAGTAGTTTCTGAGAAATTTAAAGATTTCTCAGTCATACAACTGTGGTGATCCGCGAACCCTCCCAAACTCGTGCCTGAGATCTGATTGACTGCAACACTTCAAACCAGGAAGTGTTGGCAGCCATCTTGTGACTCAGTTGAACCGAGTCACAAAAAAAAAGAAAAGGGGGCAGGGTAGAAACACCCTGACCCCCTAGGCCTGTTCCAGGGGTTCCACAGGGACCCCCAGGGCCCAAAAAAGCATTTTTTTAAAAAACAATTGGCAGGATTTGCGGTGGAACGACCGAAAATCTTTAACAAAACAAAGCGCAGACTTCCGCACTTTGTTTAATTTAGGCCCCGGGGTAGGCCAGGTTCCGGGGGCAATAATAAATAAAAATGTGGGGGCCTGCATGGGCCCCCTCCGCCCTGGGGACCACCACCTCCCTGGGGCTAATTGTTTGAAATGTGAGGGGGCACGCGGCCCCCGCTGCCCCGGGGACCGCCACCTCCCCAGGGCTATTTTTAATTATAATGCGTGGGGGAGCTCCAGCCCTCCCACGCAGCCCAGAGAACCGTCACCTTCCTGGGGCTAATTGTGTGAAATGCGGGGGGCCATGTGGCCCCCCCGCAGCCCCTGGGGACCACCACCTCCCCGGGGCTATATTAAAATAAGATGTGTGGGGGCAGTCGCGGCCGGCATGACTCGCGGGTGGGGAGGCGGGGGGTCACGCAGGGAGGGAGTTGTGTGGGGGGGTTTAATTTTAAATACATTTTTTTAAAATGTAACTTACCTACACGGCCCGCTCCGGTCCTGCATCCTCTCCTCCACACAGGAAGCAGCCAAGCAGGAAGCCTCCCTTCCCTCCCCTAAGTCAATCACAACACTGCAATGGCAGCGTTGTAATTGGCTGGGACGCCGACCGCACTGGGGTCTATGGGGAGGCCGTTTTCTCCATGCAGGCTGCATGCAGCCTACATGGAGAAAACGGAGAGTGCGTATGGCTGGTTTGGTCAGCCCTGGGGCCGACCAAACAGTCAGTGCCCACAACAGTGGGCGAGCCACTCCTCCCCCGCCCTGCAGCAGGACCGCCCACCCGCCCGCCCTCAACCAAACCCTCCTGCTTTCTGTAGTGCGAGAAGCAGAAACATAAAATGGTATTCATAATACCACTTTTATGTTTCTGCTTCTCGCACTGTGAGAAAGCAGTGGGGCAACGCTCCTCCTCCCACATGGAGGAGCCGCCCCTGCGTGGGGGCTATGGCCCCCCCACACAGCCCCAGGAACAGCCACCTCACCGGGGCTAGTATACTTAAATTCTGGGGGGGGCACACGCCCCCCTGCTGCCCCAGGGACCACCACCTCCCCAGGGCTATTTTCAAATTGGGAGCACTGCTCCTGCCATCCCATAGCAAACAGTGTGCTCTGCTTTGAACAAGTGAGAGCATTATGCTCTCGCTTGTTCAAAGTGGAGCAACTTTGCATTTTACACCCAGGGAGCTGCATGTCAGCAGCTCCATAGGTGTAAAAAGCAATATCGGCTCCCGCAGGAGGCGGGAGCTGTCTGGGATCGTGGGGGCCTTCAGGCTCCCGCCCTGTAGTCCCCCCAACGAGAGGCCATGCCCTGGGAAATGGGGTCCCCGGGTCCAAAAATGGCCTGAGGAGGGGGCCGCGTGGCCCCCCTCCCTTTAAAAAAAAAAAAAATGGCCGGTCCCTGGTGGATGGGGTCCCCAGAGCAGAAATCAGCCTGGGGCACACGGCCCCCCTCCCATTTGTTTTTTTTTTTTTAAATGGCCGTGCCCGAGGGATGGGTTTCCCGGGGCCAAAATTGGTCTGGGAAGAGCGCCATGTGGCCCTCCCTTCCCTTTTTATAATATAAATGAATAAAGGCCTAGCCCCAGGGGATGAGGTCCCCGGGGCAGAAATTGGCCTTGGGAGGGGGGCTGCGCGGCCCCCCTCCCGTTTTAATTTATTAAAATGCAAAAAAAGGGGTCAGGGCCCGGGGGATGGGGTCCCCAGGGCCAACAAGGGTCAAGGGAAGGGTGGCCACAAAGCTGCCCCCTTCCAAAAATTAAAAAAGAACCCAAAGCCCGCAACTCACCTGAGGCCCCGCCCCCTTTCTCCACTACTCTGCAAACGCACCTCCTGGCGCGCTCTTAGTGGGGGATGAAGTCCCCTTCACTGCTGAGGCCAACTAGCCCACCTATTACCTCCAGTAAGCCCCACACAGTGGGATTGCTGAGAGGTGGTCTGAGGATATGCCCCTTTTTCCACCACTTTGCAAAAGCGCCTCTTGGCACACTGCTGGAGGGGCGATGAGGTCCCCTTGCCTCCTGAGGGCCTCAGGACTAAAGTGGACTTCATCCCCCAAGAAGGAGTGCTCCTGGAGGCACGTTTACAGAGTGTTGGAGAAAAGGGGCGTGGCTTCTGACCACCTCTCAGCAATCCAGCTGTGTGGGGCTTACTGGAGGTAACAGGAGGGCTACTTGGCCCTCAGGGACCCCCAAAAGCCAAGGGGACTTCATCCCCTAAATAGTGGTGCACCAGAAGGCGAGTTTGCAGAATGGAGGAGAAATAAGGCGTGGCCACCGAAAACCTCTCATCAAACCCCCTGTGTGGGACTTGCTGGAGGTTACAGGAGTGGTAGTTGGCCCCCAAGGGCCCTCAATAACCAAGGGGACTTCATCCCCCTACTAGTAGTGCCTCAGGGGGTGAGTTTGCAGAGTGGTGGAGAAAGGGGGTGTGGCCTGCTATCAGATCTCAGCAATCCTTCTGTATGGGAGTAACTGGAGGTAATAAGCGGGGTAGAAGGCCCCCACGGACGTCCTTGGGGCCCAACTACCCCTCCTGTTACCTCCAGTAAGTCCCACACAGCAGGATTGCTGATAAGTTGTCAGAGGCCACGCCCCCTTTCTCCACCACTCTGCAAATGTGCCTCCCGGCGCACTACTAGTTGGGGGACAAAGCCCCCTTGGCTCCAGAGGAACCTTAGGGGCCAAGAAGCCCTCCTGGTACCTCCTGTAAGTCCTACGCAGCATAATTCCTGAGAGCTGGTCAGAGGCCTAGTCCCCTTTCTCCACCACTCTGCAAATGTGACTGCTAGTAAAAAAACCTTAGAAATTCACTAAAAAATAACAAAGGTTACAGGGACGTTATAGTTAGGAATTATATTTAAAAAACCTTAGAAATTCACGAAAAAAACAAAGGTTACAAGGTCGTTATAGTTAGCAAATAGAATGTAAAAAACCTTAGAAATTCACTAAAAATACCAAAGGTTACAGGGACGTTACATTTAGAGTCAGACTTTGCTCATACAAAACCAGAGAAATTCAGCTGTTACAGTTACCTGGGTTAACTATAAATCGCGCCCCCGCAATGCACTGCTTATGACCTCAGTTATTACATCATTCATGACATGTTCAGTAACATCAATTATGACATCTCAAATGACATCACTGATGACATCAGCCATGATATCATCCACAGCATCTCTAGCGCACCCACTCACACCCCTACAAATCTTTTATACACCCACTGCCACTCCCGC
Source organism: Calotriton arnoldi (assembly GCA_963921515.1). NCBI lineage: Eukaryota > Metazoa > Chordata > Amphibia > Caudata > Salamandridae > Calotriton > Calotriton arnoldi. Next base: position 637,488 of record CAWUFW010010839.1, read on the forward strand.
ACAACCATTCACAAACACATTCACAGTGCCATACCAGTACTTACACACCTATTCACTCATTCATAGATCTAAACACACATCCACTTGCTCACCCATACAGCCACTCATACACCCACTCACTCACTAATACAGCCATTGACATATCCACTCATACACTCATACAGATACTCACACACTGAGTGAGTCACTCATAGAACTACTCACACACCTAGACACTCAACCATACAGTCAATCACACAGACACTTACTCACCTGAAGAGTTACACACACACCCACTTACTTACTCATAAAATAGTAACATGTAGTCACTCACCCATACAGTCACTGACAGAAGCATGCAGTCATCCATATAGCCACTCTCACATTCACTCACTCACACATACAGTCACTCATATACCCAGTCACTCACCCATATTGACACAAGCACTCAATCGCCGACACAGCCATACAGATACTCACCCATGCAGCTTCTCATACATGCACTCACTACCCCATACAGCCACTGACTCACCAACTCACTCATCCATACAGGCAGTCAGACACCTCCTCACCCACACACATAGACACCCAGACAACTATAGAGATAGTCAGACAACCAATCAATCATCCATATAGCCATTCACGTACCCACTAACACACTCATACACCTACTTAGACATCAACTGACAGACAGATACACACATTCACACAACCAGTCACTCACCCATACATTGACTGAGACACCTAATACTCACTTATAAAGTCAGTCACACACCCACTCAGTCATCCATACAGTCACTCATACACCCACTGATTCACCAATACACCTTGCTATATATATATTTAACACTCATAAACCTTTTAAAAACACTCACAGTCACTAGATGATGTCATCACTGATGTCATCAGTGATGTCATTTGAGATGTCATCAGTGATGCCACTGACCATGTCATGAGTGATGTAATATGTGAGGTCATAAGCAGTGCATTGCGTGGGCGCGAGTCTTAGTCAACTCAGCTAACTATAACGGCTAAATTTCTGTGGTTTTGTATGAGCAAAATCTGACCCTAACTATAATGTCCCTGTAACCTTAACCTTTGTTTTTTAGTGCGGGTCATTGTACCTTGCTCGCAATTTTGGACTTTTTTGTTCCTTTGGCGAGATTGACGCACTGGGCTGAGTGAGAGGTACCTTGGAGTGATAAATTGAGAGAGGAAAAGTACTTACTTTACGGAACTTTCCCTGTCCTCTCTCGATTGGTACATCTTTCAGCCAATGGGATTCCTCACCTAGATATTTAAACATCACCCCGCCAAAATCCTCACTTTGGACTATCCAGCTATTATACCGGCATTGATAAAGGCATCCGCCGAAACGCGTCTGCCAGGAGCTGTTATGGAGGACATTGCGTTATTTTATTGTGCTAGCTGGTGGCATTAAACTCACTGCAGAGCAACTCCAGCATGTGTCTGACCCGTTTTTATGGCAAAAGCGGGATTGGTGGTGTATATATATATATATATATATATATATATATATATATATATATATATATATATCAAAGTACAGAGATGTGGAATTAAGAATACTAAATCTCTACTTATGATCATGTGCCTATGCCATGATATTTTGATGTTGAGATTTTTGCTATGATATTCTTGTAGAACCATATTCTACAGTTGATATTCTGAGTTAAGACCATATGCACATTTTGTAGATCTGTCACATAGTCTGTACATTGTATTTGAGGCCATTTAGCCTCAGCTAAATTAGGTTATGGTCAAGACCAACAGAATTTTGCGTCATAGAAGAACCAAATTATCTGGCAGTGTTCATTAAATTATACAACAGGATAAGAAAAATTAATCAACATTGCGCAACACATTCTGGGGCAAAAGTATCTCCCTATTATTGTCATTTGAACACACATTGGTACGAAAGGGAATCTAATGCTACACAAAATATAGTTATCTTGCGCCAGAAATATGCATAGATTCACCAAATCCTATTGAAAATGATATTCATCAAAAACGATGATTTTAATTTACAAAGAAAAAACATTGTATTAACACCGGCCCTTGAAACTCCCAGATTGCAACTGTTTATGTAAAACTTTAGGTAACTTTGGACTCCGAAGAAAGCAAGTCGACATATTTTCAATTCTTGCAATATTAGTCATGCCCCTTTTATTACACGTATCCCAGTTATCTTTTAGGACTGCTCTTCTGTTTTGATTTTACTCTGTGTCCACTCTATGGGCCTTTAAAAAGAGCGTCTCTTTCCATCCAGAAATGACCCTTCAGAAGGGTTTCACATTACGTAAAAATTGATGTCAATGTACTACGAGGCTTTGTAAAACTTAAGAAATTAAACCTTAAAAAAACAGAACGTTCTATTTTTGTATACCTTCAATGGATACCCTCTTAAGATAACAGCTATTTGAGAAACGTTTTTGGGATCCACCATGAATATGCCTCAATAACGCAGCAAAACATTTGCATGATAAAGGAGTCATTTTTCCACACCATTTAAATCTCATCTGAATAAGTCAGGTTTTTTTTCGCGCTGCAGACAAAAGCCATTCCTAGTCTATCGATTAGTGACAACAGTATTGTTTGGGTAACATTGTCATCTCGTCAGTATCAGTGTAGTAAATAAATAATGAAAAATGATGCATAAACGCCCATTCTGCATATTTGAGACATTCTCCGGCTCATTGAGATAAAGGCAGGGATTCGGATCCCATAACATGATTTGTTCAAGATGTAGCTAAGGAACACATTCCACTTGTAGTTACAGGGTGAGGAGTAGAAAGCAAAAAGTTGAGAGTTTGAGAACCCGTTATCTTTAAAATGGGTTTTGTGGGTATCTAATGTTTGTTGTGTGTAATGTTACAATGTTTTTTTTGTTTTTTTAAAGAAATGTTTCTGAACGTCACCTAGTTTGGAAAGTTTTTCAATGTGGGACCACTGCGTGAAAATCACGACTTTGCAACTTATGTGGTGCAAGTCCTCCTATGACACTAACAAATTGTTCTGCGGGAGATAAACTTTACATAAAAAAAATGTTCCTTCACAGTTCAATTGTGCGCTGGCAAGCTTTGTAAAATTTCAGTTTTCTAATTAAAAATCTCCAAAAATTGTCCATCATGAAATGATGCCAGTAGCTCGAATGGCACGCTGAAGGTTCTCTTGCTTGGATGGGTTTTCTTAGGCATTATATATATAAGGAAAAAATCTATGTGTGTGCGAAGAAAAGCCATAAACATGTTCCACATAGATTGAAACTTCGCAAAGCTTAAATGACAAAAGATAAACTTTGCACACCCCTAATAAAAACCACTAAAGAATTCTAAGGGCAGCAATGATGCTGAGTGAGGGTTCAAATATATGAATCACGTCTCATTTCAGGCACATTGGGCTCTTTTTCAAACTGTTATGACCCATACTACCAGTCCTTTGGAAGGTCCAAGTGACATAACATTACTGTGTACTCTGTATTAAAAGTGTCTCCTTTTCATGGCAAATTCACTTGGATGGATGACTATTGTTTTAAGCATGAATTACGTAATTATTAAAAGCGTCAGGAACATTGTGGCTTTTGGGATGCACAAAACCTGGGTCTACCAGAATTGAGTGGGCATAATAAATCCGAAGTTGAACTGGGTAAATTCATAATTTTATAAGTTCATGGAACTGACAAGTAATTTCTTCAGTTACATCACTGGTGGAATTGTCCTGTCTGAGCAGGACATTTCTTGTGCAAAGGTAATATGTGGCAATATGTATTCAACCTTCTACAAAGGACAAAGTACAACAAAAATCAGTTTCTGTGTTTTTTCTATCAATGTTTGAGGAGTTGTTCTCATTTTATTGCTTCAAAATCCATATTTCATTAAATTTGGAAAATGTCCTAATAGTGTTAAGACATTTGCATAAGGGATCACCAATTTTCCCCAACCCTACAGTATGTCATGGTAGTATGTGGCAATTAAATTAGAACTATAGGCGTGTGTGTGTGTAGTTTTCATCATGTCTCAAAATACCTGCAATATTGTTCACTTTTGTCCTGGTACAGTTTTATCACAATAAGTAAATAACGGAAAAGACCATTACTTTATAAAAAATAAAATCGCAGAATTTTGCACTGCTCGTCTGAACGGGAAGTGAAATACTGAAAACTGGGATAGGGTGTGACAGGTGGACTTGGAACATTATCAAATCAATATCCTCCTTTTACGTAATAGTTAATAGCCAATAAAACTCATGCTGGGCTATGTATTGCTATTATGGTTAGGTAGTCAGAGATTGAAATTCCTTCTGGAAAGTTGGTAAACTTTGCATTGTTTCTAGAGTTTCGCAACTTCTTCCTGCTTCATTTACAGTTCTCAGCAAACAAAGAAGCAGATTTAATAACGTTCGCACGTTCGCTAGGATAGCGCAGTGCAATGCAAAACGCAGCGTCTAAGGGCTATACGTGATAAGGGTTAGCAAGAACAGCGCAACATTATTCTGACTCTCTGGGTCTTGAGTCAGACAATAATGTATTTACTTTGTTTTGGTGCTGTACAATGGACGCACCACTTCACGAAAACTAAAACTCGAGGCCTCACTGTTTGGGTATTCTGTCTGCTGAAAGGGAGAGGGGCGGGAAACAAATAATTTCAATCGCTTGCAACTAAGGCATTTTTTATTGTTATAATTCCACTCAAAAACAGGATGCAGACAGCATTCCAGCTCGCATTCGAGGCTCTGGACTGGCAGCAACAACTCTGCTCGTGCCCAGCTTGGCTGGGGACTCCGGGGAAAGGCCACTGGTGGCCCGATAAGCAAGTGATTAATGTCTGGGCGGTCTAAGCGCGCGCCTTCATCTCTGCCGACCTCCTCTGTGATTGGGCTTCCTTGTTTTCCTCTACTTCCGGTTCCCGTTTCAAATGAGCTCGTGTGGGGGGACTGGGGCGGTGGGGGGCGGCAATGGGAGCTGGACAGGAACACTCAGGCTCTTCCTGGGTTTGTTCGCCTGACTGGCTGCCTCAGAAACCACCAGCCCCATGGACACAAACAACATTCCGACCTGGGCAGCATAGTGTATAAGCACCCCTGGGGGGAGCCCAGGAATGCTTTTGTTGAACTCTGTATTTGTCTGTTCCCTCCTCCCCATACAGTTAGTTTATCTGTGTGCACAGATTCCGTATATTGCCAGGATTTGCCCTGATGTTAGCACTTGGCACAGCGCCTCAAAGTCCGAGCTGTTGACGCTTTGGCTCGGAGTGAAACTGGGGCGGACTGGCCAATAACGAAAGAGGGCTGATTAGGGTGACCAGATTCTCAAAACAAAAAACGGGGACAGTTCATAGACATAGAAGTAGGACTACAGTTTGCAGTAACGGTCGACATAAAAGTAGGACTATTTGACAGCTGTCAGACATGGAAAAGGGACTAAAATGACAGCCGCCTCCACAGACACAGATGAAGAATTACAGACAAATCATATGTGTGACACAGACTTAGCCGACAGAGACGTCGAGGTTTCAGTGACTGGCCTCGCCTGCTGCGGTGTTACTCAAAACGGTGAAGTGTGTTTTATGTTGTTGGGGCCTCTCTAACATAGGTTCCCTGTTGGGCCGGGTCACTCACATGACATCAGAGAGTGGCCCCGAGTCCGGATGTTCTCCTGACTTTAGTTTGCTGGGAAGGAGGGGGGCACTGCAAAGGCTGGCAATCTTTGTTGATTTTTCTGCTGGCCCATTCAACAACAGTAGCCACCAGAGTGTTGTTAGGGCCTCGCACATCTTTTTTGGGCTGGGTCCCACCCTGGAGAGAGGCACAGGGTCACTCATGTGACGTCAGAGGGTGGCCCCGAGTCCTGATGTTCTTCTGACTTTAGTTTGCAGGGAAGGAGGTGGGCCACCACAAAGGCTGGCAATCTATGTTGTTTCTCTGCTGGCCTATCCAACAACAGTAGCCACCAGAGTGTTGTTAGCAGGGCCTCGCACATCCTGTTTGGGCTGGGTCCCACCTTGGAGAGAGGCCCTGGACTGAGTGATGCTCTCTGCGCAGCATCATTAATTACGAGGGAGGAACCAGAGGGTCCAGAATAAGTCAGCAAAGGCTGAAGGAACAAGCCTCAAAAAACAAACAACCACAAAAAAATAAAAAACACCTCCTGACTTAGTGTGCAGAGAGAGCCTTGATGTAATATGTTGCAAGCGAGTTTCCTGAAATTTGTACGATTCTAAGTATATTTACTTAGACATGAGTATAAATGAAAGTTGTTTAACCATTATTTCTTACGCTTTGCAGCAGCTAACGTAGAATTTCTAGTTGCTCAAATGGGTGTCATATCTGATATTTATAAGATTCCCTCGTTTTAATATCTTGATTTTGCTCGCAAGAAAGTGCCACTCAGTCGTTAAAATGTCACTCATAATTACTTTGAAATTATGAAAATGTCACGCATAGAAATCTGAAACCTTGGCAGCTATGTCATGTAACATTACACCTACAACAAGCCAGGACTATTCGCTTTGTCAGTTGTTCTTATCTGCATAAGATAAATAAGCAACAAACTTGGGCTTCGTTGTACATAACATTGAAAATGCTTCAGTTCTGGGATGATGAGACTGTGAAAGAACTATAACGGGTCTCTTTGAATGCAGTGAAGGGTGGTATTGCTGCAGCAGTAAGATTGTTTTTTCATCCTGAGGGCAAAAATGGACGTCCCAATATAGTAAGCAGAGAAATGTCCCGGTTTTTAAATAGTGTTTCAGTGCGAGGCACTATTTAAAAACCGGGACATTTCTCCGTTTAACCCGGGCACTGCACAAAAACCGGGACATTTCTGTAATTAGGAGCAAAGTGTCGGGACACGGGGACACTGCTCCGAAAACAGGGACCGTCCGGGGAAAACCGGGACGTCTGGTCACCCTAGGGCTGATGCCTGGCCAGCCAGCTTGAATCTTTACTTATTTGCGGTGTTTCAATAGCGCTAATGTATTTTCAAAAGCACCCCGTCTCTTTTTCTTTAAGTAGTTAGCTAGCAATATTGTTGTCAGGATCGTAGCTAAAGCAATAATGTTAGGGGGTGTGCGTCTGAGATTTCCCAACAAGATATGCAGTGGACCCAACTAAAAGTAGGCGGGGGCAGCTGGGTGGACAGTTAAGGAGGGATTAGGGTTATTGGTTTTAATTAATTTGAAACCAACCTCAAAAAGAAGCCCCAGAGCGATCTTGTCCTCTTAGGTGAGTCCACCGTCCAAAACTCGAAAACAAACTCCTCTTGAGATGAGCCTGTCCATCTGGGCCATTTGAACTATAATCTTCCATATCTAGTAGAGCCTGTCCCTCTGCATCATATAAGCTAAGGTTCTCTGCGCATGGAAAAATCACTTTATTGAGGCTACCGTGTTCTCATGCTTTCTGGGGTACTGTTCATCCATCACAAACCTGTAGGAAAAGTCCCCAGCACTCCTGCTGAACCTCTTCATGATATCAGGGAAAAATAACTTAAAGAACTCTTCTGCCTTAGCCCACCCCCAGCTCCATCTGAGCTACAACACCAAAGGGAGCATATTCTAGGAAGCATATTCCAGCGTAAACTTGGCTACCGACAAACCCCTCACCCAACTGGGGACAGAAACCCAAAATGTCCTGTGTTTTTTCCAGAGACTCTGCTCCCTAAACTGGAAATTAAATCCAGATATAGCAAGTTGGGAGTTGTCGACTTTGGAACTAGGGAACCAGGTTTGAGTCTCAGCGTCGGCTCAACATCCTGCGATTCTGGGCAAATCCCTTAATCTCCCCGTGCCTACCAAAAAATGAATGTATCCCTGTATAACGTAACTGGTGCTCATGTAAAGTACTTCAATACCTTCGGTTCGAGTTCGCACTATATAAAACTGCAAAAAAAGCCCTCGGCTCGGATGAGGATAGGTCATGTTGGCTTGGAATCTTCCTGGAATGAGTATGTTTTCACCCTGTTCTAATGCCTCTGCATTGGAAGTCCTTTCCAAACAGCTAGGTTAGTAATAGTCTTCACAAGAAGTTTTGCCTTCCTCTGCTCACGGCAGAGACACTGCTATTTACAGAAGCTAGTTCTACAGGAGACATCAAAGGGGCATAACAGGTGAAGAGTGTCTTGGCAAAGAGAAGGGATACAGTGGAGTATAAATTGCAACTACACTCCGTAGTCTATTGAAAACACACCTCTAGTGGCTAGACTGATGCTAGACTGATGCTGATGTGACCCAAAAGAGCTCATAATGGGTCCCATCCAAAAAGGATGTGGCTGAGCAGCTATCAGAATTCCAGGTGCCTGCAGTGTAGGGTATTCAAGAGTTGGACCATTTTATTGCACACCTATTGGTAACTTTCATAATAAGGCAGCTGTGTAGCATAACCAAAAGATTGGTTCCCACGGGCCCTAACGACACAATGCAGTGCCGGGGGGTAAGGAGCAGACAACCAGGGTCCTGCAGCACAACAGAAGCACAGCTCCATGGGAGCCATGCCCAAAAGGCACAATGCAGTGCCAGTGAGTGAGGTGCATCAACCAGGGCGCTGCAGCACAACAAAGGCATGGAGAGCCATAACCTAATGGTGAAATGCAGTGCCAGGGAGGAAGGTGCACACAACCAGGGCCCTGCTGCACAACAATAGCAAAGGCTGCATGGGGAACCATGCCCTAATCACACAGTGCAGTGCCAGGGAGCAAGGCGCAGACAGCAAGGTCCCTGCAGCACAACAAAGGCACAGGCTGGATGGAGAGCCATTCCCTAATGAAGCAATTCAGTGCCAGGGAGTGAGGCGCAGACAACCAGGGCCCTGCAGCATAACAAAGGCACAGGCTGCATTGAGAGTCATACCCTAATGACATAATGCAGTGCCAGGGAGGAAGGCGCACACCCTAATTACACAATGCAGTGCCTGGGAGCAAGGTGCAGACAACAAGGTCGCTGCAGCACAACAAAGGCTCAGACTGCATGGGTAGCCATGCCCTAATGACACAATGCAGTGCCAGGGAGAGAGGAGCAGGCCACCAGGGCCCTGCAGCACAACAAAGGCACAGGCTGCACGGGGAGCCATGCTCTAATGAAACAATGCAGCGCCAAGGAGCGAGGCGCAGACAACCTTGGCCCTGCAGCATAACAAAGGCACAGAATGAGCACCCATGACCTAATTACACAATGGAGTGCCAGGAGAGAAGTGCAGACAACCACCCACGGCCCTGCAGCACAACAAAGGCACAGGCTACTTGGGGACCCATTCCCTATTGACATAATGCAGTGCCAGGAAGTGAGGCACAGACAACCTCGGCCCGGCAGCACAACAAAGGCACAGATTGCATGGAGAGTGTAAAAGTGCACTGTACATGCACTTTGTAGAGGCACCTCACATTCCATAATTATAAAGTACACACATCCAGCAGGTCGCAGAAAACATACAGGCATCTCATCTATATGGGCCTTTTATAGGCTGCAGAGCAAGTGTGCAGGCTTTTTGGAGTAGTATAGAGACAGGGCAAGCAGCTTTGTGTACAGAGATGTAGAGCACTGTAAATACAGCTCACTGGTACCTCAGACAACACACCCATACGTACATATAGATGCAGTATCGGGATAGATCACAGGCTGTAGGTACATTTTACAGACACTTTACCAGCTACAGTGGGCACGGGGTACTGGTGCTTCAGCTGCTGCAGTGTGAAGTGTGCCACGCAATACTCTAAAGCAGGAACATTAACCCTCCAATCTATTAAGACTGTTGTCCAGAGACTGTACACTGATGTCTGTGATAGAAACATGAGCATTACCCACCTGAGTTATCTTGCCTCATAGATCACTAGAAACACCCACTAATAGAGCACTTCAGAATCACACTTCGTATGGCATGAATCACTATAATTAAAATAATTGGGGGGTGTGACACCCCAACCCCCCCTAATCCCCCTGAAGATACACCCCTGGTTGTTGTAGAAGTAGAAAGAAAATGTCTCTGATTAAGATAATGGGGCAATCCAGTTAGGCCTGGCCATGATACAGTAGATAGATGCTAAAAGTAATGGAGGAATTTAGTTGCCGTCCATTTAGGGGGACCAGGTGCCCCGGATTTGCTGGGACATTCCTGTTTTTTCTCCAGCTGTCCCTGCAAATTTCAGGAAATTTAGCTCATGTCCCAGTTTTTAGAGAAGGTCGACTGAAAAGAGTGGGCAGTGTCTTTATATGTTTTCCAAAGCAGGGGTGTTAGACCTGGCATCTTTGGCGTATTTTTCCCCTGTCTTGCTTGCTTCTGACCTCCTGTTTTTGACTGTGTGCTGCATTTCGTTTTTGCTGGTTTTAGAACTCTGGGCACTTTACCACTGCTGATCAGTGCTAAAGTACAAGTGCTCCCTCTGTAAATTGTGATTGTGATTTGATATCCATTATTGGCATATTTGATTTACTGGTAAGTCCCTAGTAAAGTGCTCTGTGGTTGCCCAAGGCCTTTAATCCAAATGCTATTAGGGGGCCAGCAGCACTGATTGTGCCACCCACATGAGTAGCCCTGCAACCTTGCCTCAGACCTGCCACAGCAGTGTGCAGTTTTACACTGCCGTGTCGACCTGGCAAGTGCACCCACTTGCCAGTCCCAAACCATCCCTTTTTCTACATGTAAGGCACCACTACAGTAGGCCCAAGGTAGCCCATGGACAGGGTGTAGTGTATGTGAAAGGTAGGACATGTACTGTTGTGTTTTACATGTCCTGATAGTGAAATACTGCCAATTTCGTTTTTCACTATTGCAAGGACTATCTCTCCCATAGGTTATTATTGGAGCTGCCTTGTAACTTCTTACAAATGTAACTTTCAATTAGGAAGAAATTATGATTTGGAGTGTGGTCCCTGATCTCACAATATAAAAAAACATCTTTTAGTGAAGTTAGGGGCATATTCTCAAGGACTGCTCGCGGATTCATCGGCACTTTAGCGCTGCAAAAGTGGCGATAGATTCATCGCCCTTTTCCCAAGCTGGTGCAAACTGCCGATATCGGCAGTTCTCCAGCGATAGCTGGCGCAAAATACATCGCCACGGATGAGAGCCACAACTAACACTAATGATATGCAGAGTAGGCGTTCCCGTGCAAAAACACACGAAAACACCACAATTCTCTATACAAACAAAAGGCAAGTGAAACACCAATTATGGTGTTCATTAGAACCATTAGCAACTGTTCAATAGTGACGTTATAATGGAGTGCACCAACATTAGAGCTGGTTGATTCACAGCTTGGTAAATGCTCCACCCTTTCTCTACTTTTTAGAATTTTTCTACATCACGCGGCTTTGCGCGTCATTAACTGCTAAACAGCACCCGGGATCACCACCCTTGAATGGTAAGAATAGATTACTTTCTTTACCATAAGTTTGTGGGTAATTTGAACACAGGGACACCCAGCTGATACAACCTTTTCTCATTTTACAATATTTTAGTGTTCGACCTGTCCTGGTCCTGAGGAGAACCCAAAAGAAAAGTAGGGTTCTGAAACGCGTCGACCCACCCCAGCTAGTTGTAACCACCACCATCTTACTGATTAATACAGTGTACAAACAAGGCAACTCGCCTGGTGTAACTGTTGTATTGGCTAGCTGTGTATGGCAGGCTGTTAGAGTGTGAAAATACAAACAATTTGAGCCGCCATAATTTTATTGTCAAATTTAGGACTGGTTTATCGTTTTTTTTGTCAGTCTTTGTAATGTTTTTTTCTTTTATTGGTAATTTATTTGTCGAATGACATTTGTGCTGTTATTTTTTGATGTAGTGTTGAATGTCACTACAAATGTATTGTTTTTCTCTATGCCATGACCTAAATGGTTAATGTATTATATAATTAAATGAAAAATAGAAAGGTGAAATAAAGACACCTTACCACTCTAGTTGCGAAAGTGGTTTGTTGAATGCAGTAATTTACAACGCGCGCCCAAACAACTTTCTGTTGTAAACTGGTGGGCTTGCAGCGCTGCTTGCGCCACCCACCAAAGTAGCCTTTCAAACCTGTCTCAGGCCTCTGCTATTGCAGGGCCTGCGCGCGCAGTTTACTGCCGCTGTGGCGTGGCACATAAAGTGGGTGCCACGTCTGTGACTCCCCTTTTACTACATATCAGTCACCCCTAAGGCAGGCCCTAGCTAGCCCTATTGGCAGGGTGCACTGTAGGTAAAAGGTAGGACATGTGGCTTAATTGTGTGGCATGTCCTGGTAGTGACAAGCAGCCATTTTGGTTTCTCACTACTGTGAGGCTGCCCTCTCATAGGAATGCATTGGGGATTCCCTGATTTGTGTTTCAGTGGTAATTCCTGATCTGAGAGGAGTATCGTGATCAAGTTTGGTATGTTTGGAATAGTGGTAATAAATGCTGCGCAACAGTGTTCGCAGATTTATTATCACTATTTTAGAAATGCCACTTTTAGAAGTGGGTATTTCTGTGTGCTATGTGTCTTTGTGCCTGCCTGTTGTGTATTGCATGTCTGCCTCTGGACTGACAGGGGCTGGGTGAGTCAGCGCTAGTCTGAATAGGCCAATCTGCATTTGGAGTAGTGAAAAGAGTAGTACTTGACCCTGAATAGGACTGTGCCTGCCTTCCACAATGCTGGCTCTGCCCCCCTGTGGTGTGTCTGGGGCCAGAGCCTACACTAACAAAGGAGGTTGTTATGCACTGTAAATAAAATGTTTGAGTGCCCCCCAGAACTGGTTTGGACCGGGCGCAGAACCCTGCGCCAGGGATAGAACAAAGACCTTAGGGGATATAAGTATTGGGGCTGTGACCTCATAAAAAGGGTGCTGTGTGCTGACGTGGAACTGGTGGCCGGCAGGCTGCTGGACTGCCAGGAGGAACCGCCATCTGGGGCTCCCTACTTATGGGAGTGAAGCTGCTGCCCTGCTGAAGAGCCCTGGTGTGCTGGCTGCCTGGGCTGATTGAGCTGCATGGAGAGGGCTAAGCACCCTTGCCCTGGGAAGAGCGCTGTCAGGTCTTTTATGCTGTAGGCCGGCTGGATGCTGCTGGGGTCACCAGTAGCGGCGTGGAGAAGTGCAGCCTCTCTCCTCTGTAAACAGAGAGGTAGCGGCGTGGAGAGCGCTCCAGAATTGCTGCGACTGGGGGTTTGGAGCCATGACGGGGACTAGTGTGGTCCAATTGCCCGGCAGGCGCAGGTCAAGAAGTCGCGCCATTCCCAAACAATAGACGGAGACCTTGCTCTGTAAATTGCTCGCAGGTCGGAAGTCAGGCGGAGACTCGGCCTGACTGTGGGTGGGGCCGCGCAGCGAGAGCAGACGCCAAGGGCCGGGCGTGGCCTTCAGAGGAAGTCAGACAAGCTTGTGCCTGGAGGTGGGTGGGGCTCCCAGGTTGCCGGTGAGAGCCCAGCGTGTTGCCTAGAGAAGGAGAAGGAGTCGATGGAGACTTCGCGCCGTACTTGGACAACCTTCGCATTGCTGAGGAAGCAGACGGAAGCCAGGCGGGGCCTGGTTGAAGGCGGGTGAAGCAAGCTCGTGCTCCAGACCGCATGACAGAGGAGCACAGGAGCCTGAGCCGTCGGTGGTGGGATGACTGCCACGTAACTCACTCAGCCCCCAAGGAATGGTGAGTGGTGCTGAGCTTCTGCGCATTTGAGCCTTCTGGCATTTGAGCTCCAACCGCCGTGAGGGCGGGAGCATTACACATTCTAGGCCAGAAGGAGAGGAGGGGGAGCAAGGTGTCGGCTTCCCCCCCCCCTCGGGGTCCGAGATTGCCCGGGGTCGCTTTTGTGTTGCCCTGAGTTTGGGGGCAAGGATTGGTGTTCGCAGCTGCACTGCCAGATTGCTGGTAGCCGCTTGATGAACACACGATTAGGAGAGCCCTGACTTTGGGACAAAGGGCATTACGGGGAAGCCCAAGACGGGCCCCCGAGGAAGGCCAGTCGGCCTGGGGTTCATCCTGTGTTTTGGTGGGGCGTAAGGCCCTGAGGTGACGTGTGCACCCTGTTAGTGCTACTGTGGTGCACTAGTAAATTTAGGATGTATGCCTAAGATGTTATGCAGAATGTGTTTATGCTAAGTGCCTTTACCAGTAGTTACTGGTTGTGTTTATTTCTCACTACTTGTGTGTGCTAATGGTCATGACAGTGGCCCGATTGGTCCTGTAATGTATATAATCCCCTGTAACGTAATACCTAGTGCCAGGTGGCACAGTGTATATATGTGAATATGCTCTGATGTGTTTGATGGATAATACAAAGGCAATTTTTATATAACCTTGTGAGGAGTTTTTTTTGTGGTGTGCCTAGGGTGTCGCTGCTGTGTGAGTGTGTTGAGCAAACGCTTTACACATTGCCTCTGAGATAGGCCTGACTGCTCGTGCCAAGCTACCAAGGGGGTGAGCAGGGGTTATCTTCAGTGTGTAACTCCCTTGCCCTGACTAGAGTGGTGGTTTCTGCCTGGCTTAGGCGCATGCCCTAGCCAACCAGAAATCTCATTTCTAACAATGGCCCTCTATCAAATAGTGTTACTATGGAATATTTTGCTTTTATGCATTTTCATTTTACCAGTTGCAACACAAACTTCATTGTTTCACCGCTTTTCATAGTACTTTTATTTGAGGGTGCAGTTTATCTCTGCTAAGGCAGTCTATTTAGTAAAAGGGTCCACGTCCCAGCCATCATATTGTTGTAGTCCATAATATTACTTCATTATGTGATTTTCTTTCTAGGACTGCTGGGGGACAACATACACAGAATCTCCAAACTATTACCAAATGCACCCACCAACTAAATGCTAGCCATCTTGACTTTGCCAGTGATTGTGTACAACAAACCATTGATGGGTGGCATGTTTGTATTAATTTCAGACAATGGCAATTACTCTGGTCTGCATTCTAGTCCAGTGTTCCTTTTTTGCCCACAATACCACCCCAGACATGATCCAGTGATATGCGCTTCAGCCTATGCCCTGTTCTAATAGGAAGAGTGCAGCCCAAAGTGCCAGACCAAGACCCCTTTTGGTCAAGTTGGGCTTCATCAGTAGTGTACACCATGAGTCCTAGGGCACATGGAACACAGGACCGATGTCTGGACACATCATCTAGTGTGTTGCACGGAGGAAAAGAAAAAAGTGAGAGGTATAATACTTGAATTCATATCAGAGACTGGTACTTACTTTGGGCTTCATTCAGGTGAATTCGTTGTTTTTTGCTGCCCACCATGCCACCCAAAATAGGAGCAAGCCATGTGCAAATCATCCTTGCTCTTGCTCCAGTAGGAGCATTTGAGCCACCACTACCTGACCAGATATCAGTTGAATGGGAACACAAGCAACCCCAAACCAGCTTTGGCCTATTTGGGTCCCTATTGGTAGGGTGCAGTTGAGTCACTAGAGCATGGAACCCAGGTCTGGCTATACCTATTGCACCTAGGGTGTCACACAGAGGAAAATAAAAAAGTAGCAGGTGGCATGCCTTAATTAATCACAGCCACTAGTAATTACGCGGGCCACATTCTAGTCCATCATTTTTTGCCAATGATTGTGTCGTTATTCCACCATTGACAATGACCGACTAAATGGAACTACATCTTTGGCCTGTTTCAAAAGAGACAGTCCAGCTCTCAATATTACATAATGCTTCCTTTGAATGGGAAGAAGCGGCTCCAGATGTGTTTTGACCATAAAGGACCATGTAGGTGAGGTGCAGCTTGAGTCTTATGGTGAAGAGAGCTACACAACAAAATCCTGCAGATATCATTATTTTATACTATGCAGCCGGACTCAGCCAGTCAGTAATAATGTAGCTGGGTTGAGAAAATATTATCTAATTTATCAGATTGCAGAGGAATTTAGAATGCTTTATAATCAATTAATTAAATACGGTCTAATTCCCAAATACAAACTTTTAACATTAACAAGTTATCAGACAAATTTTGCCAGAAGTTACTGTTGCCCTTCCTACCCTACTCAGCATGCAAAGCAACACTGCCTTATGGATTGACATCCCAACTGTAGGAAAAAGTCTCTTTTTGTGTGATCACCCCAATTTATTTTGGACTGATGCTGCTGGTTTTGTGACTCTGTTCACTAGGACTCTGCTAACCAGGCCACAGTGCATGTGCTCTGACCCCTAAACCATGTTGAAATTGGCTATACTCATATTTGTCATATTTAATTTACCTGTATGTCCTTCGTATATGGTACAAAGTGTGCACAGGGTCTGTAAGTTAAATGTCATTAGTGGACTGCAGCACCCATTGTCCCACACACTGCAGAGACAGTACAAACATGACAGCAGGCATACCACTGTAACCTGTCAGTGCAGTTTTAAAACTACAAATTCAATCTGTCAAAACTACCCCATTTGACAGGCTTAAACCCTCCTTTTAAATATTATTAAGTCACCCCTGAGAAACACTTAATGACCATAAGGCAGGGTGGGTGATATTTAAAAAATAGGACATGTAAATGGTTAATATAAATGTGTCCTTAAAGTGACAAGGCCCCCAAAGCTATTTTTACAGTAGTAGAGTAGGTGTTCCATAGGAACGCACTGGGATGCAATGTTACATCTAATATGTATTTCTGCACAGAAAACAGCTGCAAAGTCAATTCTTGAACTTTTTAAAATCCTTTACAAGCCCAACTCATTGGTAACGTAAATATTTTAGAAAAGGGACTTTTAAAAAGTTACCTTCCCCCGAAGTCTCCAGAAGCCCATATGCATGAGCCTCCACCGGTCACTCACGAGCTGAATAACCTCTTCGATGAGGTGTCAACTTGCTTTCAAAGGTGAGACAAAGGCCTTGGATGTGCGGAGGTGTTCTGTTCCTCTGACCAACTTGGCAGTGTCAAGGAAATCGATTAACTTCCAAGAGGCCTACCCTGTCACAGGCAGATGTAACAAAACACCTGGGCCTGCCCCCTCCTTTGTCTCACTAGGCAGACAGACACCAATCCCAGTGAGAGAGGAGCTGCCAACAGAACAGGTATAGAGTGACCACAGAGGAGGGATTGCTCATTTACCCGACCACACCCGTGGGATGGGCACAAGAGCTCTGCACAAGACAAGAAAGGTTCTGTTTTCTTGGTTTTAGATCAAGAGGAGCACTGTGGGATTGTTTGCAGCAGGGCACTCATAATCCTGCTTAATAGAAATCAGTGGGGGAAATACATTCCCCCAAAATTGTTTTCAAAATCTCCCACTTTCCTGTTCTAAAATGTTGGCATGCACGGTCTTCAGACTACAGACTTGCCCCGCTGGAGAAATCAGAGATCCAAAAAGGGACTTAGTCCGAATGTAGAAATCTTTACCGGGCGAAGGACCCAGAAGTATCCTGCTGGCAAGGGAATTTCCTTGGACGTGAATTTTGAATTTCTCTCACTTGGAACTTCACTGCCAAAAGTCTATAGCTTCACTGGGACTTTGTCTGATGCCTATCTGACCTCGTTGTGCCCTTTTCACAGCCTGCTGCCTTGCCCTGCTGAGGATTTGTGACTTCTATTTGAGGGACATAGTCAGAAGGTAAAAGTTCTGACTGGGTCATACCTGGTTTCTGTATCTGACACAAGCTCCATTGCTGCTGGCATTAAATCATACCTAGGTACTGGTCATGTGAAACCAGATGTCTGCGGTTGGCGCTTAACGCTTTTTGTCACTATGTTTAACTTTAGACATTAAAAATTCATATCTCTGGTTCCCCTTACTAGATTTTTGCCTATTTGGTGTTATTTTGTGCATTAAATTGTTGTCTATTTTTAAAAACTGGAATGGGATTTTCAGTATGTTGTGTTTCCAACTTTTTAACTGTTATATTACTTCTAAATACTTTAGACATTTTCTTAATTTTAGCCTTTCTACTCCGTGCCACAGTTACCAGAAGTTGAGCTCAGTTTTAAATTACTGAAACCTTTACTGGACCTTACAAAAATAGTGACATAATTATGTGTGGTGGACTGCCATCTACCACAACTAATAAATAGGGGTGGGCATAACTGGAGTAATTGTCTCTAGTATAATTACAGCAAAATTAGTCGTAATTATGTGTAATTGAGTGAGAAGCGTAATACAGCTAGGAGTGCCATTTTCTTAGTGCAAAATACACTGTTGCATACAAAATGGGCCCAAGGATGCATTTTGTACTATGAAAATAGCACTAAATGCTACAGAACACAAGCAGCAGTAGCCAGTAGCCACTCACTCACTCTCAGTTTATTGTTCCAGTGCTCCTGTGGTAGGATATTTGCCCTAAATTACTCTTAATTATTCAAACTGACATCGTGTAATTTCAGTAATTTCGCATCACAAGAGTTACTGAAATTACTCTGATTACTCTGGCATAATTCATATTTCTCCCAGGCCTACTAATAATCCAGTTCCTCACATTCAGATCTACTTAAAGCACCATTGTCATGCTAAATTCAACCTCACAATTGACACTGTGTGAAGCACCTTTACAAATAGCCATGATATAGACTATTAGCGTAATATAGTTTTGATAGGACAAGAGAGTTTGTCACTTAGACCTTGTGGGGAATCCTAAGTGCTAAAAGGTGTGTCATCGGGTTTTCATGGTAATAAAGCTTGATCCTGATAGCTTATCCTCTTGGGAATTCATGGACATTCTGGAGTTTATGGTAATTCCAAGGTTTACTACCACCTAGATATTTTCAGTTGTGGTTCGAGATTGTCAGGCCAGGTGCCGAGAGTGCCATTATATTTCCAGTCACCAAAGATAAGTAGTTCAGTTTTGGAGGCATTCAGTTTGAGGTGGCTCTATGTCAACCACTGGTCAACGGTTAAAAAGCTCGAGTTGGGTGACCTATGGGACCTCAATGTATCTGGCCAAGTATTCAAAAGAGCAGTAAATAAATCCATTAAATTGCAAAGTTGGATGGACGATAAAGGTAAGGTGTCCAAGCAGTCGCATGGGTGGTTGGTACTGAAATCTTACGATGCCCAAAGAGAGTCTTCCCTCTTGGAAGCCATTTACCCTCTGAAGTTTAAACAGAAATTATTGGCATTAAGATTTGGTGATATTCCAACTTTAGACTTTCTTCCAGATTGAAGGGAAGATGGCCAAAGAGGAGACCAGAAATGCCGCCTATGCAATCAGGCAGGCGAAAGCTTGCAGAATGTCATCTGTATCTGACCTGCTCTGGCCCGCCAGCGAAGAAGCATATTGAAACAAGCATTGGCATAGCCAATAGGTCTCGCCTTTGGGCCCTTAGAAGTGTTTACCCATGCAACAGTTGATGTTGTTGCACCAAGGATATTGTGCTGCATAACTAAATACTTATAAGGTCCCAAAGGCGAGACCTATTGGCTATGCCAATGCTTGTTTGGTTTGGATGTTATGTTTAAGGGGCATGGACACTGGACCATAACTGGCTCCTTGGTCCCCCCCCTTTCTTTTTATGTTGGTATATACTCTCTGGGAAGAGCCAGAAGCAGTAAAGCCCTGCTGTTGGTGGGTTCTGCCAACGGAGGGAGGAGAGCAATCAGCATTCCCTAGGTGCTGGCAGGAGTCTGACTCTCTAAGTGGCGGTTCTGGTCAGGCACTGTGACCAAGAAGTGTGGCCACAGCTCATCCCATGCTGCTGTGACCAAAAGAGTGTCTGCAGCTCATCCCCTCCCATTGTGACCCAGAAACTGGTGCTGACCACTTGCACCTTCACACCACAACCAGCACCTAGGAGCAGGCGTGAGAGCGACGGTGACCAGACTTGCCCCCTGGGGGCGACTACAGGTTACCTGAAATTCCTGGCTGGAGAACCTCCAACCTCTGTTTCTGCCACCACCTGCACTGAAACCTCACCAGAGCTAAAGGAAACCATAGCTGATAGGGAAGTGGGCTCTCTCCCAGAAGAGGAAAAGATGGTCACTGCAGGCCTGCGTTTCAGTGCTCAGCACACTGCGAGATACCAAAGATTAATAAGAACTGTGATAAACTGAGTGCCCTTGATGTACTCGGGTAGGGAAATCTGCACTTGAACTTTGATTAATGCTAATAGAGACATTCTTCCTCAGAGGGGAGAACTGCCAAATAAAGAGGGAAGGGGGTCTGGGGAGGGGGTGGAGTGCAGATTGAGGTGCAGTAGCCCCAGCACCCCATTTCCGAAATTGTGCCTGATCACTATTACTTGTGTAGTATTTAGTTTTGGTGTGTAATAAAGTTATTTTCTTTTATAAATTAATGCACTGAGTTGGCCAATCAGTTATTGCGCTACTGGGTGAATGTTGAGTACTGAGTTTAAGCACCCCCATACACCCTCCCAGAGAGCCTATGACTGCTCACCAAAGCTGTGACAGAGTTTAGCGCTGACTGGGTTACTCTTGGCCTAATTTGCAGAGCCATAGTACGACGGACCCGGGACATCAAGGGCAAAAGACCCCATTCACTATGGTGAAGGCCTAGCACCCCGTAAGCACTGTGGCTCCCCTGAAGGAGGTCTGTGACAGACAGAGTTCTCCTGGATTGAAGGTGAGGGATTACAAGCCTCTTGAACATACATTGGGCACCTCTGCATAGAAGGGCTACAGGAGGAGTCTAAGAAGTGCATGTGCACCTATAACATCTTGCCAGTCTAATTTTAATACGTTTTTTGAACTCTTTTGCACTTATGAGGAGCCATGTAAGCCTGGTCACTTTAATATTGAGGAAAGCCAGAAAAATCATTCACTGCCCAAGGTGGGGTGTTCTCAAATTGGGTGCAAAACTTTATTAGCATTCCAGCCCATTGATGCTCAGCATACTACATTTGAAGAGCCTTTCGCAGTTCATGAAAACATTTGGTGGTTCTTGAGAGACTAATCCTACGTAGGCAGGCCGCAATTTCTGGGTGTTACATCTTTCTGACTCTTAGATTACCTGAAATACCACTTAGGGCAGAGTTATCTTTCAGAAGATCGACATCTTTGAGATCATTAGGCACTTTGCGGAACTTGTTTAAGCATCTGGTTTGCATTAACAAATTCTGCATTTTATCACTACTTCTAGGTTTGAGCTTTATCGTAATTGGTACTAATGTTCTGAGCATCCCACAATTCATTCACTGTGCTTTGATCATATAGCTGTCCCGCACTTCCACAGAGAAGACCTAACACTGAACTCCACACTATCAATAGAAGATAAAAACGAAATGTGCCCTTTGTGGTCGTCCACATTTTTGGGGTTCTTAAATCCTCTCCCACATCTGACAATTACTATTGCAAAGGTGTAGCACCAACTAGAAGTCACTGGTTCCAAGTGCCACTGGGACAACATGCACATAAGCATTTATGAGGTGTCCAGATAATATCGGGAGCATTTTCAGATGGTGGAGTCAAAAATTCCTCATAATGAGTTCCTGTCTTCACAGGCAAGAGTTTAAACTAACCACACAGTTGCCACGAGAAGACAACAAGAATCTGAGAATTGCCTGGGCCCAACTTGTGAAAGATTTACAAAACTGCATGATAAGCAACTTTTAGATTTATGGAAACAGTCAAACTTTTTTCTCGAGAGACAACAAAGAAATACTACTGGTAAGTGCAAATTTGGTGCAGATGCTTTTTCAGAGCCCATCATTGTCATGTTATCCTGGACAATCCCAGTGTGGAAATGTGCTTTCTTAAGCAAGGCTGCATGTAAGATGCCCACCGTGGTGCACTCAGATGAAAGGGAATCACTGGAGATGCTAAAATGAGCACACTTCTGGAAAAGAGGAATCCTGAAATGCATTTTGACCACCCTAATACAGCGAAAAAGCTTAGGATAGGTTTCAACACCCATTAAACATCGTGGGTCATCTCCTGACCAGTCTCAGACCCTTGAGCTAACTTTGGAAGGCTGTCAGTTACTCTCCAGGGGATTATGAACTCAAGAAGTTTTATAGACTACCAATGAACCATCAAGTTGGCTTGACTGGGGGGGAAGAGAAGGCATGACCATCCACTCCCATCCATCACCCCAGACATGGGACATCCATCAAGAGCGCAGGGGGTTCAGTTAATGCAAAAGGAGTAATTTTAATAACCGTTCTCTCCTATCCATACCTAAGGGTGTGGAGTTGTTCCCAGGACTAGGAGCCTGATTTTGCCTTCTGTTTGTTTAGTTTTGCTGAGATATGCTGTCGGTAATGTTTTGTTTTTTCCTTCCAGATGGGTCTAGGAAGCTTCCTTTTTGTTTGTGCACGAGTTGCTGTGCAGTGTACGGAGCTTAACATGAGGTTCAGTTGCCAAACATGGCCCTTTGAGATCGGAACTGCCATGAGACTGCCTCTGTTTGCTTTTTGAGAAAATGTTGCATAGGAGGGCCGGTCTAGCATTCTTTTCTGAAACTTGAGCCTTTTGTAACCTTCAACGTGCTCTTTTGTATACATGTGTATCCACCTCAAGTGCACCTTAATTTTAGCTATCCAACACTGTCCCTCCGCTCTTCTCTGTGAGCACGACTGGCCAACCTTGGATGCGTGGCAAAGGTGGCACGCGTGCTGAGACCCGGTGTGAGTACCACTTAATCTCTCTATTCATTCTGGGGACGTTGAAACAATCCTTGAATGCAAAAGATTTTGTACATACACAAATGTCCAGTTGCAGCCCGTCATGCCGACATTAGTCGTATTTCTAAGCGTGTTCATTTCTCTCAGCAAGAGGGACCAGGCGCTCAAAGATGTATGTATTTACCCAGAATTCCACAATGTGGTCACGTGAGATTTTCAAGGTCAGAAGTTAGGTAGATGTCCAAGGGTCAAAGCCGGCAGGCTGTAATCTGTTCACTGTAACCAAAATGACAATTCACTTGCTGTCAATCAAACTAAATCACGCCCGAGCTGCCGTACATCAGTTTTGACAGCGGTTAGGAATGAGTGCCCCTTCAGTTTTATCACAAATGCGTTGTCACTAATTCCATTTTTTTTATGTTCCCAGCAGAGGAGAGGAGAGGCTGTGGCAGTTGTCCAAACACCTCGCCTGTGCCGCTGCTGACCTACTTCTTGCAGGCCTGGAGTCAAGATGCCTGGTACCCTAGGGGCACTGCCTTGATGGGAGTGTGAGCCCTACTGCTGCAGGGCCAGCTCCATACTCAAGTGCAGGGGGCGGAGCAAGCAGTAGGCCCAAATACCGGCAGGGGTGCTTCATCAGAGCACATGCACATCATTGCACCCTTCTCGAGGCAAAGGCGCACCCTGCTTACGCCACGGCTTCCATGCCCAAGAGAAACTTTTTTGAAATTCCTAGCAATTTTGTTTGAGACAAGTAAAATAACTGATTATTGCCAGGCATAAAACATGCAGTTAATGTGAAAGCAGAAGAGATCCCTAAAGTCACTTCATTTTTTAAATGAAGTAATTGTAGGCTAATATTTTGGCCCTGCTTTTGCAAAAGCATATGAAAATATTTGCACCAATATCCAGGAGCAAAAAAAAAAAAGGCTGAGAAGAGAATCTAGGAGGATTTCATTTCCAAAGTTTGGGGGGGGGGGGGGATTTTAAATGCCAGATCGCCACACTGGACATGAAATTGTTGAGAGTCTGTGCTAACCAGCTACGGGATGTTTTATGGCTCAGGCATGAAGCTCTTGAGAGGTCTCAATGGTTCTGAAAGATATACCAATGAGCAGGCTATATATAACGTGAAGAATAGAAATTGTATTCATATTCATCAAAACTTATTACAGACACATTGTATGTTTTAAAAGATGCAGTCACGGATAATAAGGACATCAAAGTAGAGAATCCAAACCTAGGCCTGTTTGCAAAGCGTATGTGAGAGGCACCGGAGTGACACTAATACATTGATAAATAGATGTACAATGTTAGGAAATGTAGTTGCAAATACACACTTTCAAAGTTTTAAAATAAAATGTCAGTGTTTTGGCTATATTGTGAATCCAACTGGCCTTCTTCTGGGCATGTGTAAATGCATGTACCTTGGCAAGGAGCACTAGCTAGTAGTGAATCTCCTGTACTGCACAAATGTGAACAGCAGCCCAGAGCAGGGTGGATAATAAAGACACTTCCTTTATCCTTATATAACTATAACTCCTGACCTGCAGATAGTCTATGCTGGGGGAGATGAGTTCTAGATGTTATGGTATCGCTTCTAAGTGGCAGGATGTAGCATTACATACACATTGTTAGGCTGTTACATGACTTGATCACAGTGCTTCAGCACTTGGTAGGCCAGTAGTTTTGAAGAATATATATTTAGCTCTTGTAGTCTACAGTGCAGTTAGGTTTGAAGAAACAATCTCTCTGAATTATTCAGAGCAACTTTAGCCCACAACCGGACCCAACAGACCTCGCCAAACACCTCCTGATCTTATCCACAGAACCAATGCTAACCACATGTCCCTTCATCATTCCAGAAGAAACCGCCGCCACCATGAAGTCTACCCACTCATGCGCCCTCATAGGGCCCTACCACACCTACTTCAGGGGACTGCAACCCATCAGTGGCATGCTCATAACCATTCTGAATGCCTCCACCTCTTCTGAGACCTTCCCAGATGCTTGGAAACATGCAACTGTCCTCCCATTGCTGAAGAAACCCTCTGCGGACCCTTCAACGTTAGCCAACTACAGACTGATCTCCCTGCTACCATTCTTGGTCAAGGACTTAGAGAAAATCATTAACAGACACCTCACCAAATACCTAAACGACCACCAACTC